>BROG01000343.1:0-677500 GCA_030159075.1 Atrina japonica | reverse complement strand
ACACCTTTAAGCGTCTACTATTATAAAGTTGGTATCAAATTGTTCTTATAGTTACAGCGAAAGCAAACTGTCCAAAACCCAAACTGAGATATGGAAAAGCAAATGTCAGAAGCAGAGGTAGAGTAGTTAAATATAGATGTAGAAAGAGGTGGTTTCTTTACGGATCCAAAATGGCTGTATGTGTTTCTGGTAAATGGAGTCATCAACCACCTGTCTGCATAGGTATGCATAATTATATAAAACATACAGATATTCGATTGTCATCAAATAAATATATCATTGTATCTTTTTCAGAATTATCAACTGGTATCGCTGTACCCTGTTTAAATGGGGAATTTGGTCGGATCATATACCTCAGAGCGAGTATATAGAAAATAGTTTGCTCCGCCACAATCAAGAACTGGAAGCCACTTTATACCTAAAATATTGTATAAACACCCATAGCGTCTAAATAATTACATAAAAACATATATTTGTTTTAGATCACCTGTATCAAAGATCCATTGTGACCTATTGCTATCGAATTTTGGTTGTCGTTCTCCCTCCTGGGCTGTTAACGTTTAGACAAATTCGACTACTCTATGAACATATGGGTCAATTTAACCAGGTAGTTACTATCCCCATATTTTTGTGAATAAAACGTAGCTAGGTTTAATTGGGGCTCCTATAGGGCACAAAACTTGATACATATGTTTAAAAAACCAATGATCGGCTTACGTTCCATTTTGGTATGCATGGTTGTTCATTCAATATCTACTCAGTTTGCTGTTGAAAACAATTTCTGTTCATAAACGAGCCAATGGCGAGCGCTTCAAATGACAAATCTTTAGGACTAATGACTTATTAACACAAAACTGACTAACCATGTGTATATATGAGAAAGTTGTTAGATTTTCTCTAAGGGTCATTGTGACAAGGTCATATCATCACAGGTCAATAATAATAATAATAAAATGATAAAATAATAAAAATGTTAGTTTTAAACATAACTTTGACATTTTCCACTTCTTCTCAAGAACAAACAGTTCAATTTTGACCAAACTTGGCAGCAACTATCCCCATGTGCTATCAAATGAAAAGGTGACGAAAATAACCAAACCATTAAATAACTACATCTATAAAACAAATCTCCTTTTCATGAACCAAACATCACCATTATTTCAAATTGATTATGAATTTTTAATGAAGTAATCTCTACAAATTTTGTGAATGAAAACAATATCTGTTCATAAACGAGTCCCTATCGAGTGCATCAAATGACATTGGGTACGATATAATTAGAAGTGATTTAACGTGCGACGTGACTCCTCAAAGCGCTTCCCATATGCTGAAGCTACCAGGAGTGGTTCCTAGGGTTGAACGTGCAACTATGATGGAGTTTGTTACACATACCTGCCCCCAACGAAGTAAACTTAAGTGGTGGACCTGGGAGGCTTTGGTCGGTTTCAGCTCCTCTTGTCCCTTGGTCGTTCCGCCCTAGACTCATGAGAGGGGGGGCTTCTGGCACTAACTCGACTCCAGCTGGCTCAACGGTGTATTTGTGGCCGCTTCTCTGGTCCGTTGTAAGTAGGGAGCTCTAGTCCTTTGTTAGTAGGCAGATCTGGTCCGAAGTTGAGACCTGGGAGGCTTTGGTCGGTTTCAGCTCCTCTTGTCCCTTGGTCGTTCCGCCCTAGACTCATGAGAGGGGGGGCTTCTGGCAAACTCGACTCCAGCTGGCTCAACGGTGTATTTGTGGCCGCTCTGGTCCGTTGTAAGTAGGGAGCTCTAGTCCTTTGTTAGTAGGCAGATCTGGTCCGAAGTTGAGGGAAATTTACAAGTGCAACTGCACAACGGCAAAGAATTTAGAAAATTCAATGTCAGACATTTTAGATTGATAATCAGTTATTTATTTAGGGGGGGATGCAAGCTAGGTAGAAGAAATACGATTACTAAAGGATATTGCCAAAGTGTTTAACAAGAAGTTGTGCCCACGTCTGAGTACCTATAAGAGAAATATTTGCATTATCCTGACATTAAGGTCAGTTAAGTGATAAGACATGCGTTTATTTAAGTGTCAGTGTTTAAACTGTGTAAATTATAGAACATAGAATAAAGTTTCCTACTAATTATTAAATTCCAAACTTCCAGACTTACATAGAGTCACAAACATTCACATTAATAAGAGAAATTTTACAAACAAGTCTATTTTAAACATAATATCTATATTATAAATATTATAACCCTCACAACTACATATTTTTTGTTTTCAGTGAGAACTTTTTCTTCACCTTTAAAACTTCATATAAATATAAATGCCTCTTTTTTCACCAAACGTGTTTCTAGAGAAAAATATTTGAGTCTCTTGGTCTTTAATTGTACATTTATTTAATAATAAATTGAGTTCTCCTCCGTTATACATCCATATAATATGATATTTTTTCTCGTTCAATTTTGTTTTCTGTTACAATCAAATCCATATAGTTATCCATATAGTTATCCATATAGTTATCTAGTTATCCATATAGTTATCCATATAGTTATCCATATAGTTATCTAGTTATCCATATAGTTCTCCATATAGTTCTCCATATAGTTCTCCATATAGTTATCATATAGTTATCCATATAGTTATCATATAGTTATCCATATAGTTATCCATATAGTTATCATATAGTTATCATATAGTTATCCATATAGTTATCCATATATGTATGCGGTATGGAATTTCCAGAACCATGTATTGACCTAGATGAGTTTAAAGCTAAACGGCATCAAATTACAAGAGTGTTCATTATCTTCATCCTCATCATCGTCGTCGCCGCCGTCGTCGTTGTCATCATCATCATCATCATCATCATCGTCATTGTTCTTGTAGTTATAGTACCAATTTTACTTGTAGTAGCAGATGTAATTCACTCAGTAATTTCGTTGTGACAGCTATCACATTCTATTTTTGTAACAAAGTCGCTCGCTGTAAAGACGTTTTTCCAAATGCTGATGTCATCATAAGCAAAGAAATGGGAGGAGCATTATTGAGGTTCTCGTGCAAACCAGGACTAACAATAAAAGGCGCTAGTGAGATATACTGTCGTGGGAAAAAGTGGAATGATGTAGTACCATCATGTTTCTGTGAGTATAAAAAAATGTGTGTGTGTGTGTGTGTGTGTGTGCGTGCGTGCGCGCTATATATATATATATTATGTGGATTTTCTTGGTACAGTGATAGATATGTTAGGAAAAGTGTAGAACATCACAATTATCTATTAATATTTGCTTTATTCGGTCACTTGTAGATCGTGAACCGGAGAAGACTTGTGACTTTGAAAAGGATGACTTGTGTGGATGGATTCAGGATAAAAGCGATACTACTTCTTTTGACTGGATACAACACTCGGGTAGTACACCAACGGCTAAGACCGGACCTGATCAAGATCACACCTATCCAAATACATCTGATGGTAATATTTTGTTTCGAGAAAGTTTTTCCAATTCCAATTTGTCAAAATATCTATGTTAGTTCTATAGGAAAGTTTAAATAGTGTTATAGATATTATTAACGATACCAAAGCTATAGTTTAACAAATGCTCAAGACGATGGACTTCATCAGGTGTTCTCGAATTTGGTATAATACGAGCTAATCTTTTTTTTCTATATAAATTGCATCGTTACTTACCAACTGCAGGACATAACTATGGGGATTAGGTGATAAATACTCATACGACTTCTAATACTTTCAAATTATTCTTAAAGGAATTTTCAATGTATTGAACCAACTTGAATTGAATTCCAAACATATCGCTGATATTTTCTCAAACTGTGTTGTTATATAAAAATGAAATCATTCTACCAATGAAACCAACGATATTGTTTCTTCAATCGAACGATTTTTGCGACAAATTGACCCAACAAAATTTCAATCTACGACATCAAAGAAATAAAATATATTGTTTACTGGGTGTGTATTCCTGATCACTGCATCGGGAACTCGTAGTATGAAACTATAGAGAATTAAAAACTGTACGCATTGTTGTATAGATTTATAGATTGACCTTATTGTTGCCTATGTATAGAAAAGACCAGTTTATGTAATACAAAGTATCGGTGTATATCGGTAGAAACTAGAAGTCTGAGCTACGATATATGTTGAAAGATATTATAAAGCATTACAACCAATAACATTAATTAAGTTTTAAACCAAAATATTGGACTACCTACAGGATATGCATTTATTTTTTTAATTTTAAGTTTAAAGCGAAAGCGATATAAACTGTCACTATGGTGATTTTTGTCCCATTACATATAGACGAGAATATGATAAAATGTGTGTTCAAATATATTATCCAACATATTAAATTTTCGAATTTATTTGTAGTAAAAAGGTTTCATGGGAATAAATGTCTTCCCATACCCCAAAAAATCCGGCTGTATTTCCGTATGCAATGACCTTTCACATAAACTCTTTCGCCAAATCAAATGCACTCCGTAATTCGGTGTGGAGGATCTCGGTTCTTCACTCGCTCGGTCTATCATCAATCTCGGCCCCACACTCTCGGCCCTTGACACAATCGGCATATGTTAAAGTCGACCTATTTTTATGTGTTTTATATTTACTTTTTAAATACAGGAAGTGATTTTTATTTAGTGAAATATGTGCTGTTTTAAATACCTGAAGCAAAACAGAATCCTGCGTATCTACGTTGCTGTCCGGTTGAGTAAAGTTATTATCGCGTGATCTGCATGCGATTGTAGCATGTATATGAATAAAAATATCAGGTCACTAAAAGAAATTTATTATTATCTTGAAATGAATGCTAATATTGCCTAAAATAAAAACAATATAACTGTGAAAACTATTCGTACCTCATGATTTAAAATCGTTCAGTCAGTTGTTCGGTTCCAATTTAGATGTAGTGTATCACCATTAGACACTATGCAGGACTATTATGTACGTAAAAATTTTGAAAGAAAGAAAACTAGTATGGAGATTAGTTTCTACTTGTTCTTTTTCAAAACAATCACTGTAAAACTTACAGGAGATGACCAGTGTAACTTCAATTTCGTAATGTAATGGCGGCATTTGTCGAGTGTTCCTTCGTTTTGAGATATCATTTTTGACGCTAGTTGTAAATTAACCTGCCAAGTTTAACCTATGTTTTGTGGAAAGCAGTATTTATTTTTAAATTGAATGTGAACAATATTTTCAGAAGTGTCTTTGTTGGGGAAGGTGCTGTCTGCTGAATATTCATGAAATAACTGATATTCACTCAAAAACGTCAACAAATATTCCTCCGTTCAACATTATGATAACTGTTTAAAGACCAATGACCGGCGGTTTACGCTCAGCTAGGTTGTTCATTTTGTTTTAAATGATAATGTGCTTAGCAAAATGATTATCAAGATTTATTATCTTCCCATTAATTACGCAGCTAAGCGATTCTCTGTTTTCTAGTCATTTGAGTTTGAAAATAAAAAACTGGCTCGTAATGACAATAAATGAAACGGAGTCGCGTAATACTCATGGCATATGGAGGGTTAGGCAGAAGTCCAGCCGACAAGTGAGAACTTAAAGTGAAATTAGAAGGCTTGGAAGCTTCATCTATTTTATTTTGTGCGACGACATCCTTATCATGACATCGGAGAGCATTCCCGGAATTGGGCGTGTCCAAGGAACCTAACCATTTTGTCGAGAAATAAAATAAATACAACGGCCACAGTTGCTGTCTTATACAAAAATTAAATTATATAGCTGTAACTTCAACCTCCTAAAACATGTGACATGGTCATTATTAACTGTTGAAAAAATATATCTGAATCATTTTTCTATGGAAGAAACTATACCTGGGCCATTTTCTATGGTGGAAAATATTCTCGTGCCTTTTCTATATCTATGGCACGCCAAAATCACATTATTAAGTCAAACCTGTTTTTTCTCAGTTAAACCCAAAAATAGGTTTAATTGAGAAAAACTAGGTTTAACTGCGCCAAAATCACAAAAATGAGTTAAATCTATTTTTTCTCCAGTTAATGTAGGTTACGAGAAAAACTAGTATTAACTGGAAAAAATTAGGTTGAACTCGTAAACCACTTTGACTGGAGAAAAGCTAGGTTAAACTGAGAAAAACTAGGTTTATCTCGCGACAAACTAGGATTAACTCATTGTTGTAATTTCGGCGTGTTTCATCCGTTAAGCCTAGATTTTCGAAGTTAAAGCTAGTTTTTCTTCAGTTACACATAGATTTTCTCAGTAACCCAATTTACTGGAGAAAAATTAGGTTTAACTGAGAAAAACTAGGTTTAACTGCGCCACAATAACATTAATGAGTATTTCGCGCAGTTAAACCTAGCTTTTCTCAGTTAAACTTAGTTTTTCTAGAGTTAATTTGGGTTACGAGAAAAATTAGGATTAACTGGAGAAAAATTAGGTTTAACTGAGAAAGACTGAATTTAACTGGAGAAAAACTAAGTTTATCTGAGAAAAACTAAGTTTAACTCATTAATGTAATTTTGGCGTGCCATATATATACGTTAAAAATTATGTGGAAAACGGGCAATTCTTTCTACTGGTATGGGTCAATAGATCTTTTTGGAGCTGTTCCGTTACGGTTCGCCATAATAGTATGCAATTTCAGAGGAAAATGCGGGCAGCAATACATCCGGTTAAACTTTTATTTTATATATATGACCTGGAATCTAGATACCGTGCAGTTTTAATGCCATATGTGAAAAGCAGCCTACAAGAAAGTGACGACACTTGTAGTCGTTACAAAAAAGAATTCCAACATCTATCAAAAATTAAATCCTCGGAGAAGAACTGAATCAAGATATCATTGAATGTTGTCAATGTAAATATTACGAAACCGGAGGCGATGTTGACCGATATTCTCTTGAAGTCAAATAATATGAACATTAACTATTCCAACAAAACTGAACGGAATGGTACAACTCGAAAAAGGGAATCTTTTACATGTGTAGGAAAGAGCATAGCGTTTCCGGACCGGGTTTTGCGACGATGAGCGTAGGCATGACCTAGCCAAATAGAATACGAGTCGAGATTGGTAAGAACTGAGATGGGTCCGAGTTTACAAACATTCCACAAAGAAGTAAACAGGTTGCCCTACAGGTACCGAATAAACAAAACACAAAGGAGAGAAAAAAGAAGAGATAGAATCGATAAAAAAAATGCGTTGAGCATGTAGGAACAGAAAAAGAACGTTGAAATGCTTTATGGAAGAAAATGGAAGCTGATAACAAATTAATAACTTTCTATCCGACTTCACATTTCCCCTCAAGAAACCTCAATCTGTCAAGACTAACACTTCTGTTCAATCTTGGAATCAAACTGATCGGAGAATACCAATACTTTCTTTTTAACTTGAAAGTGGTAAAAGTGTATATGTAGAAATACAATATTTTTATTTCGGAAAATGAATAATTGCAGTTTTCGGTGAAATAGTTCCCATAATTTGACGTGCATTCATGTTTCACATACTTTCTGTACCGATGTAACAGCAATGAACGGTACAATGGCGATGGCTCATTAGTGTGTATGTATCATGATGCTTTTATCATTTCTGACTAATTGCAGTGCCTGTGTGTATTAGTTTTGATTAGTATGTCTTTAAATTGTATAATGTGTGAATCAGAGAACTTTTACGAGATTTCATGTTGATCAATTTAACCAGTCATGGGCCTTTAAACGACAAAATAACAGGCTACTACGATTTTCCTTTACAAGTAAAATTTAACTGTATTCCACTGGACCGAACTACATATGATTCCCTAAATTTAAATTGCATCTCGAATCTCAAATTTAAAAAATCCTGCGCTAGCCGGGACGCACATTTTTTCGATAAAATTATTTCTTTTATCATCACGATATCAGCAAATTTTTACCGATATTATCGCGATAATATTGCGATATTCCACAGAATTAAATTGGCGGTATTCTTGCTTATTATGCCAATCAAGCAATGTTTGTTTGATGTTTATTCATTCATAACATACCCTCAGTAAGACAGACACATAATAAATGTAAAACAAAAATATTTATGAGGATTTTCACAGCAGTGTATGTTAGGTAGCTCAAGTACATAATAAAAATACTTTCTTTTCTATCGGAGTCAACGATATTGCGATGCTTGAATATATTCACGATATCGTCGTCGGGTTTTCAGTTTCGTGATTTATCACAATGACGATATATAACAACAGCTCTTATTGTGACTATACGGCTTACCTATAGCGTTTGTTTCAGTGGGCCGACTTTGATATGTCATGGTACATTGACCGAGTTCTCCCGTTGTCAATTCATCTGTACTTTGCTACTGGTCGAAATTGATATGTGCCAAGAATAATAAAGCCGAGAATGTGATGGGGCGAGTTAAAAGATGGACCGAATTCACATGTCGACAATGTCAGACGCGAAAGTTTTGAAACGATGGAGAAAAACAACTTTGCCTGATTTACGTATGAAATGATGATGTACGAAAAAAAATACAAAGAGTAATAAGAATATAAAAAGAATATATATTAACTGTAAATCGCACGTGCTTCTTTGACACCCGGTAATCTTAATCGTAAAAATACCGAAAGTTAATCTGCAATGTTCAGAATAATGGTGGACTCTTTCGAAGCCGTAAAAGTGACATGATAAAAAAAATAATTAAAAGTGATATGATAAAAACAATAATAATTAGGGGCCCCGAGAAACTAAAACGAGGCCCCAATATAGTAATTAATGCAATGTAAAAACGTTTATTAAATGTAATATATAGTGGTATAAATGTATCAGTAACAGTTCAATTCTAACCCATTAACTTCGTGTACCTGTTCATAGCATGTAATGGCGGTGATCCGAAAAGTCTAAATGATTGATCGATGCCCGACTTACTACCTCGGGGCTCCGATTTAGTATCTTGGGGCCCCGAATTACTATCCCATGGACCCGATTTAGTATCTTGAGGCCCCGTTTTAATAATTCGGGGCCACGACTTACTATATCGTAGTCACAATGTGGTATCTCGGGGCCCCGATTTACTATCTTGGACCCCTAATTTCTATTTTTGGGCCCTGTTTTAGTTTCTTGGGGACCCAAATAATAATTTTTTTATCATGTCATTTTCAATTTTTTCCTCATAGTGACATTCTGGTCACGTGACCAGGTGTCCTTCTTCCCCTTAATATTTGCATGTAAAATTTTGCACTCATATCAGTTCACATCGCTTTAATAGTCAAAGCGCGAATTTATTTCATTTTGATGTATGATTTAACCGTCATTTAAGACTTGCTGTGGTTTTTATTGTACAGGTGTTTTTCTAGAATACAAAGCAATATCTTATATATTTCCGGTAACACTTATATTCATCATAGTTGTCAAACCGTTCTTTGAAATTGCATTTTAGGTGCCTATGAAAACGTCCAGTTGCCAAGGTTTCTGCTTTTTCAAATAATAAATCATCTCTTTCATTCAATTTACATTTTAAAAAAGCTTATTCTTGGATACCTTTGTTTGCCTATTCTGATAAAGAGTATTGTTACGTGGATATTTTACAGGACATTACATGTATATAGAAGCTTCTTCCCCTCGACGAAAAGGACATTTTGCTCGATTTCTTTCCCCGTTCTACAAACCTGTATCAGATGGTTATTGTTTCGACTTCTGGTATCATATGAAAGGTCCATCTGGACGAAGTCGTAAGTATTATTGATTAAAATATCAACACATTACAGCATTCATTTGCATCTAAAGACGTTTACGTTTGATGAATTATAATAAAAAAATCAAAGGATTTTTGTTGATTATCAATGTGCATGTCGATTTTCGGTGATACTGAATTTAATAATTAACATATATTTGGCACGCAGTTTTAACCAAAACCCTGCTTTTCCATAGATACCTATCTATAGGTATCTATGGCATAACAGACTGTTATTTATGGGATAACAGACCGTATCTCTGGATATCACCAGGTTTACAAGGCTATGGTTCAGCTATCCCATAGATACCTCCTGGTATCTATGGGATAACTGGAGGTATCAATGGGATAGGCGATTTGTAACCCTGAAAACCTCCTGATATTCAGAGTTATTGCTACTTAATTCATACCGATGTTTCAATGAAATACTTCGCTCTAACCCTGTATACCTGCAGGTATTCTGAGTTACAGGGGTGCTGGTGCCCCGTTGTAACCAACACCATAGAGTTCCAGTACAATTCATGTATAGCCAGCCGATAAGCCAATCAAAACATCTGTTGCATGCTGATATTCTGAGGTACAGCGATACAAAATCTCCCCTCAGCCAATCACAGCAGCAGATTTATACATATTATTACATATAAGGCCCTTCAAACCCGAATAATTCTGTCGTTATATTCCGTTCACGACGATTACTGCATTAACCTCGGAGATTTTAGGATCATTTGAAAAATATACAATTACGGATTAGGAATCGGACGCCAACATCATAACTACTGAGCGGCTGTGGTAATGAACAAAATGGTCAAGAATGGGACATATCTGCCGAAATGGAGAATTTATGCAAATCAAATAACTTGCGGTTGAATATAATAAACACATAATAAATTATTTAACACCGTATTCTATTAAGTTGATGCATTTTATCAGCGATATATAACCTTTGGATATCACTGATTTTATAATACGATTTTAAATTTATATTGCTCATATAGGAAGCGTCGAAATGGGTTGACAGTTCCAATTTATCAGCACTGTTAAGGCGCAAAACTTCAGTTAATGAAATACTTATCATTTAAGACATGTAATGTGCATGTCGCCGTATGGTCCGGTTTCCTACCCATCCGATGGCATCTTCTGCTGAAATATTTCGGATAAATACCGAAGTAGTTATGTCACCCACTTCAACCCCCCTTTTTTTCCGAGAACTGGACGACGTGTCCATTTCCAGGAATTCAGGAGTCACGTGATCACATACACAGGTAAATGTCGTTATATATAGACGATGATATATAACGTGTTTATTGGATTACACGCGACACGGGCGATTTCAATTTTATCTGTTCCTAGAGATGACACGCTCCCGTGATCACTCAGGTAAATGCCGTTGTTTTTCGACCGTACAGGTGTCCAATGGTATAGTGTGAAAAAAATGAAACGTCATTAAGAAATTTAACGACTATTTAAAAGAACATGTCTAATGAGAAGTTATCGATTTCTACCAACATGCCGTGGGATCCTGAGGTGGACTGGAAGCTCAAAATCTTTTGGATTAAGTACAACTGCTATAACGGGAGCAACGAGCCGTGGAACCCAGCCGTAGACTGGGGTAAAAAGTATATTGATACTGTAAATGCATGTTCTAAAGTAATGCGGGAAAACTGGTTTAAGTACAACCGCGATTTCGAGAGAGATGAGTCGTGGGATCCCGAGGTGAACTGGTATAACAAAAGTAAATGGCTCCATTACAACCGCGAAACCGGGAGAAACGAACCCTGGGATCCAAGCATCAAATGGTCTTGTAAATACGAATGGTACGCCTTCAATATCATCACCGACAGCCACGAGTCGTGGGATCCTATGATGATGTGGGATGAAAAAATATGTTGGTTTAAGTACAACCAACTTACCGGGAGAGACGAACCGTGGGATCCCGCGGTGGACTGGTTTGATAAAGAGTGCAATCACCGTACCGTAAGACCCGCGGTGGACTGGTGTAATAGGTCGTTAAACTAATTTACAAAAAAATATAAAAAACTGCATGGTTATAAAAAATACTGAAAATTTATATTTTACACAAAATATAAATTATTTTATAAACTTGTAATCCATCGGACGTTCCGTCCGCAAGATCAGCTTGGAGTATTCGCGCTGTAACAGCTCGCGCATGAGACGTTCCCTCTCCTCTTTTGGAATGGCGTTGTTTTCCTTCATACATTCGTTGAAGCTGAACTCGTCTTTGATGAAGAAGAGGGCGGCCCACTTGATTTGCGATCTAAAATCCTTAGACGCGCTGTTGTAGCGTTGCGTCAAGATCCACACGGACTGGTCGGCGTGTCTCCCCGAAAATGCCAACATGGACAGGGCGTCCGCCTTCTTCTTGATCTGCTTCGTGGCCGAACAGTCGTCGATGATGTACAACGTGGACGCTCTCTCGTAAATGTTGTAAAAGTGACGCAACAACTCCTGTAATTGCTCTTCCCCCGTTTTCTGACAGACGGGGTTGACGATGACGACTCGTTTGTCTTTGGGATGTTTTAAATCTTCGCCTATCCATTTTCTCGATTTATAGGCCTTGTTGTGTTTGATCGTAGGGCACAGGATCACGATGTGTTCGAAGACGTCTTTGTATTCGGTTTCCAGGAGATCGAGGACGAATTCCGTCTTCCCAGATCGGAGGCGCCTACGATCATGGCGGCGTGAGGTTTTTGCGTGAACATTTTTTCTTATAGGATTTTAATTTTTCTTAAGAGATAACACTCGCGAAACGACCGTCCGACATGTTGATCTGGCCGTCCTTGACGACGAAGATGTAAACGTCCACGGGATCGGTATCGGTTTCGGGTGTTTTCTCGATTTGGACGGAAACGCCTTCGCTGATGTTTTGTAGCTTGCGACCCGTGCCGTGGAGGTGGTTTTCGGGTGTCGTCCGCAAGTCCAACCAGAGTGCGTAATGATCTTTGAGATATTTCCCCAGAGTCACGTTGCTCAAGTCGAGTTCCTTGACGATCGTTTCCGTGACGGTTTCGCGATTCAGGGGGAAAAACTTTTTAATCTCGTCAAAGTGGTGATGCAGTCTCATGCCGGCCGAGAACAGTTGGCTCGGTTGTCCCTCGATGGTTGTTCCCACTTTGGTGATTCTCGGATTATAAAATTTTTCCGGATCGTTGACAGAAATGTCTTTGAAGAGAAACAGAATGCCCGAGAGAGACTTCGCGGGGGTGTTGATCTGATAATTGAGGATGCCGTCCGATTTACTCATCGTCGTTTTGCGATATCGCAATATTTGGTTGAAGTAATAGGCGTGTTTTCCAGCGTACCTCTGTCTGATGCTGCGAGCGAGATGTTCGTCGGTGATTTTCTTGAACTCCAACGCGATGTTGGTCGCCTTATAACTTATCGTTTTATCGGCGTCGTCGGGGTCCGTCAAGACGACGTGTTTGGCGTCGTTAAACGTCAGCATGTATTCCAATCGATCTTGTAAACCCGCTTGATAAAAGGGTTCGCTCGTCTCCAAGATTTCGAAGTCCAAGGGAATGCAAAAACGATTCCCGAACGTCGCAACAATTTCATAGTCTTCGTTGGCGTCGCGGGGTATTTTAAAGTTGGCGGGTTTTGCTCTTATTATATTTAGATCGTTAGTCTGTATCCCCTGATAGGCCATGTTACCTCGTTCCACTTTCCAAAGATCGTTATAGACGAAGAATTTATCGGCATCGTCTATGGTCTGAACGGTGTTTCCCGAGATCTTCATCTCGATTTTCTTGACGATGTTGCGTCCCAGATTATTATAAACACCCGTTTTGATGAGAGCGCCACCCTCCACGGCGACTTCCATGTCGAAGCATAGTCTCGTGCTTCTGGGGACGATGACGTCGTTGTCGCTCAAATTGGGAAAACGAACCGTCAACGTTTGGTTTTCTTCGATGCTCGAAGGATTGCCGGAAATGGTCACCGTTTGACGTATACCCTTCACGCCGAAGGCAGTGCGCAATTTCCTATCGGGGTCGAGAATGTGTCCGTAATTCATCATCTTTTTTTTATTACGTAATAAAAAATTTAAAGCGTTTTAAAAAATGGATGACGATATATATACATTCGATAATCCGGGGTACAACGACGACGATGACATTGAAATGCAAGATAATCCTCCGAATGGGGATGATGTCAATGATCAAGATACGGTCGAAACGTCTTTCATCGATAATAGCAAAGGCCCCAGCTGGATCGGTGGAGAAGATCTACCTCCCGAACTAAAGGCTAATGATATAGCGTCCGAAGAAGCTACGAATGTATTAATGAAGAAATGGGAAAGGGAAAGAGCTTTCTATGGTATAAAAGCGTCTTACGAATTTAAATCATCGAAACAAGGAGAATTCCCCCTGAGAGAACTGCAGGGCTTAGATAAGAGTTTACAAACCATTCGCGGTGAATTAAGTCGTCTAGAAGCCGAAAGATCGATTCGCAAAGAATCGATCAGGGAATGGAGAGGCCAACTCAGAGAAAGACCGGAGATAAAAGATTGGCTCGAGCAATCCATAGAGAAAGCGCACGGTGAACTCGAGGAGTATAACAAGAGTATTGATGCTATTAAGGGTCGATTGCGATCGCAAATCACCGCCATCAAGGAGTCCATCAAGAGGTTACTAGACGATAATGTCACGTTGAGAGAACGGATCGCCAATCTGTTCAAGGAACAGGGCATCACCATCTTCAGCGTCCTGACGGCGATCGGTATGACGATAGGTTTCTTGGTCGAATTGCTTCTTCCCGGGACGACGACGGTCGCCCCCACTCCACCACCACCTCCCAACAACGAGGGGGGAGCGAAGGAATGGATCAAGAAACAGCTGGACGCGATCGGTAAATTGCTCGCGAGATTAGCCGTCAAGTTCGGCGAAGCGTTGCCGGGTATATTAGGCGCCATCGTGTCCTGGATCTTGTCGACGCTCGGCAAGACGGTGATGTGGTTGGGAGAACATCTGTGGGTGTTGGGCATGGTTGTCGTCGGTTGGTTGTTAACGAAACTCGACGAAGACAAGAAAAGAAAGTAACGCTAGAGCCAAGACGGCGGCCTTCTGATCCTCGTGATCGTCTGACGGCTTGTCCTGTAGCGCTGACGGCGGTGGTGTGATCTCTATGGGAGGCGGTGTGATCTCTACGGGAGGAGGAGGTTTATCCCGCGCGAACGTTTTCGCGTTGAGGTCGACGTTCGTGGGCGGACTCGTGGGTGTCGGGGGGCGATCAAGCTCGTTATTGTAGTCGGCGATGTTCTTGCGATGTTCAGCTCCATGTTCTGGGCAGCATGTAGAGCCCCGGATGGACGACGTAGTCGAGCTTGGAATTGACGTACTTCAGACAGGTAGCGCGAGACGGGCAGGTCTGCGGTCGGTTGAAGTTGACCAGGAAACTGTTTCTGGGTGTCCAGCGACGTGGCACCGGCCTCACGATCGAGGCCCTCGTCTCCCCCTGTCTAAGGACCCAGGCGAAGACGCGAATATGGAACTCTGGCCAGACCCGGATCGCGTGAACCCCTCCGATCGTTCGCGATGAAGGTGGACCACTTTCGTGTTTATATTTCCCCCGAAGAGGGTCCCCCTTGATCTTCCAGTCCGCGTTGACCGGCACCCCGAATTCGCGACAGATCCGTGGTACCCGACGCGTCGACGTTGTTGACGTGAAGTGCTCGAAGTCGGCGTCGCTGGGAAGGGGGCGGCGATCTCCTGCAAATTCTTCTGATCTGATGTAGATGGAACCCAACGATACAGGTGGTCGTTACCCATGTCCGTGTCACGCCGCTCCGGTCGTGGCGCACCACAAATTCAGCTGAGTTCTGCCAGGATCCTTCGATGGGAGTACCACCGCTTCAGATGGCGTAGTACTTCGACGTGCGTCCTCGAAGAGCGGGTTGCTCGTACTTGACGAAGATGTTCTCGAACGACGCGCGAAAATCGCGTTGACGTAGACGTCGAACGACGATAGATCTAGATTTTTATACTCGTTAGACGTTCATTTCTCTTTTTTAGTTTTAAAATTTAAATATTCAGCATGTTTCTATCTCGTGACGGACATCGGAAAACCCGTAAAACTCTCTCGCTACATCGACAACGTCGAACGGTGGGTGGTGCGTCTTCCTTCCGTTTTTACAACGGCTTGTACAACGGAAACCGTGGAGATACGCTCGTTGAAACTCCAAAGCGTGCATGCCGGGTCTTCACCGCTTCGAATTCTCTCGAAATACCACCACGAGATTGAGAATCGACGGTTCGAGCAGTACGGAGGTGACGCTTCCGTCGGAAATCGGTAAGATTCTCGGCATTCGCGCGAATTTGTCTCTCAGCGGGACCATCTCCTCGAGCCAGAGCATCAACGCAACCGGTGGAACTCCTCAACGTTCATTCGACGAGTTGGTGTCAATCAGAGACGGTACGGTGAAGGACATCCTCATGTCCCTGCCCTTCCCAACGTGAAAGTTTTCCGAGTTGTACGAAAAAGACGTCGAGCGCCCCATGTTCTTAACGTTGAACGATCGCATCTCGAATTAACGATACGTCTAAAAGACGAGGACGATCCCATCGACAATCATGTCATCCCTTACATTCTCTTGGAATTTAGAAAAATCTATAAATAAAAATGTCTAGATCGGCGCACGAAGCTTGGAAAGGGAAGAACTGGCGGAGGATCTGAATGAGAGACTCTTGAAAGACATCAATGATCCAAAGAGGAGATCACCGCGTTGGCCAATAAACCGTCGCATCAACACGTTCCAATTCGACGTGACTAAAAACCAGGCCGCAACGACGATCTTGTTCGACGGTTACGTCATCCGTCTATGAACTGGACGTGACGCTCGTCGTGAACGACGTGGAACACAAGACCTTTCAGACCAAGACGGCAAGATCGTCCCGTTGAATCCACCGTTGCGGGTGACTCGGGCGATCGTCCTCCCCTTCGGCGTGAACAAAGGATCGAAAGCTGAGGGCACCGTCAACGGCGTCGTCGTTCTCATATATTTTCTCATAAAAAAAGGAAGGATAGTAAAGAAGAAAATATTGTACCCACCATTACCGTCGGAAAATACTTTGTCATCGGAAAAAAGCTATCGTCTTCGGAGAGATCGAGCAGACGTTTTTTAGCGTCCACAAGAAGTATAAACGATTCGTCAACACCGCCGACGGCGTCGACGCCGCCCTGATCACGGGAAGCGTCGTCGTGGGCGGACTCGGTTTCGCCGTACCCATCGCGGGTTTGCCTCTCAGATCGTGGCCCTGACCCGTGGGTGTTGGGATTTGAAGGGAGTCAGACGACTGCTGTTGAAGAAATGTCAAGATCGTCAAACTCGCGGAGAGTAAATTAACTCGATTACGGATCGGGTGAGTCGCGCGCTCGAGGACGGGAAGATCACGGACGAAGAAGAATTCGCCGCCGTGTCCCACGAGCTGACCAAGTATCGCGAGATGAAGGACAAACTGTATACCAAATACAAGACGGAGCGTAAAAAAGGAGTCGGACCAAGAGACGGAGGACTTGCGCAAGCAGCTCCTAGACCTCGTAAACAAATCCACTTCTCGTTAACCGTAGAGATTTTTAAGACATTCTGTTTTAAAAAAACGGTTAAACCTCTTTCTTGGGACGTCCGCGTCTTCTTCTCTCGGACCGTGGGATGCGTCTTGTGCCACTCGTCTGCGCGTTCTTTTCCGCCGCACGTATAACACGTTTCGTATTTAGTGCTATCGGTCATCCCAAGAACGCAATACTTCAACGTGAGTCAATACCTCTCTCTTTCCGTAGTTGTGATGAATGACGAATTCACGACGACCGGATGCTTACACGGGTAAATGCGAGGCATTTGACACGTGAGTTTGACGTCGTCGGGCCAATACACCAAGACTTGGTTACCACCCAACTGCATGCACGCTATGTCGTCCCCCAACATCTGTTTTACACCGCGTTTTAAACGCCTTGTCCAGTAAAATAAACATTTTTTTTATTTATATATCTAGGTGTTTAAGCCGTTTAACAATTTTTTTTACGTTAAGAAATGAAACGTTTTACCGAGATAGTCTTGTTCGCGTTGTTGTTGTTGGTCGTGGTAGGGTGTGTGCTCGTGTTATCCGCGATATTAACTATGTTACGTCTGGAAAACTATCAAAGCAGCTAAAGTCAGCGAGAAGGAAGCGTTAGAGTTCCTGAAAAAACAAGACGTGTGGCAAATCTACCTACCCGCCCCCAAGAAAATCGTGAGACCCCGATTCGAAGACGCAAAAGAAAACGACACTCACCAGGCCGATCTGCTGTTTTTACCGCACGACAAGGTGGACGAAAACGTACAAATACGCGTTGACGTTGGTCGACGTGGGTACTCGCTACAAAGAAGCGGAACCTCTGACGACCAAAGACAGTCGAGAGGTAGCCGGCGCTTTCGAAAAGATCTACGGGAGTCGTCTGACGTTTCCGAAATTATTACAAGTCGATCCCGGTCGCGAATTCATGGGCGCCGTCTCCAAACTCATGACCAGACACGGCGTTAGAATAAGAAGGGGTAGGGTCGACCTTCATCGCGACCAAGCCATCGTCGAACGATTTAATAGAACGTTGGGCGAACAGTTGTTTAGCTATCAATACGATCAAGAGATGAAAACCAAAGACAGAAACAGAGAATGGGTGAAACGGTTACCGGAAGTCGTAAAAACGATCAACGAAGAGACCAACCCGCCCAAAAAGGTAGAACCCGTCGATAAAGTGCAACCGCCCGTCAGCCCCTTTGCGAAAGTAAGATATCTGTATCAACCGGGCGAATTGGAAGGCGGACGCAGGAGGGCCACCGATCCCATCTGGAGCGTCGACAAACACGACATAGACAGGCATTTCAGAATGCAGGGCATCGACCTGTATCACCTCAAGGAACCGGCGCCTCAGAGAACGTTCGTCCCAGAGGAATTGTTGATCGTCGTCGATTAAAAAAATTTATTAGTATTAATAAATTTTTTAATACCCGTAGGGATGTGTGTCGTAACCGTCCTTCGTCACCCGTTTATCGTAACACAACGTAAACTCTTTCTCCTGGTATCGATTCACGATGCGTTTGGTTTTGGAATCTCTCGTGATGGTGTTTTCTCGAACGGTCGTAATCCTCTTACGCGTTTCTTTGACGACGTCGGTCATCGCGTCTCGGTTGATGTAAAGAGAATTTTCGTAATTCAGACTAAATCCCTTGACCTTACACACCTTTTTACCCGCGTTCGTTTCGTACGAATAAGATTTGGGGCCGGTGGCGCACCACGACGTTATGAAATCACCGCCTAACTCGTCCGTCAAATCACCCAAGTTATCGCCCGTGTCGATCGAGACCCCGTCGTCGCGATCGACGTACCACACACTATCGGTGTCGAATCCCAACACCCTATCGTCGAGGGTATCCAACACGTCGTATAACATGGTTCTGGCGTGCGCCGTCGTATAACACGCTATGAAGATGTTGATGTCATTGACCTTGTTGACAAATTGTCCCTTTAAATCGTAAGACATCTGGACCATGTCGTCGTTGATGAACTGAATGTTGAGATTGTCTATCGTGTCGTCCAGCAACAGGCGTATAAAAGTCTTTCGGTTCGTTCACG
Source organism: Atrina japonica (assembly GCA_030159075.1). NCBI lineage: Eukaryota > Metazoa > Mollusca > Bivalvia > Pterioida > Pinnidae > Atrina > Atrina japonica. The sequence goes on along the minus strand of BROG01000343.1, from coordinate 658,205 downwards.
TATTGAGTCTGTTTCATGTTGACCCTTTGGCCGAACTTACCCCAGAGAGAGTTGAGACATAATTTAGAGATGGCGCGCATGCCCGGATTATACTCTATGGTACCCAAGTCGATCCCCAATCGTTCTCTGACCATGTCTTTATACCGTTCTTCCGAGTCGTAGGGGGTGCCGGGACCCACCTTTAATGCAGAACTTTCCATCTTGATCTTCATAAACTTCTTGACGTAGTCTCTGAAGAGATCCGTGTCCTCACTGGTGTAGAGAAAATCCCAAACTTCGTAAATTTTCTCTATCTCGTACCCCTTATCTAAGGCCTTGAATAGCTCGGGAGTACACCACGTGCCCGCAAACGATCTCTGCTCGTCGGCGTGTTCGCACGGCGTCTGTGCCCGTCGTTCGGCGCACGTCTTACACAGCGGGAACAAGAGCTTTTCGGCATCTCCGCATTTCATTTTGACGGGTAAGACGGGGTGATATAATTTCCGAGGTGGCACGACTTTACATTTGACGAACCCTAACCAAGTTCGATCGACGTGCTCGGGATTAACTATTTTGGTAGGATGACCGACCGGGTAGGTCTTATAGAACTGGACCGTCGGGTACAGACTGACAAAGTCGACGTATCGTCCCTTTTCTCTTCCGTCGAAGTCGTACAGCAACTTGGTCACGTTGGTCCTACCACCGAAAAAAGCGTCTCGAGGGTCTAACGGCGTTACGATCTCTTTACCGTTTATGCCTTTCGTATCGCATTCCCAGGCCTCGACGAACGCGTAACCGGCCCGTCGTATCTTCTCGTTTTTCGCGGAGGTTCGTTTTCTGAGCGTGTCCATGTCGAATTGGTTCTTGTTATTGAAGGTATCTCGCTCGTAACACTTTTTACACCCGTGCCAGAAGCACCCTTGAAATTCGTAAACCGTCTTCGTGTCTTCGCAATACCCGTCGACTTTGCCGATGTTGGGCAGAGTCACCTCGCCGCCGTTCAACGCGTGTCGAATGACGACACCGTCTCTCTCGGCCACGTGATCCAACCAAGAAATGGATTTCGCGCTGTACGTTTCGTGAACGACGTTATCGTTATGGACGGCTATCGTTGTAACGGGAAAGAGCGGTGATTCCAACCAACAAAAAAAAACTAAGATTTAATTTACAATTAAATAAATTTATTTATATAAAAAAAAAATGAAATTTAAACAACAAATATCAAAGAAAAAAATCACCCCAAAAAATGATATTATGATTATTCACAATGAATGATGATATGATAATACCCAATATGAATATTTATATGAAATTTTATATATTCTAAAAAAAAAATAAAATTCATATAAATATTCAAAATATAATTTTAAACTAGTAACTACAACAACAACAAAAATTGTTATTACAAAAAAAAAAATCTTATTCCAATCTACTAAACTACTAATGTCAGTTTAGGCACAAAAATTATAATATGAAAAAAAAACCACAATTGTCTATAAATTCAAACCATGAGAAAATCTCAAAGTCCAGAAAAACACATTCACTTCCGGTTTCAACAGTATTTTTCAGTTACTACTTCCCACTTCCCGGTATACACAATATATCGTTTGGTAGTACAATAGTCAACACAATCTACAGCACCATTTGTCCTAGGGAATCAAGTTCAGCTACCACTTCACTGTATACACAATTTCAGACACTGTAGTCAATTCCAATGAAACATGAAAAACCACTAAGTTATAATTAATTTATGCGCTGCCAACATAATTTGTGAATGAATGTCATACAAAGTTCCAGGCACTGTATTGCTTGGCTGATACATCGAATGACAAACACAAATCTGGGGACGCTCCTTACTCTGATTTAGGCAGGCTGTAGTTCCCCTCCATAAGAAGCTACAAAAGTGACTCTACTATGGTTGCTTTAATCTTTAAAAATCAAAGTTCATTACCTTACCGACTATTAAGTGTAATTACTCACTAAATCTAAGAAAGTATTGTCATTCTCAATAGCCATACAGTTAACATGTGACTGCAGACTAAAACCATAAATGATGCCCGAAACAATCACTAAACAATTGTCATATAATGACTTACATTAACGTTTACCTACACTATAAAACTGAATTTCAAATAAAAATTATTATCACAAACTATGATAATGATAGTAAAACAAATATATTTAGCTTACCACAGTCTGTATAAAAGTGCTTCTACATCAACAAAAGTTTACTACGTTCTCCTATCATGGCGAGAGTGGGAAATGCCACGCCGCTAAATCAAAAAGTCCGTGCAGGAAGTAAAGGTATTCATGGGAAATGATAGCATTGTTCGATTAGAATACTCGAACATATTTAGTTTTTCATTACAAACAATTTTAGGTTTAACCTTAGGTTTAATACAGAAAAACAACAGTTATTTTAAAAGAATGTGTTTGTGACAATCATATTTTCGGGCATGTAATTGCTTCTGTAGACGGTCATGCACACGGACGCTATCGTTACGTACTGTAACGGATCTATGTTTTCCAACGCGATAAAGTCTTCCCTGAATTTCAACATGGACTGTCGTAATATGTCGACGTCGGACGTGCAGTACTCCCTCAATTCTTTCTGGAAATCAAACACGTCGTTCTTTCGCACCTCGTACCACTTTAAAAACTCTTCCTGTTGCGTTTGCTCATGTGATCGACACCGTAGTGTTTTTTACTGGGTAACGGTCCCACGTAACGTTGGTGACACGGCTTGTTGAAATAATGCGGGAAATAACCCTTTTTGAGTTCGGTCAGACCAAACGTCTTCGGAAACTCCGCCAGAGCGGATTGGACAAAATTTATGGAATCGATAAAGCGAAACGTTTTTCTGATTTTCATGTACATGATCTTCGTACCGTTGTAAATGCAATAGGGTTTAATGTTATGCTCCACGAAATACTTTAACAAAAACTGCGCATCGTACGCTTTGGCATTATGGGCGATGAACGTACTCTTTTCTTGATCCAACACAAACTCGCAGAACTCGTCTACGGTAGAAAATTCGTGTTGACGACCGTCAAAGTCTTGACACACGATTAGATTCGGTATGTGAACGCCGGTGTCTTGCGTCGCTTCTATGTCGTAAAAATAATACTCTGTCGTTCGCGTTTTACAACTGTAACACGGTTCCTCTTCCGTGCACTCGGACGATCTGCACTCTCCGCCCTTGCATTGTTTCTCGAGCATGAAACACTTGTGTGTCGTCATGTCGACATATTCTTTACAATTCGGGCATTCGGAATGACCACATACATGGGACTTCAAGTTCTTGATCACCCGTTCGCACTCTAAACATTTCTGAACGCGTAAACAAACCACGTCCGGTTTGCCACCTATCGTGCCTCTGACGCGTTTATGTTCCTTAAAACAGTCTTCGCCGAAAAACGTTCTGTTACAATCGTCACACATTTTCCTTTCACCCCCCGGACAATCATAACCGAAGCACGATAAACACTTTTCGGGACATCTGTGACGATCTCGTTTGTCGTACGATTTTTTACACGAGTGACAGTAATGTCTTTTACCCAAAAACCCCGTCATGGTCGTAATCACGTCGAAGTGATTTTTATTCTTGTACAGATAGATCGCGTCGTCGTTGCTTCCTTCGGTCGTATAGATGATTTCGTTGAACCGATCGCCGTCCACTATATTGATCTGCACACTCAGGTGATCGGCAAACGTTTTCACGTCTTCTAAGGTACAGCCGTGATCACGGACGGGAACGTCCGCTTCTTCGTGAAGTTTTAACGCTTCGACTCTTTGTAATTTGCGACTCTCGTTGAAACCGTGCCGAAGCTGGGAATTCGTCCATTTATCTTTATGTTTGTTGGCCACCGCCGTCACGATGGCTCGTGCCAGACACGTGGCGTCGTCGTTTTTAATCGTGATGATACTTCTTTTCGACGACGAGGTCTCCTTTGTCACCGGTTATTTGGGTCTCCCCTTCCCTCTCGGCATTTTCGTAGAATGGACGAATATTTCTACTTCGTCTAAGGGCACCTCGTAATATTCTATATACTCTTGCAATGCTTTAAATAACTCTTCGGACAAATCCCCCGAGACGGTGATATATTTCGTACTATACGGTTTCGGGAATTTCGGGTGATTGATGATGATACGAAATTTATCGCCGTTTTGCAACCCTCTAACGTTTATCACCGACCTTACGAGGTGTACAAATAAACGGTCTATATCGATAGGTCTGTCCCTCAATAGGACTACTTTATACTCGTCCGACCAGGTTGTAAACTTTTTAATCTCTGTCTCGGAAATTTTATCAAAACGATAGGTCTGCCCCGTGTAGACACGTTTGGGTCTTAAAAACGTTTTTTTAAAATCGGGGGGAATCGGGAGATCTAATAACGGTTCGATATATTGGGTCGTAACAGATCTCTCGGGAGGGATCGGTAAATCCAATAACTGCTCGGTAGATCGAGGTGCATGAGACATGTTTTAAAATTGGGGTGAAATTACTTATGGTGTTTTCAATATTTGCTACACTATACCATTGGGACACCTGTACGGGAGCGTGTTATCTCTAGGAACAGATAAAATTGAAATCGCCCGTGTCGCGTGTAATCCAATAAACACGTTATATATCATGGTCTATATATAACGACATTTACCTGTGTATGTGATCACGTGACTCCTGAATTCCTGGAAATGGACACGTCGTCCAGTTCTCGGAAAAAAGGGGGGTTGAAGTGGGTGACATAACTACTACCGAAATTTTTTAATGTAACCAAAGGAATAATTTCTATGGATGAATGAACTGTTTATCTTTGTTTTATATCACTTTATTTTCTACGAACCACTTGAACTTTTCATATTTTCATCTTGATTTAAGGAATGGGGGTGTCTAACGGAGAAAGTCAAACCGGATATTCTTACAATGGGAATTTGAGTTGCGTGTATTTTAACTGTTGATTTTGAATCTATCTTGCAACCAGTAAATACACATAAATAAATAAAATGGTTTGAAGTGGTACAGAGATAATTACTTATATAAATAATCAAGTAAGAAACTATTCAAGAATATTGTACTTGCATTAATTGAGCAGCTTTAATTTTAAACCCCGTATTTTAAAGTAAATGTAACAGGCATGAAAAAATGTAAGGCCAGACTAAGATTTGAGCCCAGGCATCTGGCAATCTGACTGTTCTACACATTGAGCTACCTGGTCAGACTTACAGTCCCAGTCCCTGTTACATTCTTTATCCCTTCTTTTTGAAATTTCATTTCTTAATGAAATCTCAAACGAGTCATAACTACACAGTTAATTATTTTGTTGGGCGCCAAATGTGGCAGACGGGAAAATGTGTGGTCAGACCGAGGATCCAATCCAGGACATCCTGAAGACTAGCTGGACGCTCATACCCAGTACTAACGGAGCTACCTGGGCCGACACACATACGACAAGACTGGGATTCAAACCCAGGACCCCTCAGCCTGCGCAGCCAATCCACCCATGTGCCACCTGATCCACCAATAAACTCAGTCCTAGTTACACTCTTCTTCTCTTCTTTTTGAGATTAATCTCATACGAGACTCATGACTACACCATAAGTTATCACGCCAGAGCCAAATGTAGTGGCTACCTGGGGGAGAATGTGTGGACAGACCTGGAACTGAATCTAGTGCGACTGTTCTAACCATTGAGCTACCTGGACCGACAATCATGTAACTGAGAAGTTTTATTCTTAACTCTTTGACCCATTGATTTAGGTATACAATCTGGAATATTTTTACCATGTTTTACTTCTTGATCAGTATGATGTTTTGTATACATAATAAAGTACACTGTAAACACATGATATACATGTATATGTGTTTGATAAAGAAATGACTCTATGAATGTATTGAAAAATTGTTAAATTATATCAAATATATAAAGAAAATAAAGTTGCATTCATTTTTGCAGGTCACCGTATGCATATTTAAAAATTTTAAAATTGATTTATTTAACTTATCCCCCCGTCTTGGAAACTTCAGCAAACAGTCAGACATTGTTCCCTACTTAGTGATTGTAAGCGTTGATATGTGACGGTAAAATACTGTACATGTATTTTCATTTTTAACCTGTCAGCATTGTTTTTCTCAAAAATACCTGACAAAATGGTCAAATTTTAACAAGGCTAATTCAAAGAATTATGGTGAGCCTTGGTAAAACAATGGAATAGATATGACCTGAACAAATAAAACCAAATAGAAAAATTCTTCTAATAATAAGGATTCACAATTGTTGTGTGGGACACTCCGTCTACAAACGAAGATATGGTGATATAAAATGATTCAAATGATAACGTTTTGAGCAACAAAAATAAAATCGTATAATAAAAGCAGCGATATTAAAAACTATATATCGCTAATGAAATGCATCGATTTAATAAAATACGGTGTTAAATGATTTATTATGTGCCAAATGTCCGAAAGCAAGCTGTTTTATTTGTATAATTGCTCGATTTCGGCGAACATGCCTCATTCCTGACCATTAATTTGTTCACTACCATAGCCACTCGGTAGTTATGATGTTGGCAAATATTTCCTTTTGACCCCATCAATTAATGAAAAAGCGTCCGATTCCTTATGAGTAATTGTTTTGTTTTGTTTTTTAATAATAGTTTACATGGTATTCTAAGATTTGTAATCTACTATCAAATATTAAAATTCATTTAATACACACTGCCTGTAATTATGCCGGACGCCATATTTTCCGCGCTAAAGAAATCCGCTGCTTTGATTGGCTGAGGGAAGATTTTTTTTTATCTCTGTATCATCGAATATCTGAATATAACAGCTCTTTCGATTGGCCTATCGGATATACATGAATTGCAACGTTCTGGTAATAACGGCGCACCAACAACCCTGTATCTCAGAATACCTGTGGGTACACTGAGTTAGAGAGAAGTATTTCATTAAAACCTCGGCTATGTATGAATTAAGTAGCAATAACTCAGGAGGTATTCAGGGTTACAAATCCGTTGTACCAGGATGTATCTAAGGGATAGCTGACCCATAACCACGGATACCTGGTGATATTCAGAGATACGGTCTAATATCCCATAGATAACAGCCTGATATCTCATTATAGATACCTCCTGGTATCGATCTATGAGATAGCAGGGTTTTAGTTAAAATTGCGTGTCATAGATATAGGCTTACGTATTTTCGTATCTCAAGTATTAATCACATTATCCGTCTCCTTGTTAACGTTTCAAAATAACGACAAACATAATTTATTCCATGTGTACTGGAAAGGTGTCGGATCCCTTGATGTCTTCGTAAGAGGAAGCAACCAGTCTTTTGATGACATTTTGGTTCCTGAATTTAGTAAATCTGGAAACCAAGGCGACTCATGGCAAAGAGGGAAATTCGACCTTGGTGAGCAGACAGATATGTTTCAGGTATATTGATCGTCAAATATGTATCTGAGTCCATTTCACAATAATCATTTCATAAAAATTGTAGTTATCTGTATCACTGCATAGTTTTCCATCCATTTCGAACCATTGATCTGAGGTAATTTCACTTAAATATAACAAGTGAAAACAATTAGCTCCTAAAATGCAGGTAAATAGACTATACTGGTACAGTATCTATTCTCGGACACTCTTTCGCTGCACGTGCATGAAGAAGATTATAACCATTCATCTTTTTATCGTGCTATCCAAGATTTTCTTTTCACAAGCCCGTAGATTGACGTCACTAGCTCAACATTGTACAGTTATTGCCCTTGTTTTGAGTTGACATGCATATTTGTCCACCTGAGAGGCGTTATGTAGCCCGAGGGTGACATAACACCCCGAGGGTGGGCAAATATTCATGTCAACCCAAAACAAGGACAATAATTGTTTTATTATACCGAAAGACAAAGAAACTTAACTAACAAACTGACCTGCGTAGGTTCATAACGATTGTAACACATGTCACATAGCGCCTTCGATACTCAACACTATTGATGTTGTTTCTCTCCATTCCAGTCTGCATCGAGTAATCTATGAGTTATGAAACGACATTTTATCTGCTAGACGTTACACCAAATTACCATCTAGCCTACTTATAAAAAAAACTAACCGCACGCACATCCATTTCTGCGCAGGAGAGGGTGACATAAATCGTCATAGAGGGTGACATACATGTTTCAGGGTGACATGAAAAATGTTTTAGGTCACGTGATACGGTTTTGACTAATCAGATGTAAAGATATTAGAGGTATAATATAAATGTATATGCTGTCCAAGAATATGTCCTTCAATCACCATACGGCATTCAGGTTGGGTTTTAAAAAAAGGCTAAATTCAATATTTGTAAATTCACTGTATTTCCCCCCAAAGCGTGTGGCATTATATTGCATCTAAAGATAACTTGTTATAATGCAAAATTGCAGGGTACTTCGATCATTTGAACTGAAGATCTTCTGACGGATTTCGGCTATACTTTTAGATTTATTATTTGGCCTGGTATGATACCACTTTCTCTTCAGGAAATACATAAATATTTAAATTGGAGCTCAACTGATGAAGTCTAATAGACAGAAAGGATCGTCTTGAGCATTATAACTTTGGAATTATGTTTATAATAAGTTTGAAAAAAAAAATGTTTTTCATTCGAAAGTAGATACCGTACCAAAATATATTATTTGATATCTTATAATATTTATGCGTGTTTGGTTGGACTCTAAAATTATCGGCACTAAATCACATGTTTTAGTAATTTGAAAGGATTTATACTAAAATATGATAAACAGAAAATGTTACAAAATTACATTGCAGATTGTTATAGTTGGGACTCGAGGGTCAAGTTATTTGAGTGATATTTCAATTGATGACGTTCGAATATATAACTGTTCCAACGGTAAGTGTAATTATATTTGCTATATTATAAGTTGAATAATAGTTGTGACTAAGTTCAGCCTTCAATATACATAATCAAAGCATGTCTGCATTTAAATTTGATTATAATATGGTGGTTATAATCGAGATGCCTCAGTTCATTTGTGTATGTATAGCAGTTGCACAGCATTAAGTCTGCACAATACACAGCTTCAATGCAAATGTTTCTAGATGTTTTTTTTTTTCAATTACGTCACGAGCAATGACATCACAACGTTAACGACACATGCATATTTCCGCAATTGTAGACCTATATAAGTATACATTCACCAGATATTTCGCTGATGGATTATTAAACTATTAAATTAATGGATTAATAGTAAACTTAGATAAATAGAAATGGAATTCTATATGATAAATTATTATATGCATAACATGTGTTACAAAATATCCAGCCAGTATATATCATAGATAGGAGGGGTGCCTTAGAAATATATACGATATTTTACCAAATAGAAAGAACATACATATATATTATCAAAAAAGGTAGAAAGGGTTATATCCTAGTATATGGTATTTATTAAGCATTGTATTTTAATTTATTCAGACTTAATTTTTATACAGATATCACTGACTAGTGTCCATTGCATACACAGATATCATTGACGGTGTTCCACTGTATACAGATATCACTGACGTGGTTCCACTCTATACATAAATTACTGACGTGATTCCACTGTATATACAGATAGTACTGACGTGGTTCCACTGTATATACAGATATCACTGACATGGGTTCACTGTATACAAATATCACTGACGAGGTTCCATTGCATATACAGATATCAATGATGGAGTTTCACTGTATACAGATATCACTGACGTGGTGCCATTCTATACATATATAACTGACGTGATTGCACTGTATGTACAGATATTACTGACGTGGTTCCATTGTATATATAAATATCACCGACATAGGGCCACTGTATACAGATATCACTGACGTGGTGTCATTCTATACATATATAACTGACGTGATTCCACTGTATGTACAGATATTACTGACGTGGTGCCACTGTATATACAAATATCACCGACGCGGTTCCCCTGTATATACAGTTATCACTGACGTGGGTCCACTGTATACAAATATCACTGACGAGGTTCCCTTTAATATATATATATCACTGACGAGGTTCCACTAAATATATAAATATCACTGACGAGGTTCCACTATATAGAGAGGATATAAAACAATTGTCAAATATTCTATTTATTACATTTTCCAGTTAAGTTTCGTCAGGCCCTAGATTAAGGCTACCTGATGTTTTGAACAAGATCTAGTGTACAGCTTGTGAAATGTAAACAAACCAGGTTTTGATTGAAATACATTACTTGACTGCGACTATGCATTTGAATTTCTGAAAAAGTGTAATTTATTTTGTACATTCAATTTAAGTATCATTCATATATTTACTATAACATTGAGGCCTGACGAGTTCACTGATATTCACTGAGTTCCAGTATATAAATATATATATATATATATACCTGACGAGGTTCTACTGCATATGCAGATATCACTAACAAGGTTCCACTGTATGTACAAATATAACTGTCGTAGTTCCACTGTATATAAATGTCAATGACGAGGTTCCACTGTATAACAGATATAACTGACGAGGTTCCACTGCATATACAGATATCACTGACAAGGTTCCACTGTATATACAAATATAACTGTCGTAGTTCCACTGTATATAAATATCACTGACAAGGTTCCACTGTATAACAGATATAACTGACGAGGTTCCACTGCATATACAGATATCACTGACAAGGTTCCACTGTGTATACAAATATAACTGTCGTAGTTCCACTGTATATAAATGTCACTGACAAGGATCCACTGTATAACAGATATAACTGACGAGGTTCCACTGCATATACAGATATCACTGACAAGGTTCCACTGTATATACAAATATAACTGTCGTAGTTCCACTGTATATAAATGTCACTGACGAGGTTCCACTGTTTAACAGATATAACTGACGAGGTTCCACTGCATATACAGATATCACTGACAAGGTTCCACTGTATATACAAATATAACTGTCGTAGTTCCACCGTATATAAATTTCACTGACGAGGTTCCACTGTATAACAGATATAACTGACGAGGTTCCACTGTATATACAGATATCACTGACAAGGTTCCACTGTATATACAAATATAACTGTCGTAGTTCCACTGTATATAAATGTCAATGACGAGGTTCCACTGTATAACAGATATATCTGACGAGGTTCCACTGCATATACAGATATCACTGACAAGGTTCCACTGTATATACAAATATAACTGTCGTAGTTCCACTGTATATAAATGTCAATGACGAGGTTCCACTGCATATACAGATATCACTGACAAGGTTCCACTGCATATACAGATATCACTGACAAGGTTCCACTGTATATACAAATATAACTGTCGAAGTTCCACTGTATATAAAGATATCATTGACGTGGTTCCACTGTATATACAGATAGCACTGATGTGGTACCACTGTATACTGATATCACTAATGTGGTTCCACAATATATAGATATCAATGACGAGGTTCCACTGTACATACTGATATCACTGACGACTTTCCATTGTATATAAAGATATCATTGACGTGGTTCCACTGTATATACTGATATCACTGACGAAGTTTCACTGTATATACAGATATCACGGACATGGATCCACTGGATATATATATATATATATATATATATATATATATATATATATATATATATATATATATATATATATATATATATATATATATATCACCGATATCTTATGCTTTTAAATTACAATACCATGGGTGTGTATTTTCATGTGTGTGTGTGTGTGTGTGTGTGATATTATTTTTCAGTTTTCATTTAGTTTACAATGTAGAAAGACGTCTTGTTTAATTGTCAATCTTTCTAATTTTTCAGATAATGAAATTCAAACAACAGCAGTAGAGAGCACTACCGCCAAGGTTTCGACGCCATTTATTATATCAACCACAGTCACTGTAAATGGACTGTCTACAGCAGATCAAAGTAACCCGGATGAAACGTCATCAGTAATTGAACCATCAACCGTTCAGTCAAAACAACGTTTAACCACACCGTCTGTTATGTCAACGGAAATACTAACAAAGAGCGAGGACCATTCAATTTTAAGGTCAACTGTAAAGTGGAATGATTTCAGTAATGACGGCAATACTATCAGTGTTCTGGAACCGGAAACGGCATCGTCAGTAGATACTGATCAAACATCTTCGCAAATATTTCTTGAATTATCAACAGCTGAGACTACAGAATTTTCATCACCTCCTGGTCTTACAAAAGAATCGACTGCGACAACAGCTGACGAATTGACGAAGGACATAACAAAAGAATCCAAATATATGACAACTATATTAACAACAAATGGTTTCAAACCATTGACAACTCTATCATCAACAGATGGTTCCAAATCATTGACAACTGTATCAACAACAAATGGTTTCAATCCATTGACAACTTTATCAACAACAAATGGTTCCAAACCATTGCCAACTTCATTAACAACAAATGGTTCTAAACCACTGACAACATCATCAACAACTAATGATACTTCAAGCGCTCCACTGACGACACTGTTTTCAAAAACAATATTAACATTGAATACAACTATTTTATCCAAACAAAACATATCAACAAAAGATACGCTATCACAATTCACGACAGCTATGCTTCACCCCAAAACATCTTCACCACAGGTATCTACTACATTGCAAACAACAAATGCAACTACAGAACAAACAACGTCAAGAACTTCGGCGATGTCTTCAACAACAGTAACGTCAACAACATTGCATATAACAAAACCACCAACATCAACAAACCCCAAACGAACAACAAAACCCATTCTGACAACAAAATGGACTAATCCTTCTGATATCCCTGTCACGACATATATATCACAAACATCATCAAAAGCAACGGAAGTATCCTCGTTATCGAATTTATCAACAACAAAAAGAAAACAAACTTCTATACCGACATCAGTATATACAACACGATCAACATTTAGATCGAGCTTTCAACATTCAAGTACAAGTTCTACTTTGCTGACGAGTGCTTCACAGCATTCTTCAATCATGACCACGGCTAAAACAAAATCAACTACCATTAGCAGTACAAAAACAGAAAATGGTGTAAATGAAATTCCAGATGGTAAAAGGCAAAATAACAATATAACTAAGTCAGATAGTAACATTGATAATATAAGTACTACTGAGCTACCAAATATTATACGTATTGGACATCAAAAGACCGATACCAATGTTTTAGTTCAACCTCTGATTATTGGACTTGGCGTCGGAGTTGCAATAGGTTTGATAATTGTTTTGGTGGGAATTTTGTTTTGGATTCGACGGAAAAGGAGAAAAGAGGCAGAATTTGAAGACGAAATGACACCAATTACTAAATCTAGTTCTCATGAATGGTGAATTGTTAATGAATCAGCATTCATTAATACTGTAATTGTCTGACTGAAGTTGAAAAAAATGATATTACTCTGTTAAGTTTATGGAAAGTGTTTAGGGAAAAGATATAGAAGCATACTAACAATGTGTAGTACAACTGGGTCCAGAATCGCCAAACAGAAACTGTTTTTGTTTTATTTAGTTCAATTGCCTTATTTAAGAGTGATCTGTAAATATCGTGATGTCTATCAAAATATGGCAAAACTGTTTGATTATAAAGGTTATTATGAGTTCTCTGACCAGAAAAAAAGAACATAATTATGTCCTGTGTGTTTGATCTATAAATTCATGCTAATGGATTAACAGTTCTAGTTTGGATGAGTGGAATAGCATTTATATATTTACTGTGAACGATCTCGTCTTTATCAAATAATGGAAAGTTTCCATGTAAATATCTTGAATCAGATAATATCTAATAATTACCACGCTTGGCATGGCTATATAAAGACCATATTCATTACACCCATATAATCACTATCAGCAGCACACAACACGACAGAATTCCTAACCTCACACGTTGGAGATACACTTTCAATGAACATTATCTTTATATATCATTTTATGCATTGTACTTACTAGTTACCCGTGCATTATCATGTTCAATAAGATTCAATCAGAAATTTGTTTCAAAGCTCTCTTGAACAATATACTTTCCATCCAGTATAGGTTTTAATTATTTTATAGCTATATACTTATATAACATATATGTAAGTTTTTGAAGCTTTACATTGACTTCTTATTTGTTTTAAATGAACTTTTTATTATAGGATAATATATTAATGGTGTTGTGATACTTCATGGTTTTCCTTACGCATGTCGGATAACTATCACTGCATCAATAATATAACTTCCTGTTATACATGTTTGTCAATTGAAGTATAAAATTCATCCATATTTGTGATATCAAAAGTTTCATAAGTGAATTTTACTTAATATCTCTTTTTGGAATCGTGCAATTATCCGTGGACCGCTTCAAACGACGGGGTTTTTCAATATGTTTATCAGTATCAATGTACTACATATTTTAACTAATCAGAACTTAAAAAATCTAGGTTTTGTGGCATTTAAGCTTTTGTTTACGTTTACAAAACAAGACAGAATGAATGAAAACATAACGCTCGACTAATTTTACTTCACTTTCTTTGACATATTTAAAAACATTTAAAAACTTATTCTAAAAAACTTTGTGGATGTGAAAACGACCGGAGATTCATACGTCAGGCATGTAGACAGTTAACTCACTGCAACGCAAAACAAAATTGATACCTCGACCATGTCGACTGCAAACTTATTTGCATATCAATCTTATACAAGAAATTAAAAAATAACATGAGTGTCAATCGCTTATAAATTATATAAATTTTATCATAAGTGTACAAAGTTAATACTGTTTGAAAAGTAATAGTTTCAAGTTAAAAATATCACAAAACTAATAAAGGGCGGTAAGTAGACCAAGTTTATGTAGAATTTATTTGAATATGTCTAATGGAACTATATTCTTAGTGAATTAATTTTCTGAAATTTCATCTTAAATATTTAAACATTAAAGTTTGATTTGAAAATGTTAGTCTTGATATTGAACTTTTGTTGATGAAGTTTACAAATATTTGTAATTTCTGATATTTCAGACCAGTAATTAACATCCTACTGACATTGTGCTTTGACTTTGTAATTGGAAAGTGTTCTACGCTGACATAACCAAGTTGATGTACTACAAAGTGGTAACCAACTTGTTTTCGTGAACCTATAAAATTGTACTGCGTTTGAGTTTAACTATACAGTTGATGCCAAAACTTTAAATTAAGCAATTCAAATAAAGAAATATATGCATTGTTAGATTCAACACATGCTAACGCACCCAACGTCAGAGACAAACATCATCATAATTGTCTTCAAAAGTAAAGTACAGCCGCTTTTGAAGTTTATTAAAAAGGTTTTAATCTTAATCATGGCTACGGAGAATGTCATTGGTGCATCAAAACGATACTGAATCAGAAGAACAAGACACCCTATGGACCTTAACGATTACCTTAATTAAATACCGGTACACTAAAACTCGCTTATAACGAATTTCCAGGGACATTATTTTTCAATTCGTTATAAGGACAGTTTGTTACATAGTTTTATTGCAAAAAGTTACGATGCAATTCGTTAAGAAAAAATCACTCTATATTCAAGCTCAGTAGGAACTTTTCGAAGAAGTAAAAGGAAAACGGTAGCGTTTTTGTTACTTTTTATTCATACAACTTATTTAATCAGAGAGTAAATCTTCTTATGCTGGGCAAAAATGTCAAGATCTGATTTTTATTTTAATGATAATACTGAAATATACGTTGATTTGGGCATCAAGGGACAGAGAAATGGCTTTGTTATAGGCAAAAATTCGTTATAAAATCGCTTTTCAACTAAGAAAATATAGAGGTGCAGTTAGGTATTATTCATTTATTCGTTATGTGCACGAATTCCTACAAACCAAGTTATTTATATTCAAGTTTTTAAAAACTGACCTCAAGATATTCAAGTTTTTAAGCGATATGAGCTGTCATAGGTGAAAATGTTTACATGCCCATTTTATGTTATATTTTATCTCGTATATATTCCAAAGAAGCCATCTGGTGGTTACAATAACCAATGCATGTGTATAATTGCAACAATCTTGCCAAACGTAACCCGTAATATCAGTTATTGTTTGTCCGCCATTACTTTGAGCATTGCAAACTTTCGGTAAATTTTTACGAAGATTACCGAGTGTCAAATAAACACAGACTATTTGCAGTTAATATATATTCTATTCTTATTACCCTTTGGGTTTATTTTCGTACAACATCATTTCATACCTAAATCAGTCAAAGTTGGACTTTGTCGTCGTTTCAAAACATTCGTTTCTGAAATTGTCCACGTGCCGGGTATATCGGCATTTGACCTTGACCCATTTTAACTCGTCCCTTCACATTCTTGGCTCTGTCATTCTTGACACATATGATCATAAACTGTCCAACTCCATCCGACATGGTGGTACGATTATAAAACATGAGGTACGCATACTTTTCACAGTTATATTGTTTTAATTTTGTCAAGATCAGCATTCAGGGTAACATTAAAAATTAGAAAAAAACTCTTTTTGTGACCTGATATATTTATTCATATGTTAATCCGATTTTTTTTCCAGTATATAAAATAGCGTTAAAAGCATATATTTTACATAATACATGCACTTTCCAATAAACATCACGTCCTGTAGTTTAAAAAGAAAATATAAAACACATAAAATCGACAGACTTAAACATAGTCCGAGCACGTAAAGGACTGAGATCCCCTACTGAATTACGAAGTACTTTGATATGGCGAAAGGATTTATCTCAAAGGTCATTGCATACGGAAATACAGCTGGATTTATTAAGGTACGGGAAAACTTAAATTCTAATAAAATGTAAAAAATTTCAGATACCAAAGTATAAATCAAAAGAATGTTCAGGACATAGATACAAATCCGGTAAAAATGGACAAACATGGACATCTGGAAACCAAGAGGTGGGATCAGGTGCCATGGTGGAGTAGGCATCCCCTGTCGACCGGTCACACCCGCCGTGAGTCCATAGTCAAGTACAATGAAACACGTGAGGAGTGTATCCTCGTCACAATCAGTACAGACGTCTCAACAACCGCCAACGAAAAGGCAATTCAACATTTCACTTAGTGAAACAGAGTAGTCGCAAGCAAGCCTATTATACCGACCGTAAAATTTGCGGAACGTTGACATTAAACGCGGTTTTCGATATCCCTGTGTCAATAATTTGTCAGTGAGTAGTTTACCTCTATATGAAATCTTCATATGTTGTACACGCCCTGGCATATCGGATCATATGTGAAATATAACCTCCATATGCGGGTGACTGAGGGAAATTACAACTTAAATATAGAAAATTTACGATGGAAAAGCCGAAATCGTCGCGTTTGTCGTATAGCTTAGTTGCTAATTTCCCGTCTGTGTTTATATTCAGTAAAATGTCTAAGTATGAAGCGTGTGTGATTGATTCTGTTGTATCTTTAATTTCTAGTTCGCTGCGATATATTACATTGACATATGTATGAAAATTGTCATTATTAATTGACAAAACGTCGTCGATATATCTAAATGTCAAATTAAAGGACACCACTAACTTTTTCTTCTTTTGATTCAGCAGTTTCTGAATGAAGTCTGCTTCGTATGAATAAAGGAACAAGTCGGCCAATAAAGGAGCACAATTGGTTCCCATAAGAATGCCGACAGTTTGTTGAAAGACCACGTCTCCGAACATTACAAATATATTGTCTATTAGAAACTCCAGCATGTTTTTTTTATATCAACTTCAGTGTATTTATGTGTAGAATCAGAGTGGTGTTTGACGAAATAAGTATCCTGATAGCCAATAACTAGATATTTAAATTTTCGGGTACCACCTTTAGTGAAAAAACAGTTGTCTATGATGCTGAAAAGTCTTTCTTTTAATTTTTTATGTGGAACAGTTGTGTAAAGAGTAGAGAAGTCATAAGTTTTGAGACTGTGAATTCGAGAAAAATTGTGTGCCTTCAAATTTTCTAAAAGCTGTTTAGAATTTTTAAGTATCCACATCCACATTTTAAGTATCCGCTTCTGGAATAAGCAACTGTACAGTATTGTTGAAGTTTCTCCTTAACGGCTGTCAATATCTTGGTAAGGAGTAAAGATAAAGGTTTGGTAGAACATTTGCTGGATCCTGCTATGTATCTTTGCTTATATGGGGTTTTATGAAGTTTAGGTATCCAATATAAATGTGGTAGCTCGAAATCGGTATCCGTTGTAGGTATAACAAATGAGCGTAATACGGACACGTGATTTAAAACAAATAACTTCAAAGAGATCTTTTACAACGTTTCACGTGCTTGACAATGTATTTGAAAACACACTTTATCATATTTTCGGCTATATGTTAGGGGACAAAAATAATCATTGTGACAGCTTATATCACTTTAAAAACTGACTTCAGGATATTGATTTTCGTCACAGTGATCTTTGAAAAATTTCTCATATATTTTTGTTTATCGTTAAAAACCACATTTATCAAACTATTAACCGGCAGGTTGTCTAAGAAAAAGAATAAACATCGGAAGAACACTGAGCACGGACCTCCAGAATCTTCGGATGGGATCATGAATCAAAAGGTCAACTAGTTTAAGTTAATAATACTCTGTCAGCTGAAGCAGCCACCAGTGACCCATTCATTAAAGGAAGCCTGATCATTGGGTCATGAGAATATTTTTCAAAGATGTACCGATTGTTTAGTCTCTTTTGAATCTATATGCGTAGTAGCCACTTTTCATTTGCAATCTTGATGCAGCTTCACATAAAGATAGTTCCTAAAACGTTTGCCATTGATAAGAAAGTGTACATGTGGAAAATATATAAACGGACAATACACGATGAAAGAGGCCGCCTTAGCAAAATTTATGATTACTGTGAATATAAGCTGACCATTGGTTCATGAGTGTGACGAGAAGAATACTTTTAAAAATGCATCAAGTTTGTCGCTCTCAAATTCTAGTTTATTTTATTTGCAAGCACAATGTGGCATCACATGTGGATAGTTCTTACCACAAAACTGGTCCATTGGTCTAAAATAACTCAAAATGTTTAAAAGTTTACAAAAAAAAAAAACTCATGACTTTCCATTTACACAAGTATCTGTACCCTTGACCTTTGGCACAATGATCCTTACAACTTTTCCTTTTATCTTTTTATACAAAAAGTCAATCAGTTTTGAGTTAATAAGCCATTAGTGTAATACTTATCTATGTCATTTAAAGGGGTCCCTCATGGCTCATTTATGAAAAGAATTTTATTTCATTAGCACACTTTGAAGATATTGACTTGACAATCATACAAACCAAATGTGAAATAAATTGGATCATTGGAGCATGAAAAGATTTTTAAAGATGTGCGAATTTTCAGCATTTTTGGCTATTTATGGGACCTATCCCCTTTTTATTCGCAAACTTAATGGCGCTTCACATCAAAATACTTTCTTAAACTCTCCCAAGTTTAGTAAAACTTTACACACGGGTTCTTGAGAACAAGTCAAAAATGTCTTAAAGTTAACAATATACGACAACACCAGACCATCACAGTATCACAATAGTTCAACACTTAGGCTCAGGCGACATTAATAAACAGAAATAAATCCTCTGCAGATCAATGAGCTTCTTTTCCTCTAACTGTAATAAATTTTGAAATAAAATGCTAAATAAGGCATTTGTTGACCCTTGGCTTATAACCTATTTTTAGCCATCGCAGTAATATTTTGCTTCACAGGTATAATCAACATAATTTCTTCTGTAGATACCACTAGCAGGATCATGACAAAGTCTATAAACAGTAAAACTACATGCCTGACCTTTCAGGCCAGATAAACTTTATTGCACAACAAGCAGATACCATAACTCATTTAAAATAATAAATGCGAATTTTATCAAACATAGTTTAATGATATAAGATTAAAACAAAATCAACTTTTTTCTAATATTCAACAAAATTCCATTAAATGAACTCAATAAAAAATTCAAATATTTTATTGATGTATACGTTTCCATGTAAATGATATTGACTAAATCACTTTCCGGTTTACAAAAAATGTAACTATAATAAATTATCTTATAACAAGCTTAAACATGTAGCAACATTTGATGTCATTTACATCAAGATATGTATATATATATATATATATATATATATATATATATATATATATATTATATACGTATATATATATATATATATATATATATATATATATATATATATATATATATAAATATATATAAATATATATAATATATATCATATATAATGTTATATATCTATATATATATTAAATTATATAAATATATATATATATATATATTATATATATATATATATATATATATATTATATTCAATATTATTATTATTATTATTAATATTATTATATATATCTTAATGATTACAATTTGAGATTCCAAGCCCTTGTTTGTGGAATTTTGTTCATACTTGCAAACTATATGTATTAACTCAAATGTTTCCCGGTCCTTTCTAGTAATTGGTAATACAAAGATGTTTACCTCCAAGGATATGTGTAGATATATAATACAAAGAGGTTAAAGATATACCTCTGAAATAGATTTTCATACAAAATATGTATTAGTACAGGATCATTTCTAGCTTTAATTCTCATTTTGAAAAAAATGCACTCATTGACATTTTACAATTTCATTGTTTAACTAACAATGACACATATGATAAAAAAATTTCGTTTCAATCTTTAATCAAATATATAAATGCATAAGGCATAAAGTATATGTTTCATCACCAACTACAGAATAACTTAATTGATGATTTCCTAATTATTTCCAATATGATCTATATTTTAACATGTGGTCTTTATTCATCAATTAGCCAGGCATTGGATTGCTGTGTACAGCATTTATCTATTATTAGTATTTACTTCATTTATCGATTTGCCAGATGTTATTTGCTGCTCTTACCTATTATAGGTATTTACGATTAATCTAGCCTTTATCTTTTGTCACCTTTTGTCATCGATTTTGTGAAAAAGTTTGCCAGTTTACTGGTGATTTTTTCTAGGTACATTATAACCTAGCTATCCCCCACCATTAAAAAATGGCTGTCACTATGAGACTAAAAAATTGTGTGGCATAAACAAGATTCAAACAAAAAAATAACGGAAGTCCTAATAATAATAGACCCTGCTGTATGAAATCTGAAATTAAAAAACGAAATGGACTACATACTTTTTTCTAGAGTAACCAAATTCAACATAGTTGCTAAAATGGAACTGCTCTTGAAGCCTTATAACCATAAAGAAGAACATTTGATATGTCTTTAAGTGTCATATCTTTTTACATATAGGATTCTACATCACAGATATACAGGTATATATGTATCAATAAAATATAACAAACAGATTTTTAAACATTTCACATCATTTCTGTTGTAATTACAGTCCTCTCTTAAACATGATAATTCATTATCTAAAATCTTTGCCGACTCTGTTACACTGCCAATGGAAAGCAAAATATAAAGTTTATTATGCTTGCTTTATCAATCAAAAATAATTTTTTACTTTTTTTTTTACAATACAATAATTAATTCACCTATGATTTATTATACAAATATTTCTAATATGTTCACAATGTTGTAACTGACAAAGACACAACATAGTGCCATCAATATACAGTCAAACTTGCCTTAGCGACCCCCCTCATATAACGACTTCCTGTCCATAACGACCGTATTTTGACTGCCCCTTGAGAATTACTATATATTTGTCCTCTATATAGCGACCACCTGCCTTACGCGACCGACGACCGCTGTATTTTGTCCGCCGGTGGTTGTCCTACTTGCGTATAGCGACTGCTTATACACTTACTACTCTTGGAAGGGAGATAACTCGTACATAATTCTCGCGGGACAATTCGAGACTTAATCAACAACATGGCGAAATACACGAGGCTTCGACAGTTACAACACACCTGGAGGTGTCAATTAACGACCCGGGTAGTAATTAGGCACTCGTACGTGCTCTATGACAGGGTGTTTTTACAACCAGGAACTATCAATCATCGCTGACTGATTGATCATAAATTTATGACCAAAGTTTCCGGTGATGATTACTTAATCGGCGAAAGACTAGGACTTAAAAGGAAAAAAATTCAGAAAGGACACGCTTGTGACAAGGTGTTTTTACTAAACAGGAGCATTTAAATATCATCACTGAATGATTGATTATTTTGTTTTCTCGTATTCTGGAATGCTATAACTAATCGAACATCACTTGATTAGCAAGTCAACATCTCAATCCAAAGAGTAAAATCGCCAGCGCTCGTAGCATTGGATTACGTCTAATAAAATGATAATTAAATAAAATTCAACTACCTACATCTTTCTGTATATTCTTACACTTCTGACTCGTGTGACTTAACAACACAGACCACCGACTTTGAGTACATTTAAGATATTTGTTTCAGTTTTAATAATGTGCCGTATCCTCGACGTACATGTATAATTCAATTACATCATAAATTAATTTAAAATTATTAAGACATTGAATTATTTCATCGTTATAATTTTATTATTATTTACATGTTATGCATGTATTAGCTACAGGGATTTTCTATGACTATTTTTTGGATGGTTACAGGACCCTTCCCAATGCAAAAATGGCTTGTATTTTCCCGAAAAGATGCAAATATTCCAAATTTGGATTTTTTTTTTTTAAAAAAATGAATATTTTCCGACCCTGGAGCTAAGAAAATCCCTTTAGTATTTAAATACAATATCCATTTAATCACTAAATGAAATATCTAACCATGGAAGAAATATGTAGTTGGAAATAATAATAAGCCATCTCCGATGCCTTGGATTTCATATCTCATGTGACCCTGTATATAAAGACCACCTGTCTATAAAGACCGTTTTTGTAATTTCCCCTGAGCGGTCTTTATATACAAGTTTGACTGTATGTGTTAGTGCATATAAAACAATATGATATCAATACTGGTTGACATAAATAATAACTAAATTATTCATGTGTAAAATTATGGAAAGTGTATCCAACGTCCACTCTACCAAATATTGTTTCAAACAGTCAAGTAGTTTCAAGTGCATTGCCAGTCCTAATATAAACTAAAATCAACTGTGATGGCCAACTTGGACAAGCACATTGGATAGAAATCAAAAAGGTAAACCAGAAAACAATTTTAAATAGAGACCCAAGGGACCTTAAGTCTTCACCTGGCAAAATTGGTCAACATTGCAGAAGACTAAAAGCAGGCTTATTTGGCCTTTATAATCACCTGAGTACAATGTATTTTAATGACAATATACTGAAAAGCAACCAAAAAGTGTGAAAAGGAGATTAACGTGCATAAGGGTGGCCTTGCTGACTTTTTTATAAATCTTTCAAGATAATATGCAACAACAGTTGAAAACATGCGAAATCCATTTAAAAGAGGAAATAACTTTCACAAGGATCACTCAAACATTTTTTGCACAATATTTTTTGAAGATCTTTGAATGGTGATCACTGAATAGGAAAAAACTCTTAAATGTTGAAATAATTTCGATACGGGTCAACCTGACAATTTCATTCCTGTTAATTTTTTTGTAGATCTTTGCGTGCTGAACATTTTTCTTCTTTCATTTTCTCTCAATCTGTGATACTTTTCAAGATAAAAAGACAAAACTGTCAAAAACATGAGAACACTAAAAGGGCAAATAACTCCCATAAGGGTTTATATGATTATTTCAGCCCTATTTGAATTTTTTGTAGATCTTTGCATGCTGAACATTTTTGCTTCTGTCACTTTCTCCCTTCTCTATCTATTATCCGACAATTTCCACCAAAAAATAATGGTAGATTTTTGCAAGTCGCTCATTTAAAGGTAACTGCTTTTTCTCTAGCTTTAATGATTTTGGAGATATTAAATCAAAAATATCTGCTGGTTCATTCATCCTATATTTAGCCATGGCAGCCATGTTTGGTGCTAAAACCTTTTCATCCACCAACTTTAAGCGGCTTTACATGGTTATACTTCCTGATGGGTTTGATTCAAATTGATCCATTGATTCTGAAGTAGTAAAAAATGTTGAAAGTTTTTTTTTCTTAAAATAACAGTGTGGAAGTTAATCCTAATTAAGTACTATGTGAAACATTAATTCCAATTATTCTACCGGCACCTTTTATATTTTGATATTTCAAGCACCTGGAATGTTCGACACAACAAGACTGAGATCTGATAGTAGGTCAAATTTAAACATGATTTAAATATAAACGTCCAAAATTTATGCTCAAAGTGTCCAAATTTTAGTGACACCAAAATATCCCACTTCACAGTAGTTCCAACAGAACAAAGTTGAATTTTCCATTATGTCCTGTGATAAACTAAGTTATATAGCTGGGAGTCATCTTGGATTTTACTTATTCTCATTTTGGGAGCAAAGTAAGACGCCTTGGCCAGTTCCTTATACTTACGTGTCATCTTTTGTTTCAATCCATGTTCGTTCTCTAGAAGAATTTTGTATGTATATTCTATAGTGTTCTGTATTAAAATAAGACAAATGATGGCATGTTGGAGGAAAATGATGGCAAAAGGTCACATAACCTATAGAATAGGTAAAAAGATCAGCTAAAAATTAACATGGGGATGGTTATTGCCAAACTTGGTTAATCTGATCCATTGATTCTTCAGGAAAAGTAAAAAATGTGTGGTTACTTACCATTACCTTGTCACAATAATTTTAAGATAATTCCTAACAGCCCTCCAATATATATTTATATACAGAAAATCTATCTAAATATTTGGCCCTTACGACAGGTGAGCTAAGAGAGGTATGTATGACCATGACTCCCTTGAAACTATGTCACCATGATCTTTCGGTAATTTCTAACAATTTTCTCATATGGTATGTCTTCGTATGCTTTGTCGATAAGTTTTAAGTTACGCATTTGTATAAAACTGTATGGCCTCTATGTCCTTCAAAGCACCCCCTAGACTTCATGTGGGTTGACATGGGGATACTTTTTGTCAAGTCTGTTTGCAATTCACTCACTGGTCCAAAATGTGTGAAAACTGACAAATAACTTGTACTTTCTGTTTAATTAGGTGCCTGTGATTTCTATGAGATTGTCATAATTATCCTTGGATCAGTCGTAACATTCCCAATTTGAATACAAAAAGTCAAGCAGTTTTGAGTTAAGCCTTTTGTATAAAATCATACCATATATTATTTGAAGCACCCACTTAAGGACGTTTATGTACAGATTTCAATTTCATTCACAAACATCATTGATAATAACAATAATGTATACTGAATTTGAAAGAAAATTGATTATTGGTTCAGGAAAATAGAATTTTAAAAGATGTACCAACTTTTGACACTTTTTGGGGCCCTTATGGGTACAAACCCCTTTGTATTCATAAACTTGAAGGCCAACCAAGCTCCCTGCAAAATTTGGTTAAAATGTAAATTTGTTTATATTTTATCAAAAATGATCACAAATGCTAACTTTTATTGATTGCAATTTTGCCATAATGGTTGCTACCATCCAAAAAGCAATGTGGAAACAAGGAATGTTTTGAAGTATGATTGAAAAAAAATACTAGTAATTCAATTCTAGATTAAAAAATGAAAATAGATTTTTAAAAGGGAAATACTGAAATCAAATTTAATGAATTTGTCCATGTACATGTATACATAAAACAATGTCTCTATAATCATATATATCTAGCTTAAAGAAAGAAAAATACAAATATTGTCAAATGTTGGCCACAATGGAACTCAGCCATGATCTCGTTGATAAATTTGGTTAGAAGTTGAGAAAAGATGCTCAAATCATTTGATGGTAACAAACTGTTAAACAAAAACAACAGACAAACAAACTGACAAACAGAAAAACAGAAAATACAAAAAATCTCAAGATACCAAATTATAAATCAATAGAATGTCCAGGACATAGATACAAATCCGGTAAAAATGGACAAACATGGACCTCTGGAAACCAAGAGGTGGGATCAGGTGCCATGGAGGAGTAAGCATCCCCTGTTGACCGGTCACACCCGCCTTGAGTCTCCAGTCAAGTTCAATGAAATATGTGAGGACTGAATCCTCATCACAATTGGTACAGTCTCAACATCCACCAACGAAAAGGAAACTCAACATTTCACTTAGTGAAACAGATTAATCACAAACAAGACTATTATATCGACCGTAAAATTTGTGGAGCGTTGACATTAAATGCGGTTTTCAATATCCCTGTGTCAATAATTTGTCAGTTAGTAGTTTACCTCTTTATATGAAATCTTCATATGTTGTACACACCCTGGCATATCGGTCATTTGTGAAATATAAACTCCATATGCGGGTGACTGAGGGATAATAATACTTAAATGTGGAAAATTTATGATGGGAAAGCCAAAATCGTCTGTGTCTATATTAAGTAAAATGTCTAAGCATGAAGCATGTGTGCTTGATTCTGTTGTATCTTTAATTTAATCTGAAAAAAAACAACAGACAGAGAAAAACTGACAAACAGACCAACAAACACACAAGCCAACACACTGACAAATATACAAACCAACAAATTAAAAAAAAACAACCTGATGGACTAAATGTACTAAAATTCTCTATCATAGGGGCACAGAAATATCATAATCTTCGGTGAATCATCTAATATTGATTTATAAAGTGTTATTTTACAGGAAGTATTTTAAGTATCTTCTTTTAACCTTATAATGAATAATGAATGCTGTCATCAGATAGGCACTATCATACATCCACTGGCACATACAATATGCCTTTTCCATACTAACAGCAATAATGATACATACAAAGATTTTTATAACAAAAAGTTTAAATAAATAAACATTAGGTCCTTTGTCCTGTAAGGCTTAACTCTCCTGGATTACATCAGCCCTGAACCTGTGCATCTTCCACATTAAATGTCTGCTAAGAAGAATCTGTCTCTTTATCTTGACTGATTGAATCAATATTCTCTGTCATCAAGACAGACAATTGTCTTCGTGCACTCTCTAAAAATATGTCTAAACTAGCCATCTGCCTCTGTCTCACAGCCTTGTCCAGCTGAAAAATCAAGCTTACAATGTCTAATATGAATATAATACATAATAAACAACATAATAACTTCAGTCATAAAAATTCATAAAAAATTCAAAAAATTAAATTTCAGCAAAATTATTTCAGGAAAGCATTTATCTATCTAACTACAGGTGAAACACATAAAATGAATGCAACATAATGAATAAATGGGGAAAACTACAAAGTCTAAAAAGACATCAAAACGCATCAAAAATCTATTTTCCGATTTCTACGAAATTAACAAACTGAATCATACATCTATGTAGATCACTCAGAAGTAATTAGTTTTTCAATCATTTCAGCAGTTCAGGATTTTTTAAGAGAGGTACCCCCTGCGACCTCTTTTGCCCCACTCTGGATCCACCCCTGGGTCGATCTGGTCGAATTGAACAAACTTGGTAGAGGACCTTGAGTACTTGCTTACTATAAAGTTTCATCAAAATCCCTTCAGCAGTTTTGGAGAAGTTAAAAATGTGAACAGACATACAGAGAGACAGATGGACGGGCAGACGGACTGACAGACAATGGACAAGAGGTGATCAGAAAAGCTCACTTAAACCTTTGCTTCAGGTGAGCTAATAATTCAAGAACATTTTCATTATATTTTTTTAACATAATCATTCTGAAGGTCTCTGAAAAGTCTAATCAAGAATTGAACAACTTTTTTCAAGGCCCGTAAGAACCATGTTTGACAAATCTTTTTCACTGAAACAAGAGACCCTTGTAGGGGCTCACCTGGCAAACTTTTGTAATTATGCAACTATTCAATTGATATTTTATGTTAACTTTGGTGTCTGTGACCTTGAACTTTGACCACATGACCTTGAAACTTTTCACCAAGATCCTTAGATAAATCCTAACAATTTTCTAATAAATATTGTAAATACAGACATTCCAATTATGCATACCAAATTTGAAAAGGTTCACTAGAGAATTTTTTTTTTAAATATGTACCAAGTTTTGTGCATTTTGGGTCCCTTTTGTAGTCTCCATGCTTAATAGGCCCTTTCCATTAACAAATATCATATAGCTTCAAATAGGGAAAAGACAAAAGTCAAAATCTTAAAAACAAAAACGTGCCTAGTCTTTATGGCCCCAAACATCGTATTATATTTTTAAGGATTTGTAAATGCAAACTTAAGTATTGGCGAGACATGTATGGACAGACTTGTGGTTTACCATAAAATATCTGTATAGATTGGAATTTAAAAATAAAAAGAAATACATCCACTGTATCATCTCGAAAAAGCCTCAGTTTAGTGTTGTCTTTGGAAATGTAGAAAACAATGAGGAGTCAGAATTTTGTTCCATCAATATATGATTGCCATAAAGTTATTAAAGTTTTGAGTTAACTTATGGCTACCTAAAATTGAGGAGATAATCACAGTACCTGTTTTTGTTGTTGTATGAGTGATTGTACTTCTTCTCTAGCTAGTGACATAACTTTCTCAACTGCTTCCTTATTTTTCTTTCTTTCCTCTTGTACTGTTTGCTGCAAAATTTCCTGTATTAAAAAAACAACAACAATACAGTCAAACCTTGTTATCTTTGAGTTGTCGGGACCAAGCAAAAAAATTGAAATAAACAGGTCCTTGAGTTAAAATGTCTGTCACTAAATAGAATCCTGATTCCTCTCATAGCATCTCAGTAGTTGCCAGAATATTTGTTGGCCTACATGTAGCATCGTTTGTCTCTTATTTGTCAATATAATGATGGTTTTTTTTTTGTCAAACAATATTAACAAGAGGCCCATGGACCTTAAACAGTCACCCAAGTATGCACATTTTTTTTTATCTTTAGAAATCATTGTGTCAACTATGTGCTCTTTATACTTCATAATAGATGATGGATATATTGATTTAACTATCATACAATACTGACAAGTTTTAATCATTTTATAGGATAGTAAGTTTAATCATATAACAGTGAAATGTAATTTTGGTATATCCAGTACAGATACACAAAAATAAAAACATCAATCACTTTTTGTGCCTTACCGACCAAAATTTCACAATTACGGTAAAGAATTTCCTCTTTCTAATCATGCATTCAGTCTTCATAATGCACAAAAGTGAAGATTTTGTACAATTATGTTTATTTTCACGATATAATCATTTTGGCACTGTCCTGCCCAAACCACTCCCATCTTTTCATGTAACCTAGGTGATCATAGAAACTTAAGTCTCACCAAACATATAAAAGAAAATGTAATATACAACTTGTCTAGTCATGAGAAGCATGAAAATAAATGTTTAGTGGTAAGGTTCACATTCAGATGATTTAATATTTCTAAAATAAAGGGCAGGGAATAGCCCTGGGTACACCAAGAAATTTTATCCTGAGATTTGTCTTAAATTGTCATGGGTAAAAAGAAAATATATGGTTTAGGGGTGAGGATCTCAATGGTTTTGGAAAACTGAGATTTCTGAAATTAAGGGGTGAGCAATGACCCCAGGGACCACCCAAAAATATCACCCTACAACTTCTCTTGTCAAGAGTAATAAGAAAATGCATGATGTCAGGGTGGGAATTTCAACAATTTTTTTTAGATAATTGAAGATTTCTGAAATAATGGGGCACTTTATCAGATAATTGAATATTTCTGAAATACCTCTATACAACTTTGTCTTGTCATGGGTAACAAAAGGATGTATGGTTTAGGGTTGGGAAGCTCCAATATTTAAGAGATAATTGAATATTTCGGAAATAAGGGGATGTGACCCTGGGGATCCCCAAAATATCACTATAAAGCTTGTCTTGTCATGAGGAATAAGTAAATATATGGTTTAGTGGTGGGCACCTCAATGGTTTCTGAGATAATTGAAGATTTCTGAAAAAAACTGAGAGGGGAATGACCCTAGTTTTTGAACAAGCATGTAATGAGGGAATTTAAAACAAATATAATACTTTTATTGCATATGTTTAACTCATCAACCTGAAAAAATGGTCTAAGGTATCTGTAAATCAATTACTTAGACCAGTCCAAATGTGTCTTAAGGGGCAAATGAGTTAAGTGTTTGTATTTATTATATGTACAGACATATCTGTGTACATTATTATTTCTATGAATATGTGTACAATGTTCATACCAGTGTTCCTCAATAAAACATCTATTGAATTTTTAACTACAAATATAATTTATTATATTATATAACCTAAATAATTATTTCAGTTATATTTAATCATGGATGCTGAACCTTTTGGTCATGTATTTAATGGTAAAATGTCTTTAATTCTTTTTTGCCTCATTATATGAACAATGTATTAAATAAGTATTGTGTACGGTATGATTGTATGCATGCAAGATGCTTAGAATAATAACTTGGGGTGAGAGGTTTGTGTTTTCTTTACTTATTTATTGTTATTTTTTTTTTCCTTGTTCATATAATGTATGAGTTGTGCATGAGTATGTCTGTGTGTTTATGTGTAAATACATATAAAATAGTAAAAGCCAGCCAAACGCCTTACTCCCTAGCCAGGTGGAGATGTACAATCCTAGGTCAGTTTTCTAGAATAAATGATTACAAAAGAGAAAAAAATTAATGTGCTTGTGAGCAACATTTAAAAAAAAGAAAAAAGAAAAAATTCCACTTTCTTCACGTCACACAAACTTAAATTGTTGACTTTCTGTGCATTAAGTTAAGCAAAGCAGAGTACTTCAGTAATAAACAACAAAGTAATTAGAGAATCCACAGCATAGTAATTAGCGACTACACAAAAGAATTTGGGTGATTCATAGCAAAGTACTGATGAAACACAGCAATGTAATTAAGGAATACACAGTAAAGTAATTAGGTAATCCTCTGCAAAGTAATTAAGTTATCAAGAACAAAGTACTCATCTTAAATTATGCCACAGTCATCAACTCACCGTAAAGGTTTTTCTTTCTGAATCTAACAATGATGCTGTTTCCTCAGCAAATTTAGCTTTCTCTTCCTTCATCAAGTTTTGGAACTGTTCCTTGAAGAAGAAAAAAAACTAATAGTAGTATGTGTGACAGCAACATACCTATAAGACATCAGTTTATACTTAAATATGGATGAACTACTCATAATCACTCTTCACAATATTTGTTGAAACAGAATGTTATGCATTGTACTTTTAATGTAAGAATAAAGTTCTGGAGGAGAAGAATCCACTCCTGATGACTGTTTCATGAAACATCGTAAGTTTTTGCATAACTTTTGACGTACGTTTTTGTGTAAGTCAATTTACGCAAAAAGTTAGTAAACCCGAAACTGCATTTCATGCAAAAGTGCCATAAATCCTTGTGTACGTAAAATTCTGACTAAACTTTCTACTAACTTGTGGCCTGTAGTTACGGCATCTGAATCATGTGCAAAAACTACTTTTGTTTTCATAGCTATAACAATTTACTACTATTACACTCAGATTATTTAATTGTAGCCTAAAATTAACAGAGATATGAACATTATATATTCTTAAACATTGACATCGGACAGTGTAGTGGAAAGTAAGCTGTAAATTTTTGTAAATGTTTCATCAGTGAATACAAATATATTTTCATGTACCAAATCATATCTTAATTATACATGTATGCATAAATTACAAGTTAGTAAAAAAAATCAAGATTTAAAAAATAGAAATAACTAATCAAATTTGATATCACCCTAAAACATTTATGTAGTTCACATGAAATTTCCCACCACCCTTAACTTGGGTCCATCAAGTTCATTTCATCAACTCAATTTATTTATTTGACGTATCTAGATCAATCTTCACGTTTATTATTTCAAAGTCTTTTTGTATTACTAGATGGGTGAAACTTTGATTTCATAGAAGTATGAAATACTAAAACAGGGATAAATTCGATCTTGACTTCATTTAATGCCATCACGACTTTTATTTAATGGGATTTTCAAGCACAAAAAAATTCCACGCATGCTAAGAGTTATTTGAAAAAATAAAACACTGTTGTTTGTTGTTTTTCTTTTATTTTCTATTTTTGTCCAAATTTCCTATCAGTACAATAACCATATAATAGATAATCAATACAGGATACATACTATTGATAATTATAACAGGATGTTAGGAAAGATGGATTTTTAGAATAGTAAAAAAGATAAAGGCAGAAATATACTGTATGTCATTTACAGGAGAGAGAGAGAGAGAGAGAGAGAGAGAGAGAGAGAGAGAGAGAGAGAGAGAGAGAGAGAGAGAGAGAGAGAGAGAGAGGAGGGAGGGAGAGAGAGAGAGAGAGAGAGAGAGAGAGAGAGAGAGAGAGAGAGAGAGAGAGAGAGAGAGAGAGAGAGAGAGAGAGAGAGAGAGAGAGAGTACTGTTCTGATATCACTTATTGTTTTTTCAATTATATTGATGTATTCTAAATCATATATTTATGAGTTGTAAAACTTCCATAGCCCCTTTCCTTTGACAAAACTAGTGAATTCCAAACTAAGTAAAACCACTGAGTGATCTGAATGGTAACTAGGAAGTATTTCACATTCTCAGAGACTATTAAACAAATTATCTGTAAGAGGGAAAAAATCTAGTCTAGCTTGTTTGAACAGAGTCTTCTTTCTCCAAGTAAATCTTTGAATAGTAGGATATAGCTCTTTAAAAGGATCAACTAAACATTTTTCATCTATTAATTCCAAGACCTTTTGTCTGGCACTAGGGTTAATAGTATTCCCTTAATAACAGTAATCTACATCTGGGTTCTGGACTACATTAAAATCACCACAAATAACAACATTTTCATTTCAAAAATCTTCTACCATAGTCATGATATTATAAAAAAAATCTGGATGATCTACATTTGGTCCATAGAAATATACAAGAGTTATTTTAACCTTTTCAACAGATATTTCTAGAGGAAGATAATTACCATCTAAATCTTTCTTTTCCTTGAGTGTTTGAATTCAAAATTGTTATTAAATAATATAAAAACTCCTCTTGCATTTGAAGTGCCATTTGAAAAATAGCAATCATAACCCCACACTGATCTAACTGTACTTCCTATATCAGGGCTCAACATTAACTTTAAAAAGAACTAGACCAGTACCAGGAAATTTGACTAGATCACTAGACCTGACCTCGGTTACATCATATCTATCCATATCTCTCTTCCAGAGTTTCATATCCTACTTAATTAGGGTACGCTACATCTAGAGATTTGAAGGGTATAATGGAAACACTATATCTTAATTTTTAATAAGTGGTAAAATATAGCTCACATTTTAATTTCATAAATTGCCCGACGAACTCAATGACGGGCAGAGGACTTGTGCATATCTATTGGGCGTATTACATTATATGGCGACAAAATTGACAAAATGAAAGTAAGTCTATACCGCATGAAATATCAGCGACATATCTATTATCACAATCACTGGTAATGTAAATAAATGTCCCACTATCGGTAAATAAATTACAAAAAGAAGAAAATGGTTTTCTACAACAATTTTAAAAAAAATAGATCTTCAGTCTATTTGAAGTGATATTTTTAACCCGTTCAGTCGGGCTACTTTGACACAAATTAACTAGACAGGACCAATCTTTTACTAGTCAGGGTCGGTCGGACGTGCCTTAGTGTTGAGCCCTGTATATTAAAAGTGAAATGTGTAACTTGGATACAATAAATATTACATGCTTTTGACTTCAACATATAATAAACATCTTTTCTTTTCACATGGTCTCCAAGAACTGACAGTTCACAGACAGGATTTTTAAGGAACCTATTGTTTACTGTAATTTTGTAACAATCTACTACAGAAAGTTCTTGAAAATAAACAACAACAATAACTACTAAGTTGTAAGTGATACAACTGGACATGATTATCAAACAGGAACTCTAGAAAATAGGATAGGTGAGAATAATAAAAAGTAAGCATGTACAGTCAAACCTGTTTTCTGCAGCCACTCAAGGGGAATTGAAAAAGTGACTGCATAAGACAGATGGCCTTTGGTTACAGGTTGACAAAAATCACAAGAAAATTGGTGTCTATTATGCAGTGTATAGCATGTGAATATTCATATATCAATATGTGATAGTTTGATGTTAAGATGATCAGATGTCAAAATCATATACAATATAGTGCTGCCCAGCTAAACTGTTAACAGGTTTTCTAAAAATAGATCATGTGATCAACCATCCTAAAAACTGGCTGCTGAAAACAGTGTGACCAAGCATTTTGTCCTAAATATCACTGGCTGTTGGCCACGTTAGACAGGTGGCTGCTGGTTTAGGTATGTTTATATAATGAAATTAATTGGGGGGACCAGAAACTGGCTGTTGAAGACGACAGGCTGCTGAAAACAGGTGGCCTTTAAGGCAGGTATGACTATAGTGTAAAAGAAAATATTACTGAATCAACATGACAACACATGTGTAACACTTACAACAATTGGTTGCTATATTTCTGCAGTTTTGCAGAAAAGATAAAAAGTAAGTGATCAGGCTTGAAATATTTTTTTTTCTGATAACACATACAATTTAAGAAAAGAAAAAAAAATCAAGCCACTGTTGTTTAACATAATGGCCCTACCTATAATGATATATTATGACAGATTTGAATTTTTAGTTTGAAGTGTTTTCAGCCACACTCAACAATTTTTACTTACATTGTGACAACCAGTTTTTTAATAGTTGAGGAGAAAGCCTGGTTACAATGCACTGGGGAGAACCACCAGCCTTCAGTAAGTAAAATGGCAAACTTTATCACAAAAATCAGTTTGGTTCCAGCGGGACTCTAGTCTGCGCTGGCCTGAAGTGAGAAATTCCATGGTTCAAAACACGAGTGTGTTCAAATTTTTTCAAAATGCGCACTTATAATTCATAGTCCCAGAAATAGGAGGGGATGAAAGCTTTTAAAACCATATCAGTGTTGTTCAATATGATCATGGGCAGCAACATGACAGAAAAGGGGGGGGGGATATTCCAAGCTATTAGAATTCTGTGATTCCAATATTCACTGGAGTAGTGCTCATTAAAACTTGATTTCAAAATTTTTTTTAGATAAAAAACATACACAAAAAGAAATGTATTACATCGGTTAAATCTTTAATTATTTCCTTTTGTTTGAGTTTCCGATTTTTAAGTTTTAACTTTTAAAACCTGTATAGAGCTTGAATTATTTTGATTTATTCCACGATTTAAGTTTCGATATCAAAACTTGCTTGCAGTGTTAGATTCAACAGATCTATTAAACTTCTTAGACTTCTATAAATGTAAGCCAACCACCTTTTTTTTTGTCAGAGAATATTTAATCAGTTGGGTCACGATGGTCAGAAGCACATTCACATTTTACTGATATAATACTGCAACTGACAAACATTTGTGTTTTGTTGTTTTTAAACAGTATACTTTGTTAATTACTGTAACTTTTTATATGTATAACACACATTTAGGTTAATATTGATGAAATGATTTGCTTAACTTTGACATCATTTAATTCTAATAATGTATGCTGTAGGAAAGGTGCATAGCATTTGACTAAACTCCTACCAATGATATTATTTTCTTCATATCCATTGTTTATACACTGAGATAAACAAATTCAGCCATATCTCTCGTTTTCCTTTCTTTCTAAATACACACACTTACATAAACAGTTAGTCAATGGGTACAGCAAGCTTAGAATTTCTTCTTAACTCATGTAAAAACTTAGTAGGCGAAAAGTTACGGCATTTGATGAAACAGAGTTACGCAAAAATAAATTTTAACTTAGAAGAAAAGTTAAGCAAAACTTAGTTACCTACGGACTTACTATGTTTCATGAAACGGGCTTCTGGATCTATCTGGCCGACAAAATGAACAAAAAGTTTGATAAAGGACCTTGAGAACCTGATTCCTGGAAAGTTTTGTCAAAATGTCCTTATCAGTCAGTATCCAAGAACAAGATGACTGTGTTAAAAAACTTACATAAAAATTTCATAAATCTTTTTTTCTCTTTAAATATGTAAATGATTGTCTCTAAATCAATGTGCTTTTTATTCAATTTATTTGTCTGAAAAATGAATCCTATCAATCTCTGAATGTATTTTATCCTATCATCTCTGAATGTATTTTACCCTATCAATCTCTGAATGTATTTTATCCTATCAATGTCTGAATGTATTTTATCCTATCATCTCTGAATGTATTTTATCCTATCATCTCTGAATGTATTTTATCCTATCATTTCTGAATGTATTTTATCCTATCATCTCTGAATGTATTTTATCCTATCATCTCTGAATGTATTTTATCCTATCATCTCTGAATGTATTTTACCCTATCAATCTCTGAATGTATTTTATCCTATCAATCTCTGAATGTATTTTATCCTATCAATCTCTGAATGTATTTTACCCTATCATCTCTGAATGTATTTTACCCTATCATCTCTGAATGTATTTTACCCTATCATCTCTGAATGTATTTTACCCTATCAATCTCTGAATGTATTTTATCCTATCAATCTCTGAATGTATTTTATCCTATCAATCTCTGAATGTATTTTATCCTATCAATCTCTGAATGTATTTTATCCTATCAATCTCTGAATGTATTTTATCCTATCAATCTCTGAATGTATTTTATCCTATCATCTCTGAATGTATTTTACCCTATCAATCTCTGAATGTATTTTATCCTATCAATCTCTGAATGTATTTACAGACTTGCCAACCTATTGAAATGAAAAAAAAGCAGGATAATGCCAAGAAAAGCGAGGCAGCAAATTACTTTGCAACTTTTTGTTGCAACTTTTGGGTATAATTTGTTGTCACTATTATTAGATCCATCTCTTGATATACTTCATTACTTCATGGTCCATATATCTTTAATTCACAAGTTGATCTTGAAGTTCTGTTGCCATTTCTTTAACAACAGCACCTGTTTTAGTTCTGCCATGTGCGTACATTGCAGTAATATTTGAATCTGGAAACATAAACTCAAAAAAATTGCCGATATCAGTAGCATTGAGAGGTATATTTTTCTCAATGACATGTGAGTTAAAGAGACACTTAGCTCTTAACACAGATAAATTATTACTTGAGGTACAAAAAGAATCCATAGTCCTATGTGACTGAATACTGGTTGCTAATTTTATATGTTTACCTCAGCCACGTGGGCTTTAAATATTGTTTATCCCACCATGAGGAGCAGTATATATACCTCTCACCTTTCTTACTTTTCAACATGCAATTAAATGTTTTGATCACAGTGTACTTCAATAAAAATGTCTGATCCCATCTCTTTTTTCTTTTTAGTTGGCATGACACAACTAGTGACTCTTCACTCACACTCTGTTTCTATTGGAAGCCATTTTCAAACTAAGTGGTTAACAGGTCTTAAAAATGCTTGACATTAGGTAAACAATAGTTCATTCCAAAAGCTCAAATGACTGGGTGCAGGATTAATATACACACTGAAATGGAAATGGGCCTAAACTTTTTATAAATTCCAGCTTTCTAAAAAAAAAAAACATATGGATCAAAATTAAAAATGTATAGGCAGAAGGAGGGGTTAAAATTGTAGTTTCCGTTAAAAGGGGAAAGGGGGTGGCAAGTCTGAATTTAAATACCAGTCCAGTACAGATTCTTTTATTACATTGATAAATCATGAATTGTGCAACCAAATAGACTTAGTTTATCTGAAAGTCAAAATGCAATTCGGGAAAATGATATATGCAAAATCTTGCTTTCCATAAATCCCTCTCTTGCCTTAACTGTAAATACTATACTCTTAACCTTTATTTACCCTGATTTTCAGCCATTTAGTTTGATTAGAATATCAATGATGTACTTGCATAACAAAGAGTTATTCTAAGTAGATGAGTCGCCAAGAAGATGTACTTGGTAAAATTTTCAATCACAATTTTCAATTTTAAGGTGCAGATGTGCACATTTTAAGTGCAAAATTGAGCGTCTTTATAGGCTTTTCAAGAGAGCTGCCATGGCGGCCATTTGGGTTTTGGACCAACCTGACAAACGACATTTGGTCAGAATAAGGTACTGAACATTCCTGTGAAGTTTTGATCTTATGGCCATCAACTTACAAAATGAGATTTTCTGTCATCTCTCATCATCTAGCAGAGTGGTCTTAAAACCTTAAATGAAAATGAATATGTGTTACTAATAATTGTCCTATCAGGTACACCTCCAGGTATTAACTGCCAATGATGATGTTTTAACAATACCTGTCCTACTTTATAAGCAAATCTTTACCTTTTGCTGCAAAAGTAATTTAGCAGTATTCTCCCTTTCTTCTTCCACTGTCTGCTGTATTTTTTTCTGACTAGCCTCACGCTCTTCCTAATAATAGAAATCAAAGAAATACAAGGTGAAGAATAATATGACTACAATTTTTTTATTCTGAAGCATTAACCTGATTCAAAATATTTTTATGGTTAAATGATTTTAATGGATTGATGTAAACCATATGGTTAAATGGTTAAAGAAAATCTCAGCTGCAATCAAATAATGAAATCCATTTAAAAACACAAGGATCACCCTAACAGTTTTTACAACAGTTGAATAGATCTTTTTTGTAAATCTTTGCTTGCTGAACATTTTTGCTTCTACAGTTTCTCTCTATCTATCACACTTTTCAAGATAATAGGACAAAACTGAAACATGAAAAATCCACTAGAAGGGCAAAACAACTACCAAAGGACTTGACTTGACAATTTCGGCTCTATTGACTTTTTTGTAGATCTTTGCGTGCTGAACAATTCTTGCTTCTGTCACTTTCTCTTTATCTATTATACTTTTCAAGATAATAGGACAAAACTATCAAATACATGTGAAATCCACAAAAATGGAAAATAACTACCAAAGGGGGATACATGACAATTTTGGACCTTTCTGACTTTTTTGTAGATCTTTGCATGCTGAACATTAAAATCCACTAAAAAGGGGAAATAACTCACACATGACAATTTCCACAAAAATAAAATATTGGTAGATTTTTGCAAGCCGCTCATTTAAAGGTAAAGTTTTTTTTTCTCAAGCTTTAATGATTTTTGAGATACATGTATTAATTCAAAAATATCTGCTGACTTATGCGTTCTATAATTAGCCATGGCAGCAATGTTTGGTCCTAGTTCCTTTTCATCTGCAAACTTTATGTAGCTTTACATGGTTATACTTTCTGTCAAGTTTGGTTCAAACTGGTCCAATGATTCTGGAGAAGTAGTCAAAAATGTTGAAACTTTACAAAAAAAAACTATTTTCCATTTATTTCAGGTGCCAATGACCTTGACCTTTGACCCCATGACCTTGAAATTTTGTCAAAATGATCCTAAGAAAATTTCCAACAACTTTCTCATATATCTTTGTATTCAAAAAATTTGGTCAGTTTTGAGTTCTTATACAATTTGTAATACAAATGTAATCTGCGTTACTGAAGCGCTCCCTAATGGCTCATTTATGGACAGATTTAATGTTTGTTGCTAAACTTTGTAGAAATTGTCTTCACAATCATGCATACAAAATTGAAAGTTATCTGATCATTGGTTTAGAAGAACATTCTTAAAGATGTACCAAGTTCTGGTTCTGTTTGGTCCTTTTGAGGCCCTATGTGTTCTAGCCCCTTTTCATTCAAAAACTTTATGCAGCTTCACATGTTGATGCTATATGCCAAGTTTGGTTAAAATTGGTCCACTGGTTCTTGAGAAGAAGATGTTTAAATGCAAGAATTAACAGATGGACGGTGACAGACAACAGACATTTGGCCATAACAATAGTTCACTTGGCCCTTTGGGCCAGGTGAGCTAAAAACAAATTGTTTGATTATTCTAACTTGTGAATACTAAGGGAAAATTACAAAACTTTTTACCTTCAATGATTTTTCTAAAACTGCTTGACTTTTCTCTTTTTCCTCCTGAAGAAACTTCTCAAACTCAACCTACACCGCAAAAGAAATATTCAAATCTTCAATTTAATATGATCAAAATTGGTCCACTGGTTCTTGAGAATAAGTCAAAAATGTCTAAAATTTGACAAAAATCTTTATTTTCTGTTTACATAGGTGCCCGTGACCTTGACTTTTGATTTCATGACCTTGACATTTTGTAAAAATGATCCTTAGAATTTTCTTATATATCTTTGTATACCTCTTTGTATACAAAAAGTCAATCAGTTTTGAGTTATTAAGCCAATTGTATAAAACTACCCTATGTTATTCAAGCGTCCCTTAGTGGACCCGTTTATGGACATATTTCAGTTTTCATTCACAAACTTTGAAGATTTTGACTTTACAATCATGCATACAAAATTTGAAAGTCATGTGATCATTGGATCTTGAGAAGATGATTTTTGAAGATGTTTTTAATCAGTTTTGAGTTATTAAGCCTTTTGTATACAACTGTACGGTATGTTATTCAAGCACCACCTAGTGAATCATTTATCGACAGATTTCATTTTTCATTTGCAAACTTTGTAGATATTGACTTAACAAATATGCATGTAAAATTTTAAAGTCATCTGATCATTGGTTCATGAGAATTTTTTTTGAAGCTGTACCAAATTTTGATCTTTTTTTACCCCTTTTGGGGCTTCTATTATGTCTATGGGTCCTAGCCCCTTTTCATTCTCAAACTTAATGCGGCTTTATATACGGATTATACATGTCAAGTGTAGTCAAAAGTTCTTCTTGAGAAGAAGTATATCTCAAATTGACAAAAATATTATATTTACTGTTTACTTACGTGCCTGTGACCTCAACCTTTGAATTTTGTCAAAATGATCATTTAATAAATCCTAACAACTGTCTCATATATCTTTGTATATAGAGAGTCAATCAGTTTTGAGTTATTAAGTCATTTGTATACAACTGTACCTTATCTTATTGCAGTGCTCCTAGTAGACTGTTTATTGACAGACTT
This sequence comes from Atrina japonica, assembly GCA_030159075.1. Classification (NCBI taxonomy): domain Eukaryota; kingdom Metazoa; phylum Mollusca; class Bivalvia; order Pterioida; family Pinnidae; genus Atrina; species Atrina japonica. Next base: position 617,280 of record BROG01000343.1, on the reverse strand, counting down.
CATTTTCATTCACAATTTTTGTAGAAATTGATTGTACAATCATGCATACAAAGGTTGATAGTCATCTAATCGTTGGTTCAAGAGAAGAAGAATTTTAAAGATGTACCGGTAAAGTTAAAGTTTTGGTCCTTTTTGGCACCTTTTTGTGTCCCTACGAGTCCTAGTCCTAGCCCCTTTTCATTTGCAAACTTTATGCAACTGCACATGGGGATGCTATATGCTAAGTTTGGTTAAAATTGGCCCACTGGTTTTGGAGAAGAAGTCAAAAATGTGTAAATGTTAATGACGCATGACGGATGATGTCAGACAAAAGACTATCGCAATGGGTTACAATGAACCTTTGGCTCAGGTGACCTAAAAACTAATATTTTCCTTTTCACTAAAGATTCAATATTGTTTGATTCTATGTTAATTCAAATGCAATTTGAACATCTGACATTCCACTTGGAAGACAGAGCAATTATCTAAGAATGTTATGGTATAAATTTCTATCCAGGTCCCCCTTTGATATTTCAGGTCATTTCTAGTTTATATAGTCTAATAATGCTATGATACCAGCTGAATTAAATACAAACATATTTATAGTTATAGTCAAATCCATATAACCCAACAAGGTGGAGTCACACATACCCTTTTGTTGACCTGGACAAGTTTAAATTTTCTGTGACAAAGCATAACAGCATAATAAATGGGAATTTTATTTATAACGTTTACCGTTATAATCCTGCTTTTATTATCACCTGTTCCATGATTCTAGAAAAATGTTCCTCAATGTTATTTAGGGTTTCCTTAATATACATATTAAAGAAACCGGAAATAACATTGAGGAACATTGAGAGCCCCCCATAGCACAATTGGTAAAATGCGCCCTGCAAGTGTTGAGAAGGTCCTGGGTTCGATTCCTGGTCTGTCTGCACATTTTTCTCTGCCCGATACATTTCAGTAGTTTCATGTTCAACTAAATAACCCACTGTGGTATGTTTTAAGAGTCTCTTGGGTTTCTTTATACAAAATAAATTTAATGTACTAAAAAGTAAAAATATTTTTATTACTTTACATACATTGCAAAGGTAAATATGAAAACCGTAAGAAAATATGAGGAACAGGATTGAGAAGGCGCGAATAAATGCAGGATCATAAAGGTAATCCTGGCTAACTCAAAAGTTCCCTATTACACTGGTAAAAGTAATTGTCCCTACTTGTCATCATACCTAAAGGTATTCAACACAGAATAAAACACTTTTCTCATGAAGCTTTTCTTAATCGAAAGTTGAGTAGAATAATTCATATGATATTCAAAAAGATACTCTGCTGCACCAAGTTACGTGAATTTGATTATAGCAGTGATAATAAATTAAATAAAACGATCTGACCTTTTGATTCTGAATTTGGTCTTTAATCATGGCAAGCAGATCTTCTTCCATTTGCTTCTTTGTTACTCTCATGGATTCTTCCATGTTTGCCTCCTTTAAATGAGCAGATAGATAATAAAACATACATTTAAATCTTGTTCATATAACCAATGTTCTTAACCACAGCATTCAAAATAGGTAATAAGCACCTCAGGATTTATTTTTGCAAAAATACATAACAAATCTAGTATCTGAGTGTGTGCTAAGAATCATAGGATGCATCAGCCATGCAAGTTTAGTTGATGTAATAACAGTAAAAGCAGGTAGAATTTTCCTCAACCAGTTGATGTAATAACAGTAGAAAAAGGTAAACTAGACCTCAACCTCTTGATATAATAATAGTAAATACAGGTCAATCTGACCTCAACCTGTTGATGTAATAACAGTAGAAGCAAATCAATCTGACCTCAACATGTTGATGTAATAACAGTAGAATCACGTAAACCTGACCTCAACCTGTTGATGTAATAATAATATAAGCAGGTAAACTTCACCTCAACCTGTTGATGTAATAACAGAAGAAGCGAGTCAATCTGACTTAAACCTCTTGAAGTAATAACAGTACAAGTAGGTAAACCAGAACTTCACCTGTTGAAGTAATAACAGTAGAAGCTGGTCAATCTGACCTCAACCTGTTGCTGTATGAAGAGCAGAGGCAGGTAACCCTGGCCTCAACCTGTTGAAGTAATAACAGTAGAAGCAAGTAAACCAGAAATCAACCTGTTGAAGTAATAACAGTAGGAGCAGGTACATCTGACCTCAACCTGTTGAAGTAATAACAGCCAGAAGCAGGTAAACCTGAACTTCACCTGTTGAAGTACTGTAGATTACTTTTATTTCACGTAAACCACATTTCTTTGTCTTTTTTGCAAATATCTGAATTCGGGTTTATAAATTAGAAAATTATTTGAATTTGCAACCTCTAAGAATGTAACATGCTGATCGTATTATGAGCGCAGTTGCAATTTTTTTCAGTAGGAGTTATGTCCCTTTGATGTTTATGCTTGTTCTATGTCCCTTCAATGTTTGCATTGCTTTATTTTTCATTTAATATTTTGCAATATACCCAGGCTATTTATATATAGATAGGTGATTTCTAATGTCATTGTCTGTTAGGACAATGATTTACTTTGTTTCTTTTCTACAAAGTCTACGGGTTGTAAGATCTACTTGTAAAGCCGTTATGTAATTAGAGTCAATCACAAACATCCAGCTATGTGCATGACTACCACTGCATATAAGATCTACAATCCCGCATGGACTATACAGAAAAGAAACAAATTTAATCATGTTCGTCACGGACAGTGATACCAGTGAAATATTGTTTAATCAACAAATACATTCTGTGAAATCGGAAGAAACTAAATTAAAGACATGTATGGATAAAAGAATGGGGGAGGGCCAATGGGTGATCAAAACATGTACGCTGTAGTAAGCAACACACATGTCTGTATACATCTTATTCGCGAAAATTAGACAATTATTGTGTATAAAATTACACGATGAATATGAAAACGAGTTCTTGGTGTCTCCCAGATTAATGCAAAATTAAATTTCACACAAAATAAAAGTAATCAACAGTAATAACAGTAGAAGCAGGTAAACTTTATCTCAACCTGTTTAAGTACTAACAGTAGAAGCAGGTAAACCTGAACTTCACTTGTTGATGTATGACCAGTAGCATCAGTTAAACTTCACCTCAAACTGTTGATGCAATACAGTAGAAGCAGCTAAACCAGAACTCAACTTGTTGATATATAAACAGTAGAAGCAGCTAAACCAGACCCTAATATGTTGAAGTATGAACAGTAGAAGTAGGTCAACCAGAACTCAATCTGTTGATATATGAACAGCAAAAGCAGGTAAACCAGAACTCAACCTGTTGATATATGAACAGCAAAAGCAGGTAAACCAGAACTCAACCTGTTGATATATGAACAGCAAAAGCAGGTAAACCAGAACTCAACCTGTTGATATATGAACAGCAAAAGCAGGTAAACCAGAACTCAACCTGTTGATATATAAAAAGCAAAAGCAGGTAAACCAGAACTCAACCTGTTGATATATGAAAAGCAAAAGCAGGTAAACCAGAACTCAACCTGTTGATATATAAAAAGCAAAAGCAGGTAAACCAGAACTCAACCTGTTGATATATGAAAAGCAAAAGCAGGTAAACCAGAACTCAACCTGTTGATATATGAACAGTAGAAGTAGGTAAACTTTACTTCATCCAATCTTCTTAACTGAATACCAATGCCGAAACTGGAGCAATAGCATAAGGTCTTCTTAAGTGACAACATTTTAATGATTTAAATATATCATTATTCACATTTTAATGATTTAAATATATTATTTTGAATAAATCTTTAAATCAACAATTTCTCCTAAGGAATCAAGATGGAATTTATCTGCAGTGTATTAATTTACACTGATATTTGTATTTTCATATTCCACTTCAAACACTGGAAATTGCACTATTTTGTTAATACAACAAAATTATGTAGTAATCAAGAAATTGAGTATCAATTACCTGATACAGTCAATCCTGCCTTAAAGGGCACCTGTTTTCAGCAGCCACTTTTCTTAATCAGCCAATTTCTGTCCCCCCATCAATTTCACTATATAAACAAACCTAAACCAGCAGATATCTGTCTAAAGTTGCCAATAGCCAGTGATATTCAGAACAAAATGCTTAGTCACACTGTTTTCAGCAGCCATCACATGATCAATTTTTAGAAATCCTGTAAACAATTTAGCTGGGCAGCACTGTAATGTTCATGATTTTGACACCTGATCATCTTACCATCAAACTCTCACATACTGGTATATGAAAATATATGTGTTGCTACACACTGAAAATGGACACCATTTTTCTTGTGATTTTTGTCAACCTGGAACCAAAGGCCACCTGTCTTATGCAGCCACTTTTTCATTTTCCTTGAATGGCTGGTGAAAACAGGTTTGACTGTATATATGTAAAACCACGGTATTACATGTATTTGTCATATTTCTGACAATTGTGAGACACATAGATATGTACAAAATATTGTTTGCCTTAGTTTACACAAACAGAAATTACTCTGACAATGGAAGGCATTGCTACATACATGTAGTACTGTAAGCTCTTGTCAGTGTAGAACACTATTGACCATTCATGGAACATGTTATTACAATGTGAATGTAAAGAAAATCACTGAACTTGTTGCTGATTCTGTAGTTGAAGATGAGTCTGTTGTTCTTTCAAGATTTGTTGCAAACTTTGCTTGGATGCTTCTTGTAATTCTAGATGACTGGTCTTCATCAAGGCCTTAGTGGTAAAAAGGTGTACTTGTAATTAATTAGCAATCAATGTACAGGGTTTAGTATCTGTCAAGACCATAACAATGTCACTATGATTTACAAAATAACCCTCAAATTACTTCCATTTTGAATAGAATAATTCTTTACAAAAAATTAAATCAAATTACAGTAAAACCCCAAAAATCTTTTTCTGGTCTTTAAATGATTACTGTTCTATGGTATATACATCGTTACTTATTCAAAATAAAACAAGGTCATTTAAAGAACCTAATAAAATAATAAAAAGCAAGCATACAGTATAGTTTAAGTAGATCAAATCAGGACTTCAGTAGCTTGAAGGCAGAAAGGTACTCTTCTTGACTTGGGGCACTCAGCAGCCGCAGATAACAACATGTACAATGTTTAATCTGAGTTGTTGCACTTAATTGTTTACAATATCCATATCGTAATACATTCTAGATTTTGTACTTGTCTTAAATGTTTATCTATATCTGTACACACTTCATTTTCCAACACCTGCATCAATCTACACAAAAAATTGTAGTAACATATGCCATATTTTAATCTCAATTTCACAAAGTATATATTTTGATACATATACTTCAGTAGCAGCAAGTCAGATTACCTTGTATTCATCAACAACAACATTTAGAGCATCATGACTTTCTTTTCTGGCAGCAGCAAATTCTTGGGCAACTTCAGGATTACTAAACATAGATGGCGTTTGATTTTCTATCTATAAAACAAAATGGAGGATTAGTTCGACAATTATAAAGTTTCATATAATTTTTTTTTAATTTAGCCTTGTTTCTATGTATTTAGGTTCTTATAAACAATACACCACAAAATATCTGGCATAAAAGTATTAGAGTCTAAAGCAAGACAAAAAAAACTGAACTGCTTAAGTCTTCTATAAACCTACAAAGTCTTATATAAACCTACAAATTCTTATATAAACCTATTTGAAAATGAATTCTAAAACAGTAAAAATCAGCTTACTCTCTTATCAACTGAGGTCAACGGCAAATTATGACTCCTTTGAGATAAAATTCCACTTCCTGGTGAGGACATAATGTCAACAGAGTTTGTCAATCTGGAATCATTTGTCAATTGAGATTCAATTTTGGAATGTAGACTTTGAGCATCATTCAGTGAGGCTGAGGAAACTGATCCAGGTGTCTCATCTAATTGTAACTCATCTACTTCAATAACTTGTAAGCCACCTACACCAGACACATTATCAGAGAGTATTGCATTAGTTTTCGTATTAGTTTCAGTCCTGTTTATTCCATGTTCTGATGGGTTATTTATTACTTGGTGCCCAGTTTGTTCCCTTGATGTTTCCAAGTCAATAGGCTGACTTGAGTTCATTACACCAACTGCACCACTTTGCTGAATAGTAGAAACATTTCCAGAGGTGTTCCCAAAATGGCCTGAACTAGCACCAGAGTGTGAACTTGCTGTTGATCTAAAACTTCCATCAAGAATGTCATCAGCTAAGGTGGCATCATCATACTCAGCATGCTGTAAAAAATCACATACATAATGTTTTACATACATCTGTAATACACATACAATGTAGTATCTAAACAATCTGTAGAGCCACCTGAAAGTCCTATGTCACTTTAATTTTATACAAAATCTATTGCATGAATACTGTTATCAGGGTATAGCTTCACAAATACAATATTTCAATACTTCATTATATTTTAGTCTTTATTTTTACTATAATATATCAAAAATGAAAACATAAAATCACTTAACATTTGAAATACATGTCTTAGCATATATGGTCATTGAATCACTTAATTCTTAGTCTAAACATCATTTCGTCATGGACTAGTTGAACTGGCCATGTATAGTATAGTTGTTTCGGTACATATGGGACAAGGATTTTCATGATTTTCTCAAAATCATTCATTCCTGGAATCATTATCTTAAGTAGAATGAATTAGCTTGTACAATACATAACTGCACAAAATTTAATACATTATTTCATCCACAAGATAGAGCCCTGTACATTTAGATAATCTTTAAAAATTCTCTCATTTCATGACAATGGTTTAAAACAATCTGTAGAACAGCCTGTATTATCCTTTTTGTTATCCGACCAAAAGTGGCCAATCAACTGAATGTCAACACTTTTACTTTATGCAAATCTAATACATTACCTTTTTCATGTGGTTAAACAAACTGGATATGGAATAAAATTTGAAGTTATGCCAAAGGTTAATAATGAAATGAGTTCAAATGGTTCATTCTCTCTAAGAGGAATTTTAACAGGGCTAAACATGAAATTTTAGTATTATAGTATCTTTGGAAAAAGGAAACAATTTAACAGAATTTGCTGAAACTCTCCAAACTTTAACAAGTCATTTCAACCTAGGTCTGAGTGTATATGCGCTATATCTGGGAAAAGTCTAGTTTCAGATATTTCTGATGTTGAAAGTGCCATTTTATTCCATAACAGCAAAATAAAAACAAAAATAAAGTGTCAAGTTCAGGTTCCATATATAACCAGTTCAATACAACGCACCTAAAATGGTGTTTATATTTTTTCAAAGGTTTAATCATGTTAATATCAATCCATTTTTTTTTGGTGAAAACTCTGCTCAGTAGCAGACTGTTACTTGGTTGATAGTTCACCTCACCATTATAGTTTCATTTCCAGACTAGTTAACACCAAAACATCTTCAGTGGGCCTACGTTGGCCAGGAAAACAGACAATGATAAATTTTATATTGTTTTATTCATTTATTTATGTTCATAGAGGTGTTGAAAAGTACTCACATTATCGTTAAATACTGGTGTCTACGAAAATACTCAGTACCTAAACAAATTAGAATTGTGTCTTTTAGCTTTTAAGTATTCTTCTGTAATCTGTTTATTACTTTCACACTTGTATACTCGCAAACAAAGCAACACAAAGAGGTGTCATTTTCGGGAACATTTTATTTTTATATATGTATGATGTCGGAGACCTAAAAAACACATGCTATATAGCTTAAGCCTCTGATGATGTATAGTATTTTATCAGTTAAAACAAAATCAACACCCTAAAAGGGCAGTCATGGGGCTCTAAGATAAACATGCAAAATATTTATTGCTTGATAAATTTTCTAATTTTGTCAGAGAGTGACAAATCCGACTAAATTTCCCATCCACTTTCAATGTCAATCATGACAGTAGTCGTTTTTGTGGTCTGACGCTTACTTGAGACATCACAACAGAGCCAGTCCAGTTTACTAGCAGTGGATTGAATGCTTAATTATTTTTTCAAAAGCAGGTAAAATCACACACTTTGGGTGTCAATAGTTCAAGAAATTCTGAAATTTTCAATTTTCACTCAGTGAGTTCTTAAATAAAAGGCTGATGGATCTTTTTGGTTTGAAAAATAAAACTCATAAAAAAACAGCTGTTTAACTAAAAATCTCATTATCTGTAAATTCATATGTATACACTCACTGGTGTGTGTTCTTGTTCTGAAGATGATACATCAGGAAAATTGGCATCAAAGTTAGCTTGAAAAGCTGCCCCACCATTGGCAGTTGACTGACAAATACCATTTTCTACCGGTCCAACTTCTGTTCCATTAGGTACAGCTGGAACTGTCGGATCTAACAAGGGAGGAAATCTATTCTGACCACATAATAAATCTGGACGAACTCCGACACTTGTTGAACCTGAAAATCATTCAGCACTACATGTACTTAATTTGACAAAATCTAATTTTAATTTCATAACTGTAAACATACACATTGTTTTCAATTACAATAACAGTAATTAAGGTATTTTATCTTCATCCTTTTATTCTGGTGTAACAGTCTGTTACTCCATTTTTCAATATTTTAATCCAAAATTGTGTGCACTTAAAATTCCATTTATCAAAATTTTGAATTCCTAGAATTTTTCAAGTAAACTACATGTACATATTTAATTGATTCTTTTTTTTATTATTATTAAAACTTCTACTTCCAAACACAAAATATCTGCACAATTTGAAAATTTTAGTGTCATTTGTACACAGGGGATCTCAAAATCAGTAAAGGTAGAACCAATAGAATTTCATCGATGATAAAAAAAAAAAAACAAGGCTAAATTGAGAATTAAAAGTCACACCTATGGGGCATATTGCCAAGACATATTAACTTACAACTAGAGCCCCATCGAACGTAATGGTCACTTGAGTAAAATGTGACTTCATTGACAATATTATTGCCCAATGGTTCTTAATTGTGAAGAAGTTGTTTAAATGGAAAAATTAATGGATGGCCAATGACAACTGATGACAGATATTAGGCCATATCAATAGTTCACTAGGTCTGTCACAGGTGAGCTAATGCTGAAGATTACAGAGGAATGAAATTTATATTTAAGATTTTGCAATGTATTGAGAAATAATATGGTTTGATGCACACACTTCATAAGCGGATTATCAAAAAGTGAGCACCACATCAAACCATATTATTTCTCAATACATTGCAAAATTGTAAAAGTTAATACTTATAATTCAAGACAAGAATAAATTGGCTTCACAATTTAATTTTTAACTAAAAACGTAAACTGAACACTACAATGAAAATGGTAGAAAATATCGGCTACTGTCAGTTTCACTTAGCAACCGCGAACATAAAATGTAAGTCAGCCATACTGAATCAGTGGAGATGATACTTAATGTTACAAGCGCTGTTTATGGAAAGAGATTTATCTTTTTAGATTTAAGTGAAAGATACAGTTGGTATACGAAGAGTTAGACAGAAGTCAGTCAACAAATTGTGGGAGCTTTAAGGTCAACAGACACGAAAAAAAAAATGTTTGTATAAACTTTTACATGACCTATATAACAAATAATTAAAAAAAAACACAGTGTCGAAAACAACACAATTAATGAAATATTTACCTTTAAATGATTAAAAACACCCATGCCCCGACTGACCGTCTTCAGTAACGATCAGCAAATCTCGGAGCGCTTGGAGTATGACGTAAGTGTGGTGGTGTCCGCTATTCTTATCAGTGTCAAAATATTAATACTGACTTAAGTATGTGAAATGCGTAATTGTTTACAGCATGGCCTTTAGATGTAAGAAAAATTGATGGAGAAAAAAGAGGTGTTTATTCTTTCCAAAAATATTCAAATTGATAAGTGTCAATACATAAATGCATTATTATATTGTTCTCAAAACACACCTGGCACATAAAGAATTTCCTATGTCGCCGTACGCCATGATTTATTTTGCCACTTATTATTTATCATATCCTTTCCAGACTTAAATGGGAACTTTTAAGGACCGTCTCCTACCTGTTCATGTAACTCAGTTTCATAGTTAATCACCTGTCAATCACTGTATCAATTCAATTAGCTTTAGTACGTATACTCTGTGGGATGCCTGTCTGTTCAGTCAAGTGAGAAAATACAGCATCTACTATTTTGGTGTTTTGATATTGATTTTAGCAGCGATATATAAAACTAAAATGTTACGGTTTTTATATCTTATTTTCTTGATATCAGTTTATTAGAATATATTCATATTGTTGAATAAAATGTATACTTTCAAAATGTATTCATTTCATGCGTTCTATTTTATCATCTGTGATGGATCAAAACCCATGGTAAACATACACGTTGGATGTACAATTCAAAACCAGGGACCAGTAAAATTAAAGGATAAACAATTGTTAAGTTTTGCTTCAGAAATAAGACTAAAATTAGATATTAATTCGAGAAAAAAAGTTTCAAACAGACAAAGTAAATGGCACATTTTGCCAGTATTGCTGGGACCAGGCTTGAAAGAAAGAAAATTAATTTAAAAAATATTTTCTCGATATTGATTTTAATAAATAAAATTAATTTCTGAATTTCATGCATAATTTTGAGTCATTATTATTTTATGCGGTCTATTTTATCATTGACATAAGTTACGCACTTGTATAATGACTGAGTTTTAATCATTTTAAAAGCTGTGGTAAACACAGTGTTGGATGTACATTGTAATAGTTTGTAAAACAAGTGACGCTCCAGGTAAAACTAAAAAAATAAAAAATAAAAAAAAAATTCATGAAGTTTTTTTTTTCAGATTTAAGACTAAAGTTAAGTACCGGTAGATCTAATTTCAAAAACTGTATTCAAAATATAATTTTATTCAAATAGAGTTTGTAATGTAGAAAAGTGAACATAAAAAGTGAACAAAAACATATCATTTGTATCAGTGGTTATATATATCTCTTCTTGTCTTAAATCGATGTTTCTGTTTTTTATAATAAATTCAATTTCATAAATTAATGCGTAAGGCAGTAACAAATGGTAAACAAATTGATAATCAAAGAAATATACCATACATTTGTTATGTGCACATTAAAATTACCTTTATTTGGATATTTAAGACTAATGTATTTAATTTATTGTTGTTGTTTTATTATAGATCTATGTCTTATATTTCACAGGGGAAAGTTTAAGTTCTGGATGACAAATTCCTGTCGAGATATTATATTTCTCCTTCTTAGGGCTATAACATATATGTAACAGTATGTCCACACACAAATATATATATACACAGACAACGTATCAATGAGATTATATTTTACTACTCTTAGCACCAGAGTTCACTTCAAAGAACACACAGTGGTGGCTGGAAGACCCAGACTGAGACGTCCTGTAGATCTCCTCACAAATAACTTTAACAGGGAGGTGTGAAAACTGATAACATGATACTTGATTATACATGTAGGTATAGATCTACTTTAGGCTAAATGAGCGTTAAGCCACATAGAAAATAGTGGTAGCCTGTAGATCCAGAGATATATGTTAGGATTTATATATCGCTGATAGCTCTAAAATAAAAATAATAACTGGGTAGAAAATAAATATTTCAGCTATTAAGAATGATATTCTAGAAAGAAAGAAGAAAAATACAGTAAATCTAGGCCTATAATCTTACACTATCAAGCCTTGCACCAAACTAGCTATACAACGTGTATATATATATATATATATAGATACATTTTTTATCTTAATACTGCTGACCACCACATGTACCTCACTTCTTGTTTAGCAGACCTAGTGGAATATTTGGTAAAGGGAAACTACTCTTTCTAACCTAACATTTTGTTACCTTTTTCCACCTGGTATGCGTAAATGGAGGGGTAATAAAATTTTCTTTGTAAATAATTCTTAGGTTTTATGTATATCTAACCAAAAATTAAATAAAATCAACATCGAATTTTCGTGTCCTTTATATTGAAATTAGAAAGCTTGGGAGCTTCATCAGAGAGCATTTCCGGAAGTGGGCATGTCTAAGGAACCTAACCATTTTATCAAGAAATATAATAAATACAACGGCCAATTACAATTTCTGTCTTATACAAAAATTAAATTATTGATGTATAACGGTAAATATGTTAGTGCATTCTTTTACCTAAAATGACTTACTTAAATAGATGTTTAAACAGTTAAGGAAGATCTAAATTTTAAAAGTCAATAATCAGACATTGGGAAAGTCTTTGCTTAAGCACTCTAAGATAAATTATGCAATAACTGATTGTTCAAAGTATCAAAGTCACCAGATGAAACGATAATGTTATAATTTTGTAAGTTTAATTGGATTTTGGAAAATGAAAGCCATACGGCCTCCATGGCCGGTTGGTTAGAGCATCACACTTTGAACCATGAAGTCTCTCACTTCTGCTCAGCACAGGTTAAAGCCTCCCTAGAACCTAAGCTGAAAATGTTTCTGTTTACTTGCTGAAGGCTTGTGGTCTCTTCCCTGGTACATTGTAACCGCCACCATATAAATAAAAAATTGTTGAGTGTGGCACAAAACACCATTCAAATTCAAATTACGAAAACCAACTTCCCCGTACACAGTTGTGTAGACAAAGATGATACATCAATCACAAATTGTTTATATCATTGTGTTCATCCTAGTCAAATCTAGCATTACATCTATACCAAACAATTTACTCATATGATAATTAACTTATTCAGAAATTTACTTAGCATTAATATTTTAACTTGAATGAGTGAATGTTCCAATTTTTATAAAAACTCTGCATCATTTTTCCTAATTTGTGACTTATTTTCTGATTCTGAAAATTCTTACCAGCTCCCACAAAGGCCCATGGTGATGGACCAGCTTCAACACCAGATGGAGCTACCTGTGCTACATTAGGAATTACAGGTTCGGCAGCCTATAAAATATATTTAATACACTGAGGTAAATGGAAAATATCAGTGCCAATAGTTTCTTTAAAAATTACAAAAATAATGCACATCATTGAATAAATGGACGAACACCTAAATGATTTGTAAGTGCTAAGAATTTCAGCTGAAACAGATACGTAAAAGTCCATCAATTATACAGTCTTTATGCAGAGCAAGTGCTTCGTTCAATTCATTACATTGTTATTTCACTAAAATGCAAAAAAGTTATTATATTTTTTTCCCAAATAATTCTATGAATTGAATCAGTATAATTCATTGCAAGTCAACCGAGTCTCGCTGGAACCCAAATTGATTTTGTGAGAGAGTAAGCCAGTTTACTTGGAGAAGGTAGTCTCTTCCTGGGTACATTGTAATCAAGTTCTCCCCTCCATCAATAAAAACTTACCACCACCATATACATTTGTAACTGAAAAATTGTTGAGTGTTGTGTAAAACACCATTCAAAACAAAAAACCAATCTTGTCATTTACCAAAATCCATGTGCATTGAATGCAAACAATACTATACTTGAGCCTCTTCACTAAAATGCACTGTCAAAAAGACAAATAATGGAATAATTTTTTTATCAATATTCTAGTATCAAACCTCAAATCCTCCAAAATCTTCAAAGTCACTCTCATCATCATTCACAGACTTTTCATTCTGAAAAAGAAATTTAGTGTGTTAATGTTGTAATTATGTATTGGTGCATAAGCATAATTTCAATGTAACACACACCATTACTGTCATAAAATACTGATGTATAGCTATGTATTAGATGTCACAATATAAATCTAATGCATCACAGATTAATGACATCAGAATTGTACAATATCAATGATGAGAAATAAAATGTATGTGCCATATAAAACACTTTTATACATTTTTGTATATTTATGATTCATCATCTAAAATGTTGGAAAACCTGACAAAAAGGGCAGTTATACAGCTATAAAATTAGTCAGTAAAATTATGGGACTCAAGCTTTGCTCTTGTCCCATATGGAATTTAATGATGGTGTATATACCATATTAGGTCAAACAAAGACTGTGTAAGTTATAATATATATAAAAACAGCATTACTGACCATAACTATTAATAAATCAGAGTATCATCACTGACCATTATTATTATTATATCAGAGCATCATCACTGACCATTACTATTAATATATCAGAGCATCATCTACTGACCATTACTATCAATATATTAGAGCATCATCTACTGATCATCACTATCAATATATCAGAGCATATCTACTGACCATTGCTATTAATATATCAGAGCATCATCACTGACCATTACTATCAATATATCAGAGCCATATCTACTGACCATTGCTATTAATATATCAGAGCATCATCACTGACCATTACTATCAATATATCAGAGCCATATCTACTGACCATTACTATCAATATATTAGAGCATCATCTACTGATCATTACTATCAATATATCAGAGCCATATCTACTGACCATTGCTATTAATATATCAGAGCATCATCTACTGATCATTACTATCAATATATCAGAGCCATATCTACTGATCATTACTATTAATATATCAGAGCCATGTCTACTGATCATTAATATTAATATATCAGAGCATCATCTACTGATCATTACTATCAATATATCAGAGCCATATCTACTGACCATTGCTATTAATATATCAGAGCATCATCACTGACCATTACTATCAATATATCAGAGCCATATCTACTGACCATTGCTATTTAAATATTGGAGCATCATCTACTGACCATTATTATCATTACATCAGAGCATCATCTACTGACCATTACTATCATTATATCAGAGCATCATCTACTGACCATTATTATCATTACATCAGAGCATCATCTACTGACCATTGCTATCATTACATCAGAGCATCATCTACTGACCATTACTATCATTATATCAGAGCATCATCTACTGACCATTACTATCATTATATCAGAGCATCATCTACTGACCATTACTATCATTATATCAGAGCATCATCTACTGACCATTATTATCATTTCATCAGAGCATCATTTACTGACCATTACTATTATTATATCTGTGCATCATCTACTGACAATTACTATTGTTATATCTGTGCATCATCCGGAAAATGATGTCAAGAAACAATCAGTTACTATAATGATGTCTATATTTATGCGGGTATCTGTATCATTTATTCCCTTAAAGTTACAGGACCGCAGTTATCATGAAAGGGTCTGTTGCCAAGTTCATATTAATTAACTTACGAAAACATTAAGCTACTATGTCGTACCAGGGACAGCCCACTTATCTGAAGGCCTGTTATTCCGAAGGCCCATTACTCCTAACTCTGAAAGCCCGTTACTCCGAAGGCCCATTACTCCAAAAGGTCTGTTGAAAAACCTGCATAATGCCATTTCTGCCCAATTTTATGGGATTTGAGATAACCTTGTGACCTGATGACCATGATCATTATTCTAAAAATAGCTGTTTCAGACTCTGTTGCCGCTGGGCATTAATGTTTCTTAAACAAATCTTTTTTATATTGTTTGGCTTTTTTTGTTTGTTTCGTTCTAGCATTCCTTTGTCATTTTACTATCACAGACTTTATCAAACATCAGGTCTCCTTTTTCCTGAGTTGAAACACCTTCCATTTACCCTCGTATTTTTTTTTCACTTACCATGTTTTTACCTCAGTGTTGCATCCTCATTTTTGGCGATAATCTTTACTCCCCACCCCTCGCTTATTTTTTAGTGTAAGAACAAAAGCGTGATAACGTGTTTGCATAATACTTCATTTGTGCTTTGTGAGGTAGCAATATAGCTTGATGACATGCATATTAGTGAGATGGTGTATTATTATGAAAGCACGTTTGCAAAAATGTTTATTTACTAGCGCATTAGTATGGTGTCCCGATGGGTCCATGTGTAAAAGCGAAATGGCACATTTGTAAAACACATAAAAATGCATTATTGTGCAAATATGCAACATTTAAACAAGGGCTCCGAAAAGTGGGATATCCCCTCGCAATGGTGGCTAAAGTTGACCTTGACCTTTGACCCTGTGACTCAAAATCAAAAGGATTCCTCCTCCCATCAAGAACAGCGTACATGTGAAGTTTGAATGTGATCGGAAAAGAACTTTAGTCTGTATCATGCCCACAAGGAAAAGTGTCGAGGACGACCTCACGTATGCACGCACGTACGTACCCACTCACCTAACCACACATGAATGGCCGCATTGCTATATCCCCTCGAACCTGTTGGGAAGGGATAGAAAGTGTTTCACAAACACCAGGTTGGGCTGTTACAGATGGCCCCTGGGCACACTATATAAAAACCCGTTCTTGAGTGTTTTCACAAAGACTCCTTCTTGTTTTCACATATGGCCCTAGCGGTGCACCATAACAGCTTAGTCAATCTTTAGAAATTGAACATTATGTGCACTATTTCGGAGTAACAGGTTTTCGGAGCATCGGGCCTTTGGAGTATCTGGCCTTCGGAGAAACGGGCCTTCGGGCTGTAACCGTCGTACCAAGTTGATGTTCGTAATACTAATAAAAGGATTTCAGATGAGATTTTAATAGTGAGCACAGCTCGAGCGGCACAAAGCGCCAATCGTGAAGTGAGCTTTTATGGTAATGCGTATGTTTAAGTACAAATAGGTCAAATTTACACATACTTTGAGAAAAAAAACTTTCGTCTAACAGTCCCAGGTCAAGTTTGCATTGAATATTGCATTTTTATCGAGAAGGTCAAAAACAAAATTTGTGATTATATATCACACCATTAAAAAAAAATTTTAAAAATAGTACCAAGGCAAATAAGCAAGCAGATGCCATTTTTTACCTACCAGAAATGAAGAATTCCGACCAAGGGCGTTAATGGCTTTCCTAACCTGTTCAGTTAAGCTGGATGGTAGGACTCACGCCAGACATCGGATATTTATTAACTTGTTAATTTTAGAATAAGTTGTTTTTTTTTTAAATTGAACTGACATTTTATTTGTGAGAATATTGAGATGTATTCATGTTGCAATTATCTTGTTTACGAGTCCTACTATTGCAAGTCCCATGAGGTCATTTCTGGGTTTCTCTCCCGGTGACCGAAATACTCTCGTACTATACCATGTAGTATGATTTTAAATTTTACTATCGGTTATTAAAGTAGAATTATTTTGGAATCAATTTCACTAACAAAAACTATGATGGAATTAACATTAACATAGTAAACTGTGAACGCTTCAGATGAAAGATTGTATTGGTTTACTGACGTAAAAGATAACAGTAAATTTCGACAAACATGACAGATTAGCTACTTTCTAAGGGAAAGAAACTTGGTCATCCTGCAGAAACATTTTTGAAAATTGTGTACATATGTACAGTAGAAAATAAATTAGCTGATACAAGCTTTCTATATAGATTTTTTAAACTTCAATAGCCATACAAAAATTATTAGATGACGATAAAAGAACAAGTGAATAATTATCTGAAATGAAAATTTAATTTAAAGCTCCCCTCTCCCCTCAGAAAAAAAAAGAAAGGAAAAGAAAATGAAATTTATAAACTTTATAATAAAATATAGGCAACTCTCCATACATATCATTTTGCTGTAATATTTTTATTTTACTTCCAGTGGCCTATATTTTGGTGTTCATGAATTCACTGGAACCACTGATTAAACATCGAACTAAGCCTTTTGACTTCTTTGACGCATCATAAAATTTGATTACTAATCTTATGCCGGTACACATTATACTTACTTCTATATATTGAATTCCTATGTGACCAATTTAACTGTAGATCTATATTGTTATATTTTGATTCCAAATGATACATATTTAAAGATAAAATAATCATTACATCTGAAGAGGAACTGATAAATATTTTAGCTGACTTTAGTATGCCCAACTTTAAAAAAAAAAAAAAAAAAAGAAGAACAAGAATGTGTGTGTGTATGTGTATGCGTCCTTGCTTGAGTGGTTTGTTTTTCCAATGGCTTTTTAAATTGCCACTGCACTTGTCATCATTTCTTCACCATGAACTGATCAACAAAATTGTTTTTATGTAACATATGCAGGAGAAAAGCATGAGAAGTTCTAGGAAAAAATTAATCCTGAAACTCACACTCTATCTCTCTCTCCCTTCCTCTCTATCTCTATCTCTCATATTTAAACATCATTGTTATGATATGTATAGATATTTTTAGAAAATCTATCACTGCTATCTCATACCTACTATAATTGTGTTTTCGTACGGTGTCTGAATACTTGTTTCCACTCATCATTTGGATCTAAACCAATATTTATTATCGACACATTTTTATTCTAGCATAAATTTGATAATATGCTACAACAAAAAGACTTAAATAATGGGAAAATTCATCCTATTTTCAGACCTAACAATCATCTGTCTGTTTACATTACTTCTGCAGTTTAAATTCTACTATTGTTCATAATCTACATCCAAAATTTCATTGTTAAAATGAACTGCATTGTTTTAAAACACTTTAGTGGTCATTCATAATTGTGCTACATTTCAGAGCCTTGTTGAATGTTCATATTCTGATGCTCTTTTAAGTATACAGATGCATTTTACCAGGGCTCACCCTGCCATTAGTCAATAATTCATTAAGCCATGGACTCATTTTTATCATCATTGGTTAAACATGAAATTGGCTAATTTTCTGCCTAATTTTTCTTCCTGTTTGGTGGATATTTTGAGCGATCACAGACAAATAAGTTTGACCACTGATAAATAAAGCCTAGGCTCTCTATATTGCTGGTTTGAAAGCATGAGTAAGGCCAAGGGCAGTTTTCACTCTAACAGCGCTAGCAGGATTCTTGAAAGTTATCCCACTGGCCAATCAAATCAACCACCAGAATTTGACAAAAATTTGCAACATGTAAATATAAACCAGTAGTTTGCACTTGCCATCAGCCTGTTGTCTCGTTGTCTTAATACAAGAATCACGAAGTGTCAAATAAGGTGCAGAATTTCGGTTTATCTCTGAACATTTATTTCTTTATCACAGGTAACATAGAAACTTAATAAAAGTTTGACAAAGCATCAAAATAAAAAAAAAAGGAAAATGTGTGATCTGTAGCACAATGCCACTTATTACATGTATGTCTCTTATTGCCAATACCGTATTCTACCCAATATGCATCTACGAAGAAAAGGAAGAAAAAAGATGTGGGCGCTTATTGGACTAATCAATAGTCAAACTGAAGAAAGGCATTTACTTTTTATGAAGGATCAGTGGTAAAATTGATGTAGTTAATACAGTGGACACCTATTGACATTCTTGTGTTGTATGGGGCTAGAGATAACTGTTATTTACGTTTTTGTGGTTCACATTGCCTTGTCAATTGGCTAGGAAAGGTACTTAATCGGGTGTAAAAAGGGGAGGGTGCTTATAAATAGGGACATGGGTGCTTATTGGATTGAATGTGGTATCGGTGAAGCAGCATATCATTATCAACATTTGTCAGATGTATCGATACATGGGCATTTCACTAAGAAGTTTTACTTTTAAAAATTGTCCAAACAATGACCGAACTGCGCTCGCTTTCAAGGCTTTGCCTTAATTCATATTATAAAAATTAAAGGATTTCAGATGAGATTTTGCTTTGACCTTTGTTCAAATCAACTTACATCGTGATTATCACTCATTGGAGTATATTGTTTTCCGAGATTCGAGAAAGTAAATACTAGGCCTATAGACTCTGACAGTCAGTTTCTTTGACTTTGTTTTTCTAGTTAGATGCAGAAAAAAACCTGTGTGGGTGGAAGTTTATGGAGGCTGCCATTTTAACTATTGCGTATCGGGTAAATGAACCTATTTTGTACTATATATTTAATTCTTCGATAGATTCTTAAGAAATCGATAAAAACTGATTATTGCTTTCAATAACAGTATTTACATTATACATTTTATAATTTTTACACAAAAAGCATATCGTGGCTCCACGAAAAATAACCAATCAGAAAGTGTGTTATGTTTCGAAGTTGAGCAAATTAACCTTTTGAACTTTGTCTCGGTATTGGAAATTAGGTCATCTCAATTCAGGAGAGGAATGTTTGACACGAACTGAATGAATGATGATAATGTAATCGAATGACAGGATTTATTTTTTATTTTTTCTGAGGTGAGTTATATTTTTTTCTTGTAAAACTGTCTCACCAACAATGGAGCATATTTTTTAGGGTTTGTAATGTTGGTTTTGCCAAGAATTTATGGAAATGGGGAAAGGGGTTGGGTCAATGCCGAGGCAGAGCAAGAGACCGGCCCGGTGTATTTGCGTCGTTGTATTATGGTTTACTTACTAAACATTTATTCGGAATAATATTTCCATTGTTTTGACATGAAGCATAGACAAACACTAATGATAGATCCGCATCAGAATATACACATGTGTATTGCATAATGCGGTTTATAATTATTAGAATCAAAAGTTATTTCCCTTTAGTGTCTGTTTATGTGTTGCTAATCGCCATTTAATTTGTAACAAATCATGATTTCCTTAATCGTTTATAATTGTAATTGAATTGATGCTGTAACTTCAAATAAGATAAAATATTTCTACCACTGTTCAATTCCTTGTTGATTAAGTAGATCAAATTTGCTAGTTAGACTTGTGGCTGGTAGTACTAGTAATTAGTTATAATAAAACAATTTCAACACTTTCTCTTATGATGCAACAGATATAACATATTTTGTTCATTGTTTTCCCTCAATATTATGAAAGAACACCTTTTACCTATGTTGTAAGCAGAATTTTTTAATATTCTTGCAATTATTTTTTTTTCTATTGGTGTTTTCTAGGATGCAGTGAGGTCACCAGTTATATATCAGAGTTTTTTAAATCAGTCGGTCTTATCGGCAAAACTGGTAAATTTGACAAAAGTCCAGTGAAATTTGTCAAATGATCGGTCCAAACGACGGGTCAATCTTTGCTTCAGCAAATCCGGATTTTGTTACTTCTGTGTTTTCTTTTTTTATTTGGTTCCAGATCAGTAAAAGGCTTGAATTAACGTACCATTCAATCTGTTCAAATGCGTCATTGACTCGTATAATTGTAAAACATGGCGGCCTTATGGCCTATCAAGTTTTCTGCTAATTTCTGCGGAAACGCTGGGTAAAACCAGATGATTTTAAATAATCAGCGCCTGAAATAAACTGGTCGCCAGCTTTGGTGTCTGGGCAACCAGAAGTTGATCAAAGTCTGACAAAGACAAGTAGTTACTGGCCCAAAATAAAACGTTTTGGTGAGTGCACCACCATCCTGCTAAATTCATGTCAGACAAGACACAATCTTCTTTTTGTGTTAATATTAAAACTATATCTTATCCATGCACAGAAACTATTATGTCTGATCATGTGAGAACCATGTGATTAAACATCGACCTACATGTATCATAACTATGAGCAAGTTTCAGGTACTACTTATGAGGTTTAAAAGGAAAAGTTGTTCATTCCCCAGAAAATTAAAGTTGTGTTTACTCAAAAGAGCTTGTAAATGGATAGAGCAGACTTCATTGCAGCTAGCAGTGGTAGGATTCCTGCTAATTAAAATGCATTTCAGTCAAGCGAAGTAGATCTAATTTATATTTATTTGCCTTCATCATTTTAAAACTGTAATCATTAACAGCTTGTCGATGGTCCAAATGTGAATTCAGTTCCACCCAATGTTTTTATTTTCAACCGAATTCACATTTGGCCCATCAACAGACATTTGTTAATGTTATATCCTTTTAATGTGCATTAAAATAGTCATTTATAACTGCCTGAGTCAGGGATTTACTGAACGCAGAATATTGCATATATTACTCCCAAAAACGATGTCTGGACCCTCAAAAACATTACCTGTGCATCCCCTGAGACGCATATTTATCCAGCATATCCATTTAAAATTTTGTTGTTGAAATTTCACAATGTTACGACTCGTAATGATTCATCGCCAGATGTCGACAATTATCACTGTTTTAATTTGCAGTCAGTTGTGGGATTCCCCTGCCTATTTATAGCAACACGTGCATTCATTACAGTGTAGAGGGGTAAACATATTAACTGTGTGTGACAGCAGCATCATGCACATATTAGCACTAGATCTTGACCATGGACATCAGAAAGTTTTTAAATGGTTCAAAAAAATGTTTGAATCAGAAAATAGGCCCACTGATGTTGATGAAGAATTATCGATAAACCGCACAGCCGTTCATGGTATCCGGTTGTATGAACAAAGTGTAGAAGTCAGACAGAGACCGGTTTACAAGTGTCACGCTTCTGTGATAGTTGGAAAAAATCAACACGTCGTTTACTCGGCAGTTATCACTCATCAAGAAATAATTATGAGTAGATGTGATATATAAACTTTAAGCCTTTGTATTACCGACTTGTCAAAGAGTTATTTTAAACAAAAAAGATAAAAGTTAATACTAGAAATGTTTCTGGGTTAGAGTTACAAACGGATATAGATTTTCCGGCAGTCGAACATCTATCGATACTGCTACATAGTTTGTATGGTTTAATTTTGGCAGGTTTAATAGGGTTGCCAAATTGTCCAATCTTAAACAATAGACAAAATATATGAAATTACGATAGTGAGTTGTAAACAGGAAATGATATACAACAGAGATTAAAGACATGTCAAAATGAAAATGATCACACCTCGAAAATAGTAAACCTCGATATATATGCCAAACCCATTATACCACCACTACTATGTGGTAGTCGCATGATTTTTTTTTCAGCAGGTAGATGTAAAGTGTTCGGTAATGGTTTAAAATTATAGCCAAAGAAAGACTTTGCGTGAATAAACGAGATTTGTGTTCTGGTGATATTAGTTTTAGCAGGAGAATCACTCTGAGGTTTTATTTTGGGCCAGTAACTGGTCGCACTGGCATTAAAGTGGTCATCTCTGGTGTGCCGGTGACCGGTCAGAGTTTGGTGTTTAGCAGCACCCTTGAGAATATCATGTTCATATAACAACAAGTGTGACTGGCAAAATTTTCCGTTTTACCCATTATAATGGATCGTAGATTTTATGGCGATGGCAATCTAACTCCTAGCTAAAATCTTGCTGTTTGACATTTTTAATTATGTTCATAATTGGGTATTTTTGGCATCAAATTGGGGAAAAAAGATACGATTTGCGATTTGAAATATAGCCGAATATATGCTATAAACTTGGAGGAAAAAAGACCTCCGCAGTAGGCAAGATTGGCCTCTCGCCCAAATGAAATTAATTAGGCGATTGCCAAGTGCTTTTCTCTGCAATTCATGCCATGCTGCTGACTGTTAATGACAGAGTAGTGCCGATCCGAAGTCAGTTATCTTATTGTGACCTTGGATTGTAATTAGAAATATATCATCAATACCAATGTTCACATTTTTTTACTTTATTCTTTGATCTTTGACACAGTAAAATTGAGCGACTTTACAGTAATATGCATTCGCACATCAGTGATTTTTCCTCATTACTGATAATTTAATGTAATAATTTCTCCAATAACGTTTAGTGGTTCAAAACAGTATTTTAGGCAACCGCTTTACCATGTTTACAATGGTTAAAGAAATACCTGGCTGATTAGAATCTCACAAAGGGTTAGCTACATTTTTGTACCTTGGCCTATAGCTAGACTTTTATACTGACAGCATTAACATCAGTGAGCCAGGATCCCAGGTTAAATCTCAACACACACCCCAACAGCTGAAAATCAATGATGTATACATGTAAAAACAATAAAGCCTACTGCTTTAAAGCGATATAAGCTTTCACAATGATTATTTTTTTTCCCCTGACATATAGTCGAGAATATGATGAAATGTGTGTTCAAATACATCATCAAATACGTAAAAAGTTATTTCTTTTATTAGAATTTAAGTTTCCCCGTACCTTAAAAATCCAGCTGTATTTCCGTATGTAAGGACCTTTCAGATAAACTCTTTCGCCATATCAAATGTACTTCGTAATTAGGTCAGGGGATCTCGGTCCTTTACGCGCTCGGACTATGTTAAAGTCGGCTGATTTTTATGTGTTTATAATCTTTTTTAAAATACAGGAAATTGGAAAGTGTATGTAATATTTTAAATACCTGTAGAAAATCAGATGAATATATAAATAAATATATCAGGTCACTAGAAGAATTTTTTCCTGTCTTTAATGTTACCCAGAATGCTGACATTAACAAAATCAAAACAATATAACTGTGAAAAGTACGCGTACCTCATGTTTTACAACCGTGCCGCCATGTGATGATGTTCAGTGGAGTTGGGCAGTTCTTGATCATATGTGTCAAGAATGATAAAGCTAAGAATGCGATGGGAAGAGTTAAAAAAGGGTCGAGATCACCCAGTATACCCGGCACTTGGACAATTTCAGAAACGAATTTTTGAAACGCCGAAAAAGACAAACTTCGCCTGATTTAGGTATGAAATGATGATGTACGAAAATAAACACAAAGAGTAATAAGAATAAAATGTATATTAATTGCAAATAGCACGTGTTTATTGGTCACTCGGTAATCTTCGTAAAAATTTACCAAAAGTTAATTTGCAATGCTCAAAGTATGGCGGACAAAACATAATTGATATTATGGGTTACGTTTGACAAGATTGTTGCAATTTTACATATTCATTTGTTATTCTAACCACCAGATGGTCTCTTTGGAATATATATGAGATAGAAATTAGAATATCACATAAAATGGGCATGTGAAATTTATCACCCATGACAGCTCATATTGCTTTAAATATTGTTGTTGAAATTATATCCCGATTGTAAGTTACTTTTTTGGTAAATCCTGATTCAACAAAAAATATCAAATTATATAAACTTAAAATCAGGGCAGGATTTTGGTATAGATGTAATTTCTCCGACCCCCACCCCACCCCCAATGGGGTCATGGGTAATTGTGTAAAATAAGCATGGATGGAATTATTTCAGTCAATCAGTGGAACATATATATATAGTATATGTACATGTATTCTGCCCATGAAACTACATGAAGCACTCGTGAAATCAGCCATTTACAACTTGTATTTAATACGATGGTTTGTTGTAATTGTGCACACCTAAGATGAATTTGGTTAAGCAGTCACTATATAGATAAACATTTTGAATTTATTCAAAACATTGATTGAATACATCAAACATCATGGAAAACAGAAACAATAACAAAACATTTTATTCACTCAGTAATCAATAAATTGTAACAAGATCGAAAATAGACTCACCCCTGTGTTCAGTGAGTGTTCACTATCTTGTTGTAATTGTGCGCATGCTCAACTATATAGGTCTTCCCCAATCTCTATTTTTTCATCACGTTTGTGTGTAAAGCATTGTTTAGACAGTCTCTGTGCTTTACGAAGGGCTCAGTCATACATGTAGGTTAGGAGATTTTTTTATTGTGATTGACTGTGGGCGGAGTTCATCTTTGCCGACATGTGCCTCTGTTGCCATCGAGTGATAATATATATTGTGGGAATTTGGGGGCTTTGGCTTAATGTTATTGATTTTAGCATAAAAATACTTACTTTAAAATTATTTCAAAAGGATTTACATTTTCTGACCCTTGAATACCCAAAATGTTAACTTTATTAGAAGTTTTGATGGTGCTTTATTTACAGAAATGATGTAATTTGTAGAGCCCGCACAATTACAACATGCTCACAATTACAACAACATTCTCACAATTACAACCAGAGCATGTGCGTTGTATATCAAAGGTACATGTACCTGTACATGTATGTAAGAGGGTTGAATAATAATAAGTTTGAGCCTTGCGTTGAAGGAGTTACATGTACAATGTAAGCAAGGTTTCACATTTTCAGCCCAGCTGATCTCAGACTATTTAAGGCTGTGTAACCAACAACTAGTGTCATAAATGATTTGCGTTACAGGGAATGAACATACACATATATATTTACATGTACATGTACACTGTATTTCATATTTATAGGACCAATAACAGTTCAGAACACAGGTCCAGTGTTTAAGTTTACATGTAAATGTTTTGAATTGCATTGAGTCTATAATGCATGGATTTTAATTTACTTCAGTATCCATTGACTTCTCAATGCATAAAATATGCAAATACATAGCTTGTCTAGATCTGGAGCACTGCATGTGATGTAAATTATACATAATGTACTTTGTACTCCTTGATGTTACCCAATGCCCCCATTTTTTGTTATCTCCAACCCTATAATAAATGTATATATACACTTACTATTTGCATATCCAGTTGGGTCATGTATTAGAGATTAATATCATCAACATGCAGGTTCAGTAAAAAGCTCCATTTCCAATGCAAAATCCCAATTTTGAGCAAAAAATTCCCAATTATGTTCACCATATAGATCACTTAAACTTGGTAAACAGACAAAGGACACATTTAAAACTTAAAAATATTGCTTACTTAAAACCTCCATGGCTTCAGATGGAATACATGTTGTCAGTTTAATAAAAGTTATAAAATTAATTACAAGTTCTGTATCTTTATTAGTAAAATGACCATTGTTACCTTTTATTTACCAGATTTAGTCCATTGTGACATAAAGTGTACAGGATCCTGTAACACCAAGGGTCTATAAGCCCTCTGTATACATAAAGTGTACAGGATCCTGTAACACCAAGGGTCTATAAGCCCCTGTGTATAGAACGTATAAAACAATAGAATACATAAGTTACATGTACATCTTAAGCTACTAGTACTAGTAAACCAGTACACTAGCTACTAAAGTACTACTACATATACCAGTACATGTACATGTACAGCATATACCAGTACATGTCATTAAGTACTACAGCATATACCAGTACATGTACATCTTAACTACATATACCTATACCCAGTACATGGTACATCTTAACTACTACTATGTACTTTAGCTACTAGTACAGCATATACCAGTACAGTTACATATGTACATCTTAAGCTACATCTTAAGTACTAGTACTACATATACCAGTAACATGTACATCTAAAGCTACTAGTACTACTACATATACCAGTACCAGTACATGTACTACATATCAGTTAAGCTATTAGTACTACTACTATATACCAGTACATGTACATCTTAAGCTACTACAATACTACTACATAAACCAGCTACATGTACAACTTTACCAGTAGCTACTAGTACTACTAACTACTACAGTATACTTAAGCAACTCACTACATATACATGTACATCTTAAGCTACTAGTCTCTACTTAGCTAACAGCATATACCAGTACATGTACATCTTATGTACATCTTACTCTTAAGTATTGTACATACTCTTAAGCTACTAGTACATATACCAGTACTACATATACCAGTACATGTACATACTCTTAAGCTACTAGTACTACTACATATACCAGTACATGTACATCATGTAAGCTACTGTACTACTACATACAGTACATCTCTTTAGCTACTATACCATTACATGTACATCGTTAGCTACTAGTACTACTAGTACTACTACATATACCAGTACATGTACATCTTCTCTTTAGCTACTAGTACTAGTACTACTACATATACAGTACATCTACATCTTAAGTACATGTACATCTTAAGCTAACTAGTATA
Organism: Atrina japonica; assembly: GCA_030159075.1. Taxonomy (NCBI): domain Eukaryota; kingdom Metazoa; phylum Mollusca; class Bivalvia; order Pterioida; family Pinnidae; genus Atrina; species Atrina japonica. The sequence goes on along the minus strand of BROG01000343.1, from coordinate 589,787 downwards.
CCAGTACATGTACATCTTAAGCTACTAGTACTACTTACATAATACCAACACATCTCATATACCAGTACATGTACATCTATAAGCGTACTAGTACTAGACTATAGCCAGGGGGTATACCCGTTACATATACATCTTAAGCTACTAGTACTACATATACCGGTATACTGTAGTACATATACAGTAGTACCAGTACAGCTACTAGTACTACTACATATACAGTTAAGCTACTACTACTATACATATACCAGTACATGTTACACTACTACTAGTACTACTACATATACCAGTACATAGTACTACTACATAACCAGAACTTAACTACTAGTACTACATCTTAAGCTACATATACCAGCTACTAGTACTACATGTACATGTACATCTTAAGCTACTAGTACTACATATACATATACCTAACTACATATACCAGTACATGTACATCTTACAGCTATTAGTACATCTTAAGCTACTAGTACCACAGCATATACCTACATATACTTAGTACTACTAGTACACATCTCGTTAGCTACTAGTACATCTTAAGCATATACCAGTACTAATACTACTACATAAACCAGTACATGTACATCTACCAAGCTACTAGTACTACTACATATACCAGTACATGTACTACTACATATACCAGTACATGTACATCTTAAGCTACTAGTACATATACCAACAGCATATACCAGTACATGTACATAAGCTTAAGCTACTACCAGTACTACATCTACTAGTATATACTCTTAGCTACTAGTACTATGTACATCTTAAGCTACTGTACATCTTTCTTAATACATATACCATATACATGTACATACTACATATAAGCTACTAGTACTACTACATATACTAGTACATGTACATACTCTTAAGCTACTAGTACTACATATACCACATGTACCAGTACATGTACATCTCTTTAGCTACTAGTACTACTACATATACCAGTACATGTACATCTTAAGCTACTAGTACTACAGCATATACCAGTACATGTACATCTTAAGCTACTAGTACTACTACATATACCAGTACATGTACATCTTAAGCTACTAGTACTACTACATATACCAGTACATGTACATCTTAAGCTACTAGTACTACTACATATACCAGTACATGTACATCTTAAGCTACTAGTACTACAGCATATACCAGTACATGTACATCTTAAACTACTAGTAATACTACATATACCAGTACATGTACATCTCTTTAGCTACTAGTACTACTACATATACTAGTACATGTACATCTTAAGCTACTAGTACATGTACCAGTACTTACATCTCTTTAGCTACTAGTACTACTACATATACCCAGTACATGTACATCTAGTACTACTTTATACCAAAGTACTAGTAACTACTACTGCATTTACCAGTACATGTATCAAGTACAGTACTACTTTACAGCTACCAGTACAATGTACATCTTTAACATAGTACTACTACATACAAGTACATGTACATCTTAAGCTACTAGTACTACTACATATACCAGTACATGTACATCTCTTTAGCTACTAGTACTACTACATATACCAGTACATGTACATCTTAAGCTACTAGTACTACTACATATACCAGTACATGTACATCTCTTTAGCTACTAGTACTACTACATATACCAGTACATTGTACACCAGCTACTAGTACTACTACATATACCAGTACATGTACATCTTAAGCTACTAGTACTACTACATATACCAGTACATGTACATCTTAAGCTACTAGTACTACAGCATATACCAGTACATGTACATCTTAAGCTACTAGTACTACTACATATACCAGTACATGTACATCTCTTTAGCTACTAGTACTACTACATATACTAGTACATGTACATCTTAAGCTACTAGTACTACTACATATTAGCATGTACTAAGTACTACTACATATACCAGTACATGTACATCTCTTTAGCTACTAGTACTACTACATATACCAGTACATGTACATCTTAAGCTACTAGTACTACTACATATACCAGTACATGTACATCTTAGCATAGTACTTATCTTAACTACTAATCTTAAGCTACTAGTACTACAGCATATACCAGTACATGTACATCTTAAGCTACTAGTACTACTACATATACCAGTACATGTACACCTTAAGCTACTAGTACTACAGCATATACCAGTACATGTACATCTTAAGCTACTAGTACTACAGCATATACCACAATGTACATCTTAAGTACTAGTATCTTAAGCTACTACAGTAGCTACTACACTATACCAGTACCATGTATGTACATCTTAAGCTACTAGTACTACAGCATATACCAGTACATGTACACATCTAGTACTACTACATATCTTAGTACATGTACATCTAGCTACTAGTACTACATATATACCAGTACATGTACATCTTAAGCTACTAGTACTACTACATGTACATCTCATTTAGCCAGTACTACATATACCAGTACACCTTAAGCTACTAGTACTACTACATATACCAGTACATGTACATCCTCTTTAGCTACTAGTATACCACATATACATGTACATCTTAAGCTACTAGTACTACAGCATATACCAGTACACTGGTGTACAAATCTTAAGCTACATATAACTGTACTTGTCTGTAGCTACAGTGACACACCAGGGGGGGGGGGGGGGGGGGGTTTACAATGAATACTACCAGTACATGTAAGATACCTTAAGCTACTAGTACTACAGTAGCTAGATATATACCAGTACTATGTACACAATCTATATCAGCTAGATCTTTAGTACTACTACATATACCAGTACATGTACACCTTAAGCTACTAGTACTACAGCATATACCAGTACATGTACATCTTAAGCTACTAATAAAAACAGCATCATACCAGTACAGTACATCTTAAGCTACTAGTACTACTACATATACCAGTACATGTACATCTTAAGCTACATATTACTACAGCATTTATGATACCAGTACATGTTATGTACACACTAAAAACTTTAGCTTTATGAGTACTGTACATGTACATGTGGCTATACCAGTACATGTACATATCTTTAGCTTGACTAGTACTGATACTACATATACCAGTACATGTACATCTTAAAGCTACTATGTATCATGACTACATATACCAGTACATGTACATCTCTTAGCTAGCTACTAGTACTTACTATACATATACCAGTACATGTACATCTTAAGCTGTACTAGTATGTACTACTACTACACAGTACAAGTACATGTACAGTCTCTTGATACAGCTGTACATGTACTACATGTACTACATATACCAGTAAAACTACATACATGACATGTAACAGTAGATTTATACAGCTGTACATGTACAAAAAGCACTATGCATTTATACCACTATCAATCACTGGTGATAAAACCAGCCTAGTGTTTGGCATGCCCATGGTCATATAACTGTACTTGTCTGTAGCTACAGTGACATAGCTACTACCAGTACCACACAATAAAAACAACCATACAGTATAGCAGTAGATTTAAGATACAGTTGTACATGTACAATAAAAACTATATCAGTAGCTAGATTTATGATATAGCTGTACATGTACATGTGGCTACTACCACACAATAAAAACTATATCATGATCAGTGACAGTAGATTTATGATATAGCTGTACATGTACATGTGGCTACTACCACACAATAAAAACTATATCATGATCAGTGACAGTAGATTTATGATATAGCTGTACATGTACATGTGGCTACTACCACACAATAAAAACTATATCATGATCAGTGACAGTAGATTTATGATACAGCTGTACATGTACATGTACATGTACATGTAGCTACTACCACACAGTAAAAACTATATCATGATCAGTGACAGTAGATTTATGATACAGCTGTACATGTACATGTAGCTACTACCACACAGTAAAAACTATATCATGATCAGTGCCAGTAGATTTATGATATAGCTGTACATGTACATGTGGCTACTACCACACAGTAAAAACTATATCATGATCAGTGACAGTAGATTTATGATATAGCTGTACATGTACATGTAGCTATTACCACACAGTAAAAACTATATCATGATCAGTGACAGTAGATTTATGATACAGCTGTACATGTACATGTACATGTAGCTACTACCACACAGTAAAAACTATATCATGATCAGTGACAGTAGATTTATGATACAGCTGTACATGTACATGTACATGTAGCTACTACCACACAGTAAAAACTACATCATGATCAGTGACAGTAGATTTATGATACAGCTGTACATGTACATGTACATGTAGCTACTACCACACAGTAAAAACTACATCATGATCAGTGACAGTAGATTTATGATACAGCTGTACATGTACATGTGGCTACTACCACACAATAAAAACTATATCATGATCAGTGACAGTAGATTTATGATACAGCTGTACATGTACATGTACATGTAGCTACTACCACACAGTAAAAACTATATCATGATCAGTGACAGTAGATTTATGATACAGCTGTTCATGTACATGTGGCTACTACCACACAATAAAAACTATATCATGATCAGTGACAGTAGATTTATGATACAGCTGTACATGTACATGTGGCTACTACCACACAATAAAAACTATATCATGATCAGTGACAGTAGATTTATGATACAGCTGTACATGTACATGTAGCTACTACCACACAGTAAAAACTACATCATGATCAGTGACAGTAGATATATGATACAGCTGTACATGTACATGTGGCTACTACCACACAGTAAAAACTACATCATGATCAGTGACATTAGATTTATGATACAGCTGTACGTGGCTACTACCACACAATAAAAACTATATCATGATCAGTGACAGTAGATTTATGATACAGCTGTACATGTACAGGTAGCTACTACACAATAAGAACTATATCAGAAGATTTGAATGTTTGATACATTGAACATACATGTACATGTACTGATGTAGCTACTACTATACAATAAGAACTACAGTTGTATATCATTACATGAAGTGTACAGCAGTACTTGTAGCTACATGTACTACTACACAATATAAGAACTATATCAGTAGATTTATGATGCATTGTACACACATGTACAAATGTAGCTACCATCACACAGTAAGAACTACATTTTATATTAGCAGTACATTTATGATATACATGTAGTTGTACAGGTAGTCATATGCAGTAGCTACTACACAATAAGAACTATATATCAGCAGATTTATGATACAGCTACATGTACATTTTTGCACATATAGCTACAGTATTACAAATGTTCAGATTAACTACAGAATGTTAGAACTTCAGACCATACATGTATCAGTATGTGATGTGACCATAAACTACATCCTAGATAGATAAAAATCAAAGTACTGATACGAGTTGATGGCAATAGTTAGTTTTAATGAGGTATAACACACTCAGTATTCTGAATACTTTTTAATTCAGTAAAGTTAGGTTGTACAAAAAAAAATACTAATAACTAGAAATCAGGTCAGAAATTTGGCTTAATAAGAGTACTGATGGCTTATTTATTATGCAACAAACTACATAGTTCAGCGATATGATTATTAAATCTTGTGCTTATAAAAATCATTTCATCGATATTAAATTTCTATGCGACAGAGCAGTATTATGCCCATATGCTATATTTCCTATAAGTAGCCTTAAATCTCTAGGTCAGAACTGAACATGTAAAACATTTTCCCACTTTCAAAGACTGATGCAGTTTCTCATCAGTTAAGACCAAGTGAATGAGGAATGACACAATTTCTAAGACCAAGTTCACAGACAGAGCTTTCCAATACACAGTAATGGAAACTTGACCAAAACTAATTTGCATATTAATTGTGTGCAATAACATGTATGTTTATAATTCTTTTAATATAATGTACATGTATTTATCTTTTTTCCCAGGTGAACAGAGTTTGACAGGGGAAGAGAGTATTGCAGAGAACAGTCTTACCATTATAAAAGTCAGACATTTTAACATTTGAACAGATATTTTATCCAGTAATTATTATAAAAATGGATAACCTTACATCATTGCCCAAAGTTGCTGATTACTATGCAGGGAAGAACATTTTTATAACTGGTGCAACAGGTTTTATCGGCAAAGTGTTAATTGAGAAACTTTTACGAAGCTGTCCAAATGTAGAAACTATTTATATGTTGATGAGACCAAAGAGATCAAAAGACATCGATCAAAGAACTGAAGAGATGATCAATTGCCCAGTAAGTAAAACAACCCAAGAGATACGTGTAATTCAAAGTCCATCAATTTTTACATCAGTTTTCCACGATGTACATATTAAGTCTTATGTGTATATAAAAAATATATATATATTGTACATGTACAATATATGTAAACATGATAAAAATTGAGAATTTTAATTACAAATGTGTGTTTCTAGAAATTGTTTTTTCTGCATGTAGCAGTTTTTGAATTAATTATCCAGTTTAATTTACATACATTGTACTTGGGTAAATATACATGCATAACATTTTGTACCATGTAAATGTATGTATATACATGTATATATATATTGATATTATAGGTAGATGTATATGTAACTATCATCATTAGACAGATTAGCCAGATAAATTGGGATTGAATGTCTACATGTACATACATATCATATGTACATATAGACATTCAAATTTAATGTATGTATACATGTACATGCATCAGCGTCAGAAGGAAATTGAAAGTGGGGGGCTAAACCAACTTAAAACACATACACACGCCAGAAATGTCTGGGGGCTAAGCCCCAATTTTTAACACCTATGTCTATCTTTGCAAAAAAGTGGGGGGGGGGGGCTAACTTAAGCCCCCCCCATAGATGGTCCTGTCCACAAGTACCTGTGTCACATACATGCATCCACTTTTATAATTTTAAACATGTCATTTACATGCAGATGTACAAATGTACATACATTTAAGAATGTATCTATTGACTGAATTAATACATATGTACATGTATACATGATGCAATTATTATAATTCAAATTTATATAATTTTAACTCTAGATCTTATATTATATTTTACTGTATTTATTCTTTTTCATATTAACCCTGCACATCCTGTGTGTACAGGTATACAGTACACTGTACTTAGCTTTTAATTTTTCAAATTTGAGAGAATATCGTACTTATTTCCCATATTTCACACCATGGTGTCCTAATGTCACCTTATAAATGAACAAAGAATTAGTACATTGGAACCTGTCTTTAAGACAAGACCACTCTCATGGAAGACCACTTGTCTTTTAAGACAAATTCTGAAAATCCCTTGGTTAAATGATCCTTTAAATAAAACCTCTTTTAAGAGACCACCTGTTTTGAGAGACCACATTTCAGTGGCAGAAGGAGTGGTCTCTCAAGACAGGTTCCACTGTATATACATATAGAATTTCATGTTCATTTATGTACCTACATGTACATCAACATATATCATACATTATGATATAAATATAATACAGTCAACTCTTGTTATATTTTTGGTTAACGACAGAAATCTTATGGGAACGAATTAACATCCATGTTAATTTGTTTGATATAACGGCATATTTGCCTTCCGGCACTGGCAGCGATTTTGGCAACAAACATACATTTTACCTATAGAACTGACTTCTTATAACAGCAAAGCATCAAAATGAAAAATTGTTGCCATAATTTATTAAATTGATAGAATAGAAATAACAATAAAATCAATTTTACTTGTTGTATTCATTTTATATTATTCATACAGTCATACTGAATTGATGTTTTGTCATAAAATAGGGGTTTAACAGCAAAGAATGCTCATGCAATCTTATTTTGGCACCAAGTCTGGAAATTTGATATAACGGCATATTTGATATAACGGCAGTTTGACTGGATCCCAACCTGGCCGTTATAACAATAGTTGACTATTACCAGTATATGTACATACACATACATGTTATCATACATACACACACCAGTACATGTACTTGTGTACCATTGTGTAGTTTATGTATGTAATTATTGAAAAAGGTTTTTCCATTGCTCCCACTTTTTTTTTAAAGTTTTCTAAATTACATGTTTTTTCTGCAACAAACTTGTCTGTAATAAAACATTGTATCATATTTTTTGTAATGGAATGATATTTATATTAATATTTTTCATAGTGGAACAATACATGTATATAAAGTATATGGTCAGAATTGCATGTGCTGGTGTCCCATATAATTTTGACCTGCTACAAAATTGGTATCCGATTACCAAAATTGGCCATATAATAAGTATCCAGCTACCAATAATGGATATATAATAAGTATCCCCTCATGAAATCAGTATTAAACAGACATTGATGTTCAGTATCATTTTAAAATATGTAAAGTTGGTAGTTTTTCTCGTATCCTGGTTTCCTAGGGTAAAAAAAAAATTAAAAAAAAATTTTAAGGTTTTTTTTGGGGAATGGTGGTCATATTTGTGATCTTGCAATGGTTTTTTTTTAAATTTGTCGAAATTAATTTACAAATTTTTTTTTTTTCATATATTAAGTATATTTCATGAAGATATCAAGATTGATCAATATTAATAATAAGTAAATTCCCCTATCTTGTCCATTTATTGTGCAACAGGAATGAGGAATTACAAAGAAGACTTTGTGAAACAAGATAATGTCAAATCCTCATTAAAATTAGATAGCATTAGATTTAATTGACATCGCTATAGAAGTCTGCTATTCTTATCATTACCTGGGTAGGAAAACTGCAATTTTGGAAGTGAAATGAAGTCCTACCTGTGACACTGTTGTCATGGGATTTAACACCTGTCTTAAGTTTACAGGTACAATGTAGGTATAGAAAGGGGGAGTAAAGTTAGGTCATTGTAATGTTACAAACTCTCCTGATGCAGCAACATGAACATTGTTAGCCACCAGCAGATTGTAGATTTTTACAGAGCCCAGAACAGTTTGTAGTTGAGATGCTAGGGGATACATATTATATGACCATGTAATATGTATACCCATCTATATATCACTGACACATAAAGCATTCTAAACAGCCATGTAATATGTATCCCCTCTACAGAGTAGGTCATGTAAATGGGGGATACATATTATATGACAATGTACATTTGTAATAAGTATCTGGATGCCAAAATTATGTATTTTTAGCTCTTCCCTAAGGAGACAGAGCTGAAGATGGAAAGACAGACAGACACCTAAGACAAACACATAAAAAAATCAAAACACTGGGATAATAACAAAATCATTCAAAATATATGAAAATTGTACGTAACATATTGTCAACAATCATATTTTGTTAATCAAATTATGGATAAAAATGTCTTAAACATGTTTTGATAACCTTTTTAAAAAATTACATATTTCATTAAAATATATTACATTAATAGTAAACATCATTTTTTAAAATTTTTGTACAGCCTTTGATGAAATAAACTATACTAAATTTCCTATTGTCTTAGTAAAATTTTACTTTTTTGTTCTGAAATTTGCAGTGAGACATTTTTTTGTATTATAATTTAACATATTTCACTCATTATTATTGACCTGTACAGGTGGTTATTCATAGGCCTACATTGAAAGAAATGCTAATTACTTTACCTGTATGTTATGGTGTGTATAAGCATAGATTATGCAACCAATCAGTTAATTCTTAATTAACACCTTCCTGTCAAACCTAGTTTTGATTAATTAAAGATTCAATAATACACTGGTACCATAAACACTTTAATATCAGCATTTTAAATAATTTGTGACATAAAGAGGAAACTGTGTTCTATCTCAAGGTGATAATAGCTAGTTAATACCCCACCTTATAACACACCACCAGACCCTTCCCAGTACTTCTTTTACACAACCCCACACATACACTCCTTAAATATAAACCTGTATTAATCCAACTACATGTATTAAAAGTGATTATTTTATAGTGGCAATAACTAAAAATCTTCATTTCAATAATCTATTTCCTACACTGAGTGTCACAGGGCGAAAAGGGATACTTATTATATGGGTGGATACTTATTATATGGCCAATTTTTGTATCTGAATACTTATTCTATGAGGGATACATATCATATATGATACCAGTACATTGTATTATCAAATCTATGGGATTGCCTGGTGAATCAGTATCTATTTCCCCAAAAAGGATATCTATTTCATTAAAAGTAATATTTAAATTCACTTTATTCAAAATATGAAATCGTTAAGATCACTCCACAATCTTCTTACATCACCACATTGGCAGAATAAATGTTATATTGTTTCCTCAGTGGTTCCACTTACTTTACATGTACATTTATCATTATTTGTGATTCCAATTTCCTTTAGATAGTACATGGAGTTTAAGGAGACAATTCTGTGTATTCTGGACATACAAATAGTAATTAAGTTTGAGTTAATTAATTATAAGTGAAAGAGTACCAAATCTGGGTTTCTCAAGCAATTTCACAAAATATAATTATTTTTGTGTTACAACCTCCTTAGGGACACAAGAAAACCAGTCTTTATGGGGAGGTGGTCTTTATATATAGAGACGTTGATTTGTACAGAAATGGTACTATTGGGCACAGCAAAATGTCGAAAAATGGTTTTGTGACCAGATGGTCTTTTTTACACAGCTGGTAGCTAAAGCAGGTTTTACTGTACATTGTAGTTAAAAGGAAAAACAGCTAATGCCCCTTTAATTAAGCCAGGTTTCACTTTTCCAGTACAATGTATATTGCATCTGATTCAGACTGACTTAAAATTAAATATGTAAAAGATAGATAGTAACAAAGACTTGTAAAACCTTGAAAGCAAATGCAATAAAATAATGACTTTAGGAAACAGGATTTTTGCTGTAGGGATTAAGTATGACACTTAGTTTTGAGATCACAAAGGGAATTGTTCTATATTCTTTTAGATAACCCTAGGGTATTTGCTTATGGTCTGATGAAGAATAATTAAGGAAAATCTTATCTTACTTCAAAATTGCTAATAGATGTAAAGTTTTGTAGATAATAGCCTTTAAAAAAACATCACATCACTATTGAAACCATTGATGAACCATTTCTTATGTTCAGTGTCATAGTCGCTTCTCCTCTGAAAAACTTTGTCTCAAAATTCAAAATTGCTAATAGTTGTAAAGTTTTGTAGATAATATCCATTAAAAGAAACATATTACATCACTATATTGAAACCATTATGAACCATTTCTTATGTTATGTATGTTCACTGTGTCATATAACCTTGACAATATGATATTTAATACACATAGTTTTATCTGATTTTCATCTACTCCAGCTGTTGCTACTAGTGATATGAATTTACATTGTATGTGTTATTGTGTACAATGTACTTGTATAAAATCAATCTCTATCTAAGTGGAGAAGGACTGAGTACAGAATATTGTTTTATACATGGATAAAAATGTACAAAATTAATGTATATGTGTTATACATCTTCCTGTAAATTTTGATTTTAAGGCAAGGCCTTATTGCTACGACAGATTCAAACCTCATCAGGTTTTTTTTCGTGTACTCAAATAAGAATCTTCAGCTATATCGTATATGTGCCAAGGGATTGGCCCTAGCAGCCAGATCAGCCCAGGGGTGGATCCAGGGTGGGACAAAATAGGTCCCAAAAGGTACCCGTCTTTGAAAATCTTCTTCTCCAGAACCGCTGAATGAATTGAAAAATGGATTGTGTCTGAGTGATCTACATGGATGTATGATTCACTTTTTTGTATTTTTCATAGAAATATTACTTTTTGACACGTTTTGAGATCTTTTCAGACTTTGTCATTTTCATTCATTTTTGCGTGATTTTATCAATTATGATGCATTCATTTAATGTGTTTTACTTGTAGAAATGTTTTTGTGCAAGAAATGTTTTTGTGCAAAAATTTTGCTGAATTTATTTTTTACTATATTTATAAATTTTTATTTTTTTTAAGAAGGGGATTCATTTTTCACACTATCAGCTTTTGTTTCAAAACCACTGAAGGGATGTTGATGAAACTATTTTTATTTTTTATTAATCCTTCTCAGGTGTTTGACAAATTAAGAAAAGAGCAACCCAAATTTCATGAAAAACTTATGCCCATTTATGGTGATATTACCATGCCAGACCTCGGGATTCGCCAGGATGATGTAGAACTGCTGAAGGATAATGTAAATGTCATATTTCACAGTGCAGCAACCATAAGATTTGATGAACCATTAAGGTACTAGAAATATTTTGTAATTTTTTATTAATGAATTGTACAACAGTGATGATAACAGTACGCGCATCATGTTTTGGTCATTTACCACTATATGTCATGGTAAGATTTATTTGTTTAAGATTTATTTATTTAAAGTGTAGTTTTCTGCAATGTACAAACAGCAACAGACAGAGAATGAGTATTTCATCCATAATAAATCCAAAATTTATTCCATAACACTAAATATAAAGCACCTCCTAAAACAAAAACAAAGTGATCTGCATCCTATTGTCATTCAGCCACTGAGCAATATTTCAACTTCCGTTTTTTTCGGAACATTTCTCTGTTTATGGGAAGAAGAAACATGATTCAATGGCTGAATGACAGAAGGAAACTGAGCGCTTTGTTTTTGATTTGGAAGGTGCTTGATATTATGTGCAATGGAAAAAATTTTGGATTTATTATGGAAGAAATATTCTATTTTTTGCTGTTTTGTACCTTGCAGAAAACTCCACTTTAGGCATAGATGATTGTTTTCACTGAAAAGTACAGGTAAGACTAAGTGTGTGAGTTGTATTCAGCCTCTGGGACTTTGCACGTTTCGTGTTGTGAGTACAGATATATAATGACAACTTATATAACTAATCCACCTTTTATACATGTTGTGGGACTTGTTTTCCGGTGAAAGAATTATAAATATTTCTGCTGTGTGGGAAAATGAAGTGGGAATGTTTCAAAACATATTTTTTTAAATACAATTTTTTTTAATTAAACGTTCAAAAGCTTTTTATGATCCTAGTTCAGCTTTAAGAACCAGTGGACCAGTTATCGCCAGTTGAAGTTGCATAAAAGGAGCTTTTAGCCAATAGGTCCTAAAACTTGTTGTATCTAAGTCTTCTTCTCAATAGCCAATGATCAGATCTAGATTTGTTTCAAATATGGTATGCATGATTGATAATTTCCAAATTTTTCGAATGAAAATATACCAGTACCATTTTACCCACATAACCGATATGAAAATTTTATACATTTGAAAAAAAGGTTTATAAATCAATCTTGCACAACAATAGAATCTGATGAAAAACTATATACATTGTAGAAATAAGAACTTGTTGTTCAGAATGAACATATTGTGAATTAGATAATCTTTGGCAAAAGTCTTTGCTAGACCATTTACAGTGTAGCATTTCACTTGCTATTTATACAGGTATATATACCTTCATATACAGCTGGGTACTGACAGGATAAGGCTAATCTTCTTTAAGTCTCAATCTGGATTATTCAAATGCAGTTGCACTGAATAAGCCTTTGAAAGATGGGCTTCTCAATAATGGCCTACCAGGTCAGTGTTTTCAGTAGGTACAAATGTCGATGATCGACAATTCAGCTGTTAATCAGACAGATTCCACTTTTATATATGAGAGATAAAAGTAAGCAAAATTGGTAGTAAAACTAGAGTTTGAGCTTTTTAGTGTAGGTCATGATCACATGATACATGTACAACAAACATATTTTAATTCAAGTTCAATTTAATTGTTATTGGTACGTGTGAAATCACTCAAATAGTTTAATACAAAGTGTATGTGAATACAAAATGTATACACTTAACACATGTTACACAGATTAACAATTTCCTCCAAAAGCAGGAATAGATTTTTTTTTAGTTTCGAGTATTTTTATTTTCTTTTTAAAAACATTCAAAAATTGCTTTTTACATCCTCTTTTACCTTTCAGTGTTTTCATGATTTACTGGCTAAATCTGTAAAGTTTAATCGAGACTGTTACTTTTTTACAGAGTAGCTGTGGATATGAATGTAAAAGCCATCAGAAAAATGATCAACCTTGCTCATCAACTAAAGCACCTTGAAGTAAGTTAGAATATTTTGTATCCTGTACATTTATTTTGAACTCTTTAAGAATTAACTTCTATATCTAATTACATCTAAAATTGCTATTTACTGAAAGTTAACTTGCATGAGGCAGAGCACAGTTTGTGAAAGTAATAAAGACCTTTCAGTGGGGACCCACTGAAATTTTTACATTTGTATTACTTGCAAACAAAGCAACATACGTAGCTGTAATTTATTGGAATGTTTCATTACCTTGCTGGGACAAAAGTCCAGAGAGCTAATGTCATACCTCCTGGTGGTCATTGTTGTTGGTGTCCATAGACAAAACTTTAACCTGGTCTATATATTTTTAACCGCTAGGGACAGGGCTTTGATATTTTACTTATAGCTTTCATTTGGTACCTTGACTTTTGACCCAGTGACCTTGAGCTTGAACATTGACCTACTTTTCAAAAACTTTAACCTTGGCCATGTATCTTTTTTTAATCATGAGAGATAGTGCTTTGATATTTCACATGTACAGTATATATATTTCCAGAGCTTTTATTTGGTTCCTTGACTTTTGACCTAAAGACCTTGAACTTGGACTTTGAACTACTTTCAAAAACATTAACCTTGGCTATATCTTTAAAACCATGAGGGATAGGCAGCATGCCCATTCATTTACTGCAGTATATAATTCACATAGAAAAAAAATATTGTACATACATGAATTTTGGGCCATTGCATGTGTGCACGTACATGTAGATTTATCAATATTGAATGCATGTATAAAATTTAAAGGCTGTCACACATGTCATGTAAATTATACCCCCCACATCTAAAATATATAAATGGGCAGTAATGGATCCTTGAAATATTTGTACATTTTTTATCAAATTGTCCTTTTTAATTTAATATACCTATTATGACAAAAGTGCCATGTCTCAAAAATAACAGTTTCTCATTCTGTGTTAAATGATAGGAAGTACTATATAAAATAATGGTGATGATCCTTTTAGTTGTATTCAACGATTGGTAATTTTGTAATATCATCTGAATTTTATTCATATGGATGTGTTTATTGTATTTTACAGGTGTTTGTACATATATCAACAGCGTATGCAAATTGTGATCGTCCATTCATAGAAGAGACAGTCTACAATTCACCAGTAGATCCTCAAAAACTAATAGAGGCTTTAGAGTAAGTTTTTACTTTGCTGGTATTTCATACCATTGTGCATTGTTTTTAGAGTAAGCTACCCATACCTACATGTATGACGAGATTTCTTAAAACAATCTTTACTTGTCATGTCTAATCATGCTATGTCTAAAGTGCTCAGTCAACATCCAAGGACAAGGGGTGTAATTCATTCCTGATAATCCTTTAACTACTAAGTAGTAATGTAATAACTAAGTACTTATAACATTAAGTGTGTTTTTAGTTGTTGTTGTATTATTGTTAAACGTCCCACTCAAGAATCTTTCACTCATATGGAGATTTTGGCCTATGTTTGGCACTTACAGCCATTGAGTAGTGAGGTGTCTTTAATGACACAGGACCTCAGTTTTTACTGCCTCATCTGAAGTACACTCTACCATGGAGCCATGACGGCTCTCAAAGTGTGTTTTCAGTGAAAAGAAATTGAATTGAATTTTTCAAAGATTCAGAATGGGAATTTAGCATCAGCACACTACCCAAGTTTGACCAGTTTGTATAATTTTTACGAGTTGATGGAACATCAATGCATTTATGTTATGCTAAGTTGTTTATTGGGAACAAGTCAAAGCACATTTTGCAGTATGGGGTTAATAACAAAATTATACATGTATGTCCATTTCAGCAACATAAACTCAACTTCAAGATTGAAATTTCCAAATCACACTTTTATTTGTATATTTTTGCTCTTAAAAATGACGAAAATATTGTAACAATTTGCTGAAAAATATAGGTCTACAAGACTTGTTGAAATATATGCTATTAAAGGTCAGGTTGGTGTCCTTTATCTGTGTATTGGCAAGATCTGTCTGTGAAGTTGGACATAGAAGTAAGGTCATTCCTCATTTACATGATCTTAACTGATGAGAAACTTGCGGCAGTCTTTGAAGTTGGGAAAATGTTTAACATGTACACGTATTGACCTAGAGATTTAAGGCTACTGATAGGAAGTATAGCATAAGGGTATAATACTGCTCTGTCCCACAGAAATTTAATATAGATAAAAAGATATTTATAAGCACAAGATTTTATAATCATATCGCTGATCTATGTAATTTGTTACATAATAAATTAGCCATCAGTACTCACATTAGGCCAAATGTCTGACCCAATTTTTAGTTACTTCTTTTTGTAAAACCTAATTTTACCAAATTAAAAAGTATTCAGTATACTGAGTGTATCACACCTCATTAAGACTTTTGATTGCCATCAACTCATATCAGTACTTTCAGTACTTTGATTTTAGCATGTTTTCAACATTATAAATATAACATTTGATCTATTTCATTAACCGGATGTCCACTTAAAATTTATCACTGTGAGAACCCTGGCCATCCCCCCTAATTCTTGCCTTTGATCCCAGATAAATCTAATGAAATTAAGTTACTGTTAAATTTTCATGCAAAACAGTTTTAATATTTTTAATAAAATCTCCAGCTAGAACTGCCATTTCAGAAATACAAATGAATACATGTAGATAAATAAATGATATTGATTTGAATGTATGAAATATTTTAATAATGTAATAATGATACAATAGAAATGAGCTTGAGTTGTCCATAATAAAAAAGAACTGATTTTATCAACAATATGACTCCAGTTCCTTTTGGTAGACTTCAGTGTTGAATAAAATATTTGTAAAAGACAAGAGAGATAATGCCATGATTATTTAACATTTTTGTAGTTTTCAAATTTTTTACTTGAATTTTAGACTTGCCAGGGTCAAAAGGTAGTTCATTCAGCTCCACCCTGCCAAGTGATATGAATATGACTATATAAATATTGAAATCATTTCAGATGTTCTGTATAGATACTGAAATTTAATCATTTTATTCTTTCAGATGGATGGATGATGAAATGATTGATCAAATTACACCAAAACTTATTGGCAACAAACCAAACACGTACACATTTACTAAACACATAGCCGAGTACTTGCTTTTGAAGGAAGGTCAAGGGCTACCATTAGCGATTGTCAGACCGTCTATAGTTGGAGCTGCATGGAAAGAACCACTGCCTGTACGAAATACTTCTAGCTGACAAAATTACATAAAATTTATATAAGACTGATGATTTATGAAATGCATTATAGATTATTGTCATCAACATCAGAATCAGAAATGGCTACTTTTAGTACTAGTGATTCAATATGGGAATTTTGAGAATTATCTTACTTTATATTTTTGTCATTTTTAGTAAAGTAAAACCTGCTTTAGTGACCACCTGTGTATATAAAGACCAACTGGTCACAAAGGCTGTATTTTCTGTCCCCAATAATACCATTTGAGTAAAAATTAACCTCTATATAAAGACCACCTCCCTATAAAAACTAGTTCTGTTGTGTCCTGAAGGGGGTCTTCACAAGTTTCACTGTATATGGGACATATTGATTTTAGTGAGTCTGTCAACCACTGTAACATCATGTCTCTTAAGCAATCAGAGTCTTCAGGGCTTTTTCTATAGTATCTGTGGGGCCGAAATTTGGCCCCATTCCCAATGCAAAATGCATGTATTTTTTCCCCAATTTGATGTAATGACAACAAAATTAATAATGTAAGGGGAAATGCATTTAATAAATGTATTTAGATTTCCATCTGTGCACAAAATGTTTCCCAATGTGACATAAATTCACATTAAAACATTAAAATTCCCAATTGTGTTGCCAATAGCATTTTCCAAAAATTGACAGAAAAAGGCCTGGTCTTTATGGCTGGCAGAATAAAGTGCTTTATTAATAACATGTATATAATGGTCTAGCATTTGTTCTTTATTGTTTTTTTCCAATTTTAATTTGCCAACAATGGTCTAGGATCTTGGTAGGAACAATGTTCTTACAACATAAATCAAAAAACCAGATAATGATGTTTTTTATGTTAATGCCAAACTCTGTTAATTGATAAAATCTCATGATTTTAATATTTAGATTAAATCAGTGGTATCATGGCATACCACAACATTATCTAAATAGCATATATACGATTTACTTATATTGGGAGGTCAGAGATTACCGTATTTTATGGCCTATAGGTCAATGTGGGGTATATGTCGAATGGCCGATTTTTGGTAAAAATCTAGGCTTTAGTATTAGATAGGTTGAAGTGGAAGACAGGTCGATGTCGGCAGGGATGAAAACATGAATGGGAGAACACAAAAATACATCGTTTATGTTTAATAACTGGTGCTAAAACGATGGTAGCCTACCAAAATAATCAGAGTAATAGTCCTATTTTACTGTACATTATTAGATAGGACTGTGATTAAAAAGCTTACAAGTTGCATTTTATCATACTTAACATCACTTATATTACTCGTGTGTACGGATTATGTGTACATACATCGATAGTATGTTTCTTATCAAATCATCAAATTCTTTATGCTGTTAACACAAGTGACCTCAATCCTTGTCTTATCCTTACATCGGCCTAAATTATTATGTAGCTGCAATTGTCAAACAATTAAATATTCAAGGGTGAGTGTTAATTAATTTATGTAACACTTTTTCCAAAACTTTCCCAACTTCAAAGACTGCCGCTGGATCCTTATCAGTTGAAGGTCATGTTCCAGTGAACACAGCTTGTAGTGTCCTGAAAGTTTGAATGAAGACTTCAACTTCACAGCGGTACCGAGATAAGGGAATCATTCAAAAGTATAAACTGTACAGTATAAATATAATCTTAACAATGTATTTTTATACGCAGTTTCTGATACAGTCTTGAATTCCAATGATATTGTACCTTGAAAGATCATTGTTTTGTCATTTGATTATGAACACAGTGCATTACATACACAAAAGGTCACATTTAATAGTTCTATTATGTGTAATACAAATGGGTGTTTGGAGTAGGCCATTGGATTATCCAGTGAAAAATGTTGAAATATGACGTTAAAATGGGGAAATGCAAATATAAGTAAATATTTCACTAAGATAAGTCGATGCAGTGAATAGGTCGAGGTCACAACTTTGAAGAAAAAAAATATCGACCTATAGGCCTTAAAATTTGGTAGGTCTAAAGTGCCCATATTCTATCCAACCCTTTGTATATTAATATTTAGAATCAACTCAAATATGATTAAAAGTTATTCCAGGTAACTTATTTGATAATTGTTTGTTTTTCAGGGATGGATAGATAATTTCAATGGACCCAGTGGTTTGTACATTGCTGTAAGTATTTGATGTTTGTAATTCAAGCTACAGAATTAGACGTGAACATGCCAAGTGATATGTTTTTTCTGTTTAGGCCATGTAAATAAATAATTCTGATTCTCTGGCACTGTTGTGTCTTGAAAATTTCAGTCAATGGACTGTTCTTATTGTAATCTCTTTTGTGAAAAAAGAGGAAAATCATTTTGGCACTCGAAAATAAACATAGCAGACGTTATTGGTATTAACATGAGTATATTAATTGTATTAATGACAGATTACAATTTACATGTACTGATGTAGCAACTATCACAGTTTAAAAAGCATAATTTTTCGAAAGATCTACTCTTTAGCCCTGCTGACCATGAGGGTCATAGACTATTGCCATTGTTTTATGTCTGTCTGACAGTTACAAAACTCTATCCTGAATTCCCGATTCATTTGCAGAATGGAATTGAGCATCTCAGACAGTAACCTATTTAGAAGTTACCAGGTTTTAACTTCTGGTAACCCCTTATTGAAAACAGATTACCACCCATTTACTTGTATAAAGTTATTGAATTATTCTGTTAATTCTAAATTATGTGTAACCTATATTGTATTGTTTTCACTTCTTGATATATTCTTGGCATTGGTAACATTGAATTTTATGAATTAAGCAATTCCATCTCATCTCTGGTTTTGTGTGTCTGTGTCTGTCTTCCATTGTTAACTTCTCTGAAATCCCTTTACTGTATTCGACCAGGATGCCACACAATTAGGAAAAAGGGGTGGATGCCTATTGGGATCAATTAATAGTCAAATTGACATAAAGCAGTTAAGTTTTATAAGATACGGTGATAAAGTTGTTGTAGTTAATACAGTGGACACCTATCAACATTCTTTTGTTGCATGGGGCTAGAGATAAACTGTTATTTACATTTTTATGGTCCACATTGCCTTGTCAACTGGCTAGAAAAGATATTTGATTGTGTGTGAAAAAGGGGGAGGGGCGCTTATAGGGACATGGGCGCCTATTGGGTCAAACACGGTAAGGGATTTTGACCAAATTTCACATGAAGCAAGTACTCAAAGTCCTCAACTAATTCTGTGGTTTGCTTCGACACGGTAGGATGAAACATGTCACAGTGGGAGATTTCTGCCAAAAATGCTGTGTTTGAGTTTATTATGTAGGTAGGATACAGCAATTCATGAAAATACAAAAGTTTTTAAAATGAAATGTAGAATCAAATATCTTAATTTTGTATTCCTGATTAGAAATTTGATAAAAACTCTTGAAAGTATCTAGTTTATGGTAATTTAAAGTCACTCAGTAAAAATAAGGCGCGCGCAAAAAGAAATCACCGATGAAACCATTTAATTCACATTTCATTAAAAAAATCACCGCCGCGCGGCAAGTAAAAATGTCATTCATTTCAAAAGGCTTAAGTTTCGAAAATGATCCATTTCCTTCTATTTGTAGTTCAAAATGCACTTCTAAAACCCAACTAGAAACTAAAATAATTATTTTATTGACAATTCAACATGTAAATCTTTACCTCATGCCTGAAAATTTCACAGAACACATCGTGTGTTTTCTGCTATTGCTTGCAGTTTATAGAGAAAGTGGAAGTTGGGTTTTAAATGAAAGAACCGATACCGAATGGAACTGAATTTCAGGATGTGTTAAAATGATGATACATGTAACACTATATAGTGTGTAAAAGTTTTAAAATCTGAATTAAATGCAGGTGAATGATAAAAGTAAAATTAGTTACTGTAAATAAAAGTTTTAATGAAATACATAAAAATGGATAGCTATTGTTTTCAAAAATGAAACTTTTGGAATTTGCATTGATTTTTAGACACATAGTAGTTACATTTTATACAGCTTTGTAAAATAGTAATGATAACGATTGATCATAATTATAATGATGCATGTACAATTAATTTTCTTTTTTTTATGTTTTGATAAATATCTAATATTTTAGCTATTTCATATTTTTGTTGATATTTCAGTTTTAAAACCAAGTGAACAAGACAATCACACAACTTTTTATTACAATTTATTGAAGGTCTCAATAAAAGACATTTTTTGTTACATAAAGTCTTCTTATTTTCTTGCCTTCAAGGTATATAAACAATAATTTGGAAATAAAAAATAAAAATAAAATACCTACCTACCGTGCCAATTTTGGAAGGCTAATTGTCTGAGAACCAGAATATTTTTTTTTACATGGCCTAACAATTTTATTTTTTAAATAAAAAAGTATAAATGTGAATAAAAAGATGTAATACTGTTGCTTTGATTGCAGGCTGGTAAAGGAATTCTTCGATCAATGAAAGGAGACTTTCGAGCAGTTGCAGATATTGTACCTGTGGATATTCCTGTTAACATGATCATTACAGTGGCTTGGTATACAGCAGTTACAAAGCCAAACTCTTGCCTAATATATCATTCCACAACTGGATCCCTGAATCCATTCACCTGGGGAGAAATTGGTAAGCTGTGTCTTAATATTGTCATATGCAGACATGATTTTTTTCTGATTTAAATCGGGAATCTGATTTTTTCTTCTCCCTTTTCTGAATTTCAAAGGGCCAGGTGAGCCATTGCTATAGCCAAATGTTTGGCATCCGTTACCGTCGGCGTCGGTCGTTGTCTATCAATTAACTTTTGCATTTAAACATCTTCTCAAGAACCAGTGGGCCAATTAGCCCTGCATCCGTGGTCCATCCATGGTCTGTCTGTCGTCAGTCCATCCGTCCTGAACAATTCTTGAGGTCTAGTTGTGCATATAACATTTTTAGAGAGATCAGAATCCAACATGGCCGACAGGTGGCCATCTTGGATTTTGGCCAAAAGAAGTTTGTTACTGCTACTTCTCAGAAAGGACTGGAGATTCCCCTTGAGGTCTAGTTGTGCATATTACATTTTCAGAGAGACCGGAATCAAACATGGCTGACAGGTGGCCAAAGGATGTTTGTTACGGCTATTTCTCAGAAAGGACGGATGGGATCTCATTTAAATTTGACATCAAGGTTCCCCTTAAGATCCTGCTGTGCATATTGCATTTTCAAAGAGAATGGTATCCAATATAGCCAATAGGTGGCCATCTTGGATTTTGACCATAGGAAGTTTATTATTGTCGTCAGTCCGTCGTCCGGTCATCCTGAATAATTCTTGTTACCGCTATTTCTCAGAAAGGACTGAAAGGATTTCCTTGAAATTGGACATAAAGTCTCCCCGTAAGGTCTAGTTGTGCATATGACATTTTCAGAGAGATTGGATTCCAACATGCCTGACAGGTGCCATCTTGGATTTTGACAATGAGAGTATGTATTTCTCAGAATGTACTGAAGGAATCTTTTTGAAATTGATTATAGAGGACCCCCGGAGGTCTAGATGTGCATATTACATTTTCAGAGAGATCATAATCCAAGATGGACACCTGTTGGCGATGTTGAATTCCATTCTCTCTTAAAATGTAATATGTTTGGTTCAAGTTCAGTTTTGCTATAATCTTGTGAAAAAAGTATTTCACAAAAATATGGATTTAAGTTCAAATTCAATGTTGAGACACAAAATAAGAGAAAAGAAGAGAAAATAACAGTCTGTCATAGATCAAACATAGAACATTTTATGATGGGTGCCAAGATCCCTCTGGGATCTCTTGTAACCAAACTTGGCATATAGCATCCCCATGTGAAGCATAAAGTTTCTGAATGAAAAAGGGATAGGACCAATAGGAGCCCTAAAAGGGGCCAAAAAGTACCAAGACTTGGTACATCTTTAAAAATCTTCTCATAAACTAATGATCAGATGACTTTCAAATTTTGTATGCATGATTGTAAAGTCAATAACTACAGAGTTTGCGAACGAAAATGAAATCTGTCTATAAACGAGCCACTAGGGGGCACTTCTGTAACACAAGGTATAGTATACAAATATATATGCAAGTTATTAGGAATTATCTGAGGATCATTTTAACAGAATTTCAAGGTTATAGGTTCAAAGGTCAAGGTCACAAGAACCTAAGTATATGGAAAATATAAGTTTATTTAGTAAAATTTTCGACATTTTTGACTACTTCTCCAGAACCATTTGACCAATTTGAAATAAACTTGACAGGAAGTATAACCACGTAAAGCTGCTTAAAGTTTGCTAATGAAAAGGGACTTGGACCAAACATGGCTAAATGGCTAAATATAGAAGAATGAGTCAGCAGATATTTTTGATATAATACATGAATCTCCAAAATTATTATAGCTAGAGAAAAATCGTTACCTTAAAATGAGCGGCTTGCAAAAATCTACAAATTTTTCATTTTGGTGGAAACTGTCAGGTCATTCCTTATGGAAGTTATTTCCCCTTATAAGTGGATTTTTCATGTTATTGGATGTTTTTTGACATTATCTTGAAAAGTATAATACAGTTAAAGTGAAAGAAGCAAAAAATGTTAAGTACACAAAAATCTTTGAAAAAGTCAACAGGAATTTAATTGTTAGGTTGACCCCTGTGGGAGTTATTTCCCCTTATAAGTGGATTTTTCATGTTATTGGATGTTTTTTGACATTATCTTGAAAAGTATAATAGGTACGGTAAAGAAGCAAAAAATGTTAAGTACACAAAAATCTTTGAAAAAGTCAACAGGAATTAAATTGTTAGGTTGACCCCTTGTGGGAGTTATTTCCCCTTTTAAGTGAATATTTTCATGTTTTTGACTGTTTTTCCCTATTTTCCAGTGATCACCACAAAGATCTACTAAAAACTTTTTGTGCTGAAATTGTGAGGGTGATCCTTGTGAAAGTTATTTTCCCTTTTAAATGGATTTTGCATGTTTTCAACTGTTGTTGCATATTACATGTATCTTGAAAGATCTATAAAAAAAAGTTGGCAAGGCAAGTCTATCATTATGCAAGTTAAATTCTTCTTTTCATTGAAATTGTTCATGCTTTTGGTTGCTTTTCTGTATATTGTCAGTAAAATACATTTCACTCAGGTGATTATTAAGGCACAATGAGCTTACTGTTTTTCATGTTTATTATCCATTTTATCTTTCACACATTTTTTGTTTTCTGCAATGTTGACCAATTTTGCAAGGTGAGCAACTTAAGGTTTTTTTTTTTATATTGTCAAATCCAGATTTCCTCATATCTGTCCAACTTCAGTTTTATTTTACTGGTTTCTAACAATTGATGCAATTGGTGGGTTCTTATTGCCTTATAAAAGATGTATATGGTTGTACAGCTCCAAAATGTACTTCTGGTGTAGAATGTCTTCAGTAGAGATTCTCGCAATAAAGTTTAACTCAGAGATGTTGACAACATAGTGAAAAATGGATTTTTTCAGCACTTATACAAATAACTTCGGCACTTGTACAAGTAAATTAACTTGCTTACAAGTGTCAAAATTACTTGGTGCCGAATTTATCTGATACCTTCCTATAAAAAAACTACTTTATAGATTAAAATTGGCCCATATCGGGGTAAAATTTTCGCCTACCTAGCTTGCAGCAGAGATAGCAACTACTCCTCGGAAGTTGGAAATACCTTCACCAAACATTAGTTATTTCGGTATCAAGTGATATCCACACCAACCTGGTAATTTTGGCACTTGTACAAGTAACTTCAGCACCTAATATTGCTTAAGATAATTAATATCTCATGATGAATTTCAATTAACTAAACACAAATTTTAACACGTTTTTGGAAGTGCAGAAAATGTATAGTTTTATTGCCAAAATTGGCAAATGAGAGGGAAAAAAATATTTCTAAAAAAAATCTAACTTTTTTAGAGTCATTTAAAGTGCCAGGAAATGACAAGAACGCAGGATTTTGCACCATTTTATCCAGATCTTCTGGGGTCCCCAGACTCCAGGCGATAACATTTTGCAACCCATGTTTTCCTTCTTCTTTTTTATAACCCCAAATCATGTCTGCATATGTCAACCAGCAAGAAAGAGCCCCTTTGTATCAAATGTTAAAATATATTTCAATTGAGAACTAAATATAAAGGTTATTTCTGAAAATTTTGTGGAGTTATGATATACTTTAACATGTATATCCTTCCGACAGGCAGAAAGGTCCATGCATCTCTTACACAGATGTACTGGATAAAGAAAATACTCAAACAGTAAAGTGCCCAAGGTTTTTAGCTCACCTGGCTATGCCAGGGTGAGCTTTTGCAATCACTTTGCGTCCGTCCGTCGTCCGTCCGTCCGTCGTTAACTCACTTTCAAAAATCTTCTCCTCTGAAACCACTGGGCGAAATTGAACCAAACTTGAACTGAGTCGTCACTAGGGTATTTAGTTTCAAATTTGTTATTTTCTATGTCGCAGGTCAAACAACATGGCCGCTGTTTGCTAAAAATAGAACATAGGGGGTAAATTGCAGTTTTTGGCCAATAACTCAAAAACCATTACAGATATCAAAAATCTGACATAAGGTAAAAGTGATCAGCTTGATGAGATCTACCTGCCATGTAATTTTGAAGAAAATCGGAAAACTCATCTCGGAGTTATAGCCCTTTTTTTGTAAAATTTTCAAAATTTTGGCATTTTTAATTTTTTATTTCAAAAAATGTAGCAGATAGAGGTCAAGTTTAAATTGCAAAAATGTTCAGCATATCAAGATCTACCCACCCTGAAAATTTGAAGACAATCCAAAAACCTGTGTAGGAGTTATTGCCCTTTTTTCACAGAATTTTTTCAATTTTTATGTTTTTCGTCTTCTAACTCCAAAACTATGAAAGATAGAAGTCGAATGTAAATTGATAAAATGTTTGCCATGATGTGGTGACTTCAAAAACCGGTGTTGAAAATTTTTTGTTGACCGCCATTTTCAAAATGGCCGACAAAAAAGGCGGGGGAAATTCAACATTGTTTGATTTCAATGAAATTTGGTTTCCAAATAGATATTGATGTTGCGACTTCAAAACCGTTGTTGAAAATTGTTCCTTGACCGCCATTTTTAGCTCACCTGGCTTTTGGAATCACTTTGTGTCAACAAACATGGCCGCTATGGCGAGGCTTAGTTTAACATTGGATCCTATAGGAAAATCATCTTCTCCTCTGAAACCACTGACACAAATTTAACCAAACTTTACAGGAATGATGTATGCAAGGTCCTTTACAAAGACTGCTCATTTTGTTCTGATCCGTCAAAAATCATGGCCACTAGAACGGGGCTTAGTTTAACATTATATAGCCAAAAGAAGACTGCTGTGCTGCACACACTGCAAAGTTTTCACAGAACCTTATTCATTCATGAATCCGGTTCCTGACTTGGAAGAAGAACATTGGATCCTGTGGGAAAATTACATTTTCATCTTCTTCTCTGAAAACGCTGAAGCAAATATAACCAAACTTTAGAAGAATGATGTATTGAAGGTCCTTTACAAAGATTGCTCATTTCGTTCCGATCTGTCAAAACCATGGCCGCCAGGGCTGGGCTTAGTTTATCATTGGACCCTATGGGAAAATCACATTTTCATTTTCTCCTCTGAAACCACTGAAGCAAATTCAACCAAACTTTACAGGATTTATGTATGGAAGGTCCTTTTCAAAAATTGCTCGGTTCGTCTGATCTTCTCAAGCAAATAATCAGGTGAGCGATACAGGCTCTTGAGAGCCTCTTGTAGTAGATACTGACATTTGTTTAAATCGTATATGGCCAATTAACTCTTTCAGTACTATAGCACCCAAATACGCTCGCTAAATAACGTTACATCTCTTTAGTATAGCACACAAAACAGCCTGTGAAGTTTACTAGATCTGAATTACTTTGGCACCCAAAGTTGCTGATTTTTGCATCCATCTTTTTCAGGAATTCCCCCTTACTATGTTTACATTGAAATCATGAAGTAAACGAGACTTAAGTGTAATACCCTTTTTATGTAAATGAGCATTCTTTGCAACATGTGACAGCTGTAGTGTGGCGAATACATTGTATATCATAATGCTCTAGTAGTGAAAGGTGCAATATCCTACCATATACACTGGGGTACCAGTTTTGAGGTTCCAGGACTACTTTTGTTTATTCATACGCCATGACGATAACAGGTTACACAAATACTTGATGTTGTTATGATTTGTTGTGAACTAAATGAAATATTTGATATATAGTAAATAGACTATATACATTTGTATAATGTTAAAATATTTATGTTCTTGTTGCATGACTGAAAATAACACACTACAATACATTCGTCAGTATTTTGATAATCCGAAACTGAATGTACATGTACAGCATACATGCAGTGCCAATTATGTGCAGTAGTCAGAAATTAAAGGGACATAATCAGGTAGGCTCCCATTGTGGTATCTCATATTTCATTTGTCTGTATGATTTTTAAATATTTTATTTTGCAGAGGGTGTAGTAATGAATTTCTGGAAGAAGGTTCCCCTTGACTCTTGCTTCAGAAGACCCAATTCAGCATTTACAAATAATGGGTAAGCAAAGAAGACTTTTAGTATGAAGAAGTCCCTGTTTACTTATGGTGATCATTTGTAAACTTTAGCAAGTTCATTTTCACAAATGCTTACAAACATATTCGTTTCTTCTTTGGCATATCAATTTAAATAATTAAGTGATTGGTTAAATTGAAATTAAGTTTATTTAAAATTATCCTTATTTAACTTTGATTATTTCTGCTGAACACTGATTTTACATTGACATGGAGATACAATACATTGCAAAACACATAATACCGGTATGTCAATATCTGGGTATAGTGCATTTGAGTTACATATAAGACAGAGAAAAATAAGTTTTTTGCGGAGAATAAAAACCATGTTCACTGATAGGATTTCTATATATACTACATAAATTTTCAAAATTTTTTATCCAGATATGTGAAGGTTGTCTTTAAAACCCTTTCTTCTGATGTGTTTGATTACTAAATGAACAGCACTGATAAATAGTGTGTAATATAGGGCAGTCTCAGAAAGCTGAAATTTAAATATAGATAGTGACCAATGTCTGCCATCTGTCGATCCGTCAACTTTTTCATTTAAACATTTCCTTGAAAGAATCACTGGACCAAATTGGCCAGGAAGCTTGTTCCTAGGACGTGGCTAGTGCTGTTAGGGTACCCACCAGCATGCCCATTCACGTACTGCAGTACGTAATTCATGTAGAAAATAATTATTGATGTACAAAAGTGTAGGCCATTATGTGCATGCACTAGATTTACCAATGTTGAATGCATGTTTTTAGATTTAAAGGCTGTTATGCATGTTCATGTAAATTTTCAAATTTTGACTCAAGAAATTCATCGTAACAAAATTGGTCTAATGTGCAATTATTCCTTGGTTAGTTTGCTTTTGAAACATTCCCTTATCTCGGTATCCTGCTGTGAAGTTGAAGCTGTTTTGTTAGTACGTGACCTTCAACTGATTAGAATGGCGCAGCAGTCTTTAAAGTTGGGAAAGTTTTTGAAAAATAGTTACATGACTCATGAACAAAGATACGGTCCTTTGAGATAAGACACTCATCTTTGCTTATTCAATTCTTTGACATAATTAAGATTAAGTAATGATACAATGAGTATTGAATTCAGTGTACATTGTTACAGTTATACTATTAACGGCATAATGTTAAAGTAAAAAAAATTACTGATGATTTGGTCAGTATCATACTAGCAATGTTATCAATCAAAGCTTTTGAAATCAAATTCATATTTAGATTTTATAAATTACTAAAAAATTATCACTGTTTAAGCACCAGTTATATTACATGTAGATCTACATCAACAATGTGTTTTTGTGATGATCAATCCCTATTTTTCATCTCTGCTGACAGAGATCTATCTAATACTTTTAAAAATCTGAATTTTTGCCCAAAATTGACCATTTAACCTATCCATCACAATGACTTACTAGACTAAAATACGGCACCTTTTTAGGTAACCTAAGCCAAAGGCTCATGGTGACCTATTGAGATTGTCTTTTCTTTTGTCTGTCGTGGTTTGTCATGTGTTGTTAACGATTACACATTTTCGACTTCTCAAGAACCAGTGGGCCAATCTCAACCGAATTTGGCATATAGCATCCCTATGTGAAGCCACATAAAGTTTGCGAATGAAAAGGGGCTAGGACTCATAGTGGCCCCAAAGGGGGCAAAAAAGTACCAAAACTTGGTACATCTTTAAAAGTCTTCTTCTCATGAACCAGTCATCAGATGACTTTCAAATTTTGTATCCATGATTGTAAAGTCAATATCTACAAAGTTTTGAAAGGAAATGAAGTATGTCCATAAATGAGCCACTAGAGGGCAATTCAGTAACACAGAGTACAGTTGTATAACAATTGGGTAAAAACTCAAAACTGATCGATATTTTAATGAGAAAATTGTTATTAATTATCTAATGATCATTTTGACAAAATTTCAAGGTCACTGTCAAGGTCACATACACCTAAGTAAACTGAAGATTTAAGTATTTTTTGTAAAATTTTTGACATTTTTGACAACTTCTCCAGAACCTTTGG
Organism: Atrina japonica; assembly: GCA_030159075.1. NCBI lineage: Eukaryota > Metazoa > Mollusca > Bivalvia > Pterioida > Pinnidae > Atrina > Atrina japonica. The sequence goes on along the minus strand of BROG01000343.1, from coordinate 559,960 downwards.
GCCAATTTGAACCAAACTTGACAGGAAGTATAATAATGTAAAGCTGTATAAGGTTTGCAGATAAAAAGGGGCTAGGCCCAAACATGGCTGCCATGGTTAAATATAGAACAGATGAGTCTGCAGATATTTTTGATTCAATACATGTATCTCAAAATTATTAAAGCTAGAAAAAAAAACTGTTACCTTAAAATGAGTGGCTTGCAAAATTCTACCAATTTTTCATTTTGGTGGAAATTATCAGGTTGATCCTTATATGCGTTATTTCCCCTTTTTTGTGGATTTTCCATGTTTTTGGATGTTTTTTTGACATTATCTTGAAAAGTATAATAGATAAAGTATAAGTGAAAGAAGCAAAAATGTCCAGCATGCAAAGGTCTACAAAAAGGTGAATAGGGCCGAAATTGTCAGCTCACCCTTAATGGGAGTTATTTAACCTTTTAATTGGATTTTACATGTTTTGGGCTGTTTTTGACATTATTATGAATTGTATGTATGAGATACAGAGAAAGTGAAAGAAGCAAAAATGTTCAACATGCAAAGATCTCCAAAAAGGTCAACAGGGCCGAAATTGGCGGGTCAACCCATATGGGAGTTATTTCCCCGTTTTAGTAAATTTCTCATGTTTTGGAAAGTTTTGTCCAATTATCTTGTAAAGTATGATAGATTGAGAGAAAGTGAAAAAGCAAAAATGTTCAGCACGCAAAGATCTACAAAAAAGTTAACAGGGCAAAAATTGTCAGATCAGTGTATATGGGATTTATCTCCCCTTTAAGTGGATTTCTCATGTTGTTTTTTTGCAGTTTTATCCTATTATCTTAAAAGATATAATAGAGAGAAAGTGAAAGAAGCAAAAATGTTCAGCATGCAAAGATCTACAAAAAAGTTAATAGGGCCGAAATTGTCAGGTCGCCCCTTATGGGAGTTATTTTCACCTTTTGTTTTCAAATTTGAGACAATTTTGACTTCTCAAGAACCATTGTGCCATTTTAAAACAAACTAGGCATGTATCATCGCCATGTGACTCCACATAAGGTTTGTGAATGAAAAGAGGCTAGGCCCATAGGGGTCCCAAAAGGGGCCAAAAAGGTCCAAAACTTGATACATCTTTAAAAATGTCCTCATGAACCAATGATCGTATGACTTTCAAATTTTGTATGCATGATTTTAAAGTCAGTATCTACAATGTTTGCAAATGGAAAGGAAATCTGTTGATAAACTGTCCACTAGGGGGCACTTGAATAACATAGGGTACTGTTATATACAAATGGCTTAATAGCTCAAATCTGACTGATTTTTTTGTAGACAAAGATAATAAGAAAGTTGTTAGGAATTATCTAAGGATCATTTAGACAAAATTTCAAGGTCATGGAGTCAAAGTTTAAGGTCACAAACACCCAAGTAAACAGAAAGTATTAGACATTTTGGACTTCTTTTCAAGAACCAGTGGACTAAATTTAACCAAACTTTTTCTCAGGTGACTGTTAAGGCCCATTGCACCTCTTGTTATAGTTATATAGGTATTAAAAGATTATTAGGCATAAACATGAAATTGTATTTCCATAGAAATACCCCCACCCATCTTTTTTAGGAGGCTAAAGTGTACCATCAAAATTTTGTTCTGTACCCCCAAATTTATAGGTCAGAGGGTACAAAACCCCCAAAAGAAAAAATGAGTGGGCATACTAACCCATAAAATACCAAACCTTCTTTAAAAATCTTCTCATGAACCAATGATTAGATTTCTTTTAAATTTGCTATACATCGTTGGTAGGTCAATATCTTTAAACATGTTAAGTTTTGAAAAAGAAATTCATTAAACTAGCAGTTATCTGGCACTTCATATGTTTCCATTCAACCAACTTCTTGCTGCAATATTTATTACCCATTAACTCCTTTTAAGAATTCCTTTTGCATTTTAACAATGTATACTAATTTTGTAATACTAAGCAACATTAGCCCTATAAGAACCCTAAGGTCCCTTGTGCCTCTTGTTTTAAATGATTAACATATTTCTGAAAACAGTTTTGTAAAGCTTTTTTAGCTCACCTGACCCCGTCCGTCATCTGTCCGTCCATCTGCCCGTAAACTTTTCATATTTTCGACTTCCTCTCTGAAACCACGGAAAGGATTTTGATTAAACTTGGCAGGAAGCATTTACCAAGTTGGTAAGAATATGTCACAGAAGGTACCCCTCTTTAATAATCTTCTTCTCCAGAACCGCTGCATGAATTGAACGACAGATTGTTTCTGAATGATCTACATGGATGTATGATTCAAATTTGTATTTTTCATAGAATTTGGAATATCAATTTTTGACACGTTTTTGAGGTCTTTTCAGACTTTGTCATTTTCATTCATTTTTGCATGATTTCCTTGATTATCTTCCCTTCTAATCACTTTGATGTATTCATTTAATGTGTTTCACTTGTAATTAGGTTACAATGTTTTTGTGCAAGAATTTTGTCAAAATTTAATTTCTAGTAGTTTTTATGAATTTTTTAAGGCTACAATTAAAGGGAGAGTGCATTTTTCACACTGTCAGATTTTGTTTCAAAATCGCTGAAGGAATTTTGACAAAACTTTACAGGAAGCAAGTACTAAAGGTACTCTACGGAGTTTGTAGTTTTTAGCCAGATCGGCCCAGGAGTGGATACAGGGTGGGGAAAAATAGGTTATATAAGGTACCCCTCTTTAAAAATCTTCTCCAGAACAAATGAGTGAATTGAAAAACAAATTGTTTCTGAGAAATATACATGAATGTATGATTCAAATTTGTATTTTGATAGAAATCAGAATATTCACATTTGCATGATTTCCTCAACTATCTCCCCTTGTATTCACTATGATGTTTTCATTTCATATGTTTTACTTGTATATAGGTGAAGAAATGTTTCTGTGCTAGAATTTTGCTGAAATATAATTTTTAAATATTTTTTTTTGAATTTCTTAAAACTGCAATATCTATTTTTCTTGGCCAAATCAGCCTACATGTACATATTCTTCTTGGTCTTCTTTCTACATGTACATTTGTAGATGGATCTCAGGTGAACAATTGAGGCCCTCTTGGGCATCTTGTTTTTAAGTACCATCTATTTCTCTAAAGGGAGCTTGGATTTTTTCATTTAAATTAATTCTTTTATTTTAGTTGTTTTGTGACATTTCTGTATGATAAAACTGTCATTTCAGGTTTCTCCATGACTTTTATGTTTTTGTGGGTCACATGTTGCCAGCATATGTCGTAGACATGGGATTTTTGTTAGTTGGAAAACGACCAAGGTAATCAACTTGTAATTAAGCTTGTATTTGTATGCGCGTATCCATAATGTATATTTTATTGTTTATTATATATTATATTATTATATTATTAAATATTTGAGAGCCATCATTAACGTGGCTCTGTGGTAGAGTGCTCGATTTGCAACTGGAGGGTGGTGGGTTCAAGCCTCGGCAGAAGCAACTGGCTTTTCCTGTCCATCGGACGAGAGAGTAAAAACTGAGGTCCCGTGTCACAGTAGGTGTCTGCACGTTAGAAAACCTCAATACTCTATGGCCTTAAGTGCCGAACATAGGCCATAAAAATTTGAAGCCCTTTACTGGCTTTTGGTGACATCTCCTTATGAGCGAAAGGTTCTTGAGTGGGATGTTAAACAACAATACAACAACTCAAATATTCTTTTACTAATAATTAATATTCAGTGCTGTGTTCTGTTGTTTAATCCCATTCACCCCTAAAGACACATTTGGACTGGTCTAAGTCATTGATATACAAAAGAGTCCATTATTTTCAGGGGTTGATGAGTTAATACCAGTGTATCATTGCTTATGTAGTAAACATATTACATTTCACAAAGCCTAATAATTAAATGTGTTCATTGTTGCTCAATAGTACATAGGTAATTTCAGTTTTCACCTTTTGCATACGACCTTGTCTCAATATCGGTCTGTTAACCATATGAATGTTAACATTTTTTCTCTAGAATCTCCTAGGCACTTTCAAGATATATCCTTATTGAGAAAAGGATTCCACAACACATAGGAATTTGTTGGTGTAAAATTTTGTTGTTTTGTGTATGTACATGTACATACTATGAAATGCTGATCTTGTGTCTGCTTTTATGTTGCAGGATGGTGAAAATCTATAATCGTCTACATAAGTCAATTGGGACACTGACTTACTTCACCACTCACTCCTGGGAGTGGACATATAGTAATTTAGATATGTTGTCAAGTCAGCTTTGCCCAGAAGATAAAAAGGTAAAATATTCACACTTTTACAATCTTCACCAGGGGTGGAAATTAACAAAAAATCCTCAGGAGCCAATCAGGCTCCTAAGTTTTAAATTCTGGGAGCCCAGATTTAAACTTAGGGCCCGTCATATTTACTTGAAAAAATTTTAACCAGTTTGTGACCTTAACATTTTTAACAACTTGCTCAGCCGGGCAAGTGCTATCCTGATATTGTGCTTGCCTGCCATGAAAATTTGGTTGCCCGCAAAGAAAAAAAATATTTGAGTCAGTTTTGTGTTTTATTAAATTATTGTTATTTTAATAAATATATACAATGTAAATTGTCTCTGAATGATATACATTGTATTTGCAAGTAAATTAATTGTAAATGCATTCTGTATTGTCAATATCATTTATATCAATCATTATCATTACTACTTTACAATGTAACTACTGTGTGTTAAAATTGATGCAAATTACAAAAGTTTTCATTTTTTAAAACAATATCTATCCATTTTAAGTATCTCATTAAAACTTCTATTCACAACAACTTATTTTCCTTTTATCATTCACCTACATTTAGTTAAGATTTTATAACTTTTATACAATGTATAATGTACATGTATCATCATTTTCACACATCCTGAAATTCAGTTCTGTTCGGTATCGGTTCTTTTATTACACACATCCAACTTCCATTTCCTCCATAAACTGCAAGCAACAACAGTCAACACACAATGTGTTCTGTGACATTTTTTGGCCACGAGGTAAAGACTAACTTATTTACTTGTCAATAAAATAATTATTTTAATTTCTAACTGGTTTTTAGCAATCCATTTAAACTACAAATAGAAGGAAATGGATCACTTTCGAAACTTAAGCTTTTTGAAATGATGAATGCAGAATGGTTGTACTTCTACTTTCATTCTGATAAATGCGGACATTCGAACTTAACATGTCAGAATTTTAAGGACCAAAATTGTGAAAAACCAGATACTATTTCCAACTGAAAATGGACTGAATAACAGCCCCAAAAAGTGGCAAACAAATTCCTGAAATCAATTCACCAAACAGGCGACTTCGTATGTAAAACAATTCGCCTGATTGTAAATTCAGTCACCTCGGGCGAACGGGCACCCGTTAATTTCCACCCTTGTTCACACTTTATGGTTCTACCTTTAGTTTCTCACAATCATCACACCTTAACTGTACTACCTTTAGTTTCTCATAATCTTCACACATCTAACTGTACTACCTTTAGTTTCTCACAATCTTCACACATCTAACTGTACTACCTTTAGTTTCTCACAATCTTCACACATCTAACTGTACTACCTTTAGTTTCTCATAATCTTCACACATCTAACTGTACTACCTTTAGTTTCTCATAATCTTCACACATCTAACTGTACCACCTTTAGTTTATCACAATATATTGATATCATTTTATCACCTAAGATAGTATGATATATTGGTATCATTTTATTAGCTAAGTTTTTTATTAGATAACATTGGCCTAGGCAATAATAACGGAATATGATAAAAGATTATTCATTATCAAGTATTTCTAGCCATTAGTGTAAGCAAACATATGCAGATTATCAGAAGTGTATGTACTGCACTTGTGATGAAAGAAAATAGATAATTTGACCACAAGATCAGATGTCAGAAAATAGATAATTTGACCACAAGATCAGGTGTCAGAAAATAGATAATTTGACCACAAGATCAGGTGTCGGAAAATAGATATATTGACGACAAGATCAGGTGTCAGAAAATAGATATATTGACGACAAAATCAGGTGTCAGAAAATAAATATATTCACTACAAGATCAGGGATCAGAAAATAGATATATTGACCATAAGGTCAGGGGTCACAGAATAAATACAGTCAAACTTTTATATAAAGGCCGCTCAGGGGGAATTACAAACACGGTCTTTATAGACAGGTGGTCTTTATATAAAGGGTCACACAAGATATGAGATCCAAGGGATTGGAAATGACTTTCATTATTTCCAACTACATATTTCTGCCCAAATTAGATATTCCATTTAGTAAATGTACATTGTAATATTAAAGGGATAATTCTGGGCCCAAGATCTGGAAAATGAAGAAAATATACTTTGTTTTTATTACTATTCCAAATTGGGAATCTTTGCATATTTTGGGAAAATACAAGCCATTTTTGCATTGAGAAGGGTCCTGTAATCGGAAATTAGGCATAGGAAAATCCCTGTACTAATACATGTACAACATATAAATAAAAAAAATTATAACAATGAGAAAAGAAAATAATTCAATGTTTTCGAGGATAAATAATTTTCAAATGTGCTCAAAGTTTGATCTAGAATCTACAACAAAATTGTATTATATAGACATCGCCATGAGTCGGTGATCTATGTTGTTATGTCACACAGAATTGTAAGAATAGACAGAACGTTTGACTGTTTATTGACCACAAGATCAGATGACAGAAAATAAATATATTGACCACAAGACCAGGGGTCAGAAAAATAGATATATTCACCACAAGAACAGCTGTCAGTAAAATATCCCAGTATTGCTTTTTATTGCAATCCCCTTTGTCTGGCACCCTAAGAGAGAGGGGGGGGCCAGGGCTAAAACAGTTAAAACAGTTCATTTTAATTCTCTTTACCCATAGTTCCTAATGGGAACAAATAATTAATATGATTGTAATATTTAGCCTTGAGGGTTAGGGTGATTTGGGCAGATACAAAATACTGAAAAAGTGTTTTTTAAAATGCCCACATGTTGTATAGGCATACTGGGCATTATTTTGTTGTTTACTATAGTTGTATGCATTTGGATGTTTCAAGGAATGATGCAAAAGTTACAACTGCATCTTCTTCTAAGTAAGTTAGAAAAATTGGTTGAAAGAATTAATTGACTTCACATTATTAATCTTTTTGATAATAGACACTAAGAATTAATTAATGATTTTCTGTTGTTTTTTTGTTGTTGCAGTGTTTTTACTTTGATCCACGAGGCCTGCACTGGCCCACTTACATAGAAAACTACTGCCTTGGAACCAAGAAATACATTCTCAATGAAGACCTCAAAGGTTTGCCAGCAGCAAAAGCTCATTTGAGGAAGTAAGCATACCTATACACTAAAACTTTACACCCTTCCTATACCTATACATTAAAACTTTACACCCTTCCTATACCTATACACTAATATTTAACACCCTTCCTATACCTATACACTAAAATTTTACACCCTGCATATACCTATACACTAAAACTTTACACCCTTCCTATACCTATACACTAAAACTTTACACCCTTCATATACCTATACACTTCAACTTTACACCCTTCCTATACCTATACACTAAAACTTTACACCCTTCCTGTACCTATACACTAAAACTTTACACCCTTCCTATACCTATACATTAAAACTTTACACCCTTCCTATACCTATACACTAAAACTTTACACCCTTCCTATACCTATACATTAAAACTTTACACCCTTCCTATACCTATACACTAAAATTGTACACCCTTGCTATACCTATACACTAATACTTTATACCCTTCCAACTTGGATTTACTCCCCTCAATTTTCTCAAGTCTTTAAGGAGGTGTATGCATTTACCTATATATAATGTGTATTTATGTTGTGTTTTCCTACATATTTCTTATCAATTTAAGTCCACTGGAACAATGGTCCGTGTGAGTCATTGCCATCTCTTGGCATCAATCCTATGTCGTCCAATGTTTACAAAGATCTTCTCATAGGGTACAGTCTTATACAAATGGGTTTTTGTAGTTTAAGTCACATTAAATAGGATATTTAAACTTTAAAGCAGCAATAGCTAAGTATGTAATAATCATGAAACGATTGTATACCATAAAAAATCACCCAACAATACAATTTACCGTCGACAACAGAGTGCAGATGCCAAAAAGTCATCAATATTTTTGTGTTTACATGGAAACTGAAACAGGACATGGCGTCTGATTACTTTCTGATCAACTTCGTAGATGTCCACGAGATTTGCTGGTTGAGTGAAGTTACAAGAACTCGCACCCAAGACGAATCTTACCAAGACAAAAGCCTAGACTGACTGAGTGACAAACCTTACCCAACAATTAATAGAAAATTTCTTTTGTATTACCATATTTTGATATCACATATAATATTTTGTTTGTCGAGATACTACCATTCATGTTTAAAACAATGACGTCATACTATTGGTGGTATTCCATGATTAAAATGTAAAAGATGTGTATGCAGCAGTTATATACAAATTAAAATATCCTTGCATCATATTTAGTTATTTTATACTAAAGTAATATTTCGCTGGAATTGTTCTATTTAAACTCTAAATTTCTCAAAAACTAAAATTGTCATTTTTTTAAAGAGTGGATACTCTAAGATAGATTTGGCAATACATTTAGGTCTATTATGATACCACTACTTTCTTTCTGAAATATACAGGTATCATTTAACTCGAGCTCATCTGTTAAAACCGATGAAGTCTTATTGACAGAAACCATCGTATTGAGCATATGTGTTATCCTTTTTAGTAAAACTATAACTTTAGTGTTATTGATAATACTTAAAAATTTTGCAATTCTACTGTTTGTATATAATTACTACATTGGTAATTTTCATTTTATTTGGTCAAGAGTAGGCCTACTTCCCGTGTACATTTGATAGGCCTGGGAATATTTGGAACCTCTAATGACGTCAGAGTAAGCACAGGACAAAACCTGGTCCGGCGGGAGACATTTTTAACATTGCAAATGCCATCTCCATGGAATGTGGAGATTATTTTAAAAAGTTATTCAACAATTCCAGCAAGATATAAGAATTTAGTCAGCTCAATTATTCAGAGTTAAAAATTTAAGTTAGGTATTCCTATTTTGCATGAACAGTAGTGACTTCGGAACCTCAGATGTTATTGTTGTATTGTTGTTTAACATCCCACTCAAGAATCTCTCATATATGGAGACATCACCAAATGCTGGTGAAGGGCTTCAAATTTTGGTCTATGCTCAGCACTATGGCCATTGAACAGTGAGGGTTCTTTTACGTGCTAATACCTACTGTGACATGGGACCTTGCTTTTTACTGTCTCATTCAAAGGACAAAAGCCAGTCATTTCTGCCGAGGCTCAAATACGCGACCCATCTGTTCCTCAAGTCAAGTTTTCTGCAACGTACAAACAGCAACAAACAGAAAATGTCAATAAACAGTCCATTGGGGGCACTTGAATAACATAGGGTACAATTGTATACAAAGGGCTTAATAACTCATTATTGATGGGCTTTTTGTATACAAAGATATATGATAAAGTTGTTAGGAATTATCTGAGGATCATTTTGACAAAATTTCAAGGTCATGGGGTCAAAAGTCAATGTCACAGACACCTAGGTAAACAGAAAATTTAAGTTTTTTTGTCAAATTTGAGACATTTTTAACTTCTTCTCAAAAACCAGTGGACTAATTTCAACCAAACTTTTTCTCAAGTGACCATTAAGGCCCATTTGACCTCTTGTTTTCAAAATTCATATTAGGATAATAGGTAGACATAAAATGCAGTCGCAAAAATGAAAAGCAAGACAGATTTAACAAATTCTCAAAATAGATTAAGCTTGTGTGATGACTCCATATAGGAATTATTACCCTATTTTTTCTGATTTTTGACAAGATTTTTCATCAGTCTCGATGGTGCTAAAACTTTCAAAACTGACAGTGAAGTGTCCATGTGTTGAATTCAGGCTTCTTGGAGCCTCTAGTTATAGATCAAAATATGATATCATCAAGATTTTTTCATCTTAAGTACTGGTAGATCTCCTGATCAAATGAATTACGTGTACTTAGAACTTTACTTTTCATTATATTGATTAAGTAACAAAAATTGCATTATTTTCTATCTATGATAATTTCTCCATTTTACTTTCAGACTAAGAAATATCCGATATTGTTTCAATACCGTTTTACTTGTCGCATTGTGGAGAGTGCTAATAGCCCGATCACAGCTAGCTCGAAATTTGTGGTATCTTATAATGGGACTGGTTAACAAATTTGTGAAGTTCTTCCGCATTACAAGTACAATGTGAAGAAGTATATGGAGAGAGCAGTATATGTGATAGACAGGGAAAATGTTGAATATTGTTACAGTGCCTCCCATGAAAACATTGAAACATCTGGATCATACACAATATTCCAGAAGCTGACAACTAATCAAAGTTTCTCCAACACACAAGTTCCAAAAGATGAAAAAAGTTTTAAAAGAATTTGCTTCTTTTAACTTTGTATTAGATGTTTGATCATGGAGAAAAGCTGTCTTCAAATTTTCAGGAAAGGAGTAGTGCAAAGATACCTTGATTGTTTATTAATCATGTGTTGTTCCCATGCACTTCTCACTGGAAAACTTAAGTGTGTTGAAAAATTGATGTTATTTTTCAGTCATTGCTTAATTTTCTAATAATTTTATTTATTCTTCATCACAATCCATGAACAAAGCTATTTAATCTTGTGTTATAGGACTCAATTTTCCATCATTTAATCCTTGGTCGGTGAATTATTTATTTTTAATTATATATAGTTGATTTTTCTAATACAAACACAAAAATTGATAATTGGTCTTCTGTTTTAGAAGACAACAAGAGAGTCGAAGTAGACTTCGTTTTACAGAGTATCATCAAGTCCATGTTTCCCAAAATAACTCACATTGAGAGAACAATACCTCCATCACAATGATACTTAAAAATGATACATCTCAGTTAACTATGGCAAGGTCAGACAGGCAAACACATATGAAAGACCTAACTAGATAGGTAAAATGATTAAGATACCTCTGAAATATTACCTCACAGAAAGAGCAACAAGAATAGATGTGTATAAGAATTGATGTTGTTAAAGGTATATGGTGTAATCATTATCAGTGTTTTAGAATTAATGTTGTTAAGGGTATAATTGTTATCAGCATTTCATTGTCATATAGAAGACCATTCTTTGTTTTGATTTTTGCTCAAAGACCTGTGTTGGTTAAGTTGGATGAATATTTATATATATATATATATATATATATATATATATATATATATATATATATATATATATATATATATATATATATATATTGTTTTGTGACCAAATGTTATGCTCTTTGATATCTATATAGAACAGATTAGATTTATTGTTCAACTTGACTGACAGTAGTGTAAATATAAAACTTGACTGACATTGGTGTAATTCTACAACTTGACTGACAGTGGTGTAATTATAAAACTTGACAGACAGTAGTGTAATTATACAAGTTGACTGACAGTGGTGTAATTATACAAGTTGACTGACAGTGGTGTAATTATACAAGTTGACTGACTGGTTTAATTATACAAGTTGACTGACAGTGGTGTAATTATACAAGTTGGCTGACAGTGGTGTAATTATACAAGTTGACTGACAGGGGTGTAATTATACAAGTTGACTGACAGTGGTGTGATTATACAAGGTGACTGACAGTGGTGTAAATATACAACTTAACTAACATTTGCCAGTGGTGTTATTCCACTATTTAATCATTGCTATTGATATATACAAATCAACATTTGTTGGTGAGATCATTGTACAACTCTTGTTATAAGTAATGTTTAAATTCACCTAGTGCTATGTTGAGTGATATTTATTTTGTATTCTCTTGTTATGTCTGATAAACCACCACAACCTTATGCTCATTGTCAACACATTATGACCACATTTTTGTCATGACTACTGTTATTATAATGATAGTTATTAATTAACCATTTAAATTTTTATTTATATGTAAATATATTGTACAATTGCTTTTCTGAATGTTATCATGTGGTGACATATTATTGAACCCACTGATGACATTTATTGAATGCAAAAACATTTTACAAATGTAAATAACTTTATATTTAATTCAAAATTTATTATTGGCAATACACTTTTTTGCCTCTAATTATTTTTTCTTTGAAATTTTCAAGAGAAAGATATGTAAACAAATTCTTTAAAATGGATTCTGCATAAAACTGACAACTACATTAGAGGAATTGGACAAAATGGTACATATCATTCTTTGTGATGGAATTATTGGAGAAACAGGCCTTATGTAATACGTGACATTCGGGTTTACAGTAAAACTGCCAGCACAGATCACATTTTAACTCTGAGATTATGTTTTGTGTTGTAGTAAATATTAATACTGTACAACAATGTCAACAACTCTTCGGCATATATTTTCATATAAGTAATCGCCAGACATATATTTTACTCCTTGCCAAAAAAGTACTTGACCATTATTGATGAATTATAATTGACCTATTGCCAAGTGTCTGACAAATGGCTGTCCATGTGCTTTTTTGATGTCATTTGATTGCGATGTCATAATCACACAAGTTTGATGGGCCATTTGATTGTGATGTCATAATTGAAAAGTTTTCCAAAAGGTGCTGTGTTAGACATTTAGCGATAGGTCAGTTGCAGTTATCAATGCATCATAGATCTGTAACAAATGCCGTTTTTTGTTTATCATGTGCAATGACGAGCTAAAGGTCAGATCTGTTCATTGGAATTTCTATTTCAATGTGATTAATTTTGTTGGTGCATCTTATAATGCACTCTACATTTTGTCCATCAATCTTTGTAATTTTCATATTCATACAAATTATGTAATGCATAAGATCTATCAGAAATAAATCATCTAAGGTAAACTAATATTTTCTGAGGCTAAAATGTATCAGGCACTAAGTGCCAGAACACCTATAAGTGATTAGTCTGTCTCTTCCAGATTTGTCCGCTCTCTCTCTCACTTTATAACTGCTAATCAGCCTTCATTTTAATGTCGTATGATTTTAGACAGCCGTTTTTAGTTGTGACATTCAGTGACAGTATTTTCGAAATGAGTGTCATTTTAAGATGGCCACAAAAGATGTAATTTTTCATCTCTGTCTGATTTCATCTAAAAAGATGCATTATTGGGGTAGGATGATATGGCGAACAAGATGGCACCAAAACTTGTCAAATCTAATCGTATATGTTTTTTGTTTTTTAACAGTTGGGATTATAGAATATACACCTATCTTGAGGGTATTACAAAGTAATCTCTATCCAAGGGTAAGATTCTTGAATGACAAACCCGATACAATCCGCAAGTTTTTGAATTGGTTTTGACATTCAAGAATCTTATCCCGATGATTGAGATTCCTTTGTCATACTCTCAAGGTAGGGGTTGACTATATTTCTCCCATGTCTTAAATATATGTCTATGTAGATCTATGCAGATCCATGGACTTCTTTCTATTTGCTTTTGTCATAATCCCTGTCTATAAATCAAGTAAATACTACTAAATTGTAATTTCAATACATCAATGTTCGGAAGAAAAGTATTTTTAAAGTTTTGTGTGCATATTTTATTTTAATGTTTTGTATTTGTGAGTAAAATAAATGATACAAGAAATTGTTTAAATAATTTTTTCAAGTAAGGTAATATATTTTGATTTTTGATGCGTTAATGAAATGTCATAATAATATATCTCAATGTCATGATCAAAGACAATATCATAACCATAGTTGCAGAACCATCTAATATATCAATATTATCTGGTTCTCCGACAGCTTATTTTAAGAATGTGGTAAGGTAGGTAGGGTTTTCATTTTTTGTTTAATTTTCAATCCCATATGTGATATTTTATGGATAATTGTCACACACCACTCATTTTATAAAATGTCACTTGAATGTATCCATACCACACATCATTTTTCAGTTGTATCCAAAGTAAGATAAAATCAGAGACTCCTTGGAACTGCTTTATTGTCCTTTCATAAACATTAGAACTGACACCAAGTATGTTCTCAGCTAACTTCCCTTTATTTATCCTTTATTGTGTCTGTATTTGATGATATGCCTATCAGTATGTTAAGACATGTAACATCAGTGTGAGAATTTACTTTTCTTTCCAAAGTATGGGAACGTAGGTGTATCTTGATTATGCAGCAATAAAACAACTCGTAGGCCAAAATTTCAGAGGAGAGATTGTCAGAGAAACAGATACAATTTTTATTTATTCATTTTGTATTTAGCACATTGTTTGCATCTACAATTTGTTGTTGTTGTTGTGATCGCAGGGCATTTATATATTTGAAGTGAAATGTGTACACTGCTGATGTTATGCGGAATAGTTTCATTTCATTTATTTCATTTAACTATTTGTTCTACACAGCCATTAAGTGATCTCTTCAACACAAATCCGGTATTGATTTACTTCCTTTTGATAAATTTTATGATAACCCAAAGATGATGATACAAGAAGCAAACCCTATAGTTTTTTTCTTTTACTGTTGCAGTGATGAATGTACTGTATTGAAAAATCTGTAAGAGAAAAATGAGTGTTTTCGCCTTAATCATTTATTTATTATATTATTTTGTATATGTGAAGTATGTTGGATCACAGAACATTATTTTTATACATTTCCCAATAGATAATGCCTTAATCAAATTGACTTTAAGTATGCCTTAGATTTTATTTTTCGGCAAATAGGTTCTTGTAATACCAGCTTTATATATTTTGTATTTTGAGTGCTATAGGTCTACCAAGGTAAAGTGGCACATCAGGAACCCGTCAAAAACCGAATCCTGCATGATTTCTACACAAATGCCCCAAAGATAACTTTGGACTAAACAAAGGATATTATGTCATTTGGCATCTGACACATCTATTTTAGAAAAATAAGGATGTAAAGATACATTTTTGACTTGCTCCGATTTGATGGATTACTGTAGCTCTAATCTTTTTGTGCCGACAAGTAGCCTGTCACTCCTGTTATTTAGCCTTGTTGTTAACATGTGCCAATTTATCTTCTTAGACCTATTCCAGGGTTATTTTCTGATATCAATTTGCTATTTGTATATGTACTGTGCCTTAACTTCATTGTGATTAGTAACCAAATCTATTCAACTACAAAGTAATAAACCTTATGATTAAATAAGCTGCTTTAGACTGGATTATGTCTGGTATATTGATATTATAAAAGCTTTTATTATGATTTGTGTAAATAATATAACAATTCATCATATCATGCAAGTGTATGCCAACTTTTACAGATTTAATTAAAGAAAAGTCATCTGTAATTGTTTCTCTGTTTACACTTGAGCCACAGGATGACGATAGGTGTATAACCATCAATCTTGACTGTCATACATACCCCAGTGTTATCGGCCAGGAAGTCCATGAACATGTTAACATAGTGAGTAATGAACAAACATACATGTCTATATGCGTGAAGGCCTTTTCTAGCACTTTCTAGAGGTTATGTCATTTATGATAAGTTAAGATTTATTATATAGGGAAAAGGCAGACTTTCTCAAATATTTTATCATAACCTGGAAAAAAGTGTTTTGTGTGTTGATTACTGTAGAAATATGCTGGCATAGTGGGACGTTATTCGCTAGTTGGATTATTGAGTTAAGCCCATAATACAGAGATTGAGGTATGATATGTCCTGTATTATTTCTACACATATGTCCCAAAGATAGCTTTGGACTAAACTAAGGATATTTTGTCAATTTGCATCTGATATAGGATGCTAATATTAAAGGTCTTCATACTACATAAACTACGTAAATTTTTTTTTAATACTGGCTGTCTTTGTATATATGCTACTGTCGAATGAATAACAATTAACACATACAACTAGAATTTCTACATATACTTTAATAAACACTATAATGACATTGAAGTAAAATATTTCTTTAAAGAGATGTGTTTGAGTAACACTTATGTCCCACAGATCCAAGTCAATCATCAACATTTTAAAGCCCCATTATTCTATCAAATATTACCAAATGCTGGCCATAAAAGCACTCATTCTATGGTTCAAAGACAATCAGATTACAATTTGGTATAAGAACTCTAACAGATTTATGATAATTAACGAACCGGTATTATTGATATAGAAATTTTAAAGATTATATAACTCACATGTCAATACAAATGTCAAATTATACACAATACATAATGGATAAATCAGGAAATAATGACCTGAGTGTATGATAAAACGGCTGACAATAACATGTGTTTACGGCAAGGCAACTGACAATGACCTGAGTGTATGATAAAGCAACTGACAATAACATGTTTTACGGCAAGGCAACTGACAATGAGCTGAGTGTATGATAAAACAACTGACAATAACATGTTTTACGGCTAGGCAACTGACAATGAGCTGAGTGTATGATAAAACAACTGACAATAACATGTTTTACGACAAGGCAACTGACAATGACCGGAGTGTATTATAAAACAGCTGACAATAACATGTTTATACGGCAAGGTAACTGATAATGACCTGAGTGTATGATAAAACAACCGGCAATAACATGTGTTTACGACAAGGCAACTGACAATGACCTGAGTGTATGATAAAAACAACTGACAATAACATGTGTTTACGACAAGGCAACTGACAATGACCTGAGTGTATAATAAAACAGCTGACAATAACATGTGTTTACGGCAAGGCAACTGACAATGACCCGAGTATGATAAAACAACTGACAATAACATGTTTATACGGCAAGGCAACTGACAATGACCTGAGTGTATGATAAAACAACTGACAATGACATGTGTTTACGACAAGGCAACTGACAATGACCTGAGTGTCTGCTAAAATAACTGACAATAACATGTTTATACGGCAAGGCAACTGACAATGACCTGAGTGTATGATAAAACAACTGACAATAACATGTTTATACGGCAAGGCAACTGACAATGACCTGAGTGTATAATAAAACAACCGGCAATAACATGTTTATACGGCAAGGCAACTGACAATGACCTGAGTGTATGATAAAACAACTGACAATAACATGTTTATACGGCAAGGCAACTGACAATGACCTGAGTGTATAATAAAACAACCGGCAATAACATGTGTTTACGGCAAGGCAACTGATAGTGACCTGAGTGTATGATAAAACAACCGGCAATAACCTGAAGTCAGTCACCTCTCATATAAAATTTAATTTTTACTTGATGTGTTTGTAAACATGTGCCAATTTTCCTTAGTTGACACACACACACACACACACACACATATATATATATATATATATATATATATATATATATATCTTGAATTATAAGTCACTGCAGATAGGAAATAAATATGAATGACGATACAGATACTGTATGTACAACAAAACAACTTGCAATAACCTGAGGTCTGTACGACTAAACAGCTGATAATTACCAGTGTGTATGACAAAACCACCTGATAATAACCTCAGCCTTTATGACAACAACAACTGGCAATAACCCGAGTATGTACGACGAAACAACAATTGACAACGGTCTGTACGACAAGACAACTGTCAAAAATCTGTCTGTACAATAAAACAACAACTGGCAATCTTATTCTGTACGACAAAATAACAACTGGCAATAACCTAAGCGTACAAAAATTGACAATTACCCGAGTCTGTACGATAAAACAACAACTGGTAATAACCTAAGTGTATGACAAAACATCAACTGACAATTATTTGAGTCTACGACAAAACAACAACTGGCTATAATATCTGTCTGATCGACAAAAAAACAACTGGCAATAACCTGAGTCTGTACAACAACATCAACTGACATCTGAGTCTGTACAACAAAACAACAAATATTGTACGTCGTTATTAAACAAATAAGATTAGATGCCCATCTATGTATAGAGTGATCACGTGACTTACATATGGATACGTAAAACTTAAAATGATCGATATGCATTTTTTGGTACAATCTCAGCCATCACAGACCACTACATGTGTCACAAAATCAACAGGAAATAGGCGTCCAACAATTCATATTGATATCTGCATGCATCTCCCTTTTTACTATAGTTTTTAAAATAAGGTGCTGATTATTTTTAAGTACGTTTTTCTACTCTTGTTGTAATACCTCTCGACAAATAAGCCATAGCCCTACTACAGATGTGGTACCGTAATGGTGAAAAAGGAGGAAAATGGCTCGATTGTAGGGTTCTATGGGAAAAGTAAAGATTTATTATTGCAGAATAATCCTATAAAAGGAGGAATTACTCCAACTGGAGAAAAATTATCACCCCTGCCTGCTGACCCTATGTTCAGTTTATACTAAAAGTGGCCATGTTGGTTGACAGGCAAGCATCAAAATCACAAACCTGAATCTTCCAAACAAATATAAAAAAAAACAACAGCAACAACAACAATAAAATATTGAACACGAAAAAGAAAAAAAATCGGCAATAATGAGGTTTAAGTTAACAAATAAATAAATTGATAGCATACAATCAAAAGTACATCTGTCTAAAGTGCACATTAAAATGTGACGTCATATAATACAGCCGTGGAACGTAAATTTCCTGTGCGTTTTCAAATTCACCGACGGAACAAATCAAGTGCAATAGAAATTATTACCTTTTCCCGAGGGAACCGTTCTCGTATAGTGTTGTCTGGATGATGAGTGATACAAAATGATGAAATTCAGATTTTAGGGTGGTTTAGTGGATGTTAAGTTGTATTTAATTAGTATCAATGAATTCAATACAAACATTTTATATTTTTATATTTATGTATTTTTATAGACAGATAAAAAACTTGATTATAAGTTACGCTGTCTATAAACGCACTTTCCCATTGCGTTTTTTTCTTTTTTGTTATGATCAAACTCTTGTTCCTAATTACTCTGAAACTTTTGTATCTAATTAATAATGCTGAATGCTGATTTTCGTCGTGAGTATGTTTGTTTGCAAGAAATCGCCATATACCAAAAGAGAAATAACTTTAAGTACAGTGTGTAGTCCCGCGGGAAAGGTGATAGTTTAGGAATTATACCTTCTGCCAATTAAAGTCACCAGTTGTCAAGAGGAGATGGATAATATACTGCTAAGGTAGCAAGTATTTAACTAATCAAACACTATGAAACTGAAGAAGATTTAGCAAACTTATGTAAACATGTTCGATTCAGATTTAGGTGAACGAATCGTCTGTAAGTTCGTTTTCAACACCAATATCCCGTCATCTCAGTATTAAGTTTGATTTATGGGATCACAAGATTTGCGCTGGCTGCCATTAAGCCTCGACAGAAAGCAAGTATCAAAATGGTGTTGAAACAATAACGTATATTGTTTAATCTGAAAGTAAAATGGTTTAAAAATGAGCTTGGAGAGGCTTGACGTAGAAAATAACACAAATAACAACAGTATTAAAATAATTTAAAAATCTTAATATAGTATTATTATGATTAAAATAGAACAAACTTGCAATATTACATTTAAAGTTTGTTTAAACATATATGTATTCAAATTATATATATATATATATATATATATATATATATATATATATATATATATATATATATAGATATATATACCCAAACGTCCGATACAATATACGATTCAGACAATGCTTTACATACAATATATAGAACACATATATGTAGATAATGCAAATAAGTTGGCATTTTATTCTAGCAAACAAACCCTTCTGAACACCAGTACCCCCAATTGATCTGAAATTGTCCCAACTTTGAATTATGTTATTTCTACCGGAATCAACATTCAACCTCTTCTCTTTTTTTAAAACAAGACTTATCATCCCTTCCCCCCTCCTTCTTTATCAAATGTTAAGTTTTTCGATGACAAATAACTATATAAGAAGTTTCCATGTAAACGAATCACTCGCCTTGTAAACGTTTGCTTATTTTATAATACCAGTAACAGTTTTGGAAATGACCGAATAATGGAATACATCTGTGAAATTATACTTACTTTCTTAATCGAGCCTTCGCCGCTGGCACATCTGATAAATCTTCATTGAGGATATATTTCTTGGTTCCGAGGCAGTAGTTTTCTACATAAGAGGGCCATTGCACCGTGCTTGGATCAAAGCAAAAACACTGCGAAAAATGCAATATCACTTAAAATCTTGTATATACAACGTTTATCATTATATATTTATACACTTTATTTCGATCTTTTTACTTTTACTACTTGTACATGATGTACAATAACAAATAAGAGATATACACAGGCAAAACGTCTTATATTCCTACATATTTTGAGAAGATAAGGACAGGCCCAGTGTGGTACTCCTATACAAACAGTAAGTTTGAGTTAATCCATTGTAATTTAAAAAGTGCCAAACCCCGTTTTCTCAAACAATTTTTACAACATATATACATTATAGATGATGGGTATATTTGTTTATCTATTTATCATATAATATTGACAAGTTTCAATCTATTTTGGCCTGCTCTAAGGGCAGAACCATTGCCCCAAGGCACGTGAATTTCACAATTTTGGTAGAGGACTGGGTGCTTTATTTAACTATGCATTCAGTCATTCTCCGCAATGCACTGAAGAATATATTCTAAGACAAAGTAGAATTGTAACAGCAGCCCCAAACCACCCATCTATTCCTATAACCCAGTCCATCTAGGTGATCAGAGAAACTTTATTTTTACTATCACATCCCAAAATTGCATTATACAACCCGTCTAGTCATGAGGAGTCGAAAACACATGTTTAGTGGTACGGTTCACATGTATTTTTCAGATGATTTAAGATTGCTAAAATAAAGGAGTGGGAGAATGCCTTGGGGGCACTTGGAATTTTCACCCTCAAACTTGTCTTGTCGTAAGTAGTATGAAATATAGGTTTAGGGATGGGGATCTCAACTATTTTTTTTAGATAATTGAATATGTCTGAAATAAGGTTGTACGGGAATAACCCTGGGGACCCCTAGATACCACCATATATTTTCTCTTGAAAATATATGGCTTAAAAGATGGGGATATCAATGGATTTGTTTAAATAACTGAATATTTCTGAAATCAAGGGTGAGGAATGACCCCGGGGACCTCTCCACCCCAAAATACCACCCTACAACTTGTCTTGCCTTGTCATAAGTAATAAGTATAAGATTTAGGGGTGGAGATCTCAACAATGTTTTAAATAAATGAAGATTTCTGAAATAAGGGGCAAGAATGACACTAGGGACCCCGAAAATACCACAATACAACTTGTCTTGCCTTGTAATGAGGAATAAGAAAATATATGGTTTAGAGATGTGGATCACAACCAGTTTTGAGATAATGAAAGATTTCTGAAATGTGAGGGGCGGGGATTGTCCCTGGGCATAAAGCCGTATATGGCATTAAGCCCCTTACATCATGTCATCCAAGAAAATAGTTAGTTTGAAGTCCAATGTAATTTATCAGTTACAATGCAAGTAGAAATGTAATGCATAAAAATTCAGATACTGAAGTATAAATCTTAAGAATGCATAGGATGTAGATACAAATCTGGTAAAAAAAATGGATATACACGGACCTCTGGAAAAGAGATGGGGTCAGGTGCCATGAAGGAGTAAGCATCCCCTGTCGACCGGTCACACCCGCTGTGAATCCAGTCCAATGAAATATATGAGGAACGCATCGTCGTCACAATCGATACAGAGGTCTCAACAACCGCCATAGAACAGGCAACTCAGCATTTCAATTAGTGAAAAGTTTATTTTTCCCAAAAGTTTCTATAGTAAACCCCACCACCATATAAAATATACTTTAGACTTTCTTATCCCCAAACAGAACCCCTGCCATGTGGTGAAGATTTTTATAATTTTGGTAGGTGTCTTCATGCTCTGTCTAAACAGGCATTCAGAATTTCTTTACAGTTCGCTGAAGTGGTGAAGATTTTCTAACATGGAGTACTATGTAGTTAATTTAACTCCACCCTCGGGGCCATGAATTTAACAATTTTGGTAGAGGGCTTCTAAACATACATTTAGTTTTCCTTGAAGATGTACAGGAGTTCAGAAGAAAATGTTTGAAGATATGGCTATTTTTGGCAGTTTTAGCCCAACCCAAGGGCGTCAGAGGTGCAACAAATATGAAATTGACAATTTAAGTTCCTTTTATTCTAAAAGTACTTGATATTAAATTTGAAGACAATTGGCATCTTACTTTTCAAGGAGAAGTTAAAAATGTTAGATTGTTAACACACGACGGACGAGAACCAATCAACTGAATGACTCAGGTTACCTATAAAAGTTTTGGACATTTTTTGAAAATCAGCTGATGCCCTTTTTCATGTGCGCAATACAATTTTTGATGTTATAAACAGTCACATGTATCGCTTTTCTGAAGGTTTACCACGCTTTTCAAAAGTACTGTGTATGGTTGTAAGCGTATGTAAAATACCTTTTAAGTAAAAGGAAATTTGAATTTGATACACATCACAGGGAGGGATTTAGTTTGGCCACTAAGAAGAATAAAAATAACTAAATACCTTTCGATCTGCTAAACTCAGCTCACTTGTTAGCATTTCTGAATTGTTGTAAGTCCATTCCCAAGAATTAGACACGAAGAAAGATAAGATGTCCATCTCTTTGTTTATACGATTGTAGAGTTTCATCATCCTGTAATTTAATATGATACTTGTAGACATTTAATAAAATAAAGATAAAGATTGTTTTGAACGATAAACTAATGAGAAAAAAATAATAAACCGCTTGACATACTCCAGACATTATTTTATGCATAGTGTAATCAACGCATATTGAATTTTCCATTGGTGTTATTCTAAAATCAATGAGGAATTATTCTCGTTCGACGGCCATTAAACTGTTTGTGAATTGGATCATTGTTAAACTGATTATAATGACTTGAGCTGAATCCCCCGTGGACTAGTGACAGTCCTCAACGGTATCCAATATAATTCCTAATACCTTATAGCCTAAGCTTTATGTTGATTTATGAATGGAAAAAGATGGTTATCAGGCATGCATGTATGGACTAACTAGAAGTTTCGTTCAAAACAGCTACTTACTTTGGCTTTTTCCCGACCATTCTGCAACCTATATCCATCACATATCCAGGTACTGTATGGCTCATGAATGCATAGAAATCATGAAGAGCTCTGCAAAAATAAAACAATAATAAAATAAATGGAAAAATTGATTCACTCCAAACACGTCAGCATAATTCAAAAATCTATGTTAGATCTACCGATAAGAAAAATAAAAAAACAATTTTATACGACCTGATATGTAGCTTTATCAACTTTACTTTCCAACGTTTAATAAGCACCGACGTAATTTAACCAAACATGATTAAAATCAATAACATACAAATTTGATTAACTTAAAGGTACTTAAAGTAGGTGATTCTTTTATTCTTAAACTTTGAAATCTTTAAAAGATATTAACATAAAACATTGTTCGGTATTTACTATACTTTTTGTTTGTAAAATACTCCTCTGCACCACTTTCGAGTCACCACATCAGGGAAAAGCTAACTCAGACTTGTATAAGGTAATGTGGCTTTAGATTTTACAAAACTAGTAAGCATGCCTCAATGTTTTGTAAAGTGATTATGGTGATTATTGATAAACGAACAAAAATGCCGAACAACTCGTGAAAGATATATCTGAAAGCTGGACCAACAATACAAAAGTATACAACGGAACATTTCTTACCCATTAATTGACACTTGAGGTCTCCTGAAGCATGAGTCAGCGGGTACCTTTCTCCAGCTTTTTATCATTGCTACTCCTACAGAATATAAATGTGATTATGAGTAGGACTCACAAGAAGAAAAAGCTATCTCTGTAAATCTCTCATCGCTCCCGATTTTTTATAAGTCGCGTTTAGGATTTAACACAATCTGCTGTCGCATCACTGGTGGATAACCTAGCAGGTGTGTCATTTTCGACCATTGAAAATATGTTTCACAAGATCTTGTCAGCGATCAAATGGCAAAGTCCAGATGTAAACATTTTTGATATGATAAACAACACTGAACACACAAATTCCAAAAGTAAAGAAGTATTTTCATAACCGTGGATATGTTATTTTGATGGAATTTTGCGGACTGATGGCTTCCTTTTTATGAAATAAATTATATCTCTGTGACATTCATTGTGTAGGTCGCACTTCCATTGGCCGAACATCATACATCTACAAGAAGTCATCCGCACGTGACCCCATAGCGTTAAACCCCATACGCGACATATCATAAAACGGGAGCGGTGAGAGATTTTAATTACATTAGTTAATTACACACACACACACACACACACACACACACACACACACACACACACACACACACACACACACACACTACTTCTGATTGAAACATGAAAAGTATAACACTAAATCATTAATTGAAACTGATGACCATAAATAAATGGATGTTATAATAAAGTAATAAAATTTACCCAATTCTCCCCAGGTGCACGGATTGACAGATCCAGTAGTAGAATGATATATTAGACAGGAACTAGGCTTTTTTACTGCAGTATACCAACCCACAGCTATAGTCATATTGGCGCAATAATCTACTGGAACTATGTCTGCCAGTGCTTGTACATTTCCTTTTATAGATCGTATTAGTCCTTTACCAGTCTGTAAATTACAAACGTTTCACAAAATGTCCAATCAATATATCAGATATCAAATGTATATTCCCATACAGTCAGCGTAAATATGCAAATGCAAAATGAAAAATGAAATTAAAACGCAGAAAATCATGAAGTTGTTATTTTTAGCGAAGGATAACTGGAGGTCCCGTATCACAGTAGGTGTCGGCACGTTAAAGAACCCTCACTGCTCAATGGCCGTAATTGTCGAGCATAGGCCAAAATTTGAAGCCCTTCACCGGCATTTGGTGAAGTCTCCATATGAGTGAAATGTTCTTGAGTGGGACGTTAAATAACAATAAACAAACAAACAATACTACTACTACTTAAGTAGTAGTAGTAGCAGTTGGTGTTTGACTTTTTCACTTTTCCATTGATATTTTTCAAATCACCACTGTATAAACTTAGATCTATGTTACGGCTATTTTCAGTAATATACTAAACTTGTATTTACGGACCATTGTAAAATTTATCATAGATCCGTATTTTTATAAATAATTCTAAGTAGTTTGCTTAGTGAAACAATTGTTATCTGTCAAAAATCATTACCATCATTATCTTATTTTCAGTACTTACAGCAATACACAAACCAGAGGGTCCATTCACACTATCTATCCATCCCTGAAATAAAAAAGCATTGTTTATTTTATTTCATAAAACTTCATTTGTGTTTTATAAGTTATTATTAAAAATGTAACTTTCGATGTCATTGGAATAATCAAATAATTAAAATGTTATTTTCTAACAGAAATTTTCCTTACCGGAAAGGGTTCATTCACAGCTGCACCAACAATAGATGGCCTGACGATCGCTAATGGTAGACCTTTACCTTCCTTCAAAAGCAAGTACTCGGCTATGTGTTTAGTAAATGTGTACGTGTTTGGTTTGTTTCCGATTAGTTTGGGTGTAATTTGATCAATAATGTCATCGTCCATCCAACTGAAAATTAATTGAAAAGGTTTATAAAATTGAAGTTTCTGAATGGACACATTAAGAAAATCGGAAAAGCGTACAAAAATCATATACATGACTACACGTCAATTTTATTACATCCTCTTAAATAAGAACAGAAGTCTATTTATGTAAATTGTCGTAGATATGACCATGAGTCCAAACATTGTCAAAATGTCATATATTTGACCGGGAGTCCATGACTGTGGTCAAATGTTCGGGAATACTGTCCAACTGTGAATACTTTTGAGTATATATCGCATCTTGTCGCTCACATCTCGTTTTTCAGCATATTGTTCTGTGAACTGCATTAACTTATTAATGTTACTCCTTGACCTGTATCAAACATATAAATCGTAATTAACTTACTCAAGAGCCTCTATCAAATTCTGGGGATCAACAGGTGCGTCGTACACTGTCTCTTCGATACACGGTCGGTCACAATTGGCGTACGCTGTTGACACGTGGACAAATGCCTGCAAAATATGTTAAATACTTTAAAATTATATTTTAAATAATATCATTGGTAATTTTCCCTAGTAATAACCTCATACAAATTTAGTAGCTGTAATGTCCATATTAAAACACTTGTGTCAGGTATTAAATGCAGTTTCCTTCTAAATATAATTTCTATTATACTTATTTTCTTTTGTTCAGATAAACTAAATCTACCGATCACAAGCTGTACAATTGGAATACATGTTTTCGAACACCGCATATATATTTCATCAATATTTTACAAAGTACAACAAGTGAAATGTAATCGTGTAGATTACATTTCACTTGTTGTACTTTGTAAAATATTTATTACTATACTCACCTTAAGATGTTTTAACTGATGGGCCAAAACAACCATTTTTCTAGTAGCTTTAACATTCATTTCCATGGCTATCCTGTCAATAATTATTCAAGAAATTTCAGTACTTCAGTAGTCGGATTAAAATTTTGGGCGGTTGAGAAATTATGCATGATAAAACTAAATACAATCTATATTTTTTACTAAAAATGGTTCTCTTGACTCTATTACGAAAAACCATTTATAGAGGTTAAAATGTTTTAAATTTGTTTGGTCCTGTCCTATACACAACATTAATTTTAATAAAAATTGAGAAATTAAAAGCTATTTGACAGCGACACCAGGACTATCTAAGAGACAGAAATTCTGACAGATATAGAACCACAATGAACGGTTTAACAAAACAGTTCGCATGGATAAGGAAGAACAGACGATACAATCACAATAAAAGGCCATTATCAATGCTAGTCAGTCAATGGTTCTAGTTTAATGATGGAAAGTCGTATTACCGCATAATTGGGTAAAACCCAATAGTCTTTCCGTTTTAAGACTATAACAATATCCTAAAACCCTAATATGTTATATTTACGTTAAAATGTAATCTGTAAGTACCCTGATGTAATTGAACATAGCTTTATATACATATACAGTAAAACCTGTATATAGGGGCCACTCAAGGGACTAGTAAATATTGGCCCTTATGTGCAGGTGACCCTTATACACAGGTTCAATTTAGTTGAAGTATGCATAAGGGACTTGAAAAAACTGGCCCTTATAAACAGGTGATCCTTATATAGAGGTGGCCGCTATAGCAGGTTTTACTGTATTTAATATATATATATATATCATATATATATTATATATATATATATATATATATAGTGTATGTGTATTTAAATCATTTCACTCATATTTTAGCGCTCAAATGTGGTATAGACTTATTAGCGTAATCTTAAATTCGTTCAAATAATTTCATTAGCTTTGTCGTGTATACAGAGAGACAGGATGGAGAAATTTTAGCGCTGTCCTTAAATAAGCGCAGTGACTTGATATATATATATATATATATATATATATATATATATATATATATATATATATATATATATATATATATATATATATATATACAGTCAAGCCCACTTATAACGATATCGCTTATAAGGTGTTTCCGTTTATAACGAGAATATCTCTATTCCCCTTGCATTAACGATTCAATTCTGTATAAAACTGAGCAAATTTAACAAGATAAACATAACGAGATATCGCATATAACGAGCTTATAAATTGTCCCGATGATGGTTTACTGCTGTATAACAAGGTGTTTTACAAACAAGACTTACGATATCTATCTATTGCTCTTTTTTCAAACTGTATGTCTTCTTTTAAAAAACCAACAACACTATATATTCTAGGGTGTCGGATCCAAGCAATAGATATAAGTTCACAAAGAATATATAAAGCAATAAAATGACTAAAGATACGGACAAAAGGGCAGTTTCTCGTTCATTTTTATTTAGATCTAGTTATATTTACTTAGATTTAGTTATCCATATGTTTGATTTCAATTTTCAATTATTTTGTAACTTGATCGCGATATACTACTGCATAGAAGTCAGAAATGCTTTGGAGGTTAGACATATTGCAGACACTTAGAAATGTGGGAGTAATATCTATAACATAATGGAGATGCTATCCATGAAGTATGGATCTGATGTACCTCTTTCTCACCTTTATATTCCCCTTTATATATAAACATGATATCTCATGCGAGTGTGTCTGTGTATGTTTTTCATGTCATTTTAATCATTATGTCCTAATAAAGGGGCAGGTCGTCCCAACATTTTGACTTATTTTATCAGAGTCGTTAGTCATTGTAGTGCTTTATATAAATATATACTGTCTAACTGGCCTTAGTGACTAACTGATTTAAAGGACTACCTGCCTTATTTGACCTAAATGTATGTCTGTACAAATGTATGTACGTAAAAAGGTAGATAGGTAGGTAAGTAGGAAGGTAGCAGGTAGGTATTTAGGATATGTAGGTATTAAGTTTGTCTGTATGAACTATATGTGTGTAATTTCCTTAGCTGAAACTTCTACTGATGTTTTAAACGACATTAAAATTTCAATTGAATGAAAAAACAATAGCTTTTTTCATTAAACAACGCGGTCTGTCCAGTTAGCAAAGACAACTCAATCACGACATTGTTCGCTATGATACCTTTACTTTTGATGGTAATCACATGAATACTTTTTGATATCAATCATTTTGCAGGTGACCGCTTTGATTCCGTATCATTCGATGTTTGTTTATTGTTGTTTAATGTCCCACTCAAGAATCTTTCACTCATAAGGAGACGTCACCAAATGTCGATGAAGGGCTTCAAATTTTGGCCTATGCTCAACACTTACGGCCATTGAGCAGTGAGGGTTCTTTAACGTGCCGAAACCTACTGTGACACGGGACCTCGATTTTGACTGTCTAAATCCAAAAGACAGGAAACCAACCTGCCGTCGGCTGGACTCGAACTCACGACCTCACGATCATTTCCAACCAGAGTAAAAACTACTTCACTTGTGTATTTCAAGGTAGTTATCCATGCATATTTGCCTGAGGTTGACATCGAAGGTTTTTAATTTAATGAAAGGTTTCATGTCGACAGATTTTCTTCGAAATTGAGTTATCATACATACCTTAACGGTTCATCAAACTTTACCGTTGCCGCACTATGAATCACTACATGTACATTGTTTGTCAGGAGTCCAAGGTCTTCTCGCTGGATTCCAAGGTCTCCCATACTAATATCTCCATGTATAGGAATAAGTTTCTCAAAAAACTTTGGTTGGTCTTTTCTTACTCTGTCAAATATCTATGAACAGAAATGTATAGCATAAATTATAGACAGAAATGTAAAGCATAGTTTATAGTTTATTGTATTAATGAATGTATTAAAGAGGACGTTTTTCGTTACAATAAATTTGTATCTGTCCTTTGGCTGTATAGTAAACCTAGTATTGAGTAAAATTATCGGCCCAAGATTGAATGTCGCCATCAACCAATGACAATGCCAAGAAAAAGTCAAGGCTGCATATGAAACAAAATCGGACAGAACCAATTCTTATTTAAATTGGCAGGTTAAATCGGTCTCAGTGTAAGTAAGTAAGACTAGCCGCTTTACACAAATAAACTGACAAATTTTCTTATAATATCCAGCTAAGGTTCCGGGCTCGGGCCTGTACTGACTCTAGATGAGAATAGTCGTGTTTTATAGTTCGTTCCTCTAACCAACTGGAGACCCGTAATAATAATAATAATAATAATAATAATAATAATAATAATAATAATAATAATTCTTTATATTCTTATGATAAAGTTTGATGACCCTATTATTTTGCGGGACTTTTTTATTTTCTCCACATAGATTTTTGTGTCACCTCTAGTTAAACAACGATACGGGCGATTTTGCTCAAATATCCAGTTAAAAATGGTGCTTTACTGTGCCACGCCAGCATCTCTGTTTTAATTGTCACAATAGGACGAATTACTTTCACTCCTTATGAAAAGCAAATAGTTAAGTGGATATCATTTTGTAGCCTTACATATGGCGCGGTACCAGGGTTTTCCGTTTGCAATTAGAGGGATCTACCATTGGGCCACTTTTAAACGACATTATTATTAACAGAAAGTAGTAGTAATAGTAGTAGTAGTAGTAGTAGTAGTAGTAGTAGTAGTAGTAGTAGTAGTAGTAGTAGTAGTAGTAGTAGAAGTAGTAGTAATTTCATGTTTCAGGCATACCTTGCACTTGACCAAATCTTGGATTCTTTCCTCAATACCTTTTGTTCTCTTTGGTCGTACTAAAATGTAAATCGTCTTGATATCTGGACAGCTGCGTAATAGTTTTTCGATTATCACTTTTCCAATAAATCCAGTCGCGCCAGTTATAAAGATGTTTTTTCCTGCATAGAAGTCAGAAATGCTTGGGAGGTTAGACATATTGCAAACACTTAGAAATGTAGAAGTAATATCTATAAAATAATGGAGATGCTTTCCATGAAGTATGGATCTGATGTACCTCTTTCTCACCTTTATATTCCCCTTTATATATAAACATGAATGTCCTTGACAGACAAACAACAAGATCATCAATTTTTAAGTGACATAATCTCACTTGTCCCTAATCAACCTGTGTAACTTACGCATTTGTCTATGTTCTTAAGTGGTGATTATAAATATGATAACAGTCTATTCATACACAATTTTTCAACATTGCCTTAAAGCTATTATATTTACAGTTTATCGGAAAATGAATGTTTACTTATGTAATATGTTATCATGTAAAACATCTAATTTTTTTTACATAAAAGTGCGTATTTACTATAGTTAATTATTTTACTAAAACCGTAACAAAATACCATTAAGATCTACGTCTTAACTACAGTTTTGTATATTTTGGGTAGTTATCAGAGTCAAGTGTACAAAGGTCGCTTTATCTACTACGAACAAGTTGAAGGCCCATTATTTAGTCTTGGTACATAGTAGTTCTTTAGATCATTGACGCACTTATGTTCAAAAGAACGTTGTCTGTACATGAGAAGTGGTAGTGTTCACAGTGGTACATGTAAAAGCTACATTGTTCCCTTTCACATCAAACATATCCGATATGGTGCTTGCCAGACCGAGCTTTTACAAAGGGATTGCAATGATTATCATATATCTACAGAAGATTTTACATATTATATGGGCATGAATATCGTCCAAATATTTTTTCTGTAAATTCCTTTGGAAACAACAAAATGAACCATGCCATAGTTATAGACTTATTGTCTTTAAATGATCATACGTAATGTTAAATGCAGCCTTACTTTGTTTTGTTTATTTTTCTATTCTTATTTTCTGATTATTCCTTTCTGGTCTTTGATTTCTGTACTGTCCAGTTAAGCCTATTGCAAAATAAGTCAAAACAAATGCTTAAAATTATCGTTTCTGTCAGGAAAATATCATCAGTTGAGTTCGAATTCATAAAACATGTACACTTCCGAAAAATATAGGGTCAAATTATAAACCTAAATGAATGACCTAATCCGTGTCTAAGAGTTTCCAATGTAAAAGATGACGATAAGGATTTTACAATTAAAACGCTATCTAATCGAAATATTATTTTAGTATATCATTAACAAATCCAAGGTTATAGTTTTACAAAAGATACAGATACCATACATTGTAATATCATACAAGGTCAAATAATAAACCTAAATGTATTGCTAAATCCGTCTAAAATATCCGCTGTAAAAACGACTATGCTAGTTTTTTAGAAAATTGGATCAAAATATTACTTAAGTATCAAATAATCAGCTGGTACCGAAATATCAGATACAAGGTTTATGTATACCCACGGTTACTCAAACGGTTCACCAGTAGTGGCGACGACGTTAGTTATAAACACTAACCATACTAAAGATTATAATTTTACAAACTAGACCATAACAAATGTTCAAGACGATTATGTCTATTAATAAGATTTCATCAGTTGAGCTCGAATTTAATACAAATGTATATTTCCGAAAGAAAAAAAGGAGTGGTATCATACAACACAAAAATATACCTAAATGTATTGCCAAATTCGTCTAAAAGTATCCACTGTAAAAATTACTTTGTTAGTTTTTTTATATAATCAGCCTCAAACTGTCCACCAGCAGAGGCTGTCATTGACCAAATGGTTATAAATATTGTAAACGTCATAACAAGGTTATTTGTTTTGTAAGAAAAAAACCAAAGACAAATACTCTTAACGATCATTTCTGTCAGTAAGACTTCATCAGATGAAATTGATGTAGAGCTCCGGAACAGAAAGTGGAACCATACACGCCAAATAATCAGTGGGGTACTAGTAAGGTAAATATACTGTATATTTCTGGTTGTTATACTACAAAACAATTATAATAGATACACTGCATTTTCAATCAATTCTATTCATATATTTATCTTCCGTTTATATATTTTCATTTATTTATTTAAGGTAGAATGCAACAAGTCTAACTTATTTATTTTAAAATCAGACTCATAATCATTAGATTGCTGAGCTCACCAAAAATACACCAGAGGATAACTGTATTAGTATCAAAATAGTAAAAAAAATATTTTCAAGGAGCCGGGACGACGACAGATTGTAATCCGTTTGATATTTCATTTCAATGGGTCACGTTTAAATGAAATGCTTATAAAGAAAAGAACACAAGCAAAAGATAACATAAGCATGTAAAATATCAGAGCTTTTGTGATTTACCATAGGTCATAATTTCCATAAAATCATTAAGTTCTAAAGCATCTTCCTTTTGATCAATCAATAGCTTGCGTTAAATTGTTATATACGCCCCTGGGTATTTTTGTCACTATTTAAAGTATACAAGTAAATGAATGTCGTATATGTAGACTACGAGGTTTTAATTTTAGTTACAAAGGCGAAATGTGTTTACCTTGAAAGAAAGTTTTATCCTTTGATCAGTTTGAATTTTGAATTTTATGTAGTGTTTTACGCCACACTGAACAATTTTTAATTATGTGGTGGCGGCCAGTTTTTGTTGGTGAAAGAGAGGCCCCAGTTACAATGTACCCGGGTAGAGACGACCAGCCTTCCGCAAGTAAACTGGTAACTTTCTTACAAAAATCAGCTTAGGTTCCACCTGCGATGACCATAAGTGAGAGACTTCAAATCGTAATGCCCTTACCACTCGACCACGGAAGTAGCTCCTATGATCAGTCTCATGGTCACACAAATACATGGTCACATGGTCACACAAATACCTTGTCACATGGTCACACAAATATATGGTCACACAAATACCTTGTCACATGGTCACACAAAACCATGGTCACACAAATACATGGTCACACAAATACATGGTCACACAAATACATGGTCACATGGTCACACAAAACCATGGTCACACAAATACCTTGTCACATGGTCACACAAATACATGGTCACGGTCACATGGTCACACAAATACATGGTCACACAAATACATGGTCACATGGTCACACAAATACATGGTCACACAAATACCTTGTCACATGGTCACACAAATACATGGTCACACAAATACCTTGTCACATGGTCACACAAAACCATGGTTACACAAATGCATAGTCACACAAATACATGGTCACACAAATACATTGTCACATGGTCACACAAAACCATGGTCACACAAATACCTTGTCACATGGTCTCACAAATACATGGTCACACAAATACATAGTCACACAAATACCTTGTCACATGGTCACACAAAACCATGGTTACACAAATACATGGTCACATGGTCACACAAATACGTGGTCACACAAATACACGGTCACACAAATACATGGTCATTTTAATCGAATGAGTATTGATAGCCTTAGTTGGTTTTTTTTCTTATTTTAAACTTTATAAATGCGTTTAAACGATTTTTGTATCTGGACTTATACCATTGACGTTGAATCTACTTCTTTATACACAGAACATCATTCGGCTGTATGGTATATACATGTTTAACACAAATTCAATGGATGTTGTATTTACAATGAAACAACAATAAAATTTCAAAATAAAGCATATTGTGATATAATATGGAAGCTTCTAAACATTTCATTATCATTTCAGATGTATTTACTAGCTATATGAAAATCTAACGAACAAATATCAACAATTTATAATAACACATGGATTTATACTAGTATAGTCCGTTTACTCCTCATTGGAAGTGGGAATTAGAATTGTTTTTGCAAAAACTCCACCAGTTATATATTTATATATTGTTATTTTAAAGGTTGTACATAACTAAAAATAAATTTTAATTGCATCAAACAATTCAAGGGGGAAAGTTTTGCATTAATAATAACGTACAATTTCTTTCTTATTTCAAGAAAAATTACTTGGGTGTAAATTCAGTTCTTTGAACGACCATAATACTGTAAATATAAACAGTTTTCAAACCAAATGGTTGCCTAAAAATATGCAAAGTGCTATGCAAAACCCCTCATGTATAAAAACATATACATGTAAATCCCTTGATTGAATATCATTTTGTCATAATATCCAAAGGAAGAAATTATAGGATATAGTCCTACACATATTTTTTAACAGAAAATGAAATGGAATTTACAATTTTTTTATAGGAAAATAGCTATAACCCTAACTTGTTACACACTTAATTCATGCAGACTGTTTAAAAACGGATCACCCCACAATTGCAAGTCAATGTGAGTTTCAACTTAACATTTTCTTTTTTATGTTGTTTTATATGGCAGCGTATTAGTATCACCCTAGGAAAAAAATATCTCCTACGTAGGACTTATTATCTCCTACGCAAGACTTAGTATCTCCTACGTAGGACTTAGTATCTCCTACGTAAAATTTAATATCTCCTACGAAGTTTATCATTTCCTACGTAGGACTTATTATCTCCTACATAAGACATAACTCCTACGTAGAATTTATTATCTCCAACGTAAGACTTAGTATAAGTCTTGCATAAGAGTTTATAAGTCTAACGTAAGAGATATGAGTCTTACGTAGGAGATACTAACTCTTACGTAGAAGATAATAAGTCTTACGTAAGAGATTTTAAGCCTTACGTTGGAGAAAATAAATCTTATATTAGAGTTAATAAGTCTTATGTAGGAGATAATAAGTCTTACGTAGAAGATAAGAAGTTTTACGTAGGTGATAATAAGTCTTACGTAGGAGATAATGGTTTACGTAGGAGTAATAAGTCCCACGTAGGCGATAATAAGTCTTACGTAGGAGATATTTTTTTTCTGGGTGATACTAATACCCTGCCATAGTTTTACATCCAGCGTGCCAAGAATATTACTAGTAAGATGAAATTATTTCTGTAACAAAGTATAGTGCATTATATTAAAATGATGCATACTTTATAATTCTGATTTTTCAGTTAATAAAAAGAATTTAATTATGATACAAGCCCATGTTAGTCTACTGTGATATATCCCAGATTTCTGTTGTGCATACAAGCTACGTATTCATGAATCAGAAAAAAATATGGGTTTTGTTTTATCAAATCTGCATTTGCCCACACAAACGTGTACATTTTTTTACACTAATTGGGTAAAATGTTTGTTAGCAAACCAAAACATTGCAGTTTCACAATTCAGTTATGTATGATAAAATTAAACACATTACTGTGAAATTCAAATTTTATGATTAAGTGTAATTTAAGAAATTCAACAAAGTCCCACTTTCAATGAAGTGCAAACTGACTATACACGCAGTTAGGTGTAGTTTTTAGTCGGAACAAACGCAGACAATGAAAGAGAGATATGTTTTCTCAATATAACACGATAAATCTGGAAATTATACACACACATACATACATAGTGTATCAAAGTCTTACATATTTTTTGATACATAATACTGTTCCGTATTACAATACTGATCGCATGAAACTAGACATTCTATAAGTAGAAAATTTAAACCTGATATTATATTACACTTTTTGTCATTTTTTGTTTGGCAAAATTACTTTAATAGTCTCGACGCTCCTTAGTGCAATGTGCAGTTTTAACGTTTTACTAACCCCAATTCAGTTAACCACTCACTATATGGGACAAGAAATTTAATTAGGAACATGCTTGAAAATGATTACACTTTACACAAAGTATGTTTTCCTGTCATCGAGTTAAACTTTGGATATGTTTCATATTATGTCTTTATTTTGTTTCAACGATTTTTCTTGCGATAAAGTTTTGGTACAATCGAGATAATAAGTCGAAGTTTTTAAATGTTAAAGCATAATCCGTGTAACGAGCAAAAGTTGACAATATTTAATATTTACCAGAAGATGAATATAAGGAATGGTTATATAGAATGCGCTCGATTTGAAACTAGATACAACCGTAATGGTTGCGTACAGATATTTTGGAGGGGTAAATTTACTGTAACATGTTAATGTTTGAAGTGCAATTAAGATAATTTAAAACAGAGTACTTCAGATGGCAATGTTTGGCGCCAAATTTTGCAAATATAAGCCGCAAGAATATCAGATACGAAAGTATAAATCCTCAGGATGTCCAGGATACAGGTACATATGCAAATCTGGTGAATATTGGACAAATACGAACTTCTGATGACCAGAGGTGTGATCAGGCGTCATGGAGAAGTAAGCATCCCCTGTTAACAGGTCACATCCGCCGTGAGTCCACAGTCAGATTCAAATGAAATAAGTGAGGAACAATTCCTCGTCACAATTGATGCAGAAGACTCAACAACCGCTATCGAACAGATAACATTTCATTTTAATAAAATAGATTAATAGCAAACAAGATCATTATACCGTTCGTAAAATTTGAGGAACGTTGACATCAAGCGCGAATCTCGATATCCCTGTGTCAATAACTTGACCACGCCCTGACATATCGGATCATGATAAATAAACACAAAAAACAGGTGATTGTGGGATAATACTACTTAAATGTGGAAAATTAACGACGGGAAAGCCTGTTTACAAACTAATTATTGAACGATCAATGTCATTTACAACTTTGTTCTGTTTGAACCGAGTCTTGTCGTTGTGCCATCAGACCATTGACATCCAAACAGTGTAAATGTGCAGAATGTATTTTACAGAATCTTATTGACAAAAGAAAAATGACACAGTAAATATTTTCATATCAATAGTTCTTTCATGCATAGATTATTTGTTTGATTAAATAATGAACAAGATTGACCAAAAACGTACTTTTAGTCATGATGGTGAACCAATACGAATGGCTGAAATTCTAATTTTCTATAGCTAGGTTATGTAGTGCATGTTGTATCTATATGCATTACAGCATAATTTAAGTACAGAAAATATAAAAATAACAGACACCAATGAACTAATCGGAAGAAAATTCCAAGGACTATACAAATCAGGTGAAAACTTTTGCTATTATCATTTCTAGACGTTCTATGATTTTGGTAATATTTGCGTATTGACTTTTATTGTTCATATTAAAAAGAATTGTGATTATATCCCTTGTAATAATGATGATACTACTACTCCTTATTCTTTTTCGTCTACTACTACTACTACTACTACTACTACTACTACTACTACTACTACTACTACTACTACTACTACTACTCCTACTACTACTACTACTACTACTACTACTACTACTACTACTACTACTACCACTACTCCTACGACTACTACTACTACTACTACTACTACTACCACTACTCCCACGACTGCTACTACTACTACTATTATTACTACTTCTACTATTATTATTATTACTACTACTACTACTACTACTACTACTACTACTACTACTACTACTACTATTATTATTATTATTAGTAGTAGTAGTAGTAGTAGTAGTTGTAGTAGTAGTAGTAGAAGTAGAAGTAGTGGTAAAAGTAGTAGTAGTAGCAGTAGTAGTAGTAGTCGTAGTCGTAGAAGTAGAAGTAGTGGTAAAAGTAGTAGTAGTAGTAGAAGTAGTAGTAGTAGTAGTAGTAGTAGAAGTAGTGGTAAAAGTAGTAGCAGTAGTAGCAGTAGTAGTAGTAGCAGCAGTAGAAGTAGTGGTAAAACTAGTAGTAGTAGTAGTAGTAGTAGTAGTAGTAGTAGTAGTAGTAGTAGTAGAAGTTGTTGTTATTGTTGCTAATGTTACTCTAGTTGTTGTTTTAAATGTTTCTCTAGCTATTCCTCTTGTTGTTGTTATTATTATTATCATTATTATTACTATTATTATTATTATTGTTGTTGTTGTTGTTGTGGGAGTAGTAGTAGTATGACTAGCAGCTCGCCCGCTACGACAAAATAATAGAGATTTAAGTTTAATTGAGGTTTTATGCGAGTTCATATCCACATAAAACGTAAATATAGAATATCAATTAGAGTATGGGGAAGAAAAAACCTGATATGATTTCATTTGTTATTGTTGCACGAGCGTTTTATTCTTTTACCCGTTCCTGGTGAAACATTTAGTTTTTGAGTTCCATCAAATATAAAACTTTACAGGAACAATGTATTGGGACATGTTTTGAATTTTAAAAGCTCTGAGAGGTCATGTCCTGTCTTCCAGACACTAAAACTTGCACACATAGCTAATTACACTCTCTGAAGCACATAACTGATTTTCTTCCATTTTAAAAGAAAGTCTCTAGTTGCGTAAAAAATACCAAGTTCAAAAGGTTGCAACATTAAAACCTTTAGATCCAGTCATGTCGTATGCAGATGGGGTGCATTTTGCATTTTGTATATAGGGGACTGTTATTTCTTTGATTTATACTTGTTTTAGATAAACCGACGCACTTTATCTATTCAAAATTCTACCTCGAGTGAAAACTTGATCTAGACAAACATTACGAGAATCTTTAAAAAGATTCCGGATTTACCTCTGTTATTAAATATAACGTATTCAATCAATTAACCGATTATTATTATTCACTGGCGGGTTTAGAGGGGGCGTGGGGCGCACGCCCCCTAAAATTGCCTTTTTTATGGTTTGTTATGTAATAACAACCTAATATGGGTTTACTTCGACTTTTCATCGAGGGCTATCCTGTTAGCAGTGAAGAGGTCATGGAGGTTGCATTCACAAAATATAGTCCAAATCAAGAATTCAACTTTTACAGAAAAGTCAAATATTTTGGTGTAAATGAAATTAAATCTAGTTTGAATAATCATTAAATGAAATACCACATGATTCTACTTACTTCTGCCTTTCGAAATTATACAATACGATTTGACGTTAGTTTCAACCGAACGTCATAGATCTATTTATAAATATGGAATTCCACTATATAATATAAATGATGTTGAGCCCGTATTACTCCGCCATTCATCATATTGATATTGGCAGCTAGTGAGCTTCAAGCATACAGCGATGTCAATAGAAATAATATCGCTGATACCAACATGAAGCTAAATCAATTTTTATTGAACTCTCAAGAATACATGTATGTTTTTTAGTCCATGGAAAAATGAAAATAAAAGCAGAATAGAGGGGATAGCATCGAGTAGGAGGTGCTTGTTATGCAAATGGCGCGTGAAAGTTCCTGTCCATTTTGAAAACTATCAAATTAACGTGTTGTCAACTAATCGCAATACATAATCTGCCTTAGTGAGATTCCCGTGCATATTCCCTTTATTTATACACCCTATATGGTGACCACATGCCTTACATAATCAGCGTCAGGTCAATTTCAGCGGACGGTCACTTGTATACTGTATGTAGTGACATCGTTAAGGGAGGTAACTCGAACATTAAATGTTACAATTTCCTGTTCTCGTTTCCGCGGAAGGTGGGGAAAATCGCCATGTCCATTGTCGGGTGTTTACACAACAATTATCACAACGTTTGAAGTTATTCACAATTAGATTGGGATGTATAAACATAAACTTTTTGTGTAATCGGTCTGTTCATAATGGATTTCAAACAGAAACGATGTCTTCAACAGAAAACAGAAAAAACGTTTTATCCATTGACGAAAGCGTTGATGTCTATGATTGAAATTGGTGATAGATCGTTTTGCTACATCGCGACTTTAGGCCCGAATTATGTTGATGGAAAATTATTTATTTAACAATAAACATGGGGTAAACTGTCTGTTTCACCCCGTGCAGTTATTTATATTAATTAATACAAGATAGAGAATGTTTTTGGTTGTTTATTTAGTCAAGTCAGAGTATATGTTCATGTACCACGGTAATAGCCCTACATAGGATTGTTTACATTCGATATTACAAGCCCTAAAATATGTTTTAAATCACAGCCATTGTTCGCTATGAAAAATGTATTTTACCTTTCCCCAGTGTCAGTCCCAGTTTGGTTTAAAGTTAGATAGGCACCATAAATGCTCACGTTTTATTTTGAAATGAGTTTTAATGCACGAAAGACAATATTTAAATTTGGTGCCGAAGATACAACTAATAAAATTGAGAATGTTAATTTTGAATTTATTTAGTGTCTGGGAATTGAAGTTGGTTTTTTTTTTTTTTTAAATTTACATTAATTTGATTTATTTTCATTTGTATGATTCCCATGGATATTTTGCCAAAATAACAACCCATTTCAGTACTTTCAGTACTTTGATTAAAAATAAAGATTAAGATAGTAAATAAAGTTTTAGTGGAAGTCAGAAAATGGCCTCTCAGAGATTTTAAAATCGAACAATTTTCTACACTGAATCCAGAAAAAGGCTTCCCAGATCTTTTTAAAATAAAAATAAAATTCTGGACCTCACTTGAATTGCTCTGGTAAAATTTGTGTTCGTTGAAAAATCATGGTTGTTTTTTGTGCATAATTAGTCTGTCAATTTGATGCATTATTTGGGATAAAAACGAGGCGTAATGTGAAAATTAACTCTCTGTCAGTCTGTACATCCAACACTTAGTATTATGAGTAGTGACCGGGAAAGAATTTAGGCAGAAGCGCAGCGAAAAAAAAGGCGTAAAAGCCGAAAAATTAATATCAATTTTCCAAAAAATTTCGCGTCTCACTCCGCTCGTCGACCATATTCCATTCATCTATACATTTTCGACACCTCAAAGTATGGGAACTTCCAATTAGATCGTGTCTGGAAAGCTTCCAAATTCATAATTATATTTTTTAAATAACTACGTGTCCCTATAGTTTTAAATGAATTATTGCTTCACAATTTATTCAATAATTTGTAAACATGTTCAATGAGTATAATTCTGTTACCTTCACCCCACCCCTGAAAAAAATCCGCATCCTAGGGCACTGTGAAGATCAATAGCACGCCCCCTCTAACCTAAAATCCTGCATCCTCCTATGTTATTATTATTATTACTATTATTATTATTATTATTATTATTATTATTATTATTTCAAAATAACAGTTACCTAATGCTTTTACACACCATTCTATAGCTATGCAGTGTATCGTTATTGCTCATTCCCCCGAGGTCTAACGTTGGCGATATCAGTTGTTTAAATTTGACGTCATTTTACTATTAACAGCAGTATACAAAATTATGTCGCTGCTATCAATGACGTCGTCTTTCGTTAGTGCTATTTCTATTTTACGATGCTCATATTACATAGACAGGTATATGTTAGATAGTTTACGTATATAAACAGGATATTCATAAATACATAAATACATATGAGTTTGTTTTCATAATAGACCTATTGTGTTGACACATTTTTATCTGCAAAGGAAATTGATATCCTAATGAAATTTGGATGTAACTAAATGTTATTTTGTCATTATAATTACTTTTGCAGATGACTTGATCACCCATGTCATTTTACGTGGATTCCATTTTGTTTTTGTCCCATTGTTACTGGACACATTCAACACTTACAAGTATACTCCATTTCTTTAAGATGTCTTTGTGGTTGTTGCTAAACAATCATTGTCACTGAAGAAAAAGTGTGGATTTGCTTTACAGATATACGATATACGCATGTATAGATTTACAGATATACGATATACGCATGTATTGATTTACAGATATACGATATACGCATGTATTGATTTGCAGATATACGATATACGCAGGCAATGATTTACAAATATACGATATACTCTATTCTAGTTCACCGTATTTGATTTCAAAGATATAGAAATGTGACTAAACACACAAATTGACATTTCTTATGGCGTGAGAACAATCATATCATTAGATGCTAGTTTTTTAAACTGACATCATCGTTTGTAACCATTATAACTTTGGTAGTATGTTTATAAAATTTATAACCACTAGGTCGTTGCCACTGCTGGTGGACCGTTTAAGTCCCCGAGGGTATACATAAACTTAGTACCTGGTATTTCGGAAACCAGCTGTTCATCTTATACTAAAGTAATATTTGGCACTGTTAACATCATTTCAAGCCAAAATTTTTCTAAACGATATCGTCTTGAACATTATGACTTTGGTAGTATGTTTATAAAATTTGTAATATTACGCTGGTTATATGACAAGAATTCATTTTAGTCACTTTAAAGATTTTGCACATTATTATTAGTCATTAAACAAAATTCTATCAGGTCATGAATACTATGAAATCTCGATCTTCGGATGATTTCATTCAAATAGAGTGGTTTGTTTGATATTTACTTTCCTTTCGGACACCTGGTCCCATTCCGTTTGGGAATTGCAGTTGTTATTCGCATTGTGAACATTGTTATATCTAATTTGTCGTATTCTAATGCACATTTGGTACTTTATTATACTTCTGACCACCATGAATAGTTTGTCATGGAAGAATTTTGTCATTCCAGTATTCAAGAACATCAATAAATATTTATGCACAGGTGATCATTCACTAAAAATCTATTTATTTCTTCCTGAATAGAACATTCGTCTCCGTCATATTGGCACTCATATTAAAAATAAATACAATGTACTCGTACTATCACTCATTAACCACATATAAAATATTAACTTAATGTCATGTTTTGA
Source organism: Atrina japonica (assembly GCA_030159075.1). NCBI lineage: Eukaryota > Metazoa > Mollusca > Bivalvia > Pterioida > Pinnidae > Atrina > Atrina japonica. Next base: position 517,097 of record BROG01000343.1, on the reverse strand, counting down.
TTAATAGCTTTAACGCTCTATCACCTACCGAATCAGTGAGCACTGGGTGTGATGGACAGTTGTAATCTAATAAATATATAAATGGTATAATTATATATATTCAATTCTTTAATATCCTTAAGTCATACAACTTATCGGAAACACAATACAAAATACAATAAATACGAACATCACACAGGAGAGCACAGTACATAATAAAGGTATATAGACAACATGCTGAAGAAAAGAGAGAAAAAAAAGAAGCAGTTAGATTATTTTAAAAATTTCTTTTTTCGGTAGCTAAGTGTAAATATTTTTCTAGATTTGTAAGTTGTTTTAAATTCTGTACACCAAGTAACTGGACAAGTTTAAAAGTACTGATTCCAGAATAATAGTATTCTTTAATATATTTTGCTCTAAGCTCTATATAAAATGGACATTCAAGAATGAAATGAAATTTATCCTCTACAACACGTAAATGGCATTTTTCATAATTTCTATTGTCTCGGTTAATACCTAAATATCTCCCTTTCTCAATATTCAAATTGTGCAAGGAAATCCTAAATTTCGTTAAATGTTTTCTATATTTTATATCAATTGATTTACATAATAAAACTGAACACAGAAATTTTCAACAAGATGTTGATACAGAAAATCTTTAGACAACTTAGAATTAAAACAGAATACATAATATTATCTGGTAAATCACATTCAAATACATAATATAAACCCAAGTTGTGTCGTGTTTCATATAAGCTATCCAATCATCATTGTTATTAACCATTTCATTTATAACATGCGTTTAAAATATAGTTTTCACTTTTTCGTAGTTTAAGCCAATATTTGAAAATTCTAAGTAGTCTGTAAATCCTTAAAGGGAATCTCCTTAATTCACAGTAAACAAATAAATTACAAGTAGATTTTTTAACACCAAGATTTTTACAAAATGTAGTATGTAATTTTTCAATATTCAATGCTTTGTGAAAGTCCCAAATTTCTGACCCATAGGCCAAGACACTGTCCACATAAGTATCAAATACAGATAATTTTATAGTAACATTGAAATTATTATTCTTTAACTTAGAATTTAATGAGAACATAGCTTTTCTACCCTGGTCTGCACGATGTTTTTTGTGTCTGGCTTATTTTACCATTAAAGGCAACAATACCCCCAAATAATTAAATCTGTCGATTACTTCAAGCTCATGACCATTATATATCCATGGCATATTTACAGAATACTTTTCGTATTGCGAAAGATCAATATGTTTGTTTTTTTCTGTACTCAATTTCAGATTCCATTCGTTTGAATAATTGTATAAGGAATCAAGCATTTCTTGCAGTCCCCCAGCACTCTGACATAATGACCATATCGTCAGCATACATTAAGAGAAAAATATTGATTTGTTGAATATCAGTAGATACATTATTTGACTGCAAAAAATTGATTTCACGATCATTGACAAACAAAGAAAAAAAGAAGAGGTGGAAGTACTTCCCTCCTGCATAACACCACATTTATTAGAAAAATAATCTGTTAGCTGTCCATTAAATTTTATACACGATTTAGCATTATTTTATTTGTCCTGTTGTGTTTATTTTAACCATATTTTTTCTGTGAATGAAATCAAAAGTTTTTTTTAAGTCAACAAAATAGCAATATAATTTGTTTTTATTTTTCAAAGTACGATTTATAAGTAGCATCAACAGTTGACATACTAGGTTTGTAACCAAACTGGGCATCTGTAACAATATTATCACTTTTATCCTATTCAAGTTATCATGAGTTTAAATCAGAAGTAAAAAGTTTTCCAAGACAGCTTGTAATTGTATAATTGTTTGGATTATTACAGTTACCTTTTTATATATAGGTATTATATTTCCAAAAGACCATACATGTGAAAAACCCAGAACAAAAATTTAAAATCAATGATTTATGTAAACACGGTAAAATAGTGTCTCTACATTTGATAAAATTTTCATTTACAATGTAATCTTCACCACAGCTTTTATTAAATTTCAGTTTCATTATACACTTTTTAATTTCATCAACAGATATAGGAATATCTAACTCTTCATGTATATATACAAAAAGTCACATGTTATATCTATCTTAAGTCTCCCGGGTCTACAAATAAAGCAATGAATGCTTATAATATGATAATAATATTTAATGAAATTCGTTAAAAGAGCACCTTCAAGTCGGATTACTGTTATTTTTTGCATATGACGGATTAGATATATACATTGTTTATGGAATCGTCTTTGATTTCTTTATATCAAGTTTTTCGTGTGTGTTTTACGCCACATTTAACAGTTTCCCGTCATATGGTGTCGGCCAGTTTTTATTGTTGGAGGAGAGAACTTATGTAAACTAGAAGAGACCACCGGCCTTCCGCAAATAAACTGGCAAAATTTCTCACAAAATCAGCTTCCGAAATGGTTCCAACGGGACGCGAACTTACGCTTCCTAGACTGAGAGACTTCGTAATTTACGCAATTGGTACGTAACACCAAGGGTTAAAGACAATTAAAATTATTTTGTAAGAAAAATAGTGAAAATCCAGAAAACTTTTTGATTTTTTACTTCTTTTACATCTCACTAAGAAATTTATAGTTATATGGATATGTCACCAGCCTCAGCTGACGCGCTACAAATTTTACCTCTGCTATGGACTGACTTCGACGCAGTGAACGGAACCTTGGTTTTTCAGGGTTAGCCGTAAGACCCTAGAAAATATGAAAATAACCAAGAAGATTATAAGAAAGGTTTTACAATTGGGTGCACTATCAGCCAAATTACAAAAACAATATCTAAGGAGAATAAATTTAGATATATCCCTGGATCACTTATAATCATGCATGGTAAATCTTAGCTACTTTGTTCTAGCACATTATTAATGTTAGGTTCCAAGTATGATAGGAGTAAAGTACCATTATTAAAAGATACTTCAAACTGCCCATAAATATATGAAAATCAAACGTATGTCAATCCGCAGCCCCCCATTGCTGGGATGAGCATGCAGAGTACTGAAGGCGACAGGGATTAATGTTCAATGTGTATAATGAACATGACATTAAAATGTCAGTAATACGGATAGGGCCTATAAAGAATATTATAAACAAAGTTATAGTTTTGGTTAGGGTCAAAACAAACGCCTAATACAACTTTCCTGTCATCTTAATAAAAAGAATATGCGTAAACACAAAGTTCAGAGACTGATTGCATATAATAAAGCCCCTGAAAAAACATTGTAATTCTCAGCTCCGTACAAATCAGTACCAGATCCCTTTTTTCGTCTAACCCATATTTTGTCGTTTTTGTTCAAGTAAACGTTAATTGTATGCGACGATAATTCATGTCTGCCACTTTGCGTCCAAAGTCGGACGAGTTCCGTGCCATTCTTTACCAGCTGAAGATGAATACCATTCTTAGGATTGCCCATCATTGATGCAGAGAGTGAGTACACGCCATCTACTGGAGTTACAAAATGGTGACACAGGATATCATATCCGTCTCCAATGTTTGTAATAACTTTGTTGTATGGTACAACTTGGTTTTCTCCCAAGGTTATGCCTTTATCCAGAATAACAGTAAAAGCTACCATATTTTTTTGACGTTGTATTTTCCCTGAAAACAATAAAAATGATAAATAAATGAGAATAATATAAACGGGATTGATGAGTTTAAACTAACTGGAAATTTTAAACATTTTATTTGACTGTAAGCCTATAGAATTCGAGTGTCATGTTGCTTTCACAATGCTGACAATGGCTTTCATGCTTACAAAACAAATAACTTCCATATTCAGGGGCATATTTGTAAAGCACATGTCTATAATTGTCTGTCGGAAGAACTAGGCTTAAATACAAATTCCGGTAATCCTATACACATAGCCCACTTTCAAAGGACAAGATCCTTCAAAATCACGTGTCCATATTATGCTCTTTTGATGTACAAACAAACTATACAGAATTTGAACTACCATATTTATATTGGATATCTAAACTTCACAAAACACCATATACGCAGAGGTACATAGCGGGATCCAGCAAATGTTCTACCAAACCTTTATCTTTACTCCTTACAATTATATTGACAGCCGTTACAACTTTTAGGAAATTTGAAGGCACAATTTTTTTTCTCTAATTCACAGTATCAAAAGAATGCGACTTTCCTACTCTTTACTCAATAATTCTGCATGAAAATTTTAAAGAAAGACTTTTTTTTACTAAAGGTGGTACCCGAAAATCTGAATATCAAGTCATTGGTTATCATGATACTTATTTTATCCAACACCACTCTGATTTTACACATAGATAAACTGAATTTGCTATACAAATGCTAGTACTTCTAATAGACAATATATTTGTAATGGTCAAAGACTTGAAATTTCAACAAATTGTCAGCATATCTATTAGAACCAATTGTGCCCCTTTATTGGCTGACCTGTTCCTTTATTCATTTGAAGCAGACTTAATTCCAAAACTGCTGAATCAACAGAATAAAACGCTAGCGGTGTCCTTTATTTTGACATTTAGATATACCAACAACGTTTTGTCAATCAATAATGACAATTTTCATACATATGCCAATGCGATATATCCCAGCAAACTAGAAATTAAATATACAACAGAATCAAACCAAACCCTTCATACGTAGGCATTTTACTTACTATAGGCACAGACGGGAAATTAGCAACTAAGCTATACAATAAACACGACGATTTCGACTTTCCCATCGTAAATGTTCCACATTTAAGTAGTAATATCCTACAGTCACCTGCATATGGCGTTTATATTTCACAAATAATTCGATATGCTAGGGCGTGTTAAAGATATTTGATATACAGAGGTAAACTACTCACTGACAAATTATTGACACAGGGATATCGAAAACCGCGTTTGATGTTAACATGCCGCAAAGTTTACGGTCAGTATTTGCGATTACTCTGTTTCAATAAGTGAAATTTTGAGTTGTCTGTTCTTAGCAGTTGTTGAGACGTCTGTACCAATTGTGACGAGGATTTTTTTCTCACGTATTTCATTTGGATTTGACTGTGGACTCATGTGATCATTCAATAGGGGATGCTTACTCCTACATAGTACCTGACCCCAACTCTTCATTTCCAGATGTCAGTGTTTGTCCAGTTTTTAAACAGATTTATGTCTGTATCCTGGACATACTAAAGGGTTATATTTAGTATCTGAGATTTGAATTTTATGCAATTTTTTCATCGTCGTTTCATGTTTAATACAATGGGCTTTCATACGGAACACTGACAATGTATATGTATATATTCCATAAACGAATGTCCCGTGATGGTGAGTGTAATATATTATATATGATATCTGTATCATGATAATGACAATGACATACGTTAAGGTACGTGTGATATATTATATGTGATATCTGTATCATGATTACGACACTGATATACATTAAGGTGCGTGTGATATATTATATGTGATATCTGTATCATGATTACGACACTGATATACATTAAGTTGAGTGTAACATATTATATGTGGTATCTGTATCATGATTACGACACTGATATACATTAAGGTGCGTGTGATATATTATATGTGATATCTGTATCATGATTACGACACTGATATACATTAAGTTAAGTGTAACATATTATATGTGGTATCTGTATCATGATAACGACACTGATATACATTAAGGTGCGTATGATATATTATATGTGATATCTATATCATGATTACGACACTGATATACATTAAGGTGCCTGTGATATATTATATGTGATATCTGTATCATGATTACGACACTGATATACATTAAGGTGCCTGTGATATATTATATGTGATATCTGTATCATGATTACGACACTGATATACATTAAGGTGCCTGTGATATATTATATGTGATATCTGTATCATGATTACGACACTGATATACATTAAGGTGCCTGTGATATATTATATGTGATATCTGTATCATGATTACGACACTGATATACATTAAGGTGCCTGTGATATATTATATGTGATATATGTATCATGATTACGACACTGATATACATTAAGGTGCCTGTGATATATTATATGTGATATCTGTATCATGATTACGACACTGATATACATTAAGGTGCCTGTGATATATTATATCTGATATCTGTATCATGATTACGACACTGATATACATTAAGGTGTCTGTGATATATTATATCTGATATCTGTATCATGATTACGACACTGATATACATTAAGGTGCCTGTGATATTTTATATTTGATATCCGTATCATGATTACGACACTGATATACATTAAGGTGCCTGTGATATATTATATCTGATGTCCGTATCATGATTACGACACTGATATACATTAAGGTGTCTGTGATATATTATATCTGATATTCGTATCATGATTACGACACTGATATACATTAAGGTGTCTGTTATATATTGTATCTGATATATGTATCATGATTACGACACTGATATACATTAAGGTGTCTGTGATATATTATATCTGATATCTGTATCATGATTACGACACTGACATACATTAAGGTGTCTGTGATATATTATATCTGATATCTGTATCATGATTACGACACTGACATACATTAAGATGTCTGTGATATATTATATATGATATCTGTATCATGATTACGACACTGACATACATTAAGGTGTCTGTGATATATTATATCTGATATCTGTATCATTATAACGACACTGATATACATTGAGGTGTCTGTGATATATTATATCTGATATCTGTATCATGATTACGACACTGATATACATTGAGGTGTCTGTGATATATTATATTTGATATCTGTATCATGATTACGACACTGATATACATTAAGGTGCCTGTGATATATTGTATGTGACATCTGTATCATGATTACGACACTGATATACATTAAGGTGCCTGTGATACATTGTATGCGACATCTGTATCATGACATTGACATACATCTAAGAGAATTAGATACATTTTCGTTATAATATTCTTATTTTCATTTTTCGAATTACAAATTTAAAATTTCATCAATTTAAACAGAAAGTTTATTTTTGTGATGATCCTTTGAGTAAGTACAATTGTGATATCTAATATTTACTTTTTGTTTAAATTGTCAATTTTTTAAAATTACAAAGAAGAAAATTACATCCAAATAAACAATGGCATTTGGAAACATTCTCTGTTAAACAGTGAAAATTCTATTCAATTGCCATCACAAAAGGCGTTTTTTTTAAAATGTGGTTTTATATGAAATATATAGTAAAAATGAAAATGTCTATAAACTTTTGGCAAGAAATTGTACCTTGAGTGTAATATATAATACGTGATATCTGTATCATAATTACGAAACTGACATACGTTTGATCTCATCATAAAAATAAACATTTCATTTTCAGTAGACGTACCAGATTCAGTGCACAGCGAGTTAAGTATGTTTTTCAGCTTTGTGTTTTCCTCCTTTAATACATCATTCTGCGTTCCTTTCAATAAAAGTGAAAACCAGACATAAATGTACAGTAAACTACAATATTGTTAGTATAAACCTGACATGAATGTACAATAAACTACAATATTGATCGTGTAAACAAGACATAAATGTACAATAAACTACAATATTGTTAATGTAAACCTGACATGAATGTACAATAAACTACAATATTGATCGTGTAAATCAGACATGAATGTTCAATAAACTACAATATTTATAGTGCAAACCAGACATGAATGTACAATAAACAGCAATATTGATCATGTAAACTAAACCTGACATGAATGTACAATAAACTGCAATATTGAGAGTATAAACCAGACATGAATATACAATAAATTACATTATTAACCAATGACTTAAAATACACTGGAAATTGCCCATTTAATACGACTCCGTGACTCTGAAAACTGGTCATTAATATAGGGCTAATACAGAAAAACACATTATTACAGAAGTTTTAACCGGTTTAATACTAGATTTTCACTTCCGGTTCTGAATCATGAATGGAAGTATTGAAAAATTGACTCCGCTTCGAAAATAGTAAGGTATAAATCGGGAGTAAACTGAAATGGACTGTAATCGATTTCCCGAGAAATTAACATTCCGGAATGGACTTTCTATATTTAGCAGACGAAAACAAAGAAAATATAAGTCCATGACAGAATCTCAGACAGAAATGCACAAGACGGGAAGATGTGAAGGGCATTTTGACTCATACAATAACTTATTTTGACCTAACATCTTATGGGATATACACCGTCAATGAATTCCATGTGGGACGAGAGCGAAGACTGTTTTATGTCTGTACGACTGTCTGCTGGGTAGGCCTAGGGCCTATAAAGCTTTTCTAGCAATTAAAATGATGCAGATCTATCATAAACAAAATGTACAAAAGCAATGTTTTACACACTTCATTGAATTGGACATATCTGACGTCACTTGCTTATGATATAACCAAAATGTATACTGATGTAATAATTATAATGAAGTTATTGAATGAGCACTAATTGAAGAAGCAGTACAGTGTATAAGGAATATCGTCAAATGTTATTTTGCTTATAGCGGCTTCACATAAAATTATTATTTTAGTCAACTTTTGTTGGTTATTTTAAGTCTTTGGTTAATAAAGGAAATGGGTGTTTTCATATAAATCCTGTAGTATATCCTCGTACAGTCGTATTGGGTCTCGATCAGCTGTATTGGCCCTCAGCTCCACAACGAGCCAATACAGCTGACCTCGACCCAATACGACTGTACTCGGACATAATACAGGATCAACACTCATCAGGAAAACACTCATTTAATAACAATATAACATAGATAATGTAAACCAGAAATTAATGTACAATAAACTACAATATTAATAGAGTAAACCAGACATGAATGTACGACAACATAGAATTATGGACTTTTGAGTGGATGAATATGGTGTAATATTGACTTGAAAACCAATATTGATCTCGGCTATCGCCTCGGTCAATATTGGTTTACCGGTCAATATTACACCATATTCATCCACTCAAAAGTCCATAATTGTTTTATCATATAAATATATAGATACATGTTCATGTATGTACAAAACCTACAAAGTATCTAACAATCTGAGTAATTCCAATAGTGTAAAAAGGAATTTCCATATTCTATTTTTAGAAATGATATTCACTGGTTTTCCGTTGAATATGTAGCTATATTTTGAGAGGTAAAATACCGTATTATCCAATCAGAAACGGTTTATTTTTAATTTATATAATAAACTACAATATTCATAGTGTAAACCAGACATGAATGTACATAAACTACAATATTGATCGTGTAAATCTGGAAAATTTCGCTCTGGATATTTTGACCCTTTTACGATAGAAAATACATTCACCCCGTCTTAACCTCGCCTTAAATTGATAAAGTCTCATGGTTGCCATATACTTTCGTGTTACAAATTCTTTAGCTTGAAAATTTCGCTTTCGTTTTAAATTCTTAGAAGGAAATGGCAAATATCAAACTGCAGCAAAAATATCCAGGTATACACAGCGCCTAATTATCACCTGGATATATGTCTAACTGTAGAACATTGACAACGTTTCTTCAATTTCAACAACAATGTCAATTTTCAGTCAGTTATTAAGTTATGTCAATGTACTGTCAATTATGATGTCGCTTTGTAAAGTACAAATGCGTTAACCTTGTTGAAGTACAATAATCAATTAACAAATATGGTGCAGTGTGGAAAAAGCAAAGGTGAGAATGGGTGCAATAGCACGCCGAGCAATCCTATCCGGACGATCAAATCTGCCATGAGACTAAGGTGATGTTCAAATAAATTATAAATAAATTGCAATCCAGGTCATTATGTTACTCAATACCAAACTTCACTATCTGGTTGAAGTAATTGTTTGATATTTTCTTGTTTATGTTCAAGAAAAAAAAAACACAACATCCGAATGCTAAGCCAAGTGCAGTTTATAATGTAATTAATAAACAAAGTCGAAATTGAGAAACTTATTTTTATTAGTATATATATATATATATATATATATATATATATATATATATATATATATATATATATATATATATATATATATATATATATATATATAAGACACAATCTTAAGAAGATATGTGAAAAGTAATTAGTTTAAGATTAAGATATGTGTATACTCACGATTTGATAATGTGCTTCCTTGCACAATGGAGATGAGAGAAGAACAAGTTAGGAGTTGAAACCATAACAAAAATGCCATATTACTCATGTTGACTTTCAGTTCCATTTAATCAATGTCGTTTCCTTACTTCTCAATTTACTAGTGAAACACTGAGAAACTAATCGTCAATCCAGTTGCAATCCCCAAGCTTTAGATTTCAGTTCCGTCAATCCAGTTGCAATCCCCAAGCTTTAGATTTCAGTTCCGTCAATCCAGCTGCAATCCCCAACCTTTAGATTTCAGTTCCGTCAATCCAGCTGCAATCCCCAACCTTTAGACTTCAGTTCCAATTCGACTTGTTAGTATTGACATTAACATTTAATAGCTACTTGAAATTAGGCATCATTAAAATATTTTTATATTCGTGATGTTGTTTATAAGTATTACAGGATGTAATACTTGTAACGTGTAACAAATTAATTATAAATCCGTAGTGCGTGAAAGCTAAATATTGAAGCGGTAGTTTACGAAACAAAATATAAATAATACTATCAACTACACTAACACCTCGTTATTTTTATTTTCATACTCGATCTTCTGAAAAGTTTATAATACAACTGGAGTAGACGTATATCACAACAAGATTTGATGTACATTACAATCAGGGTAGATGTACATTACAATCAAGGTGATGTACATACAATTAGGGTAGATGTATATTACAATCAAGGTAGATTTACATTACGATCAGGGTAGATGTAAATTACAATCAGGGTAAAGTACATCACAATCAGAGTATATGTTCAAAAAATTAGGGTAGATGTACATTGCAATCAGAGTAGAGTACATCACAATCAGTGTACATGTACATTGGAATCAGGGTAGATTTACATTACAATCAGTGTAGATGTACATTACAATCAGTTTAGATGTACATTACAAACAGAGAAGAGTACATTACAAACATAGTAGATGTACACCACAATATGAGTAGATGTACACCACAATCAGGGAAGATGTATTAGAGTAGATGTACACCACAATCAGAGTAGATGCACATTACATTGCAATCAGGGTAGATGAACATCATAATCAGGGTAGATGTACACCACAATTAGAGTAGATTTACATAACATTACAATCAGGGTAAATGTACACCACAATCAGGATGGCTGTACACCAGAATCAGTGTAGATGTACATTATAATTCAAGTAGAGTACATCACATTCAGGGTAGATATACATCACAATCAGAGTAGATATACATTACAATCAGGGTATACATCACAATCAGAGTAGATATACATTACAATCAGGGTAGATGTACATTACAATCAGGGTAGATATACATCACAATCAGAGTAGATATACATTACAATCAGGGTAGATGTACATCACAATCAGAGTAGATATACATTACAATCAGGGTAGATGTACATTACAATCAGGGTAGATATACATTACAATCAGGGTAGATGTACATTACAATCAGAGTAGATATACATCACAATCAGGGTAGATGTACATTACAATCAGGGTAGATATACATTACAATCAGGGTAGATGTACATTACAATCAGAGTAGAACACATCACAATTAGGGTACATGTATATTACAATCAGGGTAGATGTACATTACAATTAGGGTAGATGTTGAACACAATGAAGGTAGATGTACATTACAATCAGGGTAGATGTACATTACAATCACTGTATATTTCATTCAAAATCACTGTAGATGTACATAACAATCATTGTAGATGCATATCACAATCAAGGTAGATGTACATCACAATCAGGGTAGATGTACATTACAATTAGGGTAGATTTACATTACAATCAGGGTAGAGTACATCACAATCATGGTAGAGTGCATCTCAATCATGGTAGATATACATTACAATCAGAGTAGAGTATATCACAATCAGGGTAGATGTACATTATATTAAGATAGATGTTTAACACAATCAAGGTAGATGTACATTACAATGAGGGGAGATGTACATTACTTTCAGGGTAGAGTAAAACACAATCAGGGTAGAGTACATCACAATAAAGGTAGATGTACATCATGATCAAGGTAGATGTACATCACAATCAGGGTAGATGTACATTACAATCAGGGTAGATGTACATTACAATTAGGGTTGATTTACATTACAACCAGGGTAGAGTACATCACAATCAGGGTAGAGTGCATCTCAATCAGGGTAGATGTACATCACAATCAGGTTATATGTACATTACAATCAGGTTAGATGTACATTACAATCAGAGTCGAGTACATTACAATCAGGGTAGAGTACATCACAATCAGGTTATATGTACATTACAATCAGGTTAGATGTACATTACAATCAGGGTAGATGTACATTACAATCAGGGTAGATGTACATTACAATTAGGGTTGATTTACATTACAATCACTGTATATTTCATTCAAAATCACTGTAGATGTACATAACAATCATTGTAGATGCATATCACAATCAAGGTAGATGTACATCACAATCAGGGTAGATGTACATTACAATCAGGGTAGATGTACATTACAATCACTGTATATTTCATTCAAAATCACTGTAGATGTACATAACAATCATTGTAGATGCATATCACAATCAAGGTAGATGTACATCACAATCAGGGTAGATGTACATTACAATTAGGGTAGATTTACATTACAATCAGGGTAGAGTACATCACAATCATGGTAGAGTGCATCTCAATCATGGTAGATATACATTACAATCAGAGTAGAGTATATCACAATCTGGGTAGATGTACATTATATTAAGATAGATGTTTAACACAATCAAGGTAAGGTGTACATTACAATGAAGGGAGATGTACATTACTTTCAGGGTAGAGTAAAACACAATCAGGGTAGAGTACATCACGATAAAGGTAGATGTACATCACGATCAAGGTAGATGTACATCACAATCAGGGTAGATGTACATTACAATCAGGGTAGATGTACATTACAATTAGGGTTGATTTACATTACAACCAGGGTAGAGTACATCACAATCAGGGTAGAGTGCATCTCAATCAGGGTAGATGTACATCACAATCAGGTTATATGTACATTACAATCAGGTTATATGTACATCACAAACAAGGTAGATGTACATTACAAACAGAGTCGAGTACATTACAATCAGGGTAGAGTACATCACAATCAGGTTATATGTACATTACAATCAGGTTAGATGTACATTACAATCAGGTTATATGTACATTACAATCAGGTTATATGTACATTACAATCAGGTTACATGTACATTACAATCAGAGAAGAGTACATCACAAACAAGGTAGATGTACATTACAAACAGAGTCGAGTACATTACAATCAGGGTAGAGTACATCAATGTCAGGGTAGATGTACATTTCAATCCGAGTAAATGTTCATCACAATCAGGGTAGATGTACATTACAATCAAGGTAGATGCACATCACAATCAGTGTAGATATACATTACACTAAGGGTAGATTTACATTACAATTAGGGTAGATGTACATAACAATGAGAGTAGATGTACATTACAATCCTTGTAGATGTACACCACAATCTGAGTAGATGTACACCACACTCAAGGTAGATGTACACCAAAGTCAGAGTTGATGTACACCACAATCATGGTACATGCACATTACATTACAATCAGGGCAGATGAACATCCCAATCAGGGTAGATGTATACCACAATCAGTGTAGATGTACATTACAATCAGAGTAGAGTACATCACAATAAGAGTAGATGTACATCACAATCATAGTAGATGTACATTACAATCTGGTTAGATGTACAATACAATCAGGGTAGATGTACATTACAATCAGAGTAGAGTACATCACAATCAGGGTACATGTACATTACAATCAGGGTAGATGTTCATTACAATCAGTGTAGATGTACAGTGCAATCATAGTAGAGTACATCACAATCAGGGTAGATGTACATTACAATTATATTAGAGTACCTCACAATCAGTGTGATGTGCATTATATTAGGGTAGATGTACATCACAATTAGAGTAGATGTTTAACACAATCAAGGTAGATGAACATTAGAATCAGGGTAGATTACAATTACGGTAGAGTAAAACACAATCAGGATAGAGTACATGACAATCAGGGTACATTATATTAAATTTAGGGTAGATGTACATTAAAAACAAGGTAACGTACCTCACAATCAGGGTAGATGTACATAACAATCAGGGTAGATGTACATTACAATTAGGGTAGATTTACATTACAATCAGTGTAGAGTACATCACAATCATGGTAGAGTGCAACACAATCAGGGCAGATGTACATTACAATCAGAGTAAATGTACATCACAATTAGGGTAGATGTACATTACAATCAGGGTAAATGTACCTTACAATCAGAGTAGTTGTACATTACAATCAAGGTAGAGTACATCACAAACAGTGTAGATATCCATTACACTCAGGGTAGATGTACAATACAATTAAAATAGAGTACTTAAAGTGTAAAGGTAGAGTACATTACAATCAGTGTAAATGTACATTACAATCAGAGTAAAGTGCATCACAGTCAGGGTAGATGTACATTACAATTTGGGTAGAAGTACATAACAATCAAGGTAAATGTATATTACAGTCAGTGTAGATGTACATTACAATCAGAGTAGATCTACTTTACAATCAGAGTAAAGTACAACACACTCAGAGTTGATGTACATTACAATCAGTAAATGTACATAACAATCAGGGTAAATGTACATTAAAATTAGGGTTAATGTACAATACAATCAGGGTAGATGCACAATACAATCAGAGTAGAGTAGATCACAATCAGGGTAGATGTACATTACGATCAGGGTTAATGTACATTACAAAATTGGGTAGATGCACATCATAATCAGTGTAGAGTACATCACAATCAGGTTAGATGTACATTACAATCAGGGTAAATGTACATAACAATCAGGGTAGATGTGAACTACAAACAGGGTAGATGTACATTACAATCAGGGTAGATGTACATTACAATCAGAGTAAATGTTCATTTCAATCACAGTGTTGTACATGTATATATATATATATATATATATATATTAAATCTGAGCTGAACTGATGTGATGTTGATGTGTTTGACAGAAAAGATAGTCTTTTGCATTTGTTTTTTTATTTTTTTTACAAAAGTGTTATGTTTCTAATAATTACAAACACTGAGTCGTTGTTACTCCTGGTGGACTTTTTTTTACACCCCTGGGGTATACCTAGCTGAATATTTTATACTGAGGTAATATTTCGTGTGAATAACACTGTTGTTTAAATTCTAATTTCCTCAGACGATCTTTTAAAGATGTATTCGGCAATACAGTTTTTAGTTTTATTATTCTATTCTGAATTCCAGCTGAATTGTCTTATTGCCAGAAATCGTACCGTTGTTGGCATTTTTTACTTTGTTAGAACTTTGGTATTATATTTGTAATAATTAAATATAAAGAAAAGTCCTATATAATCAATAATGAATCTTTCTTATTCTGATTTAGCGAAGTTAAGGTGAAGAAGAATGCCTGGTAACATAACCATGATGTCAATAATTAAATATAGACTAGAACTGATGTTTGCAATGTAAATATGATGGTCGTATGACCCGAATTTGTCCCAAGAAGACAGAAATGGAATGGCAAATTCTCTGAATGTGCGAAATAACAAAGGATTTGAAAACGTTACCTGACGTAACTTTGGCATAATTTTCATAACCACTAGGTATTTGCCACTGCTGCTGGACCGTTTGAGTCCCCGAGGGTATCCATAAACCTAGAATCTGGTTTTTCGGTACCAGCTGCTAATCTTATACTAAAGTAATATTTCGCAATGATATCACCTTTTAAATTCTAAATTCTTCTAAAACTTAAACAGTCATCTTTTACGGTGGTTATTGTTAGATGGATTTTGTCTATACATTTAGATTTCTTGTTTGGCTTTGGATGATACCACTTCTATATTAAATTGGAACTCAACTGATGAAGTCCAATTGACAGAAACGATCGTCTTGAGCATTATAACTTTGGTATTGGCATTGAAAATTTGTAAAAGTGCAGAGTGACTCCAGAAAAATGTGATATACAGATTGCGTGATCTACATTCTTTGCGTAGTTACTGTAACCAATTCTCACATACATTTATAATGCACGTGAGTAGATCTGTAATGTCATCATCTAAATGACATTTTTGTCTTCTTTTAAATAAAAAAAAATTGCAGTTGTAAGAGGATCCCTTATTAACCAGTCTGCATGAATTAAGTGTGTTACAAGTTAGGCCCATTCATGCATAAAATGTGAATTGAATCATGTTCTTCTATCTTAAAATATGTGTTTATCCTATATATAAATTTAATTACATCCTTTGGGTATTATGACAAAATTATATTGAATCATGGGAACTATATATTTTCCGTCATGATGGGTGTTGCATATAAGTAGCAGGCAAACTGACTATTTTAAGGTCACCATACCATTTGAAAACTGTATTTAAAGTATTATGGCTGTTCAATGTATTGGATTTACGCTACGTAATTTTTCTTGAAATATGAAAGAAATCTAACATTATTAGTAATTAAAAACTTTACCCCTGAATTCTTTGATGCAATTAAAATTCATTCTTAGTTATGTATAACCTTTAAAATAACAATGATGAGCATTTCAAATATATAATTTATGTATTTTTTGCAAAACAATGATTAAACCCCAGTTTCAATGAAGAACAATCGGACGGTAAAATAGAATTCACAACACTATCTAATTTAGAAAAGTATACGGAAAGCTTGCTGACTATTATAACAGTTATTGGGGAATAAAGGTGGAGATATAGCTATTATATATGCAACTAAACCTGACATAAACAATTTCTTGTAATCATGATTTGCATAAAACAGTACTAGTATCTAAAAGTTAAGTAACTCGTTTTACCTACGTCAGGAAACGTTTTCAAAACCTTTGTCATTTTTGTAGTTACTTCGTGAAATTATAGGGAATCAATGTCGACTTTGCTTATGTGTATTTCAATAAAACATAAATATTAATGGTTAAAATGAATATTTAGAAATGCAAGTAGTTTTATTTTCAAATACTGATATACATTGTATTTGGATGCATAATGCAGAAATTGAGATAGCACTTTGCAAGTAGAGCATGCTATTTTAAATGTATATAGAAAGAGTTACCTGCCCTATTTAAGAAAGATTAATAAGCAAATTCAGTCAAGTTAAGACACAGGAGACCGTACGACACTTTTAATATGGTCGTCTGAATGTTTCGAATGTGGAAGAGTGCCAGATCTTCTCTAGGAAATAATCAGGCTTGATGCGCGGTCATGTAAGATATTCTTTACACAGTGTAAGAATAGCAAATGCATGCGTATAATTGCAACAATCCTGCTAAACGTAACCCGTTATATCAGTTCAACCATCACTCTGACTATTGCAAATTAACTTTCGGTAATTTTACGAAGATTACTTAGTGTCAAAGAAGAATACATGTGCAATTAGCAGTTTAATATTTCCTCCTTGTTACCCTTTGCATTTACTTCCGAACAACATCCTTTCAAAGCTAAATCAGAAAATGTTGGTCTTCTAATCATTTCAAATAATTTCTTTTCGTTATATAAATACCGGTTTTCTGATTATGATTTGAATTATCTCCCTTCACTATTTACCGGTACGATAGAATTTCCACGTGAAAAACAGGATTTTTCAGCGTAATGTGTGTTATTCGGGTATCTGAGCGGTTTTTTTCTCAATCCGAGCTCGTTATCGGAAGGAAAAGGATATAAGTATTTTAGATAAATTATATTTTCCCACCCTCCCTCCCTGCAATATCTTATTTATCTATGCTTAAATAATACATGTCTATACATGTATATGTATATATATACATGTATATATAATGTTATATATATTTCATGTAAATCCCCAGGTCTAGATGAAGTTCGATCATCTATAGTCCTAAGATAATGATCTGCACTGCCATCGAACACAGGTTTCCAATGATTAAAAGTTTAATTTGTTTTTCCTGGGCGGCTAACATTGTCGATGAAGGGGATTGTGGGTAAAATTATGTTATGACATAGTAGTTGTGTGTATTGTTTTGATGTGTTCAATACGATTGTTATATAACAATAGAAGTATATCAGTATTTGGCATATGTATTTGCGAAAATATAACGAGCTACACAACCTATATTTGTATTTTTGTTATTTATGATTAGAAAAGATAATATTTATTTTCGGACTTAGGGGAGAAAATAAAAACATTTATTGACATTGTCCGGGTATCGGGTGATCTTGGCACACTTTTAACTCGTCCCATCGCAGTCTCAGCTTTATCATTCTTGGCACATATCAATTTCGGCCAATAACAACAGTGCAGATTAATAGACAACTCGGTCAATGTACCATGACTTATCAAAGTCGACCCATTTTAACAAAGGTAACAGATAAACCGTATAATGACAATGAAACAAGAACAGATTTACAAGAAAATAAGATAAAATGTGCGTTCCGGCTAGTGCAGGTTTTGTTTGATACAATTTTAATTTAGGGAATCTTATGAAGTTCGGTCCAGTGGAGTGGGCAGTTAAAATTTACATTTTACAGGAAAATCATGACAGCCTCTTACTTTGTCGTGTAAACAGTTATCGTTACGTCGAAGGGAATACATTTTTTTGAAGTTTTGAATGAATATAAAACGCCAACAAAACAATTATTTCTATAAATATTGTTCACGCAGGATTTTGATTTGCTTCGGGAATTTAAAATGGAGTTGAAAAGCACATATTTCACTAAAATTTTGCCAATAAAATCACAACTTGTAATTAAAAACTAAATATAAAAAACATATCAAATGGGCCGACTATATTATTCCCAGACCACTCTGACCCAATTACAAAACGGATTTTATTTAGCGAAAAGATTTACCTGAAAGGTCATTGGATACAGAAATACAGCCTGAAACGGTATAATTTAAATTTTAATGGAAATTATTTCTACAAATAACTTCGAAAGGATAACCTTTACCCCGTTTAACGTGCTTGATAATGTGTTTGATCACACATTTTATCATTTTCTCGTCTATAGGTAATGGGACATAAGTCATCATTGTGACAGCTTTTATAGCTTTAAAAAGACATTGGAAATACGAACCAATCAACCAAGTACACACACACACACACGCGCGCGCGCGCACACACACACACACACACACACACACACACACACACACACACACACACTAACTAACTAACTAACTAACTAACTAAACATCGCTTTCTATTTCTCACAGGGACGAGTAGCTCTACGTAGTCACGTCGATCGTTAAATCAACCCAAAATCAAGTAGTGTAAATATGTAAAGGAAAAACACCTACTTTGTTTATAACATGGGCCCAACAATTTTGGACACCCAAAGTTGTGCGGAGCGTAAAATAAGCCCGGCGATCTGATTGGTCATTAAATGAAAAATTAGTTTGCTATTAATAAGTGAAAGTAAAGTGAGAAAAAGATACATGATGATAATAGATATTTTCCATTTATCAATTATAATTAAAATTATACTTAGTTTTCATTTAAAATAGTAAAACAGAACTATAAATATTTCACACCCTAAAAAAAGCAATTGCACTACCATTTTGCACCGCATAAGTGTTGGTCACTTGAAAATCAGACTCGGTTATAATATAATAATTAAAAATAATTTGATGATATCTAAAATGACAGAGTTCCGTCTAATCTTATTTGATATCTTTGTCAATATTGGTAAATAATGGAATGAAATAATTAAAACTATCAAATTACACGTATTACAGACAATTCTGAGCGAAAATCATGAAAGAAAAACAGACAATATAATGCAGTTATTTGTTAATATCACTGAATAGAATTGAGAGGTAGGGTATGACACATTATATATTGTTTCTCTTCAGTTTGTGTTCCCATCCTCATTAATAAGGAGGCTTGGTGTACAGTTATTAAGAATTCCAAACAAGAACAAAACAAAACACAAAAAAACAAAAAACAAAAACAAAAAAACAACACACACAAAATGACCATATTTACTAATGTTGATAAATCTGTAAGTGTAGGGTGATTCATACAAAGATGTGGTGAACAAAATCTTCACATTTGTTAAGTATTAGTCGAAAATAAATATGAGAAATTATATATTGCAAAGTTCTCCAGAATAAACAGCAATATAGTACATGACCTACATTCTTTAGGATAGTTACTTCAAACAATTTTGACATATATTTATAATGCACGTGAGTAGAATTATAATGTATAGTGCGTTTGGGTACATATAACACAAGGTTTTTTCGCAATTTTCTCAAAGGCTTTTATATTAGGACCCTTTATCCTACGTAACATTAATTTGCTTGTACAATACGTAACCGCACAAAATTTACTACATAAATCCATCCATAAGATAGAGCCCTCTACTCTTAGAAAATCTTCAAAATTTCTTTCATTTCATGATGATGGTTTAAAACAGTCAACAGAACAGCTTGTATTACCTACTCGTTTGTCATGTGAACACAAGTGACCAATCAACTGAATCTAAACACGTTTACCGTATGCAAATTGAATATATGGAACCTTTTTCACATGGTTAAAGAGATTTGACATACAATAAAATACGAAGGGGTTGTGTCAATTAATTTTGAATTGAGCGGAAATGTTTCCTTCTTGCGGAGTGACATGCTAACAGGACCAAGAGTCGTTTTAACAGCGCATTGTAGCATCTTGGGAATAAGAGAACAGTTCGACAGAATTTGAGTTTTAAACGTTAATGGCGACAATGCGATTTAGGTTGAATATATGCTTTATATCTGAGAAAAGTCTAGTTTCGAAGATTTGTGGTATTGAAAGTGTCATTTTATCAAAATTTGTGTTTATTCCATAACGACAAATTAGCGAAACAGATCTAGGTGGCAAATTTATGTTCCATATAAATGGTGCTTATACATTGTTCAAAGGTTTCAAATCGACTTATATTACATGTGTAATTGGTTCTTAGGTTTTGTGTAGGACAATTTCTCTGAGCAATTCGGCCTCATTTGCAGAATCGTTACGCTGCAACATCTTCGATACGCCCTTGGGGGCCGGGAATACATATAAATCAATGTTGCAATAAATATTTTATTCATTTATTTATGTTCATAGATGGTGTTGCAAAGTAATCACATTAACGGCTTACTTAGAAACAGCGTCTACAAAAACAGTCGGTACCTAAACAAATTATAATTGTCTTTTGAGTATTTTTCGCATATCATTTAAATGTTTTATGTAAAGCTTTAGATCGTTAATCACATTTTACGTCAGATTCACCCTTTAAACAAAATATGCATAAAAAGTTTTTAGAGGGCAAATGCTTCTCTTTTCTAGGCCTACATATCCTGCGAGACCGTAAATGCCATGAAAAGTGCAACCAAGCTGGGTATTAGTGGTTTTGTACATTAACTAGTATTTCAAGAAAGAACGGGTTTCGAACTATCTAAATAATTCTAAAATTTTGACTTTATGAAACGGCCCCTATACAGTTCGCAATTAATCACCGTTGTTCAATTTAGTAACTAAAACGTCGCAATAAAGGTAAATTTCTATTCGAATTTTAAATAAGGTTGTATAGACAACTTTCACATCTCTGGACCAAACATTTTGAAAATTGCAAGTTTTCACGGAGTTAACGTATTTATAGATGGTATTGATATTGGTCAATAAAAATAGATCTACTCATATCCAGTCGAGACTTATCGTGATGACCAGACCAGCTAAAGTGAAAACTTGTCTTCAAAATGTCACATGATGGCAATGAAGAAGGTAGTACAATGTTTGAAGGTGAGTAAAATTTAAATACTTCGAAACGTAATGGTACAACGACGCAGCCCAGAAGTGCCAGATTTCAGTCCTTCGATACATCACCTACTGGTACAACGACGACATCTAGTGGTTTGGGTGCAAATGGTACAACGAACAACGTTTACACAGAGGCATATTTGCGCCAGTCTGCAAGGGCCTCTAAAGCGAGCGAGAGGATGGAGAGTTACCTGGAGGAAGAGGCACAAAAACGTGAAACCCGCCTGCTTAGTGTGTTCGATAGATGGCGAACATCGGTAAGGGACTGCCGTAGAACCCTAAAGTCGAGCTGTAGTGATAGTACATTGGGTGACATGGTTGACTCTATTTCTCAACTAAATGATGAAGTCAATGAGTAGTATTAGATACTGTGGTGCGCCTGACCGTGAGGAAAGTTGATCGGACATAACCCAAATCATGCATGAAAGAATATGTGGAACAGATGATATAGATATGACTAACTTAGGAGTCCTGAAAGTTCACCGATGTGCTAACTCCATATTTAGTAGCCTTGGAACAGCTTCTCAACATCCTTCAGATCAGTCAGGTTCTGAAGTAACTACAAAATTGATGGAAGCAGCAGCAGATTTGGCAGCTAAGAAGGCTGAATTGCAATCTATTGAGATCGAGGCCGAGATCCACGCAGAACAAAGGAGAATGGTGGGGCATCACGAGAGAGTTGCAATGAGTAC
Organism: Atrina japonica; assembly: GCA_030159075.1. Lineage (NCBI taxonomy): Eukaryota > Metazoa > Mollusca > Bivalvia > Pterioida > Pinnidae > Atrina > Atrina japonica. The sequence goes on along the minus strand of BROG01000343.1, from coordinate 494,389 downwards.
AAACCCAGAAATCTGTTGCCATTGCTGAGGCCAAACTCCAAGCCTATAATGATGTGATAAATGGAAGTATCAGGGACCTGACTCAGCCAACTGTAACCAATATAACGCATATGACTGTGGCAGATAATAATGTACGCTTACCCAATCTCAGTTCGTTTACGCAGCAGTCACTTTCCACACTACCTCATGTGAGTTTTGGTACTCCAGGACCACAGCCCTCTTGTAGCATACCGGTGTATAATACGTTAACACGTTCATCTACAGTTCATGGACAACCACTCCCAGCAGCTACAATACATAGTTCTCATTCACCCGTGACATCACAACAGTATAAAGCTGTCAACTACCAAAGTTCTAGTGGCAACACAGAAGGGACATCTGATAACATGACTAACCAGCTTGCGAAGGCATTTGCTGACTCTGGCAACCTCAACAGGATATCTGTACCTGAGCCGCCAGTAGTTTCAGGGGACCTTCTACGATATGTCGAGTGGAAGACAGCATTCCATTCCCTGATAGACAAGGGTATCCAGGATGAGATATGTTGCGGGAGAAGCATATACTGCAATAGATGGATTCTTCTATGGTGGGAGTATCTCAGCATATGAGAGTGCAAAACGTGTTCTAGAAGAGAGATATGGCCATCCACTTGTGGTACAAAGAGCCTTCAGAAAGAAGTTGGATTTTTGGCAGAAAATTAGTGACAAAGACTCAAAGGCACTTCGTGAATTTGGTGATTTTCATAAGGCATGTCTTGATGCCACCTGCAAGATTCCAAGTTTAAAGATATTAGATGACTGCACTGAAAATCAGAAGTTCATAAGCAAACTACCGAATTGGGCCAGTATGAGATGGAACCACTTTCCTGGAGGCTGAAACCCTGGTACATCCTTAAAAAACTAAAGATGGCGTCCCAGGAGTGGGAGTTCTATGATCGACAGAAGGCTGGATTATTAAGATGGTACGTCACTACGTGTAGCTGAGCAAAAGAGCTGATGCCAGAAGGCCGAAGATGGTGTTTTGTCGGTGTCTGTAAAGCACAGGGTTTTTAACCCGAAAACCAATGGCCCTTTTAAGGGCCATTCATCTTATTCGAAAAGAAACCTTAACTGAAAGTATGCATTTTTTTGTATGTGTTGTGTTATACTGTAGTGGCAAGTCTAGTAAATGTGAACATTTCTAGTTCTTTTACTGGATCGATAAAATTTTATTAGATAGAAATTCAAACTAGTCAATTCTAAAAATAGTAACTTAAAAAGCTTGAGAATAGGTTCAGCTAGACCTCTGAGAGCTCATTTGGCTTCCGAAGCTCAAAGAGTCAACATCGTCAGAAAAATTCCTCTGGGTGAGTGTTTATTTTTTTATTTTATTTACAGTAGTACAAGAAACAATATAAAATAATACAGATATTGTTTTCACCGTCTGAACTTTGATACTTGTTGAAACGACGTAAGTGAACAACTTCATACTTCGCAATTTGTGTCACTTTGTCACTCGTGTCACTTTGTCACTTGTGTCACTTTGAGACTTTATTACTTAGAACGTTGCAAACTTTGAGAACGATACAAACACTTGATCACTTTGACAAACTTTGAGAACGACACACACACACTTGATCACTTTTTCAAACTTCGAGTACGTTACACTTTCATGTTCTATGGTCCTCTCTCCTGCCGTGAGATTAGTCAGTCTCTGAAAAAACTAGATATCCCATGATTCCATAGCCAAGATGGCCACCATCCCTATACTTCCTGTATCACTACCCACCCTCCCTCTCGGGTTTAGTACATACAGTCCATATAGAGTCATCGTCCCTTTGTTCCACCCCTATAGTCTATACAGAGTGTTCTCCCTTTGTTTCACCTATAGAGGCTATACAGAGTGATGTTTCACCTATAGGGTCTATACACAGTGATCTCCCCTTTGTTCCATCTATACAGTCTATACAGAGTAATCTCCCTTTTGTTCCACCTATACAGTCTATACAGAGTAATCTGTCTTAGTACAACATGTTCAAGCTTGACTCGAGCTCGGCCTGCCGCTTCTCGCGCTTGCGCACTTGATACACCACTCTCGCCGACACCTACTACTGGTTTCACAAACCTGAAAAAACCAAAAGTTTCGGTTCTAAAATAAGATTCACTCTCAACCCAAAACTGGAAATACCCAACTTCTCTCTCTAACCGTTGACTTCTCGTGAACTCACGTCACCCCTTATGTTCTCTTGTGACTCCAACTTCTTGTAAAGAAGGCTCTCATTTGCTCGTTAGCCAAGATGGCCTCCCCCACAACCTGTCACTTCCGGTCATAGACACGCCTCCAAACTCAACGATTGGCTCTTTCTCCTTATTGCCATGACAACAGGACATTACTTTCGGTATGACGCACTTCCGGTATGACCTCACTTCCGGCATGACTTACTTCCGGTTATGACGTCAAAGGCGTCTCCATGGCGGGCATTTGAATTGACCAATCAGAAGTCAGCATTCTGATGACGTCATGAAACAGCGCCACACGTGGCGCCCCCTAGCGGCTAAAATTCAAATACCCGCCATAGAGCTGCCTATAACTACTGTAGTACTTTGGAAATTAGTTTTCAATCTGAAGCAGAACTATAAATTTGTCATATCCTTTAAAAAGCAATTTAACAAGCATTTTGCTATGGGATGCCGTTTTATTTCTAATAACAGTTAGTGATATCACTCTTTCGAATAGGTGATATCACTTATTCAATAATGGGTGATATCTATGGGCAGCCGTTTTACTTTTTAATACCAGTGAGTAATATAACTCTTTCTAATAGGTAATGTCACTTATTCGAATAGGTGATATCACTCATATCACTCAAAATTTACTCATTATACGAATGAGTGATATCTCCTATTGGAATGAAAGATATCACCTACTCGAATATGTGATATCACTTATTGGACTAAGTGATATTACGTATTCGTTTTGTAAAGTGACACGAGAGATGATTCCGATTCTGCAGCGCTGCATCTTTATCACGATCCGTAATGTCGTCCTTTGCACTTGGTTCTTCTTATACGAATATGATATCACTTATTCGGTTTTATGTTTGATATCACTTATTCGTATAATATCAGTCTTTTGAATAGGTGATATCTTTCTTTCAAATAGGAGATATCACTTATTCGAATAGGTAATATCACTTATTCGATATTCCAATGGGTGATATCACTTATTAAACAAGTGATATCACCTATTCGAAAGAGTGATATCACTAACTGGTATTAAAATGTAAAACGGCGCCCCATAGATATCACCCATTGGAAAGAATGATATCACTTATTCGAAAGAGTGATATAACTTATATATGGGGCGTCGTTTTTCTTTTTAATACCAGTTAGTGATATCATTCAATAAGTGATATCGCCTATTCGAAGGGATGATATCAGTCATTGGAATACCGAATAAGTGATATCACCCATTCGAATAAGTAATATCTCCTATTTAAAAGAGTGATATCACTTATACGAATAAGTGATATCACTTATAAAAACGAATCAGTGATATCACTCTTTCCAATAGGTAATATCACTCTTTCAAATAGGCGATATCACTTTTTATACGTGTTTATAATTCGAATAGGTGATATCATTCTACAAAACGAATAAGTGATATCACTAACATGTATTAAAAAGTAAAACGGCGCTCATAGATATCACCATTGGAATACCGAATAAGTGATATCACCATTCGAATAAATGATATCTCCTATTTGAAAGAATGATATCACTTATTCGAAAGAGTGATATAACTTATATATGGGGCGTCGTTTTTCTTTTTAATACCAGTTAGTGATATCACTCTTTCGAGTAGGTGATATCACTTATTCAATAAGCGATATCACCTATCCGAGTAAGAGATATCTCCAATTTGAAAGAGTGATATCACCTATTCGAAAGAGTAACTTATAAAAACGAATAAGTGATATCACCTATTCGTATAAGTGATATCACTCTTTCGAATAGGTAATATCACTCTTTCAAATAGGAAATATCACTTTTCTATACGTTTTTATAATTCGAAAAGGTGATATCACTGTTTAAATCGAATAAGTGATATCACCCATTCGAGTAAGTGGTATTACGTTTTCAAACATCGAAACAGTAAAAACCTTATGCTCCCCATCTGTTTGATAAATGTAGATCTGTAGTGAATATCACCTATATCTATGGAAGAACAAAGTGAAAAAGACGGTATTACGATATCCTGATAAAGGCGCAGCGCTGCAGAATCGAAATCGTCTCCCGTGTCTGTTGTAGGATTTGGAGTTCAGCATTCAAAGCAGACAGAGCCGCCGAAACCAAACCGCGGACTCCTGCCATTTTGAAGTAGGGTCCGATTTCCGTACAAAATTGTTTTTAAAGTGGTTGAACTTAAAACACCCTATATAATTATTTGGACCGAATGTAAGAAAACAACAACAAAAAATAATGCCCAAGATGACACAAGTCATATTTTTGTCAGACCCAGGAATATATTTAACTTTTGTGTAGGAAGCATTCTTTGGCATTGACTCATAAGTGATATCACCTATTCAAATAGGTGATATCACTTTACAAAACGAATAGGTGATATCACTTATTCGAGTAGCTGATATCACTCATTCATTTAAATAGGGGATATAAATCATTCGAATAGGTGATATCACTCATTAGAATTGGTGATATCACTCAATAGAATAGTTGATATCACTGATTCGTATAAGTGATATCACTTAAGAAATTATAAACGTGATATCACCTATTCGCACCTATTCGAATCAGTGATATCAACTTTTAGAATAAGTGATATCACCTATTCGAACTGGTATTAAAAAGTAAAACGGCGCCTCATATTTTGCACCCTGTAAATGTTGGTCACTTTAAAGTGGGACTCATTTATAATAAAATAATAAAAACAATTTGATGATATCTTTGATATCTTGGTGAATTGTTACGAAAATCAATGCTTGAATCCAATCGTTTTTTCTTGGTGTGACGAAGCCTGTTGCTGTGTGTGTGTGTGTGTGTGTGTGTGTTTGTGCGTGCGTGCGTGCGTGTGTGTAGATCAGCTGATCGCTCGATTTTATTGAAAGATTTCCAATTATTGTATTATAGTACACATTTTATTTTGTACTTTCATATTTAATTTATGATAAATTATTGTGTAATTTTTGTCATGTACGAAATATCTGTTTTTAAACACTGTATCGGAGTTGATATTAAACTATGCAACCAGTATTGGGTACAAATAGCTGCAGTTTAATAATTATAGAATGTGTTACGGGAGTGAAATAAATTATATGCCATACGTATGAGAATAACAATACACTTGGTTTGTAAAAAAGATTTACACTTCAATGGCAATTTTTAAAAAATGTCATTTAAATGCTGATAAACTTTTGCAAAATTTATCATGAGTCGGGCAAATTTATTTTGATATATACACCTAAACCTGACATTAACAATTTCTTGTAGTCATGATTTACATAAATAAAAATACTAGTACCTTAAAGTTAACTATTTCTACCTACCTCAGGACTTTTTCAAAACCTTTGTCGTTTATGGGTCATTATCAAAAAAATTAAAAAAAAAATTAAATTTTGTTTTCTTGAATAATTAAGTAACTCATTTTTATTCAAATTTTATTTAACTGAAACATTCTGATATTCAAATGTTAGAAACGAATACTAAACATTAACTTTGAACTTGAAAATTTTCGAAAAATGAAAAAATATACCCCGTCCTTTGTGTTACCAAAACATTTTAGTAAATTACTATACACTTCTGTTAAAGGTAATTTTTGTAACATTTTTTTTTCAAAGAATAGATAAATTTTACTGTGATAAACCAAGTTATAGGTCTCTATAGTCTATTTTATCAAATTTGTATCCCAATATGAATGTACACACACAAAATGGCAAATTTTACCTTTTTCTTGGTAACACAAGTGACTGTATCACAAGGGACATATTCATTGGTATTTATAATTTTGTTTAAAATGAATTCTCCCTGGCCCAAAGGATCAACCTGATATATTAACTATATAACAAGATGGAATACTGGTCACAAGCTTGGTTCTACATTTTTATGATTAGTGCTTGAAAGAGCAGTAACTTTTAGGACACGATTAAAAATTACGTTATCGCTTTAGATACCTTTGATGCTAAATTTGATGCTAAGAAATAAACATGCTGTCTGCTCTAATACCCATAATTCCTGAAAGGAAGTAGTACTTCAGAGGGGGAACTATTATTTAGGTTTTGTAATAAGGGAGATAACAATTACTTACTTGATGTTCAACCCAGTAACACAAAGGACACGGCGAAAAGCACATAGGTTTTCACAAAAATTTTCACTCGAATCTGTAATAGTTCTATCAAAATGATATGTTATTTAAAACAAAACACATGTGATAGAAGAAAACATATGCAAAATAAAAATTAAAATATATGCTTTTTTAAACAAATAATTAGATAAATCCTTCATACCACGGCCAAGTCACACATGTTTTATACTGAATTTGACCATTTTAAAGCCTAAAAATCTCATGATATAACAAAAATATATCCTATCTTGTTAGAAAACTATTTTTGTTCATGCCTATAAGTAAAACATGAAGACGTTTAAATCACTGACACCACAAAATATAAAGACATTTGTACTATCACACAAATATCTACATTTTTTGATAATGACCCTTATACTAAATCATTTCAAGAGAAAAGAGATGTCGAATTTGCTTTTGAGTATTTCAATAAATCATACATATTAATCTTTAAAATAAATATTTAGAAATACAAATAATTTTATTTTCAAATTGTGATATTTCTGGATGTATAACACAGAAATTGAGATAACACCGTCCCAGAAGAGCATACTATTTTAAAAAATGTATATAGAAAGAGTTACTTGCCCTTTGTTAAAATAGATTCATATGCACGTTCAGTCAATCTAAGAAACCGTCGACCGTTTGACACTTTAAATATAGTCGTCTGGATTAGTCCGAGTGTGGTAGAGTGCCAGAACTTCAACACAAAGTTTCCTGTTTTAATCCTCGGTCCCACCAAATTTAAAGAGGCGGGGTATTATCAACACGCACAGTTCTATGCCCAGACAGATGGTAAATGGTCTAGGATGTGCAACCTGATTACCTTTGTTACACTGTACAAGTTTTGGTTTTACAGATCTACAATGAACATAAAACTTCACCTTTTTTGTCTTAGCCGAAAATTAACTTGAGAAATATTGTATTCCAGAATTCGCCATAAGAATTAGTAATAGATTGCGTGACCTACATTCTTTACAATAGTTATCGTAACCAAGTCTCATTATATTTATAATGCACGTGAGTAGAACTGTTATGTCATCGTCTATATGATCTTTGTTTTCTTTTAAATCAAAAGTCTATCCGTATTATTTTATATGGTAATTTTGTGAAACTTAAAGGAAAAGTTCAGTTGTATGTGACCAGTAAAGGTCCAGATCATATCGAAGGTTACACTCAAGATCAAGTGAGTCTGTAGTCTTATTAGTGGAAAAGCGTTTACTCTAAAATACTCAATTTAGACATACCTCAAGGTGGCCATATCTTCGCTATATACCCACAACTTGTTTTAATGTTAACTAATCTGAATTCATCATTTACAGAAAAAATATTTCAAACGATTTAATGACTTAAATTTTTGCAATGACCAAATTTAAAATTAATGTGTGATAAAAATTTGATATTTTGGAGGCACGGTTTTCAATATTTTCTCTTCTTTAGTCACCAATTGTAATAAAAGCATAGAAAAACACATATATGGATACCGTGACTGTAGATCAAATTTACCAAGTTAGCTAGAAAAAGATGAGTTTTGAAAATAAACGACTGTTTTTATAATAAATAGGATAGCTGATGGAAAAAATTAAATTGAGGAAAGGGGCATAACTCTTGAATGTATAAATATCCGATATATACCCACGAAAGTGTCAGATCACTCATTCAATAAATTTATTCATTCATTATGAATTAGTAAACAAAATTAAGAAAAAAAATCGATGATAATTATTTGTACACCCCATTGTACCTTTCTCCCACTTAATAGACTACTAGGGGCGATTAATTGTTCGCAAAGGAGAATTGTTTTTATATATATATAAACAATCCCTTCCTAATATGAGAAAGCTCTTGTATTCATGAAGGGAAAATTGAGTAAATTCAATTGCAAATGAAAATTTAATCCACTTTGTCCTAATTTGATCTTTAAATTTACGTGGATTAAGTTCCTATACACATGACCTTAAAAGTTGTGCATTAACTTGTTTTCCTCTATAATCAGTATAAGTATGTATGATTGCTCTCACCATAATGTAAAACTGAGATACAAACTTGTTATTTCTGACAAAAATGAGATAGTCAAATTTAGTTATCAAGTCGGTCTTAATGTATTTTGTATTTGTCACACTTTTTTTCTTTGTATATCTTATGGCATATCTTAGAACACAATACGTCAAATATTGTTGATTACCAGAATTGTTCAAGGCGTATGAGTGACATCTGATTTTTCTATAATCACATTGCTACAGAACGTGTAGATTTACGATGGGAATAACATACTTCAATGTGCTGGAAAACATCACGTTCTACAAACTTCATCGACTGCCTTGTTTTGATAGTAAGCCCAGATAAAAGAGTCGCATTTCAACAACTTTTTTATATAATGTTGGCAACTTCTCACTTCCTTGCATACTGAATTAAGAAATGATAAAGGCTTCATCTCTACTTGTTTGTTCTTGAGACTGCCAACTTCAATCCAATTTTTGAGATAACAACCCGGAATGAGGTATAAGTAAAATCAATATAACATGGCGGGGTGGAGTCATCAGTACCCTTTCTTGACCTGGACGAGATTAAATTTAGGTATAAAGCATAATATTAAAATTAAATTAGCCAGAGTAACATACTTGTACAATGTACTTTGTACTTGTAAACATACATAAGAGAGTATCCAGTGAAGAATAAAACGTTTTTCCCGTGCAGCTTGTCGTAACAGAAAAGTGAGTAGAATCATTTGTATGTTATCAAAGTTTACTCCGCCCCGACATCTTATGTAAAATGGGCAATACAACCCCACACTTTTGTGATACTTGCGCTTTATGCTAATTTCAGATGTCCGCCAAGGCTATACTAAGATATTTTCCACTATGGCTTAACTATGAAAGGTTAAGCTTATATGTAAAAGTATGATTAAGATATAGTCCAAATCCTCAAATCCCCAAAGCGTATCCCTTTTTATATTTGCTATTTATGTTAATTTCAGGTCCGCTGTATTTCCCACTATAGGTTAAATATGAGACGTTAGCCCAGTATGTAAACGTGAAATCAAGGTATAGTTCAAATCTCAATGACCCGTAGAACACTATGTATAGAAAGTGTCTCGAAATGAGGTACCCCCTTTGTGATACATTTTTGAAAGGGGTTGCAAACTGTGCCAATTTCAAAGGTCCATCCAGGCTATACATGTACTAGAATATTTTCCAACACAGTCTAACTACGAGAGGAGCCGGTCTGGCTCAGTCGGTAGCGCGCTCGACTATTGATCGTGAGGTCGTGAGTTCGAGTCCAGCCGGCGGAAGGTTGGTTTCCTGTCCTTCGGATGAGACAGTAAAAATCGAGGTCCCATGTCGTAGTAGGTACGTTGAGTGGGACTTTAAACAGCATTAAATAAACAAAACAAACAAACTATGAGAGGTTAGCTCAATATGTCAATGTAAAATTAAGAAATAATCCAAATCCCCTAGAACCATAGAGCACTATGAAAAAGAGTCCCGAAATGAGGTACCCTCTATGTGATACATTTTTGAAAGGGGTCCAACCCACTTAGAGCAAGGGGATCTAACCCAACCAAATTGCTGAAAATACCTTTCGGGGGCACAGGAGCTCGTATTTGGGCTGAAAATATGTGCCAGTCGGCTAGCAATGCGTTCTAGATTGTGTGGATCGGGATGAAACAATCTCGTTACCACCAATTTTCGAATTTAGTTTTTACCCCTTCTTGATTACTTCTTGCTAGTCTCCTTCATTTCCGTCTGTCTATTCCCCAAAATGATGAACTGCTGCGTTTTAGCTACTTTCTTGACGAAGGACAAGTACTATCCCGGAAGTGAAGAACTCTGTACGGAACACCTTTTGAAAGACCCCAACGCAAAAGGAAGAATTTGTATTTCCCTTGTAAACTTATTCACTGCGGAAATGTTTACTTTGAAACTGTAATGAAATTACCCCACAGAGACAACCAGTTTCTAGTGAGTGAATTCAATATTATTGTGATGTTTTATTTACATGTAAATTTAGAAGCGTTTATGATAAATTCATTAACGTTTGTTAGTCGATGTGAACATTCTGTTTGACATAGCTGGGAGCTACAACTAGAGTGATCTTTATAATTGTTCAAAAGGATAGGACTTTGTTATGAAACACTGGTATAAACAATGCCTCTAATACATACAAAAGCATTCTGACCGTTTGATTTTTATAATGCACCAGGTAGGCCTATAAGGGACTGTTAAAAAGCAAACCACTCGCTGTGGGCATTATTAAAACAATTCACAAGAACTCAAAATTTCGATAAAGTTCTTGAACTTCGCAAGAACTACAAAAGCAATGGTTACCAACTTTATATTCGCAGCACATTAACATCTACCAGCGGCTTTGCTAACATCGCACATGAGCACTTTACAATAATCAAATTCAATGTTTCATTTTTCTGTTCAAGGTTTGTCGGTTTTAAATCAGATATGTTCTGATATAAATAGAATTTCCTGGAGTCATTTTTGAAAGTAATAATAATGGTTATCTCGTTCAATTTTCGATTGTAGAAAAGGGTAAGAAATGCAATCTGTCGACGAGTATTTATCATTTTTCAACATGAAACCCATTCATATCCGAGTGTTTTAAGTTTTCATAAAATAAAACGAAAACAAAAAGACACAAATATACTTAAATGTGCATAAAAATTCATTTGTAATTTATAAAAATGTCCTTTTTTGTTATGTTATACTTTTTTCGCATACAATTTTTAACATATATTATCAACACACCTTGAATCCAGACAAATTCTTCCCAGAGCTTTTAAAAATACTTTCCTGGACTCCCTCATCATGCTCATGCATTTGTGTTTGCTGAAACTCAATTTAGTTTGGGTAAATGATAAGTCTGTCAATTGAATGCAGTATTTGACTGGGATAAAAACTACTTGGAATGTAAGGATTAACTCACTGGGCTTTTAAAATTGAACATTTTTAGGAATCATACACTGGACACGGAAAATTGATGATTTTGTGTCTGGAAGCTAGAGAATACCTCATCGGGCTTCCGAATTAATCTATCAACGAAATATTTTAACGATGAGTTCGTAATAGAATATTTATGCATTTTCCACACAGATTTCAAACAGTTGCCGCTCTGGAAAATGTAGCAAGATGACATGAGAAAGGCCTCTGCCTAACAGTGGAATCCATAGAGTCTTGTTGCAGCATACATTGTCGCAGGCGACAATATGTGTAATCTCACAATACAAAAATAGATGCTTGAACAGTACTTTCGGCACATATCATAGCCGGCGACAATTTGTGCTAATAGGCGACAATATGTGTAGTGTGATGTTACACATTGTCGCCGGTGTCATGTAGAAAACCTTCCGCCAAACAAATCTTACCCCGGAAAATGTCTTTATATAAAAGCTTCCTCAAGGGGAGAAAATTTTCTGTATAGAATTCATTCCCCGTTCCCTATATAGAAATTTTCCCACCTGTCTGTTATAGGTACGATATTTATGTCAGCTATAGATAAATCGGTTATTTGTTTCAAACTATGATGCAGGATTCTAAATACATGCAATCCAAAAACAAATATCCGATGATATCAAATGTTTCTTTCAGTAAGTGCAATCAATTGTCTTTTAACCTTTTAATCAGTTGATTATTCCATTGTTGATTTAATCTTAAACTCATTTTTAAATATATTTCAGCTCAGTCATAGAATAATTCGCGCCCAAGCAAAGTTCAAAATCTTAGAAGTACCGATAATGCTTATTGATTAATTTGCTCAGTATATAACTAATACAGACATAGCATGATTTAACAACAGAAATTTAAGTTTTAATAATTTTTATAGTAGTACAGATATTGCAACGCTAAAAATATGTGAAAACTTATCTTATAAGTTTGAATAAAATAAGTGAGAAAGAATTTTATGTTTTATTTTATGTTTTATGTTTATGAGTGAGAACGTCTCTTATAAATTATAATCAGCAAATATGTGGGGTTTACACTCGGCATATGTTTTCATAGTAGATGAAGCGATGTAATTTATAAGCATAAGGCTTTATAATTATATTGCTGATCTATGCCGTTTGTTATAACAGCATAATAAATACACCAGTACTTACGTGTGATATAAACACCGATTTATAAAGCCTAACTGTTTTATATATCTCTGATATAAATGGTAAAAGGATATGGTAAAAATTATGTTTTCATTGTCGTAATCGAGCTTATTTTGAAAATAAAATTATGTCATGTACGCAGGGTTTTGCTATTTTTTAAACTCTGGAAATAATATGCATTTCCTCAGTAAAAGGTCAGCACCATTTATTGAAATTAACCAGCAATATCTTTCAAACATATGTACACAATGTATATTTTTCAGTATACTGAATCAGTACTCGTATCGGTACATTCAGTACTTTGATCAAATTATAATATCGATACTATGTCAGATGTACTCTGCTCCTAATGTTTTTTTTTTATTTACATGACTTCATGCAAGTATAGAGAAGTCGAAGGCTCAAGTAAGCTATTGTGATCACTCCCCGCCCGTCCATCCGTAAACCTTTCATATTTTCGACTTCTTCTCTGAAACCACTGAAGACATTTTGACCAAACTTTACAGGAAGCAAGTACCAAGGTCTTCTACCAAGTTTGTAGTTTTTTTTTAAACCAGATCGGCCCGGGGGTGTATCCAGGATGGGGTAGAATAGGTCCCATAAGGTGCCCCTCTATAAAAATCTTCTGCTCCAGAACCGATACATAAATTGATAAATGGATTTTTTTCTGAGTGATCTACATGGATGTATGATTCAAGTTTGTAATTTTCATAGTAATCGGTATATCAATTTTTGACGTGTTTTTGAGGTCCTTTCAGACTTTGTCATTTTCATTCATTTTTGCATGGTTTCCTGGATTATCTCCCGTTTTAATTACTTTGATGCATTCATTTAATGTGTTTTACTTGTAATTAGGTGAATAAATGTTTTTGTGCAAGAATTTTGCCGAAATTCAGTTTTTAGAATTGTTAATGAATTTTTAAGACTGGAAAAAGAGAGGTGCATTTTTCACTGATAAGCTTTTGATTCCAAACCACTGAAGGAATTTTGCCGAAACTTTACTCAAGGTCATCTACCAAGTTTGTAGTTTTCAGCCAGATCGGCCCAGGGGTGGGTGAAAATAGGCCCAATAAGTTGCCCCTCCTTAAAATCGTAGGTGAATAAATGTTTTTGTGCAAGAATTTTGCCGAAATTCAGTTTTTAGAATTGTTAATGAATTTTTAAGACTGGAAAAAGAGAGGTGCATTTTTCACTGATAAGCTTTTGATTCCAAACCACTGAAGGAATTTTGCCGAAACTTTACTTAAGGTCATCTACCAAGTTTGTAGTTTTCAGCCAAATCGACCCAGGGGTGGGCAAAATAGGCCCAATAAGTTGCCCCTCCTTAAAATCGTCTTTTCCAGAACCGCTAGATGAACTGAAAAACGGATTGTTTCTGAGTGACCTACATGGATGTATGATTCAAGTTTGTAATTTTCATAGTAATTGTTATATCAATTTTTGACGTGTTTTTGAGGTCCTTTCAGACTTTGTCATTTTCATTCATTTTTGCATGGTTTCCTCAATTATCTCCCTTTTATTCACTTTGATGCATTCATTTAATGTGTTTTACTTGTAATTTGGTGTAGAAATGTTTATGTGCAAGAATTTTGCCGAAATTTGATTTCTATTATTTTTATGAATATTTTAAGATGCAAAAAGAGAATGTGTGTGTGGGTGTGTGTGTGTGTGTGTGTGTGTGTGTGTGTGTGTGTGTGTGTGTGTGTGTGTGCAGTTTTCACACTATCACCTTTGTTCACTGAAATGATTTTGATGAAATGAACAAGAATTTTACTGAAATGTAATTTTTAGATATTTCTATGAATTTCTTAAAACTGCAATATTTATGTTTCTAGGTCAGATCCGCCTACATGTACATATTCTTCTTGGTCTTCTTTCCACTTTTGTAGAGGGTTCTCAGGTGAGCGATGGAGGCCCTCTTAGACCTTTTGTTGTTTTCTCCAGATTTTTTTTCTCGAATCTTGTTAGCTGAATCAAAACTTAGTATAACTAAAATCATTACTTGGTTAAATGGTATTAAGCTTGATCTACTTTTACTATGTTCCGTTAAGAAAACAATTTATAATCTCTGGTAGTGATAAACAAATGTCAGTGACGTAAGTGAACGGGGCGATCTGTATGATGTTCTTTAAATTGTTGTAGCAAAACTCCGCATAACATGAATACTTAATCACATCGTTCTGATTAGCATACTTGGTATGTATTAGTGAAAAGCTTATATGTTACGTGACAGTCAATTATAATAATTGGTTTTATGATTCCCTAAATCTATCAGCCTCTTTCCTTTTCTGAAAGATAATGAATATATTCAAGACAAAACGCTTCAAATACATGTTATCGTTATTATTCATTCGTTTGGTATTTATAGTTACTCAAAAGCATATGTACACTCAGCATGTACAATCCAGTGAATATTTGCACAGTGTCCAATACTATATATTTGAGTTACTTTACACAGGTAGACAGGATTACGTAATAACAGACAGTGAATGACTATGTGTATTGTTTATAAAGAGCTGTTGTTTTCCTATCATACACCTACTTGTATTGGTCATATATGATCCTCTTCTTATCTTAGAGTGCAATTTCATATTCTAATGCATTATAAGGTATCATTGCCCTATGACCGTTGTTTACAGAAGCAATAGGTGTGTATAACTAATCAAAATCGACAATACTCTAAATATTACCACAAACTACTGGTATGCTCAGTAAGTGGAACACTCGCGAACATTCCGTTTTAGAAAGTGACGAATAGATAAAAATTGGCAAGAAGTGCTGTATATAAGTGCAACGTAATAGCTAATAGCAGAAGTAAAATCAGACAATCATCTACAGCAGATACACCGGTGCTGTATACACCATTTATTTATTAGTTTGTATTTAGTTCGTCAACATGTCTGGTCGTTTGGTTCCTGTGGATTTTTTCGATTGGGGATTTTTTGATCGTCAGAAATCATTGTTTCCAAAATTCAAAGATGACTTTGGAACCGATTTCGCAGATTTCGATAGGGAATTGGAGAAAATTAGAAAAGAAATGTTTCAACTCACTCCCATGGATTTCGGAGGAATGGGTGCATCAGACTTTGGAAAAACAAAGAGTGGGTTTACCAGTTTGACAACGACAATGAAGAGTGACTTCGATAGCTTCGGTAAAGATCCATTTGGTGACATGGGAATGGGTTCTAGCTCTCTTCTTAAGGTCGATAAACCTTTTGTTGAAGAAATCGGAGGGAACAAAAAACTGAGCCTTCATTTCGACTGTGCTCAGTTTAAGCCAGAAGAAATCCAAGTGAAAACTATAGATCGCAGTCTTACTGTTCATGCTAAACATACGGAAGAGTCACCAGGGAAAAAAGTATACCGGGAGTTCACCAAGCAATACACTCTTCCTGATAGTATAGATCCACTGAAAGTTACTTCATCTTTGTCCAGAGACGGCGTACTCAGTGTTGAGGCACCTGCACCAAAGTCGGTCGAAGTACGCAGAGAACGTCTAATTCCGATTGAGAAACTCAAGTTTTAGAAAACAAAACCTATGTTTCGAAAACATTCGGTGCTTCTGTCTTAAAGTTTAAGTGATATGATTTGACACGATGGCGAATTTGACAATTTGTAGAGAGTAATTATTTTGCAGTTACTTTTTTACATGATTTATTAACGCAATTTTGAACATTTTCACAGTGGAATAAAACAATTTGGGTGAAAATATATCTTTTTAATTTATTACCGACAGAAGCAACTAATACAGGTATGTGATAAGGAAGTTATATTTACATGAATATACAAAACATGTTCAGATAATGTATCTCAGTTATAACGTACAAAAGAGGCATTAGCTGTGTCCCGTCCCCACTACTTAGATTGATGAACAATAACAAATAAAAGATTTACACAGGCATAATAATTCTTATAGTCCTATATAGTTTGCGAAAATAAGGTCAGGTCCAGTGTCGTATGCATATACAAATATTAAGGTCGAATTAATCAATTGCAGAAGAATGATAAACTGGGTTTCTCAAGCAATTTTCACAAAATAGGTAGGAATTTAAGAATATTTAATGCCTGTGCATATATCTGCTTTTGGCATGGTACATCGATATAAGTAATAAACAAAATTAGGGAAAAACACAGCTAATGCCTCTTTATTTGAGTAAAAGTCCAATTGGACATTGAGTAAAATATAAGGCATCATTATAAACGAAGACGAATTATGTGCATTTAAAATGTTGAATAGGTAAATGAGTGTATGACATTAAGTTATAATAAAATACTATGTCTCTCAGGTATATGTGACAACCAGTTACTGTCATATAGAACGAACAAGTAATCAAGATTAAGGTGCAGTCACTCTAGTTTAAGTTGAAATTGAAAGTTTTCTTTGGACCAGAAATAGTCAACCATAGTGTCATTTCAAGCATCTTAATGGTTATTAATAAATGTAAATAGTCTTATGCCACCTTATAGTGCGATGTTTTAATATAGTTTTACATCCCGCGCCCGTGTCACTAAGCAGCAGGTTACAAATCCTTATACATGTAACGGTTTTTGTAGGTTATACCGGCCCGTTGGAAGCGGACTGCAGCGTCCACCCCCACTAATCATTTAACAGTGCATGATTTAAATAGTATTGTTATTACACATACAGTTTCTTGCCTTCTGCAATAAATCAATGGACTACTGTCCTTTTATTTAGCCACAATATGAATGCCGTTCTGACTGGCCTACTTTATACCACGACATTTACTTCAGTATACCATTCGTTGTAAAAACGGTTAAAGTGCCGCATTGTATGAATACGAAAGAACAGGAATGGGATCTGCATCTGAAAATTTATGTCTCATTGCTTCTCGTTGTTGATGTTTAATAAAATAGAAGTATAACACAAGTGTATATATAATACATCTACAATATAAATCATTATACATATGTATACGTCAATTATGTTTCTGCTTTGTTTCGATTTTCATCTACCAAGTCGGCTAATTTTGCTGTTTTCCACCACTCTTTCAAATCATTTATATTCTTTCTGTGCTGTGGTTTCATATTATACATATTACACATATTACGGATGACCTTATATTGAGTTTTTCTGGTGTATATTTTCGCTTCAAGAGGTAACGAGCTAGGTTTACAGATATAAATACAAATGTTTTCACAAAATCTATACTAATAACATATACTTGTGTTAAGTTTGCACTAGAGTAACGAGTACATAAGGTTAACAATATTGTATAAATTATGAAAAAGTATGAATTCAACAGAACATTACATTTGTAATGTTGATTAATATGAATAACTAATGATTTCAGTTATTTGTTAAACGAAATTCTAATCATAGGTATATTTCCTCTATTATACAATATTTCAAATGAAATATAATCATTATCGAACCGGAAGTGATTTTGTCTAAAATTGCGGTCAATACATAACAGATGCATTACATAGGCTTTGTAAAATACTAAACCTGCAATTGATGTGGGTTAATAATTGATTTATCTGGCAGGTACCAGTTCAGGTTATAAAATGAGAGAGAAAGGGAGAAAGAGATGAATATATGCGTGTTTTTCGGTTATCAATCAATTTCTTGTCATAAACTATGAAAAATATTCTGTGATAAGTCGCAGTGATTACCCTAATCAAAGCCAGAATTAGATCTCGTTGTTTGTGGTAGGCATTCGATTCTATGAGGTCCGTACAAAAATCAGCATGTTTATAGCGGACGATTCTTCGTGAAGGTAGTTCCGCTTATCTTGTTTAACAATATCTATTCTGACAGTATGATTAATATCAGTGTGTTTAGGTACAAAACAGAAGACTTTTCATGATACCCATTTCCTGAAATCATTACATACATATCCCTTAGAGCGTTGACATAATCTATAGAGTTGAAACGACTACTTAACCCAAAAAGAGTTAGACAATCGTAAAAGTTAATAATATATCCCCACATGTTATATATGTATAATGTACAACATAAGCTGTAAACAAAATTCTTACAATTCTGTTATGTGTTGGTATGTGTTTGAGAAAACATCTGTTAATATACATAATAATGTTACATTTCAGTTATATAGCAGTTCACGACCATGTACAGCCGTTATTGACATCTAGTACCATTTCTGACAGAAAATACTCAAAATCAAGGGCGATCTTAAACAAAGTATTGACAATGTTTGGTTTACAGAAAACCTAAAGCGAGAGCATTGAACGGTCGACTATATGTCTGAAACAAACGGTGACAAAATATGGCAGCAATAACAGCGCGTGCAGCATGCCATTCGTCTGCTTTTCACAATGATTGATAGATCGTTTGTGAAATTTACACCGGTAGCTATCTGATGCAATTATCGCTAAGATTCCGCCAATTCTGTTTGTCTCTTAAACCACAAAAACTCATCATTTGATCAAGACAATTGCTGGTGGCGTGATT
Organism: Atrina japonica; assembly: GCA_030159075.1. Taxonomy (NCBI): domain Eukaryota; kingdom Metazoa; phylum Mollusca; class Bivalvia; order Pterioida; family Pinnidae; genus Atrina; species Atrina japonica. The sequence goes on along the minus strand of BROG01000343.1, from coordinate 475,517 downwards.
ATACGAAACAGCAAATGCCAAATAGAGAAGCCGGTGTTTTTCAGTTTTAATTTAAGAGGGGCATCCATGGCCGAGTGGTTAAGCCGCGCTTTGAACCATGAAGTCTATCACTTTTGGGTAGCATAGGTTCGAGCCCTGCTGGAACCTAAGCTGATTTTGTGTGAAATTCTGCCAGTTTACATGCGAAAGGTCGGTGGTCTCTTCCATGGTGCATTGTAACCGGGTTCTCACCTCAACAATTAAAAATGGCTGCCACCATATAACTGAAACATTATTGACTGTGGTGTAAAGCATAAAATCAAATCAAACAGTTTTTAGACTATGAATGGTATTTGTCAGTGACACTCACATCACCCAAGATCTCCGGACTTCAGTTATTTCTTTTGTACGCACACTTACAACATTAACAAGTATAGAAGAGAAATACTTAATAAATCTATGAACATCTAACGCTTGCAACTTCAGCAATTTAAGGAATTTTGATGACTAACAGGAACACGTGAATCTATTCACCTACAACTAATTCAATGATAGAATAATAGTGACGTATGTTTTTAATTACTTCATCAGTGGCGTATATATATATATATATATATAGAGAGAGAGAGAGAGAGAGAGAGAGAGAGAGAGAGAGAGAGAGAGAGAGAGAGAGAACTACAATGTTTAACGATACGTACAAATATGAAAATGACTTTTGTCAGTGTCATTTTAGTGTTTTATATAATTCGTTTCATGATTTGTATTTATTTAGTTAGCTTCGACACCCCAGGATATACAAGGGGTGTTTAAAAAATAATGGCACTGCATCTCTTATACTACAAAATTTTAACTTGTACAATCCTTCAAAATACTCTCCATCTGCCTGAATACTTATACATGTATAAAGTTGTTGGATTTAGTGCTTTATATATATATATATATATATATATATATATATATATATATATATATATATATATATATATATATATATATATATATTGTAGTTATAGTTTGAAATTTGAAGATAGGTTATTGTTTGGTTCATTTATTGCTCACTTTATTTGTTTTCCCTATAAATCTGTAACATTTCATTTTCTGCGAATTTATTTCCTCAACCTATACCCTATAATTCAAAAGTTGTAGCCAAGGATAATGTTTTCAAAAAGTAGGTGTGTAATGGAATTATCTGGGTCACAAGGTAAAAAATCATGGTATCCGATAGAAAGGGTTTGTCATAACGATTGCAGAAATCAAATATCAATGCTCTACTTCTTATATTCTAAAAGTTATAGCCAGTTATGGCTAAACTTCTTTAAAAGTAGGTAAGACTTAAATGTCAAGGTCATTAGGTCAACCATTAAGGTATCATTGGATACCCCTAGCCCTCAGGGATATTTATGTGAAATAACGAAACATTAGCCTATATAGTTGTAAAACTATACAACAGGTTAAAGTTTTGTCCCCAGTTTTTAAAAATTAGAGTCCAATATCATTATCTAGTACAAGGGGTCAAAGATCATGGTACCAACTGAAAGGGCAGACAATCAGGATTTCTGGTGTAAATTTCAAAACTGTAGTCTTTGTAATTTTAAAGATATATCCAAGGTTACGTTTATAAACAGATAATGTTGGTGTTTCGTGGTCCTTTAGATTGCTTGTTGTGCTACAATCAACATACTACACATTGGCTTAGCCTATACCTGATATAATTGTCAGTGTCAGTCAGTGACGGGGCATACCAGCGTGGTTAGAGCATTGTCAGTCAGTGACGGGGCATACCAGCGTAACTAGAGCATTGTCAGTCAGTGACGGGGCATACCAGCGTAACTAGAGCATTGTCAGTCAGGGACGGGGCATACCAGCGTAACTAGAGCATTGTCAATCAGTGACGGGGCATACCAGCGTAACTAGAGCATTGTCAGTCAGTGACGGGGCATAACAGCGTAACTAGAGCATTGTCAGTCAGTGACGGGGCATACCAGCGTAATTAGAGCATTGTCAGTCAGTGACGGGGCATCCCAGCGTAATTAGAGAATTGTCAGTCAGTGACGGGGCATCCCAGCGTGGCTAGAGCATTGTCAGTCAGTGACGGGGCATACCAGCGTGGCTAGAGCATTGTCAGTCAGTGACGGGGCATCCCAGCGTGGCTAGAGCATTGTCAGTCAGTGACGGGGCATCCCAGCGTGGCTAGAGCATTGTCAGTCAGTGACGGGGCATCCCAGCGTAACCAGAGCGTTGCACTTAAAACTATGAGGTATCTCACCTCTAATTAACACAGGTTCGAGCCCCGCTTGAACATAAGCCGACTTTGTGAGAAAGTGTGCCGGTTTTATACATGCAGAAGGCCATTGTAGCCTGAAAATTCCATCCACCGTAGAAATGGTATCGGGGGGGGGGGGCATTATTTTACGATAAAAATCTTAACCTTAATCGCCACCATTTAACTGAAAAATTATTAGTGTAACACACCAACAAACAGTCCATTGGTCGGTGTAATAACTAATATTCAGTGTATTGACTTGTATAATTATAAGAAACAGGTATTGCTCTGGTTTTACAACCGACTGAGACAGAATTGGAATAACATTTAATTTAATTTGTATTGGATCATAGACAGATCAAGTAAAATGAAAAGAAAACATATAAGACAAAATGTATACAGGTGCGCTAAGCCTTATATCAATACAGTAATTCATTTTACCATATATGATTATGTAAAAAGAAACAAATAAACAAAAAGCAACTTTTTCCTCACATTCAACTTACACAAAATATGTATAAATTCTCTCATTTTAGCGCTGGGTATTTCATAGATTCAGGAAATTCGTATTGATTGTGTTGGTGTTTTGACAGACAAAACAAAAGATATATATTTTAAGAATCACTTTCAAATCCTATCTTCGGTTTGTTGCTTAGTGACCAAAGAAACAGTATTTGTTACTTGCAAGCTTGTGTAAAAGACGACGAATAAGATGTAGTATATTATATATTTAGTATATTAGCGGTCAAACGAACGTAGTGAAAGCTGGAATCAAAGCTGTCAAAGGTGGATCAAAATAGGCCTTAAAATGTCATTAAGAGCAGAAACCTATTTTAATGATATGAAGTTTATTCACGTTTTGTCTTCAACACCATGTGAGCCGACCTGGCTCAGTCGGTAGCGCGCTCGACTCTTGATTGTGAGGTCGTGAGTTCGAGTCCTGCCGGCGGCAGGTTGGTTTCCTGTAAAAACCGATGTCCCGTGTTACAGTATGTGTCGGCACGTTAAAGATCCCCCACTGCTCAATGGCCGTAAGTCCCGAGCATAGGCCAACAATTTGAAGCCCTTCACCGGCATTTGGTGACGTCTCCATATGAGTGAAATATTTTAGAGTGGACGTTAAACAACAACAAAACAAACAATTTCAACACCAAGTAAAAAATAAGAGAAAGCATAATTTTCAATAAATTAATTCTGTAAGTTTTCCACACTAAACGGATGATATTTTGCAATTTTACAAAACGTTTTAGAGTGGAGCGTGATATTTTAATTCAATATATTACAATCGATATAAGTTACTATAGCCATACAGACTGAAATATTCATTAAGGTTAAGTATAATTAACTATATTTTTCTCTTATATAGGTTTGTCTCTTATAATTCTTATCTATCATTGTACACATACTTTAGTTTTCGATATTATTCCCGAGAATTTCCTAAAACGGTTATGGTTGACACGCCTAATGTCTATGTATGGTCATAAAATGGCAAGTGAAATACCTGCACGACTTAAAATCATTGAAATTTTACTTCGACAACGGGTTCTTTCCACGTAAATTGAGGCTACCACTATACTTAACGGACCAGAAATTTCCACATATATGATAATACATGTACTACATACATCAGATACATGTATATAGTGGATTCTTAAATGTACCAAGACACCATTGGTATGTGAAACGACCCGGGTATTGTGGCCAAAATGCGTGGCAGATTTTAATTATGGTGTAACACTAAAACTATGTGACTGAAATATCACATAATAAACTTTTCAGCATTGATAATCTTTGCTCTCATCCAGACAGCAATCATTAACAAAACCGTATGAATTGTTCCAATGTGGCATTGTCCGAGTCACATAACTTGACAGGTCGTGGTAACCTTTTGATTACCATACGGTACATTCTACTAAAATTTCTGTTATGACAGGCTTCACGGGAAATGCGTTTTATACATATGGAGACAAGTAGGTACGGTTACTCTTGCCAAAGTAATTTTAATTCCCTATAATTTAAACTCGTCAAGGTCAAGAAAGGGTTCGCTAGACACTATCCCACCGAGTTATATAGATTTTACAGTGCACATGATTTATAATTAATGATGACGAACACTGTGCATAAAATATCACATCATTATCATTCTCTTCTTTTGCAATGTATCTCAAATTTCCAATTATTTTTCCAAAAAAAGTTTTATATTACAAAGTGGACTCAAAGAAACAGTGTTTGTCCTATGTCCGTAACAGACTCTGTATCTACCCTGCTGACAATTCCTGAGTCTGCAAAAGAAGACAAAATAAAAGGGACTTATAAGTAGAAATAAACTTGATAATCTTACACCAGTTCGGATACCAACTGTGATATAACAATCTTATTTTGCATCATTGGGGTGATTACATTACAACATATTACCATGGGATGATTACAATACAGTTTTATATTTAATTCACATCATGCGATGATTACATTAGTCTCATAATACACCATGGGTGTTAGTACAGTCTTGTATTACATCATGGAGTAATAACAATAGATTTATATTACATCATGGATGATCACATTACAATTTTATATTACATCATGGGATTATTACATTAGTTTTATATTATATCATGGGGTGATTACATTAGTTTTATATTACATCATGTGTGATTACATTAGTTATATATTACATCATGAGGTGATCACATCAGTTTTATACTACATCATGGACGATTACATTAGTTTTTATATTACATTATGGGGTGATTACATTACAATTTTATGTTACATCATGGATGATTACAATACAATATTATATTACATCATGGGGTGATAACATTACAGTTTTATATTATATCATGGGTGATTACATTAGTTGTATATTATATTATGGGATGATAACATTACATACTTATATTACATCATGGAGGTCTTATATTACATCATGTGGCGTTAATAACATATATATATACAAAACTACACATGTATCCACCTTTACGAGCATACTGCACGCAATCGTAATCGTAATAGCAGAAGGATTCAACAAGAGAGTAGCCCGAGATGAATTCTTTTGCTACGACGATCAATGCACTCTGATGATACAGACAAACATTCGTGTGTTTTTGCATTTACAACATATAACATTTCTTATTTAATTGTGGAAACAAATTTATAATTCAATACTTTATTAACGCCAATTATTTTGTATGACTAGAATTCCATTTCGAAAAGTAGCTCCTGTGGAATATCTGTTTCCAAACTTTAGTGTAATATAGTGTTGTTTAATGTATGGGCGTATTGAACTCTATATTATAAACACGATCATAAGAACAAATCTGTACACAACCGTTTGGAATAAAAACAGATACGTAACCGCACTGTTACATGCAGAGTAGATACCACCACCGTCTACAAACAACAGAACGCTACATACAGATTAAATCAGATTAGGTATCACCATTATTTATAAATAATACTATATATATATATATTGGATTCCTCTTAATTGCATAGCCAAAATTTCGGAGAAAATTTTGCAAATAACAGGATTAGAATATTTCAGTGAATAATGATGATCTGTTCAATTAGTCCTTTCAGTTATATATATATATATATATACTATTATAAACATCCTAGGTTCTTAGTAATGGAATCTCATTAAGCATCAGGGTAAAACAATGAAATAAAAGCAAAATTTAGTTTGGTATTTTCTCATTTCTATGTGTAGTATGCCATACATAACTTTTTACCGCAATTAGTACATTTTCCCTCATTTTTGGGAATATGTTATGAAATTAACATAAATTCTTGGTTTAATCTATGTAATTAAAAGGAATATTTTAAATGTAAGAGAAAGAAAATGGTTTTGTGTTTTGAATTCTTATGCAATTAACAGGAATATGCAATTATCAGGTATGCAATTAAATGGAATCGGCTGTATATATAAGTACCAATACCATACTGCCATATTTCATGAAATTGACAGTACATGTGCTCCATGCATATAACATGTGAAAGAGAGGCTATGCTTCTTCTCGGTGATCTTTACAGAGAGCCTAAACTGGCAGATCATGTACCTTAATATCTAAGTCAACAGAACGTTCTATTAATTCGAACCTATTTGCAGTAAGATATGTTTAAAAAGCTGTACTGCCTCATTAACTAGAACATAAATAACCAAAATATATGATATAAATCCTGCAAATCCATCACCAATTCTGCTTAAAGCAAGAATAAAAGAATACCTGTGATCAAGCCAAATCCTACAAGAAAGGAAAAGGAAAACTGGATTGAAATATGAACCCTTTATATGTAAATAAAGTCATGTGTTTCTGGTAAATGATACAAAGACTATATATATATATATATATATATATATATATAACATGCAGTATCGTAAAAAGTAAGCCAATCACCCATGTATTATCATTTAGATCCTTGCATGATTTCTACAAAATTAATGCTTTATTAGTCAAACAACAATTTTTTCAATAAAATACTTAGAGCTATTAATATATAGAAACTTATATCTGGCGTCATTTTGTACGAAAATGTTGCATTTACAATTCAAAACACTAGATCCGCGAAAATGAAAGGGTCTTAGAACCACTGAAATATTTTGGAAAATACCAGTATACCATGTAATTTGTTTAGGTAGACAATATATGTGTATTGACCAATAAAAATACTGGATTGTTATCTTTTCACTAGAATCGTCTTCCAATTTCCAAGTATTTTTTTTTCGAACATTGACAATAGGGAAATGCTAAAAAGAGCAATGAGTTCCTACTTGAGTCATTTAGGTGTAATTTATCATATATTAACCATATAACTTTAATTTAAACATATTGTGTCTAGATACTGACATGTTCCTACTTTCACCATGAAAAAGAATCTGTATATATATTTTGTCTTGTATTATGTGTCTCTGGACAGGAAGAACAAAGCAAAACATCAATTTCTGATCATTTTATTTTATTTTAAAATGCAAATGAATAGTCTATAACAATGTTTTGGTATAAGACATTAATGAAGCATGATGGCCAATGAATGATATTTTGTTAAGTCATGATTATGCATTGGACTATTGCTGTTCCATACATGACCATTTAGCAAACTTGTAAACAATAAGTATGACTGTAAAGGTGACGAGAACCAGAGGCAGCCAGGAACCTTTTATTGCTCACCTGGTCTAAAATTGGCAGAACAATGCTGAAATAATTACACAGTTGTATATGGGTAAAATTCTGAAAGGGTGTACCAATGACCATTCTACTAAATATCTTAATTTCAAGAGATTTTTTAGTCCAATGATAAACTAAGATAGACTGTTGGCCAACTTGGCTAACAGGCATGGTGACTGGATACAAGTCTGAAAACCACACAAAAAGTGACGGCAAAGCTAACATGACCCAAAGGGACAAGTGAGCAAAAAAGACATCCCAGACATAATCGTATCATGTAGTGGGACAACACACAAGTAAATTCATCAGATTCCTAAAACTGTATAAACATGATAGTCCCTTTATTAATGATCATACCATTAAAGATAAAATACATCAACATACACATACATGTATATAATATGTTCAACAAAGGGCTGAAATGAAAGAGGCATAAACAAAACATACATAAAACACGCCATGCTACCGACATTTACCTCCCCTAATATCTTACTTTACAAACATTAAACACTTAAGTTCCATAAAGCTGTAAAACTAAAAGAGTATTTACTTCAGACAGAGAGAGAGAGAGAGAGAGAGAGAGAGAGAGATGCATTTGATTTCTGTTGTAATCATAATGACAAATTCAAATTCTCTAATTTACATCAATATGAAACATGGAATTTGAAAAAAAAATGAAAACCTTTTTATGATTTATATATAGGTCTTATATTTATATACTGCTCTTTATCCAATGAGCATACAGAATGGTAATGACTTGTGTAACTTTACTATATTTTCTACTACACATATCAACCTTAACACCGGTACATTAATAACCATACAATAATATTATGAAAAATTCAAACTGGATGGCTAGAAAGGATATGAAACGTTTTTGGTTCATACACTAAAATGTTGACAATCAAAATTGCAGGGACAAACAGTTTATCAAACTTCATAATACTGTGACTTAATAGGCATTTGTAAAGAAATCTCTCCAATTCTGCAAACAGGAGTGAAATGTGGAACCTAATAATTACCTGAACAGAAATAATTACATATGTGTAAACATAAAACTTTTGTTCTTTACAAGCAACAAGTACCTGAAATTATTTGTATCAAAATATTTGTTCTCTCTCAAATAAAAAAAAATAAGAATGTTGAATTGTATTCAAAAGATGCACACGCCCACACAAGCAAAAATACACAAAGATATTATAATTATCATTTTAGAAATGTTTTCGTCTTCACACATTCAAATCAATCATGCTGATGCATACTTTAATCTCAAAATTGATTAATGATAAATAAATATGGGTACTTCCGTACTAGGATAAGTTTATGAAGAATTGCTACAAAACCCTACCATAGTACAAAGGTATAATTATATAGAAATTATATGAAATGTCTCATATACAGTGTAATGAAATGTTTGGCAACTTTGTGCATCAAAAATGGGGAAAATCAAAGTTATATCATCATCAAGGGTAGGTGACAAAAAACAAAACCCTTAACAAATTCACCTCTCTATAGGAATATCCTTAATTCTAAAGGTTTTTCCATCACCTGCTTCACAAAAATCTTAAGTCTTAATACCAGAGCCTATGACTCCATAATACTCCTGTTTCAGCTGCTAAACAACTAATACAATAGGAATTCAACAAAAAATACTTTGAATCTTTGTATTCATACAAGTGTTAAAAGTATCCCAATGTGCTTTGAACAGTAATATAATGCTCAATGCCATAAAAATTGAAGACTTTCCTACTGAGGCTGAATAAATCTCTGCTTTAAGTATATTAATTAAGTTATAAATATGTAGGACATCACTCTTCAAGATATTAAGCTATTTAGAAATCACTCATTTGAAAATTTTCAAAACCAATAAGCATTTAAAGGGCTAAATGAATCGAAAATTATTACTTTGGTAGTGTTCCGTTCTCGTGTGTTCTTGCACCTGTATTTATGACAGCTTGAAAAATGAGATAACAATAGATCATTCACTGAAGTATATAGTACTTAATACTGTCCACACTGGCCCCTATGCGCCTAGTTTATTTTTACTTCAGACTATCTATATTATTTTTCAGTACTGTCCACATTCACCTCTATGTACCTAGTTTATTTTTACTTTGGACTTCCTCTACCTTTAACAGTTTGATCCTCTAATCATGCCACTGTGACATCATCAAATATGACTATTCATATCGGATTTACAATGTCTGAAAGGTAACAATCAGTGATGTTGTCTACTTACGTGTGAGTAAAGTAATTTTAAGTTACATTGTCTAGCTATGTAAAGTAATTTTAAGTTACATTGTCGAGCTGTCAAATAATTTTCAATTACATTGTCTAGCTGTGTAAAGTAATTTTAAGTTACATTGTCTAGCTATGTAAAGTAATTTTAAGTTACATTGTCGAGCTGTCAAATAATTTTCAATTACATTGTCTAGCTGTGTAAAGTAATATTGAGTTATATTGTCTAGCTATGTAAAGTAATTTTAAGTTACTTTGTCGAGCTGTCAAGTAATTTTCAATTACATTGTCTAGCTTGTGTAAAGTAATATTGAGTTCTATTGTCTAGCTATGTAAAGTAATTTTGATTTATGTTGTATAGCTGTGTAAAGTAATTTTGAGTTATGTTGTCTAGCTGTAAAAAATGATTTTTAATTATGTTGTAAACTGTAAAAAGTCATTTTTAGTTATGTTGTCCAGCTGTAAAAAGTCATTTTTTAATTATTTTGTCTAGCTGTGTAAAAGTAATTTTGAGTTACATTGTCTAGCTGTGAAATGTAATTTTGAGTTGTCTAGCAGCATAACGATATTACCCTGTTGACCTTCCCCTTATAAGACTCCACACTAATGACTTTTTAACAGTCACTCAAAGATAAACATAACTTCCCTGCTGTTTTGAAATATTGATAAACTGCAATTCAATAATGCATAAAGTTTAAGGAACAAAATCAGGCAAATGACACCACAATTCGATATAAATGTTAAAAACCATACATTTATTAAATACTGATATTTAGACATCAATGTCAAAAAACACAATCATCATTCATTCTTCCAGGATTCACTCACAATTGTTTTTGCTATTTTATTGTTTCAGGCATACAGTTTGAAATAAAAAATATCACAAAAAGAACTAATGATGAACGAAAGAAAGAAGACACTATACCATGGCACTGGATTCCCCAAGTTTATCTGCAATCTGCAAATGAAAATGAAATTATCATTAGAATCCTTCACTACATCTGTTGCTACTATAAATATACAGGTTTGACTGATGGAGGACTAAAATAATTGGAATCAGTTGTGCTCTAAATGCCAAAGTTATTATAATATATTATTATTAAATGTACCATTCATATGTTTTTGCAACCAACACCTTTAGATGTCTTGTTCCAGTAAGCAAAATTTGAAATTAAAATGAGGCTAGTACAACTTCATGTTATCTTATGTAAACTTTAAAAGACTACTAACATTTATTTCAATGAAATTCCTTTTAAATCAACTGAAGATTATCCTAAACTACAGAAAATACTGTACCAAAACTTCACCACAAAAGTTGAAATACTCTTAATGATATATCAGAGTGTCTAAGAAAATCATCTTGCAAATAATTCTGCATATCTGTATTATCATTTTGGGGAATTCAAAACTAATCCAAAATATTCTAATGATTTAAGTGCATAATCAGTGACCTACACTGCACCCTACTTTTTGCAAAGAAGTTCAAGGACAATATCAAGTCAAAAGATTTTTTTATTTCTAGACCCCACAAAAGATTGTAACTAAAGCTGAAATATGTACATTATAAAACTGGTCTCAACGTCTAAATTATAAAGGGAGATAACACAGATAAAATATAGCATCCATCTTATGTAGATTTAAATAAGATAGAGCAACATTTAAATTGAAAATTGCTATGATTCTGGGCTGTCAGAATTCCTGTGTAAATACTAAATCAATAGCTGAAAAAACAATGAATTTGACAAAAGAAAATATATACATGTAAATCTGTTTTGTCAATCGAGAATTGATCAAAACAATTTTTATTTGAAAAATTTTCATAAATTCAATCTTGAAGGATTTTAGAGAAAAATCAGACCACAACATAACATGGGAGTGATCATTCAGGTTACATGGCGATTACGGCAAATACAAATCAGTTAACCCCCTTTTCGTTCTCCATAAATTCATTTTTAAGTCTTCTGGCTCAGTCTGTAGCACTTGACTCTTGATCCTGAGTCTGAGTCCAGACAGTAGCAGGTCGGTTTCTTGTCCTTTGGATGAGACAGTAGAACCAAGGTCCCATCTCACAGAAGATGTTGGCACATTAAAGAACCCTCACTGCTCAATGGCCGCAAGTGCCAAGAATACGCCAAAATTTGAAGCCCTTCACCAGCATTTAGTGAAGTCTCCACATGAGTGAAATATTCTTCAGTGGGACGGTAAACAATAATACAACAACAAAATGTTTAAGTATTCATTATTGCTATCGTAACCTGAAGGTTACAGTCATTCCTTTTAGTGTAACCTGTCAATAGGTTACACAATTCTGTTATTCTGTGGCCTGAAAAGAGGCAGAAAGGGTCTAACTAATGACCTAATGGAAGTCATTACCCACAATGATTGCAAATATTATAAACATAATACCAAAGTTATTTTGCTCAAGTCAATCATTTCTATCAACTAGACTTCATCAGTCAAGCTCCAATTTTGAATAGATTTTCTATTTAAGGGAAAGTGGCATAGCACATGGCCAAACAAAAAATCCAAATGCACAGAAAATCCAGCCAAGAGTAACCACCGTAAAAAGATGACTATCTTAGCTTTTGAATAATTCAGGATTTAAATGCTGTTATCAGTGCCAAATATTACTTTAGTATGAGATTATCAGTTGATACCGAAATACCAGATACTAGGTTTATGTATACCCTCAGGGACTCAAACGGTCCACCAGCAGTGGCAACGACCTAGTGGTTATAAATATTATAAACATAATACCAAAGTTCCAATGCTCAACTGATTATAAACGGTCACGTAACTCAGGTGACGTTAAATAAAAGAGTTGTTGATGGCAAATCAAGAATAATTTCATACCGATCTAATGCCTGGAAGGTTTAGTAATGACCCTACAACTGGTACTCTTCGTAAGAAGTTAACTGCAACAGGGAAAAATCCACTGAAATGAAAAATGCAGTTATATAGTATATCAGAAGTACACATCTTTTCTCTGAAAACGAATGAAAACATGGAGAAGGCATTGAATATAAAGGCAAGGTCTACATACATGTACCAGGAAGTTATGAATTAAAAAGAAATTCTAATGTCTCTGGTATATCACTGTATATGATTCACTGCAGAGTGTTCTAATTAAGCAAGCAACAGAGATATTTATCTAAAATCAATAGCGTCCTTTGCACTTTTTCTCATATTTCAAAATATGTGTCTTTTTTCAGTGATTAACACCATAATACTCCATTTTAATTTTTACATTTACATTACTGAATAAAAGGTAAAAACATATAACTGTGTGAGTTCACAAGGCCTTAAATTTGACAAAATCCTGAAAAAAATCTAAACATATTTTTCATGTCTGTATTTAAATAGTTTATTCCTCCTATTCCAACATTTGAGAGGGTAAAAGGTGAACAAGTTTGTTGGAATAGGAAGAATTCTTGAATAAACAATGAATTAAATATAATTAGTTTGTAAAATACACAAAGCTAAAATACCACAGGTAATCACAGGTAAAAAAAATAAGAGAAAAGTTATCATAAACTGGATAAAATCAAGAGGCATCCATAAGTGTTGTCATCAGCAAGTAAAAATGGCTGACTGTTTGTTGTTTCAGTCCATTCACTCTCTAGTACAATTTCTTTAGGTGATGCTGGCAGTGGTGGAATAGTCTTCTGTCTCTGATGGTAGAGGCTGGTATGTTGGCATATTTTCCATCAGTTCTTGAGCAGCATCATTCCACTCTGGATTTCTAAGTCGCAGTTCTTCTTCGTATATTGCTGGTACAGGTGTTAACTCTTCTTGGCAGCGCATTTTCATGCGTCTCATAACATCATTTACTTGTAGCTGCAATATGTCCGACTCATGGTTGTGGACATCTGAAATTTTGGCTGGAATGTTGTTCAATGTGTTGATTGTTGCTGGACAATTCCGTGTAGAACACTGCCATTAGCATCGCTCCACCTGTCTGGATTTAATCTGGAACTTTTAACCATTGTAAATCAGGTTCTGGTTTCCTAGTCTGTTGGCTATAAAACTGATGTTAAGCTGTGCATTAGCCATTGGATAACTGGTTGAACTCAGAATGGTGTCAAACATGTTGGCAGGGGTATTTATGAGATTTTGAACAGCTTGGAATGGTCAGATGTGAAATTGAATTCATCAAATTAAGTTTTGACTTTGACACTGAGTATGTCTTGACATCACATTAGTTATGAGCACAGTTTACATCATTACAGTAATAATACTTGGCTTGGTCTGTTACTTTAACCCTGCTCAGCAGTATTCAGGTATCACACAACAACAGCATCAACAAACAATTATCATTTCAATTATGATAATAATACTGATTATGAATTCTGTTCATTCTATAGTATTATGAAATTTACCTAAATACCTCCAAAAATTTTAATTTTCCATGAAATTGAAAAATTAAAGATATGCAAAAAAAGAACAAATTTTAAGAATTATCTGAAAATCTAACTTTTACTTAATATTTTAATATGAAATTGAAAAATTAAAGATAAGTTAAAAGAACAAATTTTAAAAATTATCTGAAAACCTTACTATTACTTAATATTTTAATTTACCTAAAAACCAAAATTTTACTAAGTTTTCCATGAACAATTCTAAAAAAATTTCTGAAATTTTACTTTACATTTACTAAATTTTATTTAATATTTACTAAATTTTAGGTTTGAAAAATTTAAAACTGTGTACATTTACATTGTAATTCAAATGAGAAAACATGTTTAAATTTACCTGTATATCTGAATTTACCTGTACAGTACCTGTATTTTAATTAGCCTTAAATTGCTAAAACAATATAACTAGCTTATAAAAACATCTACTGTTCATAGAATGTAGGAACGGGAGGAATATGATTTTTTCAATGTTGGAATAGGAGGAAGACACCATTTAAATGTGGTGTAAGTGTAAGGCTTACCTGAAGAGGAGAAAAAATCCATACATTTCTACACACATTCCTATGACTGGCCAGCCCATGAGGACAACTAGTATACCACCAATGAAAAATCCTGTTGCTTTTAATTTATGCCTTTGGAAAAAAAATCTGAATGTTCTTTCAAGTCCAATTACAAATGCTAATCCAGCAATGAATAATATCTGCAAAGGAAGAGTCCAAGTTAGATATTCAATGTAACCTTATTTGTTATTACTGTTTTACCCAAAACCTAAAAATACATTTTTCTTTTCTCATTTTTCTGATCATTATGAAATGATAATAATTTGGTTAGATATTGTTTTTAATATTGAGGATCAACAACCAGAAGTTTTGCATCCTAAATTTGGACCTGCAAGATATGTACATGTACATGTAAGTCACAAAATCATTTATATCAAATTTACTACCTGTATTTGGTTAATTTTGCTATGAATTGAACATTAAAAAATTACATTAGTTGGTTCTCCATTTTGGATAGAAGAACCTAGGTTTTAATGAAAAGTAAAAAATAATCAGCAAATTTCTTGAAACAATTTCTTGTACCTGGTGAAAACAGGAACCTTAGCCTTTTAGATATGCATGTACATGTACATATTCAGTGGCTCAAAATTACATCTATGAGTAATTTTTTGCAGTTTGGTACAATGTACATATACATGTGTTATAAAGACTTGCTAAGAACATTACATGAACAAATGATTTATCACTCAATAACAGCATTTTTATTTTTATCAATAAATAAGCAATCCATTTTACTCAACCACCCCTAGTCCCTTGAATATAATGTTACAAGTGTGGCATTCAGCCATCTGTAAACACATAAGGGTGATTGTTTTACCTGACTTATTTTACAAGTGTGGCACTCAACCATCCTTAAACATATACAGGTGATGGTGTTCCCTAACTATAATTTTACAAGTGTGGAATTCATCCATCTTACACATACAGGTGATGGTGTTCCCTGACTATAATTTTATAAGTGTGGCATTCAACCATCCTGAAACACATACAGGTGATGGTGTTCCCTGACTATAATTTTATAAGTGTGGCATTCAACCATCCTGAAACACATACAGGTGATGGTGTTCCCTGACTATAATTTTATAAGTGTGGCATTCAACCATCCTGAAACACATACAGAAACACATACAGTGATGGTGTTCCCTGACTATAATAAGTGTGGCATAACCATCCTGAAACACATACAGGTGATGGTGTTCCCTGACAATTTTATAAGTGTGGCATCAACCATCCTGACCCAGGTTAAATATATAAGTGTGGCACAGTTGATGGTGTTCCCTGGCTATAATTTTATAAGTATGGCATTGAAACATACCATCCTGAATCCACCTTAAACACATACAGGTGATGGTGTTCTCTGGTGTTCTCTGACTATAATAATTTATAAGTGTGGCATTCATCCATGATGGTGTTCCATCCTTAAACACATATCAGGTGATGGTGTTCTCTATAATTTTTTATAAGATTCTATCCTTAATTTTATAAATTGTGGCATTCATCCATCTCTGACTAAACATTCATCCACAGGTGATGGTGTTCTCTGACTATAATTTTATAAGTGTGGCATTCATCCATCCTTAAACACATACAGGTGATGGTGTTCTCTGACTATAATTTTATAAGTGTGGCATTCATCCATCCTTAAACACATACAGGTGATGGTGTTCTCTGACTATAATTTTATAAGTGTGGCATTCATCCATCCTTAAACACATACAGGTGATGGTGTTCTCTGACTATAATGTCACTACAAGTATGGCACTCAACCATCCTTAAAGTTAAACACATACAGGTGTAATATAATATAGCTTCACTTTGAGTTCCAAATTGAAAAATATCAGTCTTGAGTGGGATGAATCAATAAGCTCCAACCGAGGCTTCATCCTTCCCAAGACTGATATTTTTCTATCTGTAACTCAAATGTGGTGCTTGATTATTTTTCTCGCACATTAAAAGCTTGAAATCCTGTTTGTTTCCATACATATGTAAATCAGTTAACTATAATGTTACATGTGTGGCACTCAACCACCCTTAAACACACAGGTTTTGGTGTTCTCTGACACTGACTATAATTTTCAAGGAGCTATAAACACATATATGAATTTACTTACATTACCAATAGCCAACAATCCTTTGTCAAAAAAGAACAGAATCCCTAGGAACAAAAAGGCAATTCCAAACCCTGCCAATCCAACACCAATTTCTGTAAAAGTCAAATATAGAATAAATATAATTCAATTCATATTTCATGCCAAAATACAATGTATATAAATTTACAAAAATACTGAATGAAATTGTAATTTTCATTCAGCCAAACCAGCATTTTACACATCAGATATTAGCACTTTCTTTTAATCATTCAATAATTTGAATAATGAATAGCACATCATAAACAATGAAAATATCATTCATTTATGGTCCCATGCCCTGAAAAAATTTATATTTATTATGATGACGAAATAAAAATTGAATTAAATAAATGTGATTACAAATAAATACATTAAATTAATCTCCAAATTTTAAAGTATAAAGGAAATTGATGTATAACCATGGAAATAGTTGTCAAAGTGGTCCATTATGATAAACTACATTAGGGACATTGAGGATTGTCGGACTGTCTGGGACAGGAAGATTTGTCTGTCGGACAGGTAGAAGTTGTAAATAACTTGTCCGACAGGACAGGTGAAAATAAATTAGAGCATTTGTAAAACTCAAAAGACATGATCCACATCCTGTTTAAACATATCAGTATTGTTTTGTAATATAAATATCTTGTTATTACAACAATTAATGCCATCAAAAATATGAAATATGAAGACACTGAATTTATTTCATTTAAAGTTGGACTGGTACATACATTTATGTATTTCATCCTGACAGGTAATTCTTGGAAAGACCCGTTGGACATGACGGGTACCCAAAATATTAATGTTGAGCCTTGTAGCCTTCATATACTTGACTCAAACATTGGCAGTTCCAGTCAAGTGCACATATTTTTAATACAATCTTATTTGATATTTGTTTATTTGAAAAAAGATTGTATATTTAAGTTCCAATAATTGTTTATTTGAAATCAGATTGTACAATATATATTTAAATTTCTGCAGTTGTTATTAAATATTTCCATTTTGATACATGTTGTAAGTACATGTACAAACATTCATATGATTTTAATTTAAACATTTAAACGGCAAATTTGTCCAAGTTTTTTATGCTTACAAACATTTCTTTACTAGTAGTAGGAACTGAAGACAGTAGAATACACAAATTTGATTAATAATAGAACTATAAATTTTTACAATAAAATTCAATGTCCTCCAAAGAGAAGTATTGTTATGCGAGCAGGAAACTGTTAATTATCCATCTTTGATACTATGTAACTATAGCTTATATAGATATTGATTATTGTCTCTCAGTTGATAAAGGTCAAGTGGCCAGAAATTTATGAATTTGGCTATATATAGAGTGTGATTACAGTTTTTTTTTATATATATATATATATATAAATACATGTATTTAATTTTTAAACATTGCATAATGAAAAATAATTAGATAATAATTATAATGGTTTCTCGCCTAAGGACCTCCTTGCTTTGGAGACCAACTCGTATTTCAGATCATTAATTTCCAGTTAATAGTTAATGACAAAAATGATTGCCATGAGCATTTATTTCAGCCTCTCTTGTAAAACTATAGCTTTCGTCTTGTTAATAATATTTATAAGTACAGAACCTCAATTAAGAGACCACCCCACTAATTAGACCGTTTTGAGTCAATCAGAAAGGTGGTCTTATTAGCGAGGTTCCACTGTATACATACATTGATAATTTGAATGTGGGATGTTTTGCCCCACTACTATTGTTTAAAGTTATGAACAAAGAAAATGCCATTGTAACTAATGGACATTGTACCATGTAATTTGTACAAGTATTTGTTTTTGGATTTTATTTATTTTGTTTTCATTGGGAAGGGGGTAATCATCATGTTTGTAATCTGATATTAAATATTGTGCTGAAAATATTAAGCATAGAAATTAAATTTAACAGGATACATGTACATACTAAAACGTGAATTTACATCATTATATTATAAAATGTATCTGGTTGAGAATTATTGATACCCATTACATGTATCATATGTTACACTATGCCTTATCTATATATACCCAGTGCTCCAGATAAGCTACATATTTGCATATTTTTTGCATAAAAAATAAATGTATATGCAAGCACATTAAAATCCATGCGTAAGATAACCAATGCAAATAAAAATTGAAGCGTAAAATTATACACATTGGATCTGAAACTTGCTGAGAAATAAAATATTGAGTTCACTTGTTCTGAATGGATCTTCAGTGGTCATAATGTGTGTTAAAGCTATGTAGTGATAATGCAGTTTAAGCTGACCCAAACCCAGATGTTTAAATTGTGGACTTATGTTGTAAAGACAGATACAGTTAAATACAGATTAATTAATTAATTAATGGTAATTTAGCAAGCAAACGTTTATAGTTAAATCAATGGCAAACGTAATGAGATAACCAACTGTTATATAATATGATAAAAAAGTTTGATTATATAGGGCTGGATACTCTGATAGACTGGGAACAGATTGACTCAGGGACGAAATGGGGACAGGTTACTTTGAGGATGGATCAACCTGTTGCCATAAAATATAATAGTTTGTGAATACTTTTAACATCTCTCTGTAGGCTATATATTGATAGATAACAATCAAACAGGGGTCGGGTATGAGTCAGCTAATTGATGGCACAATTCAGCTCTTCACCGATTGGTTGATCATAAATGTAACAATGAATATGCATTTATGATCAATCAATCAGTGAACGTCTTAGATTTTCTTATGTTTAAAATGGAGACAGACGACGTGAATACAAAAAAACGATAGGTAGCTAGAATAAACGTCTCATAGATATGGAATTATCCCCTGACGTAACTTAATGATGATGGATTTATAAATCTAAAAGATCAAGTAAGCATATCAACAAATATCAGACGTCTGCGATAAGAAATAGATGGTTAAAATGATCACTAAACTACTGTGAAAATGTCACAGTATCTTGCTGGGAAGAAAGTATGTAGGAGGACTTCTGCCCTTGATTCTACAAAAAATAATCGGCACAGAAAGTTTGGCCTAAGGTACGAGTTGTGATGGGTACGAGCTAACCATAACCGATTTTATGAACTTATTCACCTGAAATAGCCTTGGGTATTATACAACAGATCCATTTTCCAGTTCTTATGTAATCTGGTTTTTGATCCGGATTTTTTCTTGCATCACTTCAATTTTGTTATGCTTAGCGATTTCTGGTATATTTCTCTGTGTCAATCAAGATATAAAATGCTTTATTTCATACAATAAATCAAAATGTCACAACATTTCATCTCTGTTGTAGAGTTCAGATGTTAACCATAATTTCTTTTTGACATAAATGGACTAGTGACAATAATCTGGCATTCAGATATAACTGCATTTTAGTTATTGATCGATGCAAAGACACATACCAAAAATCACTAAACATAACAAAGTTGAATTAGCGCATGAATAATCCAGATCCAATAACAGACTATATAAGAACTTGAAAATGATCTATTACGGCAATTTCCGTCGGTCAGTATAAATATCCTCCAGGGTCCATATTTCGACGAGAAAACTGTCCCATCGTTACAAAACGTTTATCAAGCAATTTCTGCAAAACTTACCAGTGTTATCAGTTTATTTTCAAAGACATTCTTATTGTTTCTATTTATGAAACAAATTCCCCTCAGCAATAGCTGGGCGCCGCCATTAGTGGGTCCTAATTTCGACAATAACGTCATATGATGTTGTGTACACAATATAGCCAAAACAAAACATGTGATTTCCATTGCTTACTGTCCATGCTTGGCAGACAATAAAGCTTCCAAGTTCATAGTGAGTGATTCGATTCCTTTATTGTGCTATTGAATTTTTACTGAATGAGGAATAACTAAAAATATGTTATTGAAGCATGTTGGTAGAAAAAATATAATTTCTCTCCTGCTTCCAGTGCATTCTCAAAGATATTATGTCAGAAGGATTTACACTTGTGTGCGTTTACATACATGATACTACAGGATTAAACGAAATATAAACAAAAGTAAATCGCTGTCAAAATTAGGACCCTGACGAATTCGTCAGGGTCCTCGACGATATATATATATATATATATATATATATATATATATATATATATATATATATATATTGTTAATTTGGTTTATACGCATATATCATTAGAAGTGTAATTAATGAGAAGATTTAACCTCTCTACAAACATGGTGCAAAGCATATTATCAGTTTAAACAAAATTGACACTACTCTAACTGAGCACTAATGAGCGATCACAGGCCAGATCGGGCCCATACTCAACGTAATAAACCGGTGTCAGTACTCAGTGACGGAGTGAGTAACGTGCCGTCGCGCTTTAAAACAATTACAATATTTTTATGCAAAGCAATTTTTAAGTTGAACTATGTGAACGGTACCAAATACAACATAAACTTACTCTGAAAATCAGTAACTTGCATCATTTTGAACAATTTCTATGGCAGTAACTAACTGACGCGTGTCATTTATCGAAACTTTGTTGTCCTACGAGCCACGACGGCTGATTAATAAGACTGTTAATGGTTTTACGCGAAGAAGATTTCATTCAAGGGTCACCACTCTGATAATATTGGGAGTGTGTAAATTTAGTCAGACAATATGTCCCAAATGATGTCCTCGATCTCGAGGACTTCTACCCCTCATAAAAATCTTAGCTAAAGTCAGTGTAATAAAATATGTGTGGGTTAAATGATAATTCATATATGCATTTTCTGAGCGACATATAAAACCTTGCTAGGCTTTATATATAGCTGATTTTATATATTAATTATAGGCATATAATATTGTATTGATAGCTATTTTTATTATTATCATTGACATTATTGTATAGCATGCGTCGGTATACTTTACCAACTTTAACAAATAAAACTATATCAACAATAATTATCATCGACAAATTCTAACACAATAGTTCTAGACCATTCTCGAATTGTCTATTCCTACTGACGAAAGTCGGGTCCGGCACCATAAAACTTGATAATTTACTCAAGTCTGAGAATATTCTCAACTCAAGTTCAGTCGGGCTTACAAATACCCAAGTAATAATATTGCCTATTTTCATTCTGTTGGTGTTATTGATTCATTATGGAAGCTTTATACATGTAGCCTATATAATTATTTGTTTATCTTTCTATTTTATTTATACATATATTTATATAACTATTTATTTATCCATCTGTTTCTTTATCTATCTATTTATTTGTTTATCATTGTATTCATTATTTTGTTTATTTATACATTTAATAATTTGACTGTCTATCAATTTATTTATTATTATCTAATATTAGGCTGTTTATTTATGACTCATTATTACTGAGTGAGCTAAACGCAGTTCTTTCAACAGTTACCTCTTCTCACTGTATTTAATCGACTCGTAGCTTGCGAACAATATTTACAGTGTCTCCGTATTTGAAAAAATGACTTATTTACGATTTCATATCAACTCGGATTGACATGATTAAGACTTTAAGAATTAAGATATAAAATATTTTACCCACTGTGTCCGTTTAATATGAGCTTCAACGACCGTACATTTTTGGCACTCTGCTGTTTAATTATACAACAAGATATACTCTTGATTATTGTCTAATTAATAGCTAAAAAATCACATTAATTTTTAAGATCCCCAAAACATATAATCTTTAGCGGTATATGAAATCATATACATGTACATGGCTTTGTATTATTGTTTTTTCCGGTAAAGTCTCGTTTTGACGCCTATAACTTTTAACAACATTATAAACAGGGTTGTCAAAACGTGTCCTTATTCAATTAATTAACTTTAATACCATATGAGAGTTATACTAGGTGAACAGAGGCGTAGCCAGGAGGTTATTCAAGTGTTGGCACAATGTTCCACACAAGGGGTCTGGGGTGCTTAAGGCGGGTTTGTATTTCAGTGATTTGTGCGACAATGACAATGGAATGAAGATACTGTAATAATGAACTTTCGAGTTACCCAATAATAGGGAACTTTCGAGTTACCCCGGATTACCGTTATAATCCTACCAGTAAAATGTTCCTCGGTATTATATCTATAGATAGCCCCGATAGCGCAATAGGTAAAAGCGCCCTCCTAGTACTCGAAAGGTCCTGGGATCGATTCCCGGTCTGCCCGTACATTTTCCCTCGCCCGCTACATTTCAGTAATTTTGAGTTCAACTAAATATGTTTAAAGAATCTCTAGGGTTTCTTTATGCAAAACAAAGTTAATGCGCTAAAAATAAGACTATTTCAAGCATATTCAAGATTCACCCCTTTTAAACATACTGTTTTGTCATAATTTGGTTTTAACCCGGGTAATTTTACACATTGATCTACTAGAGAGAGTGAAGACTGAAGAGATTTTTTAGAACCGTCCAAAAGAAGAGTTGTGTCGTCTGAACAAGCTTATATTCTTTCTCAAATAGACTACTTCCTGTAATATTTTTATTCTTTCGAATCATGAGAGCCATGATTTCAACACACAAAGGAAAAATGTATGACGATGCTAGATGCTGCCTCCATCCGCGTCCAAGTTTGAACAATTCTAGAGAGATGCTATGTTGAATTACACATAATTTCATGTCTGACAGAATTACCTTAACGAAATTTATGAAATATTCCCAATAATAATAATTGTATGAGCTTATTTAGGACTGACTTCATTTGATTTGCATAATGCCAGTAAAAAATGTGTATGTTGTATTTAGAAGGGATATTGGCGACGTTTGGCAAAATAAAAACTATACCTAATTTTGATATGAGGATAGTACGGAAGCCTATTAGGGTCACTCTGAAAAGAAAAAATATATATTTATGTCGTTTTAACGCGTTAACTTTCTTGTTAAAACACGGTAGTTATCTCGTTAAATCGCGATAGTATCTCATTAAAACGCGTTATTTATCTCGTTAAAACGCGTTAATCATCTCGTTAAAACACGTTATTTATCTCGTTAAAACGCGTTATTTATCTCGTTAAAACGCGATAGTATCTCGTTAAAACGCGTTAGTTATCTCGTTAAAATGCGATAGTTATCTCGTTAAAACGCGTTATTTATCTAAAGTAAGGTCAGTTAGTAAAATTAGTAAAAACCGCTGAATGTCACATTCCATTTCAAAACTGCATTTTCCGTGGTAGAGGCCTACACTCTTGCAATGATTTATAGTTTTTTAAATGTTGTTATTGTCAATGCAATTAATGCAAGATTTGCTGCTGACAAATGGAATTAAACCTGTATTGTTTATATCGGCTTTTACATTTTTATACAAAAAGTTTATTTGTTTATATTTGCATTTAAACGTTTGTGATGAAGTGACATTTGCTTTACACCTACGTAAGAGCACAGGACATTTGCGGATACGTATTGGGTTTCGAGTAGTATATATTTGCCCCATTTGCGCGTCCGTGTCTGATGAATGGGGAGGGGATAGTTGAGGGTTAAATGGGTGGAGTATAGGTGAATTTGGGAGTAGGTGGAATGAGGGGTTAGGATATGTGGGGGTGACGGACGCTGACGTGCAAATAGGGCGCCTAGTGCTCCGTATATTCTACTGTTTGGTGGCTATTGGGACTATACTTGTAAGGGCGCGATACTCCCTAACTACGATAGTACCCGTTCACAGCAGCACAAGAAATCCAAGATCACTTAGTATACTATATAGTTGTTTATAACGCGTTTTAACGAGATACTATCGCGTTTTTAACAAGATAACTAACGCGTTTTAACGAGATAAATAACGCGTTTTAACAAGATAACTAACGTGATTAAACGAGATCAATAACGCGTTTTAACGAGATAAATAACGCGTTTTAACGAGATAACTTACGCGTTTTAACGAGATAAATAACGCGTTTTAACGAGATACTATCGCGTTTTAACGAGAAAGTTAACGCGTTAAAATATTTTTTTCTTTGCACAGTGACACTTATAGGCTTCCGTAGGATAGTTCCACTATACAAAAATAGCTTGAAAACCTGTCGTCCCTGGGGTTTTGTCATTTTTATTTTTTTAAACTTTGAAGAACGTCAGAGGCAGTAACAGGTGAATCAAGTGTTTGTTTCCGATCAGTTGTAAGTTTAGGTACCACAAAGTCATTGAGTAAAACTAAACGGTCAACATCTTCGGGTGTATAATCTTTACATTTCTACAACTTATCATCCCATAAACAAACCCTTTATTTCATTTAATATACCTTATGTTGCTGTTATATGTCTGAACCATATTTATTTCATTTCTTCACCTTGGCTCATTATATTTTGTATATCTTAGACAGCTGTGTGTTGTTGTCAGTTGATATACCTTGGTGACATGCCTCTGATGGAACGTTATAGATTCTACGAGTCAGTCTTGTTTTTCCATGGCGCATGACTCCACATATGGGTTTTCCGATATCCGTGTTTGTCCGATGTCCACCAGATTTATCTCCTGATTTGATATAATATATGTGATTCCATACCGGACATCATTTTCCGTTCCTTAAATATTTTGATTAAATTTCATAAATGTTAGCAAAATAGATTTTTTAAAAATACATAGATAATATTTGTCAATTTTTTATGAACATTTTATTTCATCTTGTGAGGCAGAAGAAGAGTATTTTACAGGAGTTCGAAGCAGGAATGTGAATTTTATTTGTCACACACAATGAAGTAATTGACAAAAAATCTATTTATTGCATTTTTCATAAAATATGCTTAAAGTAATCCCAAAATTTGAAAAGAATTTGAATGTTTAATTTATTAATCAGTTAACACTGATTTTGCACAGTGTTACTTTTCATATTGTTTATAAGATTCAGCAATGAAACTATTAGTAGCTGTTTTTATGCTTTAACTGTAATTTCATATCTGTCTAAAATATATTTTCTTTCTGCTACCACCCATTTTATCTTATTTTATATTTTATTTTTCTATCGATATAATGCGAAATAATGATTACCTATTCCATTGGAATTTTCATCAGATTTAGAGATTACCATTTTCAGCTGTTAGTTTATATATTTCCGTTTTTTCTTATTTAGTATGCTGTTTAATATTACCATTTCAAGCATCACAATAATAAAAAGGGCATCAGTTGTTTTTCTTTTAATTTTCCCTTCTATTTTACTAATTAGATTGATTTACAATAGCAAAAAGGGACATACACAGGCATTCAAATTCTTACTCCTACATTTTTTGTATTTGTTTGAGAAACCCAGGCTTGGCAGGCACTTTTTCAATTGTAATTGATAAACGCAATCCTACTATTCGTATATGAATACCACATTGGACCTGGCTAAAAATGTAAGATTGTTTTATGCCTGTGTACAGCCCTTTTTGTTCTTGTATATCTTGTACAGGTAATGTAATTGAAAAAAAATGGAAATATATTTGAGTAAAGAAAGATAATGTCCCTTTAAGACGAATAACTTATCTTTCGTCATGATAATATGTCAATTTTTCAACCCATAGATAAATTACATATGCACATGTGTGATTTGAGATTCCCATGTTTGTAAGATATCAACACAGTTCAGGTTACAATGTGACCCATGGACCCCTTATAATTATGAACATACAGTACGACAAAATCACATTAATGAGTTAACGCGAGTTTTTCTCAGTTAAACCTAGCTTTTTTCTCCAGTTAAACCTAGTTTTATCACTTTTCATCCTAGGTTTTCAACGTTAAACCTAGTTTGTGTTCTCTTAATGTGGATTACAAGTTAACCAAGTTTTTATTCTGCAGTTAATCCTAATGTTTCTCATTACCCCCATTATCCGGAGAAAAACTAGGTTTAACGCAGATAAAAACTAGGACTAACAGTGCCAAAATCACATAACATTTCATCAATGTTATTGTGCCACAGTTAAACTAGGTGTGTCTCGAGCAAAAATAGATTAGACTCATTTTTATGATTTTGGTGCAGTTCAGTTTAGTTTTTTCTCTCAGTTTAATCAAGTTTTTCTCAAGTTAAAGTGGGTTGTTGAGAAAACCTAGGTTTGACTGATAAAGCACGCCAAATATCGCAAAAACGAGTAAAATCTAGTTTCTCTAAAGTTAACTCATCAACCAATGAAAACAGGACTCTTCTGTAAATCAACAACTTAGACCATTTCAAATCTGACTTAGGGGTGAATGTGTTTAAACTTGATTTTTCTCATTTGAATCTAGTTTTTTCTTCAGTTAGTGTAGGTTACGAGTAAATCTGCATTGGTTGAAAAAAGAAACTAATGTTCAACTGAAAGAAACTAGGTTAAACTGAGATAAACTAGGTTTAAACGCGGCGAAATCACTTTAATACTCACTAGTGTAATTGTGGGGCAGTTTAATCGTAGTTTTTCTCAGTTACACTAGTTTTTTTTCTAGAGGAAACTCATTTTTGTGGATTTTGTTGCGGGTAAAAATAGGTTTTCTCATTTATACCAAGCTTTCCTCCAGCTGATGTAGGGTACTTAGCTGATGTGGGGTACTGAGAAATTCCGTTTTAATCGGAGAAAAAAAGGTGAAACTGATTTAATTCAACGTTATCCAGCCTTCTATGCAAGCTTAACTCATCCAGCCAGCGCAGTTGACACAGTGGTTTTTGGTAACACTTATTTGAATATCGGAAGTAATTATAAAGAAAGAAAAGGAAATTTCATCATCAGTCATGACGGCGTTTATATGTTTTCGTGGACACTGACAACAGTTCCTCTACTCCTCTCGTTTCCACATTTCGTGTAAATGGACAGGAAATTGGCCGTATACAAGCCTGCAATAGTAACACTGGGGAGACAGAAACCAGTACAAATTTTGTCACATTGGAGACAATGTGTACGTTTATTTAAATACCGGAAATGCCATGCAACTGAAATAAACATTCCTTGAATGGTGAATCAAAACACATGGAATGTTAATAATGGATTTTTTTCACATATTGGGCAGAAAAAGGCATTTTATGAACACGTCTGTTTATGTTATTACGTGTTGAGATAAACATAACATTTTAGACAAGCAATTGGTGAATCAACATGTGTCCCCTACCTTTGAAACTAATATTACGTAAATGATGAGCAGTTACTATTCTTTACCAAAACACCATAGCCTAACGAACGCAGGCATCCGTAATGCTACAATCCCTGTTATCATGGATGAGGAATATTGACAAATGAAAGATCGTTTATGGACAGATATCGTTTTCATTTGCAAACGTTCTATATACTGAATTAAAAATCATGCACATGCAGTTTGAAATTGAAAGACAAATACCCAATTAATAGGTTTTTTTTTAAATATCAAGGTTTTGTCCGTTTTGATGACCCTTTAGGGTCGTACCCATTTTCATTCGTAAACAGTATGTGGCTTCATATGGGGATAAGTCCTCTGACGTTTGGTTAAAATTTGCCATCTGGTTCTTGAGAGAAATTAAAAATATCTTATATTTGACAAAAACGAAATTTTCGTACCTCAGTGTTTTGTGACTTTGACATTTGACCCCATAACCTTGAAATATTGTCAACAATGCTCCTGTTATAACTCCTAACAACCAGTAAATTTTAAGTTATTACTCTATTTGAATAACTTCCCTATATTACTGAAGCATCCTCTGAGCAACTATACTACAGCAGAAGGGATTAGTAAAGCCAGTTCATAATCGCGCAATAGTTTTCACAAATATTAAGGGTAGTCAACAATTATTTGAATTTTATTTCTAAATAATATCTCTTTTGAAATCATATATTTTCCTTATTTTTCAGGAAAGGTAACCGCATTCTATATTATTTCTAATCAAGATAAAGCCAGCTTTCCGTTTGTAAGATTGTATAACAAAAATATATACAATGGAGTCTTTTTCACGAATATTTCCGAAAAAGATGCTATGCCTTGGACTGACTTATATCTCTTCACATTAACAGTCAAATCTAATATGACCTTGCAGGGAAATGTATTGTTTCTAAACGAGCACTTTACGACTTTGTTCATTCTGATGGGCGTCCTTCTTGCCTGGATACATCTAATACAAGAAAAATTTGATGCAAAGCATCAATTCGCCGCCAAATGTATTTCAAAGGATGAATGCAAGCTTTCAGTTACTTAATATCTATTACGACAAAAAGTCCCACCAGATAACATTTTTGTGAAAATAGAGTCAACAGAACTAATTTAACGGCGATTTCCCGTCAACTAACACCAAGTTCACAGACAGTAGTGAGAAATGGAGTGGTCATCATGTTCCTGGTCAAATTCATCCAGTGTAATCATTCATTTTAGTAGTGTTTATATAGCAATTGACATCAGCGATGTAGCAATGTCTATATATGTAAAAGTTTACAAAATGACAGTTGCAGTAATTTTCACTGTTCTGCATAATGGTTGTCAACAATGGTGAAGAACTTGGATTTTTTTTAAGAAAATGTATTAAATATTAGTATATATCAAGAATATAAAACGTTATTTAGAAAAACATTTATGGAATAATTCAGAATTATTTTTTTTAAAACAAGTCCATATTCCAGTCTGTTTCGTTCATTGTTGGCCTAGCCGGCTAGAGTGGTTCGATCTTGTTTAACATGATAATTATGACTTTATCCATTATTACACAAAACTCGTGTTAAAAGTAACATTTTATTATATGTAGACTTTAGCATGTACTACATGTACTACAGTTTTTATGTCGAAATAAAAGTAAAAATGGTGTGCTTCGGTAATTAAGGTCTGTTTCGGTAAATCGTCCGACCCGTTTTCACTTTGTTGTTCTCCCAATCATCAATATTTCATACGACACATTTCGTTTTCGGTGTTATATTTATTCCGCTTTGCACAAACGAAATCATTTTAAATGATAAAAAACATTTTGTTCCAAATTTCCGTCGTCCACTAAACTTATATAATAGGATATCATGCTCTTATCAAAATCAAAAGCAATCACGTAATGATTGCTCCCATCATTTCGACTAATGTCTCCCACTTATCGTTATTTCAAAAATACGAATCGCGGTACTATACCTTAATTGCATTAAAAAAATTTAGATGCTGATTATTTATGAAACAAACCAACATCACTTTCATATCTGAAATTTAATAGCATTTTTGCCTCAAATAAAATTACTACGTCATTACTTCCGCGTTCAAAGAAACTAACAGCTCCTTCCATATACTACTTCCTAACTTAATTTGAAATATATTCGCCGCCTGGCGGCGAATAATAATATCGATGAAATGGATGGAAAAGGGTCAGAAGATTCATGTTCGGCCAGACAGAACCATTACACAAATCAAACACAATTATGTGGATATGTTATTTACTTGTACGGTACTTATTTCATTTTGATATTTTAATTGTGTCCTACGTCAGACTCAACTACTTATTCAGTGGTGGCCATCATTTCATGATAAGAAGAAAACTGGTTGCAATTTACTTGTTATTAGCATTCCGACTTTGCGTATGTAATCTGATTACTCTTACACGGTTTAGATAATACATTGAGAGTTAGGTTTCGTCTTATACCATTGTTTTCTTCAGTATATATTCATTTAGTTTTAGGTTCATACCTTTACCCCCAGTTAGCATATACAAAATTTAGGAAAGAAGGTAAGAGGTAGGATGTTTTAATCTTTTCTGCTAGTAATAGAATATTTTTTAATAATATTATGAAATAAAATGATGTCGCTGCCCTTCAATCAATAACAATGGAGTTTAGTAGATATTGCTTAAAAATAAAAAAAAAATCAAGATTGAGAATTATATATATATATATATATATATATATATATATATATATATATATATATATATATATATATATATATATATATAAAGCACAGATATCGCTGCAACATAATCATTTACTATGGACCTTGGATCAGAAATGATACTCTCTGCGTAAATAAATTAGTTGAGTTGCCTGTTCGTTGGCGGTTGTTGAGACGACTGTACCAATTGTGACGAGAATTCGTTCCTCAGGTATTTCATTTGGATTTGACTGTGGACTCACGGCAGGTGTAACTGGTTGACAGGTGATGCTTACTCCTACATGGCACCTGATCCTACCTCTTGGTTTCAGAGATTATCAACGAGTATTATTTGGTTTTGATGTTTATCTAACTGGGGTTAGTTAATTGTCAAAATTTGAAAACTAACTGGGGTTAGTTAATTTTCAAAATGTGAAAAACACGAGGTTTACCGAGTGTCTTCAAATTTTGAAAATTAACTAACGATAGTTAGATAAAAATTAATTTACTTCAATTTATTGTTGAATCTATCTATCTAATGGTCATATCTAATGACCGAGCATTCTTTGTTGCACTATTGCCAATACGATCATAGTATCCACGTTCTCAATCTGCCATTTTACATCACGGGTGTTTTTGTATTACAGACACCTGTGCGACATTTTGCATATATCAAATAAAGATGAATACTTATATCAAATTATCATTTACTCCTAGGTGTGATGTTATGAAATTTTAATGCGTTTTTGAACGATTATGTCATTCAAAATTATAATACCTTCATACTTTTGTGTGAATATGCATATTACATTCTCATTTGACGCCTTGGAGGAACTATCCGGTCTTTTGTCATTTTATCGATTAATAAACTAGTACATAAAGTATATGAACAACTAATAAATAAACATTTGAAAAGATAAAATACATCTTTTTATTTGCCATTTAATGACACCTTTGATAACCATTACTTGGAGACGTATTTACAAATTCATTTTACAGACTCCCTTAAGTGAAATGTCTTCCAGCAGCAGTTTCATTACCATACAACTAAGCACTGGAAGCTACAATATCATATAAAACGATGAAGTGGCCTAAGTGCTGAAAGCTTAAAAGTTAATTTCGATTCACACGAGCGGTATTTCAGAAATTATGCTTTTTTTTACGTTTTGTCAATTGATAATGCGAACTTTCATATATGCCATGCGATATATTTCATCTAACTAGAAATTAAAGACAACATAATCAGGCACACGTGATTCTTAATTGTACATTTTAATAACTATAGACACAGACAGGACATTAATAATATCGATGTCGTTTCCCATTGTAATTTTCCACATTTAACTAATAATATCCCGCAATCACCTGCATATGGTGATTGTTTCTCATAATTGATCCGATGTACAAGGACGTGTTCAACATAATAACATGTGATATACTGAGGTGAACTAGTGACTGACAAGTTATTGACACCGATATATCGAATATCGCGTTTGACTATGGACGACCGGTCGACAGGTGATGCTTACTCCTCCATGGCACCTGATCCGACCCCTTGATTTCAAGAGATCCGTGTTTGTCCATTTTACCAGATTTGTACCTATATCTTGAACATCCTAATGATTGATTTTAACGTTCCGCAAATTTTACGGTCTGTAGAATGGCTGGGTTCGTTTGCGATAACTCATTTAACGAAATATTGATTTACCTGTTCGTTAGCGGAAGTTGAGTATTCCTTACGAGTTGTGACGAGGATTTGTTCCTCACTTATTTCATTTGAATTTGACGGTCGCCAGGGGATGCTTATTCCTCAATAGCAGTAACATCTGTCATGTTTTGGCCAATATTCACTAGATTTGTATCGTATAAATGCCTTAGATTGTTTTTGGTATCGGAGATTTTAATATTCAAAGATACTGTATTTTCCTGTTTTTGTAACACTGTAAACGGGATACAGGTGTCAAACTGAGTACTTGTATTTCTTATGATTAGGTTGTTATTACTTATAATGAGTAAGATAGGGTCTTAAGTGTATTTGCTGATTTATGCGTATGTAAGTGTATTTCCCTAATTTGTGTATACTATGTTGTAACATAAGTGTTTTACGGAGTAATTGTATTAAATTTGTTCCGGAGATTTGTATGCTATGCGTTGGTTATTAAGGATTGTAAATACACAAGGGTGGTTCTTATTTCTTTTACGAAATATGCCTTTAACGTTTATAGGCCCACCTTAACACCTACAATTACTTTAAAACATCTACATTTTCTCTGCACATTTTATAACTTAAATACTAATATTGGTTTTTAAAGGGGTGTTAGCCTTTTTATCCAAAAATATAAAAACAAATCTCAGATCAAAGTATAAATCAATAGAATTACCAGGACATAGATACAAATCCGGTAAAAATGAACAAACACGGACCTTTGGAAACCAAGAGGTGGGATCATGTGCCATGGAGGAGTAAGCATCCCCTATCGACCGGTCACACCCGCCGCGATTCCACAGTCAAGTCCAATGGAATACGTGAGGAGTGTATCCTCGTCAGAATTGGTACAGACGTCTCACCAAACGCCAACGGAAAGGCAACTTAGTGAAACAGAGTAATCGCAAACAAGACTATGATACCGACCGTAAAATTTGCGGAACGTTGACATTAAACGCGGTTTTCGATATCTCTGTGTCAATAATTTCTCAGTGAGTAGTTTACCTCTGTATATGAAATCTTCATATGTTGTACACGCCCTGGCATATCGGATCATATGTGAAATATAAACTCCATTTGCGGGTGACTGCGGGATATTACTACTTAAATGTGGAAAATTTACGATGGAAAGCCGAAATCGTCGCGTTTGTCGTATAGCTTAGTTGCCAATTTCCCGTCTGTGTCTATATTAAGTAAAATCTCTAAGTACGAAGCGTGTGTGCTTGATCCAGTTGTATCTTTAATTTCTAGTTCGCTGAGATATATCGCATTGGCATGTGTGTGAAAATTGTCATTATTAATTGACAAAACGTCGTCGATATATCTAAATGTCAAATTAAAGGACACCACTAACTTTTTCTTCTTTTGATTTAGTAGTTTATGAATGAAGTCTGCTTCGTATCTATAAAGGAACAGGTCGGCAAATAAAGGGGCACAATTGGTTCCCATAGGAATGCCGACAGTTTGTTGAAAGACCACGTCTCCGAACATTACAAATATATTGTCTATTAGAAAATCCAGTTTTTATATCAACTTCAGTGTATTTATGTGTAGAATCAAATCGATTTTTAGTACTTTTACTACTTGTACTTGATGTACAATAGTACAATAACAAAGAGCTATATAAAAGCATAAAAGTCTAATTTAAAAGAATAATTGCCAAACTGGATTTTTCAAGAAATTTTCACAAAATATATATGCATTTCATACCTGTGAATATCTCTTTTTGATTTTGTTATTTTGTATCGATCTACATAGTAAAAAACCATATACGGTGTAGCGTAAAATTCTCCTACCCGTGAAAAACTGATTCCCGCATGGGCGAGAAATAGAAGTTTCGGTTTACAATTTCCGGCCATAAAAAGTTGCTACCGCAAGGCTTCCGGTTTATCGACAGAGCCCCCATTTATCGAAAAAATCTATTTAAGCGTTCGTTGATATAACAAAATAATTATTTAGTTGGTATGATGAAATCTATTAATATTTTTAACAATACTTGATGAAAATCTACTCCTCTGACAACTTGTTTTTAGTTAAGTGGAATCTACACCGTTGTTTGAGTTCCTGCTTCTCGAAAAATACATGGTCGTATTTTTAATATATGTTGAATTGTATTCATTATAAATCTAAACACTTATTGACTTAACATCCATTTCAATAATTGGTGAATATCCGCGTGTCTAGTAAGTCTAGGGACTAGTTAATAGCATGTTTTATAATACCGTGGCCGAGTTCAGCTGAATTAAAGTGCTCGATATTCAGTCAACTCTTACCATGCCTAACTCGTACCAGAGTCGAAACTATACGAGTTCGTTATATATAATCGGCCCTGATAAATAGTAGTTTTTCATAAGGCCTTTATATGTTTAAGATTCACCGTTCAAATACTTATGTGGATGAGGATTGTCAAGGCACACTTCATTAGTTAGTTTTTAATGTTTTGGAGAATTTATTCTGTTTGAGGTGTTTCTGATATTAAAAATTAATTTTTCCAGTACATATTAATTTCCTTATATCAAAATTATTTTCTAATGTATTAGAAAATACAACCGATTTTCAATATTGATTTTTTTCTTCGAATATTAAAAAAGTGTTGATTTCTATGCCCCACCTATTCTCATCACAGACATGTTTGTCTATAATCAAAAGCATTTATACATCTCGAAGATATGTACGTGACGAAAGCGGAAGTGATTTTTTTAATATTAAAAAATCAACTGATTATTTTTTTTTATAATTGATGTGCCACCTATGTTCATCACCTGCGCACTTATCTTTACTCCAATCAAAGCGGTTATACAACTTGAAGATATATGACAAAAGTAGAATTGATTTTTAAATATTTGAAAATAGAGAAAAAATTCCACTATGGCTTGCTAAAAAGCCATTGAGGATGTATTGCCTATTTTCAAATATTTAAAAAATTATGTTTTAATATAAAAATAAGGAATCAATTCCACTTTGGAATGCTAGCGATCCATTGAACATTTTTTATATAAATAGATAAAGAATCAAATCACTTAAATTCAACTTACTAGCGAGCCCTTTAGGAATTTAATCCCTATTAGGTGGACCGTTTGAGTCCCCGAGGGTATACATAAACCTAGTACCTGGTATTTAGGTACCAGCTGTTCATCTTATAATATACTGAAGTAATATTTGGCTCTGTTAACACTATTTAAATTCAAAAATTGTCTAAAGCTAAGATAGTCATTTTTTTACAGTGGTTACTCTTAGGCGTATTTCGGCTATACTTTTAGAGATATTATTTGGCCTTGTATGATACCACTTTATCTTTAGAAAATACACATACTTTTCAAATCGGAGCCCAACTGATGAAGTCTAATTGACAGAAACGATATCATCTTGAGCATTTCAACTTTGGTATTATGTTTATAATATTTAATACTTATTTTTTGTTAATATTAAATATTTATTTGTTTTATTAGAAAATAGGAAATAAATTCCACTTTGGTTCACTAGCAAACAAAAGCGGAATTTATTCCTTATTTATTGACATTAAAAAATACCAATTTGTACTATATATGTCCTTGCGCACTTGTGGACCAGTGATGGTATCTTGCAGTTATATGATTTTAGGATGGGAACATTTTCAAATTATTATAACATCAAATCTACTATGATGACCTACAAATGAATGAAAATACAAAGTCTGAAAAGACCTAAAAATCTATTTTCCAATTTCTACGAATAGCACAGACTTGAAATATACATCCATGTAGATCATTCAGATATAAGCAGGTGTTTTTTTTATTCATGCTGTAGTTCTGATTACACTCTGTAACCTATTTCTTATAAAAAAAATATTTAATTAGTTGGTTATTTATGCTCAGACAACTTTATTAAAGAGGAATATATATTTACATTTGAGCATTTAATTTTAAACAGGTCATATTATATGTGTCTCCTAACCCTCAAATGGATACCTTACACTCAATTACCAAAGAATAGGGAAATTCTGTGCAGTGATGCATGTAATGTAAAACAATTTTAGATAGTATAATTATGTTGCCCCTCAGCCCCCACCTCCGTTTGAAAAAAAATTCTGAATCTGACACAAGAGTGAGTAAGTGAGGGATCAATATATGCCACAATATTTATTGACATTACTGAAGTACAATGTAAGATGCATCTTGCTGATAAAAGTGAGTGCTACTCAGTGGCTGAGTGGCTAGCCAATCACACTTTGAATCATAATGTCTCTCACTTCTGGTAATTTCTGGTGCGATCCCCATTGGAACCAAAGCTGATTTTTATGAGAATGTTTACCAGTTAACTTAAGGAATGCTGGTAACCAGGTTCTCTCCTCCGCCAATAAAATTTGCTTCCCGTACGTACCATATAACTACTGAAAAAAATGTCGTATGACATAAACCACCATTCAAACAAAGAAAAGACTACAATACAATTAATAGTTCTCACTTAGATTTATCTCACCAGATGCATTGTCAGTAGGCCTATGTTGAGGCTTTTGTATAAGCTTTTACGCTAGTCCCTGAGATGTATTTCACTATGAATAATGCAAATATGTGACATGGTTTAAGTCATTTCATATTTTAGTTAATAAATAGGTAGCAAGCCATTGAATTTTTTTTACCTATTTTCCAATATTAAAAAAAAGTTTTATATCAATAGATCAGGAATAAATCCTACATCAACTTGCTAGTGAGACAGAGGCAAAGACAGACACACAGACAGACAGGGAAATACATGGGCAGAGAGGCAAAGACAGATAGACAGAAACAGGCAGACACCCAGAGAGACAGACAGGCAGAGAGAAAAAACAGACAGATAGCCAGACACAGACTAGAGACAGACATGTCTGCGACACAAAAACAGACAAACTGACACAGAGAGACAAAGCCAGACAGACAGAAAAAACAGAGATGGACAGACACAGAGTGACAGAGACAAAGACACAGACACAAAGACAGGCATGCAGATGGAGAAAGAAATACATGGGCAGACGAAAGACATAGACAAAGAAAGACATATTATCATTATTGTCATATCATCCACGTTCTCAGTCTGTCATGTTTCTGTATTACAGCTGTACGGTATCTGCATATATCGAATAAAGATTAATGCAATATCAAATTATTATTCACTTCTAGGTGTGATTTTATGAAAGGTGTCTTTTTACACGATCATATCATTCAAAATTATAATACCCTTACATTTCTGTTTGAAGGTACATATATGTACATTTGACGCCTGGGTGGAGACTATCTTTTGTCATTACATTGTTTAAAATACATAAGGGATACGTACAACTAATAAGTAAAGCATTTGAAAATAGAAAACATACGTTTTTATTTGCCATTTAAAGCGATATAGGCTGTCACAATGAAGATTTTTGTCCCCTGATATATAGTGGAGAATATGATAAAATGTGTGTTCAAATACATCGTCAAACACGTAAAACGATGTAAAAGATCTTCTTTTCAAACTTATTTCTTTTATTAGAATTTAAGTTTTCCCGCACCTAAAAAAAATCCAGCTGTATTTCCGTATGCAGTAACCTTTCTGATAAACTCTTTCGCCATATCAAATGTACTTCGTAATTCAAACAGGGTATCTCGGTCCTATTCCTATGTTAAAGTCGGCCGATTTTTATGTGTTTTATATTTATTTTTAAAAATACAGGACGTGATTTTTATTGGAAAATGTATGTATTTTGTAAAATATATACGTTTCAACGCTATTTTAAATACCTGAAGAAAATCGAATAAATATTTGAATAAATTATCAGGTCACTAAAAGAAAAAAATTCTCAATGTTAATGTTACCCTGAATGCTGACATTGACAAAATACAAACAAAATAACTGTGAAAAGTATGGGTACCTCGCGTTTTACAATCGTGCCGCCATACCTGGTGGAGTTCGGCAGTTCATGGTCATATGTGTCAAGAATGATAAAGCCGCAAATGCGATGGGACGAGTTAAAAATGGGTCGAGATCACCAGTTATACCCGGCTCGTGGACAATTTAAAAAAAAATCGAATGTTTTGAAACGACGAAAAAGACAAACTTTGCCTGATTTAGGTATGGAATGATGATATACGAAAATAAACGCAAAGGGTAATAAGAATAAAATGTATAATAACTGCAAATAGCACGTGTTTATTAGTCTCTCGGTAATCTTCGTAAAAAATTATCGAAAGTTAATTTGCAATGCTCAAAATATGGTGGTTTGTCGGTTGCAATTTTATCCGCCTACTAACATGGGTGTCAGCTTAGTTGGTAAGAGCGTCCTGCTAGTGTTATGAAGGTCCTGGATTCGATTCCCGGTCCGGCAGCACATTTTTCCTCGCCTGTCACAGTGGACAAAAATGACTGATATTACAGGTTACACTTGGCGAGATTGTTGCAATTTTACACATGCATTTGTTATTCGAACTACCAGATGGTCTGTTTGGAATATATATGAGATAGAATATCACATAAAATGGGCATGTAAAATTTTTCACCGACGACAGCTCATATCGCTTTAATGACACTCCAGGTATTCATTGTCGTGTGACATGCGGTAAATTATTTACATACGTAATTGCAAGTTCATTTTAGCGATTCCCTTGAATGTACCTATTTCAGCGGTATTTTGTTTACCATACAGCAAGAGTAGGCATAGACTGCTACAGTGGAATGTGTTTGTTTACCAGATTTTTGCAAATCTTTTCTGCTATAGTAAAATCCATATACACTGGCGGGTAAAGTCTTGTGAACCCACTCTTCACCGGGACGAGTTTA
The DNA here is from genome assembly GCA_030159075.1 of Atrina japonica. Taxonomy (NCBI): domain Eukaryota; kingdom Metazoa; phylum Mollusca; class Bivalvia; order Pterioida; family Pinnidae; genus Atrina; species Atrina japonica. The sequence continues at coordinate 436,594 of BROG01000343.1, read as the reverse complement.
AATTTTAAATAAATAAAGTATAAAATTAATATTAAAGCAGCATTAGCTAAGTTAAGAATTTTTTTTTTTCGGAAAGTGTGTAATAAGCATGAAACGATTGTATACCCGTAACAAATCACCCGACAACATGATTTACCGTCAAAAACAGAGTGCAGATGCCAAAAAAAATCATCAATATTTTAGTGTTTACATTGAAACTGAAACAAGACATGGCGTCTAATTTCTTTCCGATCATCTTCGTAGATGTCCACGAGATTTGCTGGTTAAGTGAACTTACAAGGAAAATTCGCACCCAAGACGAATCGTACCAAGACAAAAACGTAGACCGACTGAGTGACAAACCTACCCAACAATTAATAGAAGAATTCTTTTGTATTACCATATTTTGATATCACATATAAGCTTTCGTATGTCAAGATATTATCATTCATGTTTTAAACAATGACGTCATACCTTTGACGGCATTCCATGATAAAAGTGTGGATAATGTGTATGCAGCAGTTATATACAAAATAAAATGTCCTTGCATCATATTTAGTTTTTTTTTATACTAAAGTAATACTTCGCTGGGATTGTTCTATTTAAATTCTAAATTTCCCAAAAACTAAGTTTGTCAATGACCTTTTTAAGAGTGTGTACTCTTAGATAGATTTGGCAATACATTTTGGTTTATTATTTCGCCCAGTACGATACCACTATTTTCTTTCTAACATATACATTTATCATTTATTTCGAGCTCATCTGTCGAGCTGATTAAGTCTTACTGACAGAGACAGACGTGTTTAACATTGCAAACGTCCATACCAGTGGAGTTTGTATTATGTAGAGAATAATTAAAGCGTTATTCAACAACTCCAGTAATATATATCCCTCCTCTTGGTTTCCAGAGGTCCGTGATTGTCAATTTTTGCCGGATTTGTATCTACGTCCTGGACATTTTATTGATTTATACCCTGGTATCTGAGATTATATATGTAAATAATAATTGAAAATGTAGGCTAAATGTATGTATTCAAATATAAGCAATATTTACAATATGTTTTGTGCAATTATTTCTGCGCAAGTATTTGACCTATTTGGAACAATTTGGCCAACTCGACAGAAAGTAGAATATAGATTTTCATCCTCAGTCATCACAAAATGCCTTTTATATTGCATATATTTGATCATGTAATGAAAAGAATCTGTCAAGAGTTTCCATGCATAATACATTCATGATACTCGATATAAATTTTCAATTTTTTGCCTGACAGAGGCTCGCAATGGAAAACTCAAAAACTCGTATCATAAATGTGATATGAATGGAAACTCGTGACAGATTTTATATATATATATATATATATATATTATATATATATATATATATATATATATATATATATATATATATATATATATATATATATATAGTAAAACCTGCTACTGTTTTGTGATGTACTTACCGGCCATTTATGGTACTGGAATAAGTATGAAACCCTTGTTCTTTAAATATTTTATTATAAAATGTGCTTTACAAATAAAAATGTTATTGAATACTTTCTCTGATTAGCCCTGTAACCTGTTAGTTATCGATTCGGTCTAGCCAGTTGATAACTTCTAGGTCATTAAACATAAAACATAAGCGAATTTTCATCGCTCTTTAAAAGGCTATTAGTTTTTGTTCACAAAAAGGGTATTTTTGTCTTCATTTAATTTTTGTACTTGATGTATAATAACAAAACTTAAGGGTTATGCACATCCATCAACTTTTATATATATTCTTATATATTTTGCGATAAATAGGTCAGATCTAGTCTGGTATTCATATAAACATAGTATTTTATTATAGAATTTTTATGCATATTCTTATGTATATCTTAATATTTGCTATTTTATATTAATGTAAGTAGTGAAAAGATAAACGATTAAAAACCAAAGCCAATGTCCCTTTAATTTTTATCCAAGACTTTTTTAACCATGACAAAGATTTTATCCATTCAAAAACGCTGTCTGAATTCTCAACTTTTTGACTAAATGTCTGGCATAACCCTCAACAAAATAATACCTTATCTGAAATGTGTCCCTAATTGAACAGAGTCCGCAGTAGTTTGGACGTCTTTAAAATACATTTAGGTTTTTCTTCAATGATAGAAAGGTCACCGTTTATTACAAACCCGACAGGATTTTATTTGAAGGGAGATGAGACACTTAAACGTGTGACGGTACTTTGTTGAAGATGATTGATCTCAATTCACAGTAAAACATTTTTTCGTAATTCAATAGTTTGGATGCAATAACTGTAAATAGATTACATAACAATATCGAAGGTCGAGTGCACAAAACAATGTTCAATGAAAAAATTATATCTGGTGGGTTTGCGTTGTGTTTGAATCTAAGGTGTTTCAAAGTATACATGAGGGGGGGGGGGCTGGATGTAAAACTGCGAGCAAATTGCATTTGGTTTTTTATTATTCTTTTCGTAACAGAAATGAATGACCGCAACTAAATATATTGTTAAATATGTACGTATGACGAAGAAAAAAGTAGATAGAATAAAGACCTTAAAAATATATAGCATATCCAGAAAACGTTGCGTGATTAATTTTAGTGGGTTTGTTGGTTTTACACCAATTTCTTGACCCCTTTCCATCCCTTTCATCAAAATTATATTGGATGTATCAAAGCAATTATGACGCCCATCCACATGTACATCGTCGTACTTTTGGTCGCTTGTATAAGCGTAAACAGGCTGAAAACTCAATAGAACTTCGACTGTCACTGTAAAGAGATACAAGCCAGTCCAGGTACAGCAGATTTTCCGGAAATATTCGTGAAAAGGTCTCCATTGTTTAGATTTTTATCATAAAATTTGATATACTCAAATCCGATTGAATATTTGTAGTATCAAATGCAGTATCTTTTCCTGAAACAAAAGAAATCTATCAATGACATTGAAAGAATTGTTTAATGTCCGGTATCATCATTGTTAACGTGTTCATTGAATGGTGACTGATCGCATTCTGAAATTGGACACACTTTATCACTATCAACAAAACATGTGCCTCCTCGCCACAATTCAAACATATTAAAGTGTGAGCTTGTTTAACACTTTCATATCTAATCTCTTGAACTCGGGCTGCTTTACTTAATTTAAAAATCGAAATAAGGATTCCAATCAGAGATCAACAACCATGGCTACATTTAACAATCTATTTGACTGTATCAAATGTCACTTTTACAAGATCTCACTATTTTGTACATACGAATCTTGTTTATTTATAATGTAATTTCCGACATAAAACATTAGATTTAAAGCACTACATGTTTTACCTCTGAAGATTACGTGATGACAAATGGATTTCAGACAATATCTTATTCTGAAATTATTTGTAGAATTATAATTGGATATTTTTGTAAGATTAATTAGAATTGTTTCGTCACAACGGTGCGTTGTAACCGGTCAAATGTGATTGCTGTCAATCGAAAATTGAACATCATATAGAATGTTACTAATAACTATAGAATAATTTAGGAAAATCTGACAAAAACCTATTAAATCATAAATTTTAATAATAAAGTTTCACATACATTTCACCCGTCTCCATTTTAATGAATAACATGTTTATTATACTCTTTACTTACAAATAAAAAAAATATCAAAACAAGTCTTTTACTTGAAAGACGTTCTTTAACAAAATCGCGCAAATGTACCTTTTTATATTGTTTAATTTTCCCCATAATTTTATTACCCGTCTAGGATGAACTCGTGTGATCAACAGCTATACCATTTTACACGAGTTTGTGATTTCATTATTTAAATAATTTGCATGAAAATATTGATATTTTCAATAGTTCCTTTCCATTTGGGGTTTTGTCTGCGACCGTAAATACATCCGGTTAAATATTTTGACAATTTATGAAAAAGCTCCATATTTGCATACCATGCGTTTTGATTCTCCATCCAGAGAATGTAGATTTCAATACTAAGGCATTCTCGGTGTTTAAATGAACGTAAACATGATCTCCTCCAGTAGTGTCAACGTGACAAACTTGTGTCTGTCTCCCCTGTAGCACTACTGCAGGCTTGTATACGCCCCACGTCCTGTCCATTTACAAGAATTGTCGAAAGGAGAGTGGGAGAAGAAGTTTCAAGTGTCCAAGAAAACATATAAACCCAGTAATGGCTGCTGATGAAATGACCTGTTGTTTCGTTATAGTTACTTCCGATATTCAAATAAGTGTTTCCAAACACCACTGTGTCACCTGCGCTGGCTGGTTGGGTTAAGCTTGCGTAAAAAGCAGGATAACGTTCGTCTACAGACAAAACAATAAATGCATTTGTATATAATAAACATAAACAATTTCAGTTGTCAATTACATACGTGGTATATTTTACAGTCTTATTTAAGATACATTTGTGGTTCAATTGATATTTTGTAAATACTTGACAAATTGTAATGAAGACATACACCTTTTTATTTCATTTAAACAATTGATGTTAGGGGTTTTCGTACGAAGTAGATAAATTTCAATAGTGGTGTTTCGATTACATTTTATTAATTCTTATTTTAATCAGAGCTCCCCTGACACCACTGGTTGAGAGAATTTAAGAGGGCATATTCCAAGGTATAATAGAAACCCTTTTCAATAAAAATCATCACCCTCATATACTCAAGAATTATATGGTTCAAATATATAACAACAATTAAACCCCAAACTTCTCAAAACGTAAGCGTTTCATTTGCACAGTGGGTATTATTCGGTAGTTTTGACAATACATATAGATTTATCGAATAGTTGTATCGTACCGCTTTTTCTTTCGGAAATATAAAACTGTATTAAATTCGAGCTCTGCCGATGACGTCTTTTGACAGAAACACAGAAACGATCGTCATTAGCATTTGTATTAGGCCATTTATGTAAAACAACATCTTAAACAATAATAGTGAGAGCCGACCCGAATCGGTCGGTACCCCGCTTGACTCTTAGTCATCAGGTCGTCTGTTGGAGTCAAGCCGGTGGCAAATCAGATTTAGGATGAGACAGTAAAAACCGAGGTCCCGTGTCACAATAGGTGTCGGTACGTTAAAGAACCCTCACTGCTCATTGGATGTAAGTGCGAACATAAGCCAAACTTTGAAACCCTTAACCGGCATTGGTGAGGTCTCCATATCAGTGAAAAGATTCCTGAGTGGGACGTTAAACAACAACACGAATAATTCTCACGAATATTTTCAAATACTATGTGACATCCAGCAGAGGTTTATTTTGATTTTGGATTATTATAACTAACGCCCTAACGGATTTAACTTTTAACTATCATTTTAGGATTTTAAATGTTTTGATATCGGTAATAAAATTTCTCCTAAGGAATATTATGATAACAGCAAAGTATTTACAATATCAAACATACTGAAATGTTTTCATTGTAGCATTCAAAGAAGAAACCATATTTAACATGAACTACGCACAAAATTAAACTTAAGTAGAAATATAATTTATACTTGGAAAATTGTATTGTTTGGATTTTATATGGAATGTGGGTGTGTACATTACAGTATAATACATCTCAAAGTATTAATATTTAGAAGGTCCAGGAAATAGCTACAAATCTGGAAAGGCAAATGGACAAAAATGGATCTCTATAAATCAACAGGGGGATCAGGTGCCATGGAGGAGTAAGCATCCCCTGTAGACAATTCACACCCGCCGTGAATTCAATGTTATTGCACAATTCTTTGAAATAAATATCTTTAGTGTAGTACTGCCAATCGTGTTCTTGAAATCCTTTTATTAAAATAGACGTGTTGAATATGACGCAGATTTTGGAAACATTATTGAATCCAAACGATTCATACAGCAGGTTTCTAGAACAAATAGAAGCGCATTGAAGCGGAGGGAAATATTCTATATGAACCAGCGAGTTGTCCAGTGCATTTACATTGTCCATATCTAACACACGATAAAAATGATGACCATTATCCGTACAGCAACCATTTTGTTTACATTTAAAGTAATCGCAAAGAAGATAACTATCCCGACAAATGGGGGATCTTCTTTTTGAATGTTTCTTCATCGGTTGCAGAAAAGTTCAATTAAAAGAAATATTATTCCTGTACTTATAATTACAATAATCAACGGGACTCTCCTAACTTGTAATGCATTTTGTAAAGTGGTTTCAGATATTAGATTTGAATTGTATAATACTAGTATTACCTGTACATTGGCATATCTGCAAAAATGAATGCTTTAAACACGAATTGGGATGACAGCCTTAACCAATTAATTCGTACTGAAAATTGAGTTAAATCCGGTATTCAATAATTCAGATGTGTATCCTTTGGAGATGTTTCTATTTATGATATACATCATATATTTTTATACATAATACATAATGAAATTATTTATACTCATTGGACTGGAAAATTATTATGAAAACTAAGTATCCTTCGATGAAAAAAAAGCAAAAACAAAAAATGAAAAACGGAAAATCGATTGATAATGAATTTTCCATCTGTAAAAGACCAACATTTGAATTTCATAATTAATGTGTCACTAGCTTTTCGACAGCGCTTGGTAAGTCGTCTGCACCAAATGTGGCGAGGATTTCTTGCAAATTATTGTATTCTTTAAACACACACACACACACACACAGATATATATATATATATATATATATATATATATATATATATATATATATATATATATATATATATATATATATAAAGCAAATATAATAGTAATATAGCGATATTTGTGCTTTATTTGTACTTGTATTTCTCTACACTACATGCATCGTTAATCGATCCATTGTCATTACCATTAGGATTAAATACCTTTCACCTCTTTATATATTCACCGACCTTGACCTTTTAACCGAATTTGACCTTTTCATTGAAATAAAAAAGTTTCAATGGAAAGCTTGCGACGGGTGTGACATGCAGGGAATGCTGACTCCCTCCGGACACCTGGTCCTATACCGTTTGGAATTCGCAATAGTTGTTCATGTTGAGACCGTTGTATACCACCAAGCTTGATTTTTGTCACCGATTTCACTTTTCATTGAACTGGAAAGGTTTCCATGGAACATTTGCGAAAGGTGTATTTTTGGATAATATATAAATACTATTGTCTATAGCTCAGTTTTTTCTTTAATATGTAAAAAAGTTTGGGACCAATATTTACTTTATAGTTTGCGCCCGATGGCATTTTCATACACTTATTACTGTAAACAAAGCAACATACGACGATGTAATTTATGGAAACTTTTTTTTTGATTATGTATGTATCTTGTATAGTGCATTGCCAGTTAAATCAAAAGACACATGAATCAATCTACTGATTATGAAATGTTATAGTAATGTACAAATAATAGCTTATGCATTATTATTTGTCCATTTTATATGCATGATATCAAAGAAATATGGTGTAAATCTATGAGAACATATAATTAATGTTTGTATTAATGATACGGGGTCTATAATTTATTTATCATTTGGTATTATATTTATGATAATTATAACCACCAAGTCGTTGTCATGCACTGCTGGTAGACCGTTTGGGTCCGAGAGGGAATATATAAACCTGGTACCTGGTATTTCCTGTACTAAAGTAATACTTCGCACTGATAACAATTTAAATTCTAAATTCTTCAAAAGCTAAGATGGTCTCCTTTTTACAGTGATTACTCTAAGATGGATTTGTTTATGCATTTAGATTTATTATTTGGCCTTGTATGATACCACTTTCTCTTTAGAAAATAGTATTTTAAATTGGAGCTCAACTGATGAAGTCTAACTGACAGAAACGATCGTCTTGGGCATTATAACTTTGGTACTATGTTTATAACAATTTAGTGTTTAATTAAACACTAAACGTAAATGTATTGTGCAAATTTCTGAAGTATTAAAGGGGCATTACTTGTGTTTACCAAGATAAATTAAGTCGATTTGTTCGACTTTTATTCCTTGTAGTTGATGTACAATAACAAATAATAGCTATACACAGACATAAAAAGTCTGATATTCTCATATTTTATATAAATAAGGTCAAGTCCAATATGGTATTCATATATTAATAGGAAGGTAGAGTTAATCAATTGTAATTAAAAAAAGTGCAGAACCTGGATTTCTCTATCAATTATCACAAAATGTATAGGAATATAAAAATCTCAGATACCAAAGTATAAATCAATAGAATGTCCAGGACATAGATACAAATCCGGTAAAAATGGACAAACACGGACCTCTGGAAACCAAGAGGTGGGATCAGGTGCCATGGAGGAGTAAGCATCCCCTGTCGACCGGTCACACCCGCCGTGAGTCCACAGTCAAGTCCAATGAAACACATGAGGAGTGTATCCTCGTCACAATTGGTACAGACGTCTCAACAACCGCCAACGAAAAGGCAACTCAACATTTCACTTAGTGAACTAGAATAGTCGCAAACAAGACTATTATACCGACCATAAAATTTGCGGAACGTTGACATTAAACGCGGTTTTCGATATCCCTGTGTCAATAATTTGTCAGTGAGTAGTTTACCTCTGTATATGAAATCTTCATATGTTGTGCACGCCCTGGCATATCGGATCATTTGTGAAATATAAACTCCATATGCAGGTGACTGAGGGATATTACTACTTAAATGTGGAAAATTTACGATGGGAAAGCCGAAATCGTCGCGTTTATCGTATAGCTTAGTTGCTAATTTCCCGTCTGTGTTTATATTAAGTAAAATGTCTAAGTATGAAGCGTGTGTACTTGATTCTGTTGTATCTTTAATTACTAGTTCGCTGGGATATATCGCATTGACATATGTATGAAAATTGTCATTATTAATTGACAAAACGTCGTCGATATATCTAAATGTCAAATTAAAGGACACCGCTAACTTTTTCTTCTTTTGATTCAGCAGTTTCTGAATGAAGTCTGCTTCGTATGAATAAAGGAACAGGTCGGCCAATAAAGGAGCACAATTGGTTCCCATAGGAATGCCGACAGTTTGTTGAAAGACCACGTCTCCGAACATTACAAATATATTGTCTATTAGAAATTCCAGCATGTTTTTTATATCAGCTCAGCTTCAGTATACTTATGTGTAGAATCAGAGTGGTGTTTGACGAAATAAGTATCCTGATAGCCAATCACTAGATATTTAAATTTTCGGGTACCACCTTTAGTGAAAAAGCAGTTGTCTATGATGCTAAAAAGTCTTTCTTTTAATTTTTATGTGGAATAGTAGTGTAAAGAGTTGAGAAATCATAAGTTTTGATACTGTGAATTCGAGAAAAATTGTGTGCCTTCAAATTTTCTAAAATGTTTTGCCAAAAAAAAAATTTAAAAGATATATATCATAGCTAATGTTCCGTGAACGGCATAGTATGTAAAACTAATATCGCCATTACCTACTGTAGGTTACGTCGTATTAAAGTATAATACATAAATCCTAAATCCTTTGTGGAAGGTGCAGTTTGTTTTATTTGGTTGATTTTATTTAAACTATTATTTTTTATCTTAGTTTTAATTAATACGAAACCAGTAAAAATCAGCAATGCTAAAATAATTATTGTACAAGCCTTTGGTACCAAAGTACGAAAGTATGAAAATGGTAAAATATGCAATATAATAATTAAAAAACAAACAGAAAATTACGAAACATCCGTAGTTAATTTGGTTAAAAAAAAGATAAACTCCGGGCCTTGTAACAGCCGGTATGAACGTAACAAAGATCAACTAACATTTTTATGGAATTCATTTCAATGTCCCTTGTGAGTATCGTGAGTTATCGTGAGTATTTTACTGAGTGAGTACACATATTAAATCTACCTTTCCGAGCTAGCAACCGTTAAGTCATCTTGCATGAGTGGGTTTATGAACATAGGTATTTGCTGTTTTTTTTTTCATATTGAGTTTGAGTTGTTATACTAAATCTGTTTTATCTATAGCATAACTTTGTCTACCGGAACAACTTAGGTGCCAGGTATGATGAAAGTAAAGTCTAGTCAGTTCCGAATCGTTGATATACTTCCGAAGGAACTAGAGTGAGATATACGTTGATTGGTTTAAAGTCCTCGTAATCTTTGATTTGAGGAATTGATATACTTTCACAGTGTTAAAAATTTTGAAAAAGTGATTATGAATAACCGCACAAGTAATACTCCTATAGGTGAACTTTAGTGGCATAATAAATAGGTATCTCCTCATTTTTCATCTAAGATATAACGCGATATTTCACAAACTGAATACTCAAACATGCGTTTAGAGTATTAAACTATGCCTTCAAGAATAAAGAGCGATCAAAGGTGTGGTAGTCACACTTGACCATAGCACTATGAGACTTTGCACATATAAATTTAATTAATGGATATTCAGCATTGTTGTCATATAAGAACTCACATAATGACTTGGTGCTATGACATGATCTCAGAAGTAGGATCATGACAAAGTGTCAGAAGTGTCAGAAATGTTTTGATTAACTGTCTGATTGCGTTTACTTCTAGCACGGGATATTATAAATTATGGCTTCATTCGATAAACATTGATTATATGGCAATTGTCCCATGTTTGGTAGAGTGTGATGTCGATATAATAGTCCTGTTTGCGATTATTCTGTTTCACTAAGTGAAATGTAACAAATCCGGTAAAAATGGATAAACACGAACCTCTGGAAACCCAAAGGTGGGATCAGGTGCCATGGAGGAGTAAGCATGCCCTGTCGACCGGTCACACCCGCCGTGAGTCCACAGTTAAGTCCGAATGAAATGCGTGAGAAACGAATCCTCGTCACAATTGGTACTGACGTCTCAACAACCGCCAACGAAAAGGCAACTGAAAATTTCACCCAGTGAAACAGATTAATCGCCAACAATACTATTATACCGACCGTAAAATTTGCAGAACGTTGACATCAAACGTTATTTTCAATATCCCTGTGTCAATAATTTGTGTGTGAGTAGTTTACTTCTGTATATGAAATGTTCATATGTTGAACACGCCATGGCTTTATCAATAGCTTTATTGATGGTATAATATTTACATGCTGGCTGCAATTCCCTTCATTGCGATTATATAGAGAAATGTATTGCATATGTCAGTATTTGACCCGAGTGTTAACCGCTTAGTTTACTTTTTGGCGTAGGAAAGCATGAACGAATCAATGGAATGGAATAACACATATTTATTTCTTATTTATTTAATCTTAAAAGCCATACATTGCTACAAAACAAACAAAACTCACAGAAAGAAATGGGAAACACAAGACTACATCTGTAACACACTGTACATCCTACAGACCCATATCACGATATATCTAGCTCATGCTATGACCAGAACCACAGACCACAGAAATGAAAGTTCGCTTCGTATAAAACTTTACAATTCTAACAAGTCTGTTGAACAGTAAAAAGAGAGTTAAGCCTAGTGCAACTTTGTCCAGCATCATGGAAAAAAATCAATGTGCAGTACTTCCATTGCATATATAATCAATGATTTTCAAAATATGAAAAAAGTCCTTAACTGATGGATAGATATAAATTGTGTGGAAACCTGTACATAAAAGCGCAGCTGACAGGAGTTGGGTACGACGATATTTTCCCGCTCAAAATAAGTGCACAGACCTTTTTCTCACTTTGAGTTGATTAATTAATTCCTTTTTGTCATTTATACCTGTGTGATGAAAAGCTTGTTACTTTTAACCTTAGCAGCGAACATCCTTATATCGAGTAACAGTTGCAGAACCACTATTTCCTTCAAATTTGGTGTATTTAAATTCGAGTGCTATTATTATTTGCCAAAATTGAACTTTTTATATTTTGTAACAAACGGCGGGTGTGACCTGTCGACAGGGGATGCGTAATCCTCCATGGTACCTGATCCCACCTCTTGATTTACGTGTTTGTCCATTTTTACCAGATTTGTATCAGTATTCTGGACATCCTAAAGGATTATACTTTGGTATCTGAGATTTTTCATATTATTAACATATTTTGACAGTTCAAATATTGTTTTACAACATTATCCTACCTAAATTACTGGAACATGACATTAAACAGTGATATTTTGTCAGCTATTACTGCTAAAATTGCCTAATTTTCGGGTGCATTTTAACCATAAATGACTGTATATAGGTAGCGATCTGTACTAAGTCCCCATTGAATATTTTTGAAAAATATTTTGCGCAAAGAGTGTTTGTCATGAAGGTATATTGTATGAAAATTCTCAGCTCAATAACATTGCTTTTGAACCCTATTACATGGTTTTCTGGCAGACTTGCTCTTAAGTATGTAAGCGAATTCCAGTAAACAAAATAAGTGTATTGTACAACATATCAGTAGTGAAATCACACGAGATACTCTGCTTAATCTCCGTCGACATGCGTTACCATGTCCATGCAGTCCCAACAACACAAGACGAATAACTCTTTTATGTAATCAATGCATCCGGATCTTTACCGTAATAACTGTAATAAACATACCATTTACAAATACAATAGATTAGTATACATCCCTGGAATGTGTATCATTTAGTGCCAGTCATAACAGTATAAATATTGTAATTCATCAATGTTAACAATTCATAAACAAATTGATTTCATTTACACCTTAACGATAAACGATTTGTCTTAGTTATAATATATTTTTAGGGAACATTGAAATTTTAAATTGCCTATATTACAACATAAATTGCAAACAGTTTATCATAAACAAAGCCTTAAAATGTCTGAGGGCTAAACGACACTATGAAAAAATACTGTAAAGGTACTTTAGAGGGACATTAGCTGTATTTACCAAAATTGATTATTTCGAGTTTTTCGACTGTCACTACTTGTACAATAACAAATAAGAGCTATACACAGGCAAAAAATATTATATTTTATGAAAATAAGGTTAAGTGCAGTGTTGTATTCATATTTAAAAATACTAAGGTTGTGTTAATCACTTGCAAGTGAAAAAGTATCAAAACTGGGTAGCTCCAGCAATAATCAGAATATATATTTAGGAATTGAAGAATTTTTATGCCTGAGTAAAGCACTTTTTTGTTCATATATAAAAATATCAGTAATAAAACAGGGGATTTCTTAAAAAGAGAAACACAGTAAATGCCCCTTTAATATATATATATATATATATATATATATATATATATATATATATATATATATATATATATATATATATATATATATATATATATATATATATGTGTGTGTGTGTGTGTATATATATAAACGTGATAACATCACCGACCTCTCTGAAATTTTGCAGAAGGTTTGGGCTTATATTTACATTTCATTGAATCTTGTTTAAACCTAAGCTCACATTGCTGTATTCTATAAAATATAGAAATTTTAGGTTGCCTATAAAACAACATAAATTACAATATACAATAGTTTCATCATACAAAAAGCCTGAAAAGAGTAAAACAGCGACGATATGAGAAAAACTATAAAGGTAAGTCATTTTAATTGTATAAAAATTAGACGAAAACACGATAACATTACAAACCTTTCATCAATTTTGCAAATGGTGTAGGCGTTTATAAACACGTATAATTTTGGGTTTTTTTGTTTAAAAAATAGCTAGATTGGAACAGTCGATCTCATGTCGTTTTTAACTTTTTCTAAAAATAACTTTGAAGTAGGAATTTTTACGAACTATCAACATTCATGTCTAAAATGACATTGCATCTTCTTTTTTCATCTAACAAGAATATCTAATGATTATTTACAATCATACCGTTACCTTTAAAACTAACATCACATGCGTTTCACACTAATTACGTATCAAAACACCGGAGAAAACTGTGAACCCCGATGTCACTGTCCCGTCTACAAGATATATGTAGAAATCGTCTCCGATCGACAAATGTAGTAAAGCGACACCTGTTGTGTAATCTCTGCAGTCATTTGCTGGGCAAGCAGTTGCGTCTGAAAAAGATTCCCCTTTCTTTTCTCCGTTAACGATCAATTCAGTTTTTGCGTGTGGTTCGATATCATCGTTTGTCATTGTAATCCAAGTGATCAAATATACACCGGAAACAAAAACAGTTGCCTCCCCTGTTGTTTTGTTGTACATGTTGCCATCATTTAAGAAAATATTGCTGAATTTAATTTTTCCTGGTCCAGCAAAATTATTTTCTAATTTGACCTTAAAATACGGATAATCTTCAACTTGTCCATCTACAAATAAAAGACATTTTGATCATGAAAAACTTGAGGTTGGCACCAAACAGCTTTTTACATTAATTTAGGACAATAATCCAAGGAATTTCATATTTTTTCATTTATAAAGTTTTAATTAGCTGAAAAATGAATCCCCATTCATAATTTATTTGGGTGAAAAAAGAATTAAAAAGGCGAGTTCCTTATCTATAACATTCTATCCATATACAGAAAATGTTACAGATTGCTTAGATGCTAACTAAAACAATCAGTGAAAGCCAAAATAATCGCTCATCCTATAAACTACAATCCGAGAAATATAATTTAAAGACGATATTGTAATTTTTTGAAAGAGAGATATCGTTCTTGGATTGATTCAGATACATTTGGGAATTTTTATTTTTCAAATCGAATTTCTATGATATTACAAGACAGTCGGTTTGAAAAAAGAAAATATACAATTGGGTAACATATCAAAAGATTTTACTCATCTAAAACGCTTTTCAAAGCATTTTCAGTTTTGTTTACATATGGGACTCACAGAGATATAAAGACAATAACTTACAAAGTATTGCATATTTCTTCAATTTCATTTTACAGTGGAATGCGCGGCTTTATATCAGAAACTTAACCAGGATTCTTTCAAAACAGGCTTCGGGGCTTTTTTTTTTGGAAGTGCTAACATATAAGCTGATGCCATCCATAGACACTTGTGAAAATGGATTTATATATTTGAAGTTCCTGTAGTTCAATACAATTTGTAAAGGGAAATGGGTAATTTGAAATCGGATGCCTAATTATCCCAGGATAAAAACCCAGCTTTAAGTTTGACTTAAAGGTAGCTTAAAGATGACTAAAGTTGGCTTAAATACGTCTTTAAGTCACCTTTAAGTCATCTTTAATTCATTTTTAAGCCACCTTTAAATTTTTTATGGCTTAAAGGTGGCATAAAGGTGTAGATGACTGCATGAGGTAGTTATGCTTCAAAATGATAATATAATTCTGTAAATCAGAAATATACATTATAACGACATTTTTCTAGTTTGCGCAGCGATCGCTGTTTTTTCATACCGATTGATGTAAAGAAATAACGAACCAAACCGATTTTCAAACGATAAATAAGTTTGGCTATATTTTAGGTTTTTAACTTTATTTATCGCAGAAAGTAAAAACTGCATTCAATGTATTGAGCAGATCAGGTGAGTTTACATTAATATGCTCATAATTTTAGTTTCGTTTATACTTACAGATTGAGGTGCTTTTAATTCTTTGTTAGGTGGCTTATGTTTTATTATTATTATTAATTAATTTATTAAAGTACGTAATGATATACGAATAAATGTTGTAGAAAATTTACATCCAGACACAAGCACTCATTTCAGGATTGGACTCATTAAAATGATTATCAATAAATAAACAAAGTTTGTACCGACATTATATTAATAATATCAAATCATATACATGTATCACAGAAACTGGTTCTACATCATTTTATTTTGAAAACTATAATGTCATATTGTCTTAAAAATATATAAAACTGCTCAGTCGTGTCCAGTTCATCAAAACAAGGGATTCGCTGTATGTTTCAACTGCTTTATCTGTTCACTTTTTAAAATGCAATATACAATGAAATAAATGCTGAGTATAAATCCCACATTTTTGCCGATTTGAATTTATAAGTGACGTTTTCACTTATTTTCAGAGTCTTATAGTATACTTTTTCACCTATTCTATTCAAACTTATAAGACGTTTTCACATATTCTTAATGTAATAATATATGCACTATAAATTTAAATTTAAATTTAAAACATAGACCCTAAAATTATGTTAGCATAATTATGTTATGTTATATTAATGATACAAAAATAAAATTGATTGCGATTACTAAAAGAAACATTTAATCCCGATATCATCGGCCACAGAGAACTATTAGTGAATTGCAGTATTTGTTTCCCATACTCATTGCATGCATTTAGACTTCTAGATCATAGTTTAAACTAAACCCGAATTAGCTATAACTGACATAAAAGTCAAACCTATAACGGACAGGTGGTAAAATTGTCTATGCAAAAAGGTGGAATGCATTCTATGTAGAAAACTTTTTCCAATGGGGGAAGCTTTTTTATGTAGAATATTTTCCGGGGAAACATTTTCTTTTGTGGATGGTTTTCTATATCACACCGGAAGTAGCATGATGAGTACATTGAAACCTATATTCTTCGTACAATTTGAACTGTTCACCACTAAAAAAAGTTATTGATTGTAGCATAAAACACAATAAAAAAACAACAAGTAAAAACAAATACCGCCAAAACATATGCAGTATCCAGAAAATGTTGCTTGTGCGGCTGCAGTGGGTGCGTTGGTTTTAACCCCAATCGTCTGATCCTTTTCCATCCATTTGATCGATATTATATTAGATGTATCCAGGCAATTCCAGCGTCCATCCACGTGGACATCGTCATAATTTTGATCGTTTGTATACAACTGAACAGGCTGAAACGCCGCCACAGCTTCGACCGTTACTGTAAAAAGATATAAGCCAGTCCAATGTATTGCTGCTTTTCCGGAAACGTTCGTGATCAGGGTTCCATTGTTTAGATTGTTACCATAAAACTCTATATACTGAGATCCAGTTGAACTTCGGACGTTGATAGTATCGAATGCGGTCTCTTTTCCTGAAATGAAAGGAAGTTATGATTTCAAAAAGTGTTTACTGTTTAATACAGAAATTCAAAGAATTTAAAAAGTGTCCCATCATTACTGTATGTTAAAACTATACTACAGGTATGAATTGTTGTTGCCAAAGCCTTTTGAATGGACTGCAGTGCATCGTGTTGGAGGGTAATTAGACGCATCCAGGAATAAGATGTACCCAATTACGGCCAGCAATGCAACATGTATCTATTCACTACTCCCAAGATACTGAAACGTTAGGCTGTTGTAAAATATGGCGTTTTTATAGTTGCCTTTCTGATTTAAAATGAAATAATGAATGAATTCAGATATAGCAATTATCTTAAATCTTGTTCCTGCAGGACAGGTAAACTGTAAAGTTTTGTCTGAATCCAATCTATACAATTTTGTTGAATAATAATGAGATTTTGAACAAAAGACACCTCATACTTACACTACTAAATATAATTTTTATTCTCCCGGAGAAATAGAAAAAGTGCTTGAAATAGATTTCGGTTTAAATGATGTCTTGCTTGAAATCATTTTTAAATATTTCTGTAAGAAAACTGTCAACTGCCCATTGAATTCCAATTGACTGGTTTCGAACACGTGTGAATGCTGTCAACCGGAATGTAAAAAACATGCAACATAAAAGCTAATGGTAACGAGTAAAGAATTCATTATCCAGATTTCATTCCCTAAATCTGGTCAACAATAAAATGACTGAATAAATCAAAACTATGATGTGAATGCAGCACATACCTTATCATTTGTCTTTTTTTATTTTCATGAACAATAACAGTCATGCTTGTCATATTTATTTGCGTATGAAAGTACATTTTATGTTTTCTTTAAAAGTGCCCTTTCGCAGAATTACATAAAATTATATCAATTATCGCTATCTATCGCAAATATATCCTCCGTTACATTTGTTTTCTATTTAGTATTTTGCTCCCCTCTATGACATTCTCGAGCTAAACCATATAAAATGCTTTTGTGACTTTATGTGAATTATATTCAAAAAATGTCGAACACGTTTTATTGTTATTGGTCTCTTACCAATGACACCAGGAAAATGGGGCTCTAGGTTTTGTCTGTATCTGCTAGTCCGTCGTGTTAGTGTTGTGTTTAAGGTTTATACTTGCTTGTCAACCACTTTATAATGGAATTTGTAAGCCTGTGTTATCTACTTTTTGTTATTTTATATCAATCTAAGCAGTAAAAGGGGAAGAAAATGTTTTCTTTGAATACAAACCGCAGCTACTGTCCTTTTAAGGGAAATTAATACAACCAAAAAGCTTTTTAAAAATATTTTGGGTCAAAGTAGTTGTGTAGATATTAAAATACATACCATGTGTTTTGATTCTCCACCCAGAGAATGTGGATTTCAGTTCTATGGCATTCCCGGCATTTAGATAAACGTACACAACATCTCTTTCGTGTAGTGTCAATGTGACAAACTTTGTGCTGGTATCTGTCTCCCCTTTACGACTACTACAGGCTTGTAAAAAGCCGACTTCCTGCCCATTTACAAGAAGTGTTGAAAATAGAGTAGAGGAAGTAGTTTCCAGTGTCCAAGAAAACATATAAACTCCGTAATGGCTGCTGATGAAATGACCTGTTGTTCTGTTATAGTTACTTCCGATATTCAAATACGTATTATCAAAATTCAGTGAACCTGGTGTGCTGGCCGGTTGAGTCAAACTTGCGTAGAAAGCTGGATACTGTTGATCTACAGAAATAAATACTAACTGTATATGTATATAATAAACATTTACTTGTTTATTAGTTAATTACATACTTATGTGGGTTATCTTATGTTTAGCTACATATGTTTGCATCTGTCGTGATCCAACGTGTGTGTTTGTGTGTGTGCGTTTGTATGTGTATGTGTGTGTGTGTGTGTGTGAACAACGCAGATTAAGGGATAATTGAAGTGTGATTATAGGGAGAACATAAGCTTGTATAATGATTCCGAGGAAAAGTTTCTTGTCAGGCACCTTGCACCTGCATTATCACCATTTTAACAATGGTTGCGGAATGAATACCTGACAAATTGTCATGAAAAAAATGTTTCAATAGGGAACTTCCGAATTAGTCCGGATTACCGTTATAATCCTGCATTTATTCACAAAAGTCACGTGAATTTTGATAAATGTCCCTCAACGTTATTTCTAGTTTCGGTGTCATGTAGACAAACCCGATAGCGCATTTGGTAAAAGCTAGTTAGTGTTCGGAAGGGTTCGATTGCCGGTCTGTCCGCAGATTTTTCATCCACCAGCTACGTTTCGATCTTATTGCGTTCAACTAAAAATCCCAGTGTAAGTTTTAAGAGTGGATATTTTTTTTACACAATTGAACGTGAGGATATTTTATGTACGCTACATACGTTGCCAATGTAAATATGAAAACCAGAAGAACATATCAGTAACAAAATCGAAAAGGCACGGATAAATGCAGGATCATAACGGTAATCCGGGCTAACTCGAAAGTTCCTTATTTCAGTTAAGGATATGATTTATTGTACTACTTGTCAAGTAAAGATACTGATAATTTGTTTAGTAACAAATTTTAAAAATAATTAAAAATAACCTCCTGTGTCTAAAGCAATTCAACAGTCTAGTACGCTCTTATGACCTTCACACTGAAATTGATAGTACATTGAATTATTTTTATTATATTAATAAAAAAGGCGACAGGGAAGAGTTTGGTCAGTAAAAAGCATACAAAAGCAAAACATGTGATAAACAAATCAAAAGGTCATAAATAAATCAACAGGTCATAAATAAATCAACAGGTCATGTCAAGTGAAATAAGTGTATGTCGAAAATAATTGTATACTATTTGAAGAATTGTGTTTGAATAATAAATCAAGTCAAAATATAACTTAAGGAGAATACAAAATTAGAGTTAATAACATGAAAACGAAAGTGTTGGATATCCTACAAGATAAACCTTTTAAATGTTGAATATGTTTGTGTTTAATTCAGCAAACCATCTGAATTAAAGGTAATTTTATTACTTGGCAGAACACAGGGGAAGTGTCATAAATATTTAAGGAAGAAAATCCCAAAATGGCGACCATTAACTTATGAATATTAACTATCTACTTTTAGAGAAAATGAATCATGCATTAATAATTAATTGATTTCCTATCGTAAGTACGACATTTAAGTGGTTACTTTTTTGGGCTTAATTATTGGTTATATCTGGCGAAGTGAGCTAGCTACTTATTGCCGTTCTGGTGACAGATAAATATTACAGGCGCCATTAATGTTTATCTGTCATCCAGCATCCATATTGACAATAAATGTACTCTGACAAACATGCATTCGTTATATTTACACTGAAATTCAAATTGAAAAACATGGTAATAAAATCCAATATCCTGTCTTACAAGTGACCAGTATCATTATTGGAGCAGCGAAGGTTATGGTAGAACAGCGAAACATAGAAATTTTCTGAATGGAAATATCTTGGTGGGCCGTCATTATATAAATGACGTAACATCATTGTGTGACGTCACATGAGGAACTTCATTTATATCTGATATAAATGTCGTCTAGATGAACACTGAGTTGATCTTATGAGTTTGCTTTTAATTACTATGTTTAAATTAATGCACTGCCGAGTTACGTCTTAAAAAGTGGTTTTTGAACATCCATACCGTCGTAGAGGTTTTAGTCATCCCTTATGTTACTTAATCTGACTGAGGATCCGTGGTGGGTTTGACTTGTCAAAAAATGGATGCTTTTATTCCCCAAATACATCTGATTATGATTAGGAATAGAAGATGTCCGTGTTTGTCCATTGTTCACCAGATTTGTATATTGGGGGAAAAGTAGGTTTAACTTTATGATGTGATTTTCTCTTGCAATATATTGAATTCACAATCTTTCAATTGATATATGCGTACTGTAAGCGGCAACACTCCAACACTCTTACATATCCAATATAAAGTTTGCAATACATATTTCGTTCTACTTCGATAAAAATAAACACTCCCAATTGTTGATATAGAAACAACGTGTATCGTCTTTCTTGCAAAGAGTTCTAGCAGCTGCAAAAAATTGTAGGCGTCGGTTAGAATCGCAAGTCATCTACTTAGCCGTTGGCCATTCAATGACTGATCTTTTTTTTTTGGCGAACGTCGGCCATTTGTGTGCATTTGACATTATAGAGATGTATGTATTAAAACGTCGTATTATAGACATTATAGTGATGTATGTATTAAAACGTCGTGTTATAGACATTATAGAGATGTATGTAGTCAAACGTTGTATTATAGACATCATAGAGATATATGTAGCAAAATATGGATATTATAGAGATGTATCTAGTAAAACGTCGTATTATGGTCATTATAGAGATGTATGTATTACAATGTCATATTATAGACATTATAGAGATGTATGTAGCAAAATGTCGTAATATGGACATTATAGAGATGTATGTAGTAAAATGTCGTAATATGGATATTATAGGGATGAATGTAGTAAAATGTCGTATTATAGACTTTATAGAGATGTATGTAGTAAAACGTCGTATTATAGACATAATAGAGATGTATGTAGTAAAATGTCGTAATATGGATATTATAGAGATGAATGTAGTAAAATGTCGTATTATAAACATTATAGAGATGTATGTAGTACAATGTCGCATTACAGACATCATAGAGATATATGTAGCAAAATATGGATATTATAGAGATGAATGTAGTAAAATGTCGTAATATCGATATTATAGAAATGAATGTAGTAAAATGTCGTATTATAGACATTATAGAGAAGTATGTAGTACAATGTCGGATTACAGACATCATAGAGATATATGTAGCAAAATATGGATATTATAGAGATGTATCTAGTAAAACGTCGTATTATAAACATTATAGAGATGTAGCTAGTACAACGTCGTATTATGGACATTATAGAGATGTATGTATTACAATGTCATATTATAGACATTATAGAGATTTATGTAGTAAAATGTCGTAATATGGACATTATAGAGATGTATGTAGTACAATGTCGTAATATGGATATTATAGAGATGTATGTAGTACAATGTCGTATTATAGATATTATAGAGATGTATGTAGTAAAATGTCGTAATATAGACATTATAGAGATGTATGTAGTACAATGTCGTATTATAGACATTATAGAGATGTATGTAGTAAAATGTCGTAATATAGACATTACAGAGATGTATGTAGTACAATGTCGTATTATAGACATTATAGAGATGTATGTAGTAAAATGTCGTAATATAGACATTATAGAGATGTATATAGTACAATGTCGTATTACAGACATCTTAGAGATGTATGTAGTAAGACGTCGTATTATAGACATTATAGAGATGTATGTAGTACAATGTCGCATTACAGACATCATAGAGATATATGTAGCAAAATATGGATATTATAGAGATGTATGTAGTAAGACGTCGTATTATAGACATCATAGAGATATATGTAGCAAAATATGGATATTATAGAGATGTATCTAGTAAAACGTCGTATTATAAACATTATTGAGATGTACATAGTACAACGTCGTATTATGGATATTATAGAGATGTATGTATTACAATGTCATATTATAGACATTATAGAGATGTTTGTAGCAAAATGTTGTAATATGGAAATTATAGAGATGTATGTAGTAAAATGTCGTAATATGGATATTATAGAGATGAATGTAATAAAATGTCGTATTATAGACTTTATAGAGATGTATGTAGTAAAACGTCGTATTATAGACATTATAGAGATGTATGTAGTAAAATGTCGTAATATGGATATTATAGAGATGAATGTAGTAAAATGTCGTATTATAGACATTATAGAGATGTATGTAGTACAATGTCGCATTACAGACATCATAGAGATATATGTAGCAAAATATGGATATTATAGAGATGAATGTAGTAAAATGTCGTAATATCGATATTATAGAAATGAATGTAGTAAAATGTCGTATTATAGACATTATGGAGAAGTATGTAGTACAATGTCGCATTACAGACATCATAGAGATATATGTAGCAAAATCTAGTGGATATTATAGAGATGTATCTAGTAAAACGTCGTATTTATTATTCAACATTATAGAGATGTAGCTAGTACATATGGACATTATAGAGATTTTGGACATTATAGAGATGTATGTAGTACAATGTCATATTATAGACATTATAGAGATGATGTTATGTGTAGACATTAAAATGTCGTAATATGTCGGACATTATAGAGATGTATGTAGTAAAATATGTCGTATGTATATGTATTATATTATAGAGATGTATGTAGTACAATGTCGTATTATAGACATTATAGAGATGTATGTAGTGAAATGTCGTAATATAGACACATTATACAGATGTGTATGTAGTACAATGTCGTATGTATAGACATTATAGAGATGTATGTAGTAAAATGTCGTATTATAGACATTACAGAGATGTATAGTAGTGACAATAGAGTCGTATATATATGTCGTATTACAGACATATAGAGATGTATGTAGTACGTATTATAGACATTATAGAGATATATGTCAATGTCGTATTATAGACATTATAGAGATGTATGTAGTAAAATGTCGTAATATAGACATTACAGAGATGTATGTAGTACAATGTCGTATTACAGACATCTTAGACATTATGTAGTAAGAGATAGTATGTAGTAAAATGTCGTCGTATTATAGACATTATAGAGATTATAGTAAAATGATGGATATTATAGAGATAATGTAGTAAAATGTCGACATTATATTACAGTAAAATGTCGTAATCTTAGACATTATAGAGATGTATATGTATGTCGTATTACAGATAGAGATGTACGTATTATAGACATTATAGAGATATATGTAGTACAATGTCGTATTATAGACATTATAGAGATGTATGTAGTAAAATGTCGTAATATAGACATTATAGAGATGTATATAGTACAATGTCGTATTACAGACATCTTAGAGATGTATGTAGTAAGACGTCGTATTATAGACATTATAGAGATGTATGTAGTAAAACGTCGTATTATAGACATTATAGAGATGTATGTAGTAAAATGTCGTAATATGGATATTATAGAGATGAATGTAGTAAAATGTCGTATTATAGACATTATAGAGATGTATGTAGTACAATGTCGCATTACAGACATCATAGAGATATATGTAGCAAAATATGGATATTATAGAGATGAATGTAGTAAAATGTCGTAATATCGATATTATAGAAATGAATGCAGTAAAATGTCGTATTATAGACATTATAGAGAAGTATGTAGTACAATGTCGCATTACAGACATCATAGAGATATATGTAGCAAAATATGGATATTATAGAGATGTATCTAGTAAAACGTCGTATTATAAACATTATAGAGATGTAGCTAGTACAACGTCGTATTATGGACATTATAGAGATGTATGTATTACAATGTCATATTATAGACATTATAGAGATTTATGTAGTAAAATGTCGTAATATGGACATTATAGAGATGTATGTAGTAAAATGTCGTAATATGGATATTATAGAGATGTATGTAGTACAATGTCGTATTATAGACATTATAGAGATGTATGTAGTGAAATGTCGTAATATAGACATTATAGAGATGTATGTAGTACAATGTCGTATTATAGACATTATAGAGATGTATGTAGTAAAATGTCGTAAATATAGACATTACAGAGATGTATGTAGTAAAATGTCGTAATTATAGAGATGTATGTAGTAAAATGTCGATAGACATTATAGAGATGTATATAGTACAATGTCGTATTACAGACATCTTAGAGATGTATGTAGTAAGACGTCGTATTATAGACATTATAGAGATATATGTAGTACAATGTCGTATTATAGACATTATAGATATGTATGTAGTAAAATGTCGTAATATAGACATTATAGAGATGTATATAGTACAATGTCGTATTACAGACATCTTAGAGATGTAGGTAGTAAGACGTCGTATTATAGACATTATAGAGATGTATGTAGTACAATGTCGCATTACAGACATCATAGAGATATATTTAGCAAAATATGGATATTATAGAGATGTATGTAATAAGACGTCGTATTATAGACATCATAGAGATATATGTAGCAAAATATGGATATTATAGAGATGTATCTAGTAAAACGTCGTATTATAAACATTATAGAGATGTACATAGTACAACGTCGTATTATGGACATTATAGAGATGTATGTATTACAATGTCATATTATAGACATTATAGAGATGTTTGTAGCAAAATGTCGTAATATGGACATTATAGAGATGTATGTAGTAAAATGTCGTAATTTGGATATTATAGAGATGAATGTAGTAAAATGTCGTATTATAGACATTATAGAGATGTATGTAGTACAATGTCGCATTACAGACATCATAGAGATATATGTAGCAAAATATGGATATTATAGAGATGAATGTAGTAAAATGTCGTAATATCGATATTATAGAAATGAATGTAGTAAAATGTCGTATTATAGACATTATAGAGAAGTATGTAGTACAATGTCGCATTACAGACATCATAGAGATATATGTAGCAAAAGATGTATCTAGTAAAACGTCGTATTATAAACATTATAGAGATGTAGCTAGTACAACGTCGTATTATGGACATTATAGAGATGTATGTATTACAATGTCATATTATAGACATTATAGAGATTTATGTAGTAAAATGTCGTAATATGGACATTATAGAGATGTATGTAGTAAAATGTCGTAATATGGATATTATAGAGATGTATGTAGTACAATGTCGTATTATAGACATTATAGAGATGTATGTAGTGAAATGTCGTAATATAGACATTATAGAGATGTATGTAGTACAATGTCGTATTATAGACATTATAGAGATGTATGTAGTAAAATGTCGTAATATAGACATTACAGAGATGTATGTAGTACAATGTCGTATTATAGACATTATAGAGATGTATGTAGTAAAATGTCGTAATATAGACATTATAGAGATGTATATAGTACAATGTCGTATTACAGACATCTTAGAGATGTATGTAGTAAGACGTCGTATTATAGACATTATAGAGATATATGTAGTACAATGTCGTATTATAGACATTATAGAGATGTATGTAGTAAAATGTCGTATTATAGACATTATAGAGATGTATGTAGTTCAATGTCGCATTACAGACATCATAGAGATATATGTAGCAAAATATGGATATTATAGAGATGTATGTAGTAAGACGTCGTATTATAGACATTATAGAGATGTATGTAGTAAGACGTCGTATTATAGACATTATAGAGATGTATGTAGTAAAATGGCGTATTTCATATATAGATGTTAACTACTCACTAACAAATTATTGACACAGGGATATCGAAAACCGCGTTTGATGTCAAAGTTCCACAAATCGGTATAACAGTCTTGTTTGCGATTACTCTGTTTCACTAGGTGAAATGTTGAGTTACCTGATCGTTCGCGGTTGTTGACACGTCTGTACAAATTGTGACGAGTATTTGTTCCTCATGTATTTAATTCGGACTTGACTGTGGACTCATGGCGGGTGTGACCGGTTGACAGGGAATGATTACTCCTCAATGGTACCGTATCCCACCTCTTGGTTTCCAGAGGTCTATGTGTGGACATTTTTTACTAGATTTATATCTATATCCTGGATATCCTAAAGATTTATACTCTGGTATTTGAGATGTTTTATATCATAGATATTATAGAAATTTATGTAGTAAAATGTCGTATTATAATGATCTATGTACTTAAGTAGCAGTCCATGTAAAAATCCCTACAAAATGGAAAACTTGTGATACTTGAAATGTCAAAAAAGTCAAATCATTTTCGATATTTCAAGATCATCTAAAGTTATGGGAATCTTGGAAGTTTCACAAACAAACAAGTAAATACCAAGTTTTAATAATTTACACAATCAACCCTTTACATTATTCTTCCATTGTGAACAATGTTAAATGTGATTTCCTTTGGATTATTTTTCTCAAAACTCAAAGAAAACAGTAATATTTTCATGCATAAAAATGAAGATTGAAGATAAAATATATGTTCTTTTAAACATTTAAAATTTTACTTTCATGGGATTTTGTACTGGATCTATTTTATAACCTCAATTAAAATATGATGGCTATATAATGTTATTAGACATTTTTGTGGACATATCTTGCAGAGGAAACTATCTTTGTTATCCTTTTTTGGATTCAGGCTCACCAAACTCTGTCTGGGCCAGGATCCCAGACTAATTGAAGTGTAAACAATTTAAGTGTAAATTATGCAGATAATAAATTACAAGCGCAGTTTTTATTCGTTTTTCCTGATTTTGAGTATGATATTTCTGTTGTTTTCCTTTAGAAAAGGCTGATATTTTACGGTCTCAATTTAAAATAAAAACTAGTCATTTACAATTGTTGTTTTGTTGACACCACTTACTGCACAGAGAAGGAAATGTTGCTACAAAGACAAAGTGCAAACTAATTTGGCAGTGTCCTGTGATCCTGTACTGTAGGCTGCCAGTTGCTCTTTTTTACTGTAATCGTATATCTTATTCAAATAAATGCCCCGATCACTGTGTCAAGAATAAGTAATAAGTCACAGTTTACCGGTTTAGCCTTTATTTGGTTGGTTTAGCCTTTAGTTTAGGTTACCTGGCGATTTCAAATTTCGATAAAACTCACTGAAATTAATGTTTCCAAAAAGACTTGCATAGAAAAAAAATCGATCAAATGGATGTTTACATTCCAGTAAAAATGGTAAATACAGTATGCACTTGAAAATACAATGATATATAGATCTAGTCACGACATATCACATTAATTTTTTTCCTTCTGTTTGATACAAATGTCACAGCTAATGATTGATCTGTAAAAATGTAACGAAAATGTGTTCTCTAGCAGAAATCCTAGGGCTACTGCCGTACTGGTCCCAAACCGCAGAACCAGTATGGCTTCCTCAGAGTGTCGACCAACACATGAGTTTTTAACTTAAATCCCAACTGATTCGTATAGTTCCCTGTGGTTGCATGTCG
Source organism: Atrina japonica (assembly GCA_030159075.1). Classification (NCBI taxonomy): domain Eukaryota; kingdom Metazoa; phylum Mollusca; class Bivalvia; order Pterioida; family Pinnidae; genus Atrina; species Atrina japonica. Next base: position 408,699 of record BROG01000343.1, on the reverse strand, counting down.
CCGATGTTAAATAGGCATTCACTATTGACCCACATCTAAATGACCATGTTGAAAAAATTTATGGTTCAGTGATAATGTTAAGATGATATAATTTCAGCATTATCTCGGGAAGAAAAAATGCTAGACACACCAAACTTGCATGGATGATGTGTTATATGATGACTATCTGCTTGCATGTTGCAGATGTTAAGAAGATTTGACTTGGGAATTATCTTAGAAAGTATTAACATAAAAAAAACTAAACTTGTGTGGATGATGCGACAGGTGATAGCTTGCAGTGAGGATACGTCTAGTGATGCCCATTAGCTTGCAGTTCGCAGATTTGGCATCTGACCTACATTTCACTGTTGAATAACCACGTTAAGAAGAATTGATTTCGGTATTATCTCGGAAAGTGGAAAGACTAGACTTCCCAATCTTACTCTGATGATACATCTAATGATGTGCTTCAGATCGCAGTTTGAAGATTTGGCATCTGACCTACATTTCATGGTCACGTGTCCACATTAAGAAGATTTAATTTTGGCATTCTCTCAGAAAGACGAGTCTTAGACAGACCAAACTTGCATGGATGATGTGTCATATGATGACTATCAGCTTGAATGCTGTAGATGTTGTATCTGACTTACAATTCACAGTTGAGTGACTACGTTAAGATTTGTTTTGGCATTATCTGAGAAAGTAGTAGTACTAGACAAACCTAACTTTATTATTATAAAATCACATTAATGAGTTAAACTTAGTTATTCTCAGATAAACCTAGTTTTTCTCCAGTTAATGTGGGTTACGAGTTAAACAAAATTTTTCCTCCAGTTAATTCTTTTTGTAACCAAAATTTACTGGAGAAAAAACTAAGTTTAAAAGAGAAAAACTAGGATTAACTGGACGAAATACTCATAAACGTTATTGTGGCGTAGTTAATCCTATTTTTCTCAGTTAAACTGGTATTTTCTTGAGAAAAACTAGGTTTAACTCATTTTTGTGATTTTGGTGCAGTTAAACCTAGTTTTCATTCAGTTAATGTGGGTAACTGAGAAATCTAGGTTTAACTGAGAAAATGTATGTGTAACTGATGAAGCACGCCGAAATTACAACAATATTTAATCCTAGTTTTTCTCGAGATAAACCTGGTTTTTTTCAATTAAACCTAATTTTTCTCAAGTTAATCCTAGTTTTTCTCGTAACCCACATTAACTGGAGAAAAACTAGATTTTACCGAGAAAAACTAGGATAAACGGCGCCAAAATCATATTATGCTCATTAATGAGATTGTGGCGCAGTTGGCGCAGTTAAATCTAGTTTTTCTCAAGAAAAATAGGTTTAACTCATTTTTGTGATTTTGGTGCTGTTAAACTTAGTTTTTCTCCAGTTAATGTGGGTTACTGAGAAAAACTAGGTATAACTGGAGAAAAACTGGGTTTAACTGAGAAAAAATAGATTTAACACATTAATGTGATTTTGGCGTGCCATACTTTTTGGATAGAAAATATTATCAGACAAAGCTGCATTGTCATTGGTCATGTGAGTGACTTTTAATTGTAATTGCACAGGAATACCATAGTTTCCATTATGTTATTTTTCACTGGTGAAAAGTAAAATAAAAAAATAATGATAATTAACAATTTATAAATTCTTATATTTCAAAATGAAATGAAAATTGATTAAGAAAATCTGATTATCGAGATAAAGGCAAATGTGCCATGTGAGGAGAGCTTGGTAATCTTTGATTACTCTATGTTTTTAATTTGCCATTTAATTTGTTCCGGTCAATGTTCAGTTTTAGTGGGTTCAAAAGTGCCAAAATAGTACACACTTTAAAGATCTATTTCTTTTCACCCACACATCAAGGATAAAAACTTAACACATGCCTAGAGAGCGGATAAAGTCCTGTACCAAATTTGAGAAATCTATGACTCAGGGAGCAAGGGTTCAGAATATAGTGTGTGGCTATTTTGGCCATAAAGTGATTATGGGTTTTTATGGAAGCCACATAAAGTGTTAGGAAGTTAAGAATATTGATTGGGTCCCAAATGAAAAGGAGCTAGAATCAGCTGCAAAAGGGGACAATAGTTTGTACAATTTCAAAAAATCATGAAACAATGATCAGCCTATTCTCACTGTAATCATGTTTTACTCAGGTGGTCCTCTTTTTATGTATAAAAAAACACATTCGATGTTGTATATTGTGATATGTGGGGTGTAGAGATACGTATTTTTTCCTGAGATATATTTATTTTTTATCACATTCAAATCCCCGCCCCTAAATCTTCTCTCTCTATATATATATATATATACCCTTTATTCTAATAGAGAGACGACACATCCAGTCATATACATGTATATGGACTCCTTTGATGTATTAGCCCCACCCTCACAAATTATTATTATTTGAAAATCATTCATATCCTCATCCCTAAATCATGTATGTTCTTGTTCCTTATGAAAATGCTAATACAGTGGTATAGGGGGAGTCATGTTTTTTACTTATAACTTGAAAACTATTTACATTCCTACCTTAAACCATTTATATTCTTGATCTTTACTGGTGGACACTTTCAGTGATGTATATAGGGGTTCTGTCTCACTCCCTTATATTTTAACTGATAACTGGAAAATCATTCACAACCCACGGTTAAACCATATATATTATAGGTCATTTATCTTCTCATATGGCTGCTTAGCAACAAAATCAAAGAAAAATCCCAAAAAATGTTCATTTAGTTTCTGTAAAGATCTAAATATTCTTCCATTATGTCTTAGTAATTTTCTTTTACATTCTTGATATTTTAGATTATTTAACCACAAATATGATTGATTTTGATTTATTTTCTATATAATTTGCAAAATATGCAAATTAACCATTTTTAATCAGACTCATGGATCTAATAATATACTTTTTTAATTTCTTTGTTTCACTTTATTAAAGAAGCAGTGTCCAAACATTTCAGAAAATTATAAATAATAGTGATTCATTGTAAATCAGTTTTAATTGAATATAAAATAGTGTGTTTATGTGTTTATGAGATCATTAACATTAACTCTGATATCATATGGTTGCGAAGCAACATAAAATAAAGAAAAAAAACATGACTTTTTCCCTTTTTTGTAGAGAATTGAATGTTGTTTATTTGTATTTTTTAGTATTTGACCACAAATTTTGGATTTTGGTGATTTTTACTTATTTCCTATACATTGCAAAATATGCAAATTAACAATTTTTAAGCAAAACGTATGCATCTACGGGTGTACTTTTTAATTTCTGAATGATATTAATGAAACAATGTCTACACATTACAGGTAATGAGAGCTAATAGTATATTCATTGTACGATGAGGAATAATGACATATACAGATCTAATGGTTGCCAAGAGGTAGGATCAGGTGCCATGGAGGAGTAAGCATCCCCTGTTGACCACACTCACCCAATGATAACAATAGTTATTCCGATGTCGTTGTTATTGCATATTTAAAAAAACACATACCTTTGATATGGTACTGCCAACCTTGTTCTGGTGATCCTGCCGTAAAAGTAGAAGTGTTGAATATGACACATATCTGTAAAATACTATTGAATCCAAATGACTCGTATAGAATACTGATAGCACATATAGAAGCGCATTGAAGTCGGCTAATGTAATTCATATGTACCACTGTATTGTCCAGTGCAATTACATTGTCCATTTCAACCGCACGATAAAAGGTTTGACTACTATCCCGTAAGGCAGGTATCGTATTTACAGTGAATATAACTGAACAGGCGATAAATATTTGGACAATATGAGCAATCTTCATTTTGATTTTTTCTTCCTCAGTTTCAAAAGATTTCAGTTAATAGTAATGTTATTGTCACAACATTCCTGTACATATAATTACAGTTCCCAGAATACTGCACACTTGTGATGAATTTTAGAATTAATGTAGATTCCGATTATTGCAGTTCTAGAAAAGTATTCCAGTAACATTACATATACACAATTATTTCTGTTCGGAATGGATGCTTCACACGTGATCGCAATAACCTCATGTAATCAATTTATTTTTTTTCGCAAAGTCAAATATCTTTATACAATAATTGATATGTCAGAGCTTATTGCTTAATAATTCATGTATATGTCCTGTTAAGGTCCGCTCCAATATATGAAATACATAAAATCTAACGACGTTCAATTAAACATAACTATTGTATCTACTGAACTACAAAGTAATTGTGAAAACTAGCTTAATTACCATTAGATACTATTACAAAACAGAAAATCGTTTGATACTGATAACAATGTGCCTTTGAAAATAAAAATGTCTTATGCGTATCTAATGTATCTCTGAAAACTCTGGAGTAAAATAAATGAATTTATCGAGAGTATTACAATACTAGATACTTAATGAAATATTCATTATTTATTCAGACAGGTTTCAACACATCATGGGTTCAGACATTAATGACTATTTGGAGTAGCATAAACTGCCTTGATTACAATTATTATGTCACACTTCACAAAATCCCATATAAGCAGAGATACATAGCAGGATCCAGCAAATGTTCTACCAATCCGTTATCTTTACTCCTTACCAAGATACTTACAGCCGTTAAGGAGAAACATCAGCAATACTGTACAGTTGCTTAATCCAGAAGCGATGTAAATCAGATATGGATACTTAAAAATTCTAAACAACTTTTCGAAAATTTGAAGGCACACAATTTTTTTCAGATTCACAATATCAAAACATACGACTTCTTTACTCTTTAAACAACAATTCCACATAAAAAAATTGAAAGAGAGACTTTTTAGCATCATAGACAACTGTTTTTTTTCAATAGAAGTGGTACCGGAAAATTTAAATACCTAGTGATTGGTTATCATGATACTTATTTTGTCAAATAACACTCTGATTCTTCACATAAATACACTGAAGATGATATAAAAAGATGCTAGAATTTCTAATAGACAACATATTTATAATATTCGGAGACGTGGTCTTTCAACAAACTGTCGGCTTTCCTATAGGAACCAATTGTTCTCCTTTATTGGCTGACCTATTCCTTCATTCATATGAAGCAGTCTTCATTCAGAAATTGCTGAATCAAAAAGAAGAAAAAGTTAGCGATGTCCTTTAATTTGACATTTAGATATATCGACGACGTTTTGTCAATTAATAATGACAATTTTATACATATGTAAATGCGATATATCCAAGCGAACTAGAAATTAAAGATACAACAGAATGAGGCATACACGCCTCATACTTAGACGTTTTACTCATTATAACCGCAGACGGGAAATTAACAACTAAGCTATCCGACAAACGCGACGATTTCGGCTTTCCCATCGTTAATTTTCCACATTTAAGTAGCAATGTCCCACAATCACCGTCATATGGAGTATATATTTAACAAATAATCCGATATGCTTGGCGTGAACATTTCATATACAGATGTAAACTACTCACTGACGAATTATTGACACAGGGGCATTTAAAACCGCGTTTGATATTGAAGTTCCGAAAATTTTACGGTCGGTATAAAAGTATTGTTTGCGATTACTACGTTTTACTAAGTGAAATGTTGAGTTGCCTGTTCGATGGCAGTTGTTGAGACGTCTGTACCAATTGTCACGAGGATTCGTTCTTCGCGAATTTCATTTGGATTTGACTATGAACTCACAGTGGGTGTGATTGCTCGACAGTGGATGCTTACTCCTCCATGGCACCTGATCCCACCTCTTGATCTCCAGAGGACCATGTTTGTCCATGTTTTTTTTACCAGATTTGTATCTATATCCTGAACATCCTAATTTTTTTATATTTTGGTAACTGATATTTTTATGTTATTCCAAAAGAGATTTAAATTCGATTTAAGCCCCAATACTTTTGCTGATATCAATGGTTTAGACTGCCTTGTTCTCTACTTTTAAAGCTGATATATTTCTTAAGCTATCACTCACACTTTAGAGATCTGCAATTTAGTTACAAGATAAAACAAGAAGCCAGGAACTAAAGAACTGATTTTCAGAAATATCTATGACTTCAAAATGGATACCCTGGAAGTATCATTGCTGGGGTTACCCAACTGGTATTTAGTGTATGGATGCCACATTAGTTTTTTTCCTCACTGTAAAATATTTTGTTTAATTATTATTCTGCAAATCGAATGCAAGCGGTTTATATATAAAAGTCAAATCCAAACATCTAAGACCGGCTTAAGTTGAAGATGTCCTTACCGTCAAGATTGGTACATTCCTGCTGATACCGTGTTTTAAAAAGAAAAATGTAGATGTTGATTTTTAATCAAAACATCCTTCAGACCATTCGTACAACATTTAAAAACAATTTACAGGCAAATACATAGTTTGCAGTAATTTCTATAAAGGATTAAAATATTGCGTTAAACAATATTGATTGCTTATCCCACTAGATATAAGAACAAAATATTCGCTTCGTCTGTTTTTATTTTTCAGACTCAAATTTACATCATAGTAATTTTACCGGGCAATATGCCAAATCTTATATCTTCATCAGGAACCCAAAAATCATTTATTTGTCCAATTTTGCTGAAGGATAAAGTGTTCACTTTATTTAATTTTAACGACTCACAAACAAATAACATCAACTTAAATTGTACAAATAGCCCTGAATTTGGCGTTAGGGGATATTGGGGAAAACTAACGCACATATTGATTTAAACAGGGACAATTTTTAAACCTGATTTGATCTGTCCTTTGAGAATTATTTTCCAGTCATTGTCTATTTGACATTCTCATTATTAACCATGCATAATTGATGATTAAATTTAATACTTCTAATGCATACTATTAATATATTCTTGTTTCAATATTCACACTCACAGATAATTATTTACAACATAATCGCATTGATATATTCCGAAGAGTTTACATTGCTCAAATGAGGGAAACGATTCGGACCAATTATCAATGTCCTGAACGCTATAAGACAAGCCCACAGAAGTATCAGTCTATTGATAACGACGGTTGTCACGAATGATACCCTTAATATGTGCCAGTTTAACTTATTTGTTTTAGTGATTAAAACCAAATATATATAAACAGCTGTTTTAATATTTTACATCGTTGTTCTTAAAATCCAATTATATGCATTGATTGTATATTTGATTACGAAAGTACCTCATTATAGACTGCGTACACATTTCCAAGATTCGCGTAGCAAATTACACACGGTGCAGTCTGTATTCAGGTCATTCCCCAATGTTTTACTGGATAAAAACTAGGTTTAACATGTTGTCGTTTAATTTATCACTTCGTCTTACCGCCACAATATTTTGAAAGGACCAATTACATATTCTAAGGAGCATAACTCTTGACGGATCTAAGCCTTTGTAAACACAGCTTCTTGATATTACGATGGGGACCACATGCACCAACTATGATGATGCTACCTATAATTGTTTAGAATTTTCAAGGGTAAAGGACGATTATTCATAATGTCTGATCTTAGAAAATAGGAATCTTTCTCTCACTTTTATATTTTACCACATTGTTAACACAAGCGCGAATTTATCTTCTATTCGCATTGCGTTAGGAAAGGTGTCGACAGACTGATCTTATACAAAGTTGTCGGTCCTCGTAACTGGACCAATATCCTCAACGTCTGAAAGACAGTCCCAAAACACGTGATCATGTAACCAACAGAATTAATTCAAAACCTAAATTACTAAGAATAGGGATGTTTTCAGAAAAATATAGTCCTCATATTCACTGTCATTTTGTCAAAAGTATGTTCGCCTCAAATAGTATTTAAATTTATGTCAGCACTAAAAATATATGGTAGAGACCAATGCTTTACAATGAGCAAAATCTATAGTTCATTTATATATTTTTTCTAGAATCTGGAAAAAACGCGAGACAAAGATTGGTCGAGAGTATAGGGACAGACTGTCATAGCTAAATATTTTAGAAGGATGTTTCAGACTGTCATAATTCAGTAATGTTGAGGATAACATTTCAGACTGTCAGAGTTATTGTTATGGAAGATATTTCAGACGCCAGTCATATTTAGGTATTGTTGAGGAATATGTTTCAGACTGTCAGTTATAGGTATCGTTGAGGAGGCTGTTTCAAATAGTGGGGGTTAAGTAATGTTAAGCATTATGTTTCAGACTGTCAGAGTTAGGTTTTGTTCAGGAGGATGTTTCAGACCGTCAGTTATAGGTATCGTTGAGGAGGCTGTTTCAAATGGTGTGGTTTAAGTATTGTTGAGGAGGATGTTTCAGACTATCTTAGTTAGGTTTTGTTCAGGAGGATGTTAAAGACTGCCAGAGTTAGATTTTGTTCAGGAGGATGTTTAGACTCTCAGTTATAGGTATCGTTGAGGAGGCTGTTTCAAATGGTGTGGTTTAAGTATTGTTGAGGAGGATGTTTCAGACTATCTTAGTTAGGTTTTGTTCAGGAGGATGTTAAAGACTGTCAGAGTTAAGTTTTGTTCAGGAAGATGTTTCAGACTGTCAGTTTTTGGTACCGTTAAGGAGGATGTTTTAATCTTCCAGAGTTAGGTATTGTTGGAGATAACACTTCAGACTGCATAGTTATTTATTGTTGAGGAAGACACTTCAGACTGGCATACTTAGGCTTTGTTGATTCCGATGTTTCAGACTGCCAAAGGTATGAATTGTTAATGGTTTGCATATACGTATCCTTGTTTACCTTACAAGTGCGACTGTCACTCGGAAAATGGTCAATAGATATTTATTTTCGGCGATTGTTTAATCCGAGTCGGAAAGAAGTAACATTAGTACACGGACATGATAAGTAATCCTTTACATATAAAAGATAAATGGTTTCAAATTGAACATTTTTTTAACTAAGCTAATATAGATTATACGGTTGAATGGGTCAGGAAACGTTCGGCTTCGTAATCAAATTGCACAAAACACATAAAAAGTAATATTTAATTTCGTATGACGAAGAATAGCCTTTTTTAAAAAACTGTTTAAATAAATAATAAATTTATACGACAAGATTACGAATAATAGATCTATACGACAAGAAAACATGTCTTCCGTTTCCGTATTGACAAAATATACTATAGTCATTAGAAATAGATAGGTAATTAAAATAATAGAATGGCAATTTATCAAAAGTAACTAATGATAATGTAAAACCTATTTTTTCTCGAGAAAAATCTAGTTTGATGGAGAAAAACTCGGTTAAACTGCGCCACAATCACATTACTGAGCGTTAGTATGACTTTTGGCGCAGTTAATCCAATCCGTGTTACTATAGTTTGCTTAAAAAATTAGATTTAACTCGTAATGCACATTAACTGGGGAAAAACTAGGTTTAACTGAGAAAATCTAAAAATCTAAACTAGTTATTTTTCGAGAAAAAATAGGTTTAACTAATTTTTGTGAGTAATTATGGGTTACTGAAAAAACTAGGTTTTACCAGAGAAAAACTAGGTTTAACTGAGAAGAACTCGATTTAACATGTAAATCATGCCAAAATCATAATGGGTCCATCTTAGTTTTTCTAGAGATAAACCCAGAGAAGCGTTAGATGTGGAAACTGTAAATTTCCATGATGTAACTCCCGTTTCGCCAGGGATAATATCACTTCCGTCAGATGAATCACATCATTGATTAATAATCTTGTAATCTCTAGAAACCACGATCGGCGAAGCCACCAGGGACCAATCCAAAATATGAGACAACGGTATGGATTATCTTCACTCTAGAACATTGGGAATCAGTAGAAATAGGTGCGATTGCATACCATAAATTCCATTCCAATAAAGTGACAGACTGTCTATACATTATGTCCTGGGATATTGTATCCAGAAACAGTAAGCTACTAGTTTGCAATTCTCGCCTGACCCATGTTTGAGTATTTATGTCTTATTCTTATCTTTATGTAAGCAAATAAAGTCTGACGGAATTTTCCTTACACTGCAAATGGTCCAGCGTTATGATTTGTAGAATGAAGTCATAGTACGTATGTAGCTTGCCAAAACAAAGTTCATAACGAAATCAATTCCCATAAAGAGGAAAGATAATCATTTGAATAATGGGAGAAAATGTTCAATTTAATGTCCATGGACAAACACAGCTTAAAAAGTTACCCACATTCACAATTATATATTGTAGTATAAAAATCTCAGATACCAAAGTATAAATAAATAGAATGTCCAGGACATATATACAAATCCGGTAAAAATGGACAAACACGGACCTCTGGAAACCAAGAGGTGGGATCAGGTGCCACGGAGGAGTAAGCATCCCCTGTCGACCGGTCGACAGCCAAATCCAATGAAATAATTGAGGAGTGAATCCTCGTCACAATTGGTAAAGACGTCTCAACAACCGCCAACGGAAAGGCAACTCAACATTTCACTTAGTGAAACATAGTAATCGCAAACAAGATTATTATACCGACCGTAAAATTTGCAGAACGTTGACATTAAACGCAGTTTTCGTTATCCCTGTGTCAATAAGTAGTTTACCTCTCTATATGAAATCTTCATATGTTGTACGCGCTCTGGATATCGGATCATTTGTGAAATATAAACTCCATATGCGGGTGACTACTTAAATGTGGAAAATTTACGATGGGAAAGCCAAAATCGTCGCTTTTGTCGTATAGCTTGGTTGCTATAATGTATGAAGCGCATGCGCTTGATTCTGTTCTATCTTTAATTTCTAGTTCGCTGGGATATATCGCATTGACATATGTATGAAAATTGTCATTATTAACTGACAAAACGTCATCGATATATCTAAACATCAAATTAACGGACACCGCTAACTTTCTCTTCTTTTGATTCAGCAATTTCTGAATGAAGTCTGCTTCGTATGAATAAAGGAACAGGTCGGCCAATAAAGGGGTACAATTGGTTCCCATAGGAATGCCGACAGTTTGTTGAAAGAACACGTCTCCGACCATTACAGATGTATTGTATATTAGAAATTCCAGTATGTTTTTTGTATCAACTTCAGTGTATTTATGTGTACAATCAGAGTGGTGTTGGACAAAATAAGTATCCTGATAGCCAATCACTAGTTACTTAAATTTTCGGGTACCACCTTTAGTGAAAAAAAACCAGTTGTCTATGATGCTTAAAAGTCTTTCTTTTAATTTTTTATGTGGAATAGTTGTATAAAGAGTAAAGAAGTCATATATTTTGATACTGTGAATTCGAGAAAAATGTGTGCCTTCAAATTTCAAAATTTTTTAGTGTCCACATCTGATTTACACTGCTTCTGGTATAAGTTTCTCCTTAACGGCTGTTGGTATCTTGGTAGATCATTTGCTGGATCCTGCTATGTATCTTTGCTTATATGGGGTTTTATGAAGTTTAGGTATCCAATATAAAAATGGTAGCTCCAAATCGGTATCCGTTGTTAGTATATCAAATGAGCGTAATACGTACAGACACTTGATTTTGAAGGATCTGGTCCTTTGGAAGTGAACTACGAGTGTATGTAGGATTTCCAGAATTCGTATTAAACCCAATTTCTTCTAATAAACAATTATAGTAATGTGCCTTACAAATAAAAATTATATTATTTGAGACTCTGTTGGTACCAGTACATATTGGTCATGTAATCTATCCAGTTCAGTTACTACTTCTGGATCACTAAACACAGAGGGATAACGTTTTTCATAGTCCCTTTAAGTTTTTGAATACGAGATTTTATCAACCATCGTATGGCTTTTAGCTTTCAGACAAAGTGTCTGTTTCTACGTCTTGATGTATCAAAATAATTCATTTCGAAAATTGAAAGAATAATAAAGGGAGGGTTTGACATAGGAATTTCAATTCGAGGGTAAGATTTTTGAATGAGAAATCCTAGGCTTGCCAAATTTTTGTTTGACTTTTTTCGATTGAGATTCCTTTGTCATACACTCAAGGTAGGGGTTGAATATTTTCTCCCATATTTTCAATAAATATATATGTAGATCTACTCTATTTAAATCTGACATAATGCACTGCATTCTAGACGTTACATACACCCTACATGATAAATTGTTTTGTGACGTCATAGCGCGTGAAGCTTGTAAGTACCCTAACGGTTGATAAGGAAATCATTCTCCGTTAAAAGAAAGGAAAAAATCTGATCTATCAACAATGGGAAAAAATATAAAATCTCAGATACCAAGGTTAACATGTTCAGGCTCTGCTGGATATAGTACTTTGTATCAATTTGATATCAATGTAATTATTTGATTTGGACATAATGCAAACACATTTAGCTACACATGTCCTGCTCATATCGTTGGATATATGTGTTGGACTCGTCTAAGAGAAAACATCGATAGCAATGTATGACATATTACGAAGGGACTGACAGTTGCAAGTGTCAGACATGGTATTAATATATGGGAAACCCGGGATGGTATTTGAGGTATATGATAATGTCTAATTCAGTATGTACGAGAAGTCTAGTTAACAAAATATTTGTGTTGTACAATATATCAGCTCGTTTTGACTGTCACATCCAGGACAGGAAGGATAGGAAACCAACCTGCCGCCGGCTGGACTCGAACTCACGACCTCACGATCAAAAGTGGAGCGCGTTACCGACTGAGCCAGGCGACATACGTTACCATGCCGATGTAGTTACAACCAGACAAAGAAGCATAACTATTTTATGTAAACAATACATCCGGATCTTTACCGGAATAACTGTCATAAACACGACATTTACAAAAACAATCGATTTGTATACTGCCCTGGAATGTGTATCATTTAGTGCCAGTCATAACCGTATAAATATTGTAATTTATCAATATGAACAATTCATAAACAAATTGATTCATCTAACCTTAGGACAGGGGTAAAACCTTAATAATAAACGATCTATACCAGTTATGATATAGTTTTATTGAATAGAGAAATTTCAAATTGTCTTTATAACAACATAAATTAGAAAATACAACAGTTTATTCATATACTAGGCCTAAAAATGTCTGAGAGTAAAACGGCGACCATATGAAGAATACTACAAAGGTAAGTCACATTAATAATATATATCACACGAAAAACATGATAACATTTAAACCCTTCATAAACTTTGAAAACGGTTTAGGCGTTTATATACACGTTTAATGTTGTTTACATAGCTCAAATGGAAAAGCTGTATCTCAGCTGTGTCATTTCCATTTTTTTTCTAAAACTAACTTTGAAATAGGATTGTTGTTGAATTGTAAACATTCATTCCGAAAGTGATATTGCATCTCCCATTTTCTTCTGACAATGAATATTTACACTTATATCGTTACCTTTGAAACTACCATTGCATGCGTTTCACACTAATTAAGAATCAAAAATCCAGAGAAAACTGTAAATCTTGGTGTCACCGACCCTTCTACAAGATATATATAGAACTTGTCACCAATCGACAAATGTAGGACAGCGACACCTGTTGTGTCATCTCTGCAGTCATTTGCTTGGCAGTCAGTTGCGTCTGAAAAAGATTCTCCTTTCTTATGTCCGTTAACGATCAATTCAGTTTCTGCGTGTGGTTCGATATCATCATTTGTCATTGTAATCCATGTGATCAAATAAACACCGGAAACAAAAACAGTTGCCTCCCCTGTTGCTTTGTTGTACATATTGCCTTCATTTAAGAAAATGTTGCTGAACATAATTTTTCCTGGTCCAGCAAAATAATTTTCTAATTTGACCTTAAAGTATGGATAATCTTTAACTTGGCCATCTAAAAATAAAAGAAATTGTATCATAAACATGAAAAAGGGTAACCTGAAGATGGCGAATTTTAATTAATTGACTGAAATATAAGGCCAAATAATAACGTAGGCAGTGATTTACGGCCCCAATAAAGATAATCCAAATGTCTTCTTTGATACAATATAGAACAGAAACCATAGGGAATTATTTAAAACTTGTAATGGTACACTGCATGACACTACACTACTATGACACGGATATAATTCGGCACAAGAATAAAAAAACAGATCTGACTATTTAAAATATGATGTGATATTTGGATATTATTTAAATTTACCGTTTTAAAAATCCAGATAAATTGGAAAATAGAATAAAGGATAAGAATAAACTGATGAAGTCTAATTGACAGAAACGATATCGTCTTGAGCATTATAACTTTGGTATTATGTTTATAATATTTATAAGCACTAGGTCGTTGCCACTGCTGGTGGACCGTTTGAGTCCCCGAGTGTATACATAAACCTAGTACCTGGTATTTCGGTACCAGCTGTTCATCTTAAAATAAAGTAATATTTGGCACTGATAACACCATTCAAATTCGAAAATTTTCTAAAGCTAAGATAGTCATTTTTTTTACAGTGGTTACTCTTAGACGGATTTCGGCTATATTTTTAGAGATATTATTTGGCCATATATGATACCACTTTCTCTTTAGAAAATACACATACTTTTCAAATTGGAGCTCAACTGATGAAGTCTAATTGACAGAAACGATATCGTCTTGAGCATTATAACTTTGGTATTATGTTTATAATATTTATAAGCACTAGGTCGTTGCCACTGCTGGTGGACCGTTTGAGTCCCCGAGGGTATACATAAACCTAGTACCTGGTATTTCGGTACCAGCTGTTCATCTTAAAATAAAGTAATATTTGGCACTGATAACACCATTTAAATTCGAAAATTTTCTAAAGCTAAGATAGTCATTTTTTTTACAGTGGTTACTCTTAGACGGATTTCGGCTATATTTTTAGAGATATTATTTGGCCATGTATGATACCACTTTCTCTTTAGAAAATACACATACTTTTCAAATTGGAGCTCAACTGATGAAGTCTAAATGACAGAAACGATATCGTCTTGAGCATTATAACTTTGGTATTATGTTTATAATATAGTAAATGTTTATACTTAACGTATGTGTTATTCAAACAAGCCCGAAAATGTAAAAATGTAAAAAGCTGAAGACACAAATAGTATGTTAAGACAATTGGTATTAAGCGTGTCACGAATGTTATCAAACACAAAAGCACAAATTGATTGTCTAACCAAGTTACGGTCAGACTTTTCAACATGGGTAGATTGATAAATGTTTTACCACGGAGTGGTAACTAAATTGGCCACTAAATTACTGAGTCACTAATTTTATCTAAGGAAGGAATGCAATATTTTGTTGGGTGCAGTTACTTATCATACGGCGAAAAGAAAGAAAATAAACAACAAAGAAAAACAAGGTAATTGTATCATTTGCGTTTATTGCATTGTTGAATAAGTTTTCTTTCTTTTTTACGTCTCCTTCATTTTGTTGTTCGGAATAATTTTTAAGTAAAAAAAATAGAATTTTGTTCAGTGTTTACAATAAGGCAAATTGGTATAAATTCCATGTTTAGACAAATCAAATTACTCGTTGCTCAAGTTTCAACTACAGGAATTTGTTCTAATACCAATGAATCAGTATGTCGAATTTGATATAAGAAGGCTCTGTGTATTGTTGAATGAATCAATATATATGTGGCCAGGGCAAGATCGGATTTGTTGTAATCTTACTTGATTTTGTGACAAAGTATACCTGATGCAGAGAGATGAAAAGTGACATTGCGAGAAATCGCAACTTGTATTCTTCGTACCATTAAAACAGGTCGCCACTGAATAAGCTGTTGAATGTAGCATAAAACACAATTAAAAACATCATCAACAACAAATAAAAACAAATACCGTCAAAGTATATAGCATATCCAGAGACTGTTGCTTTAGCCGCCGTTAAATATGCGTTCATTTTAACCCCAATCTCATCGCCCTTGTCCATCCATTTGATCGATGTTAAATTAGTTACGTCATTGAAATAATCGGGGCCATCCACCTCGTCGTAACTTTGGTCGTTTACATATAACTGAACAGGGCCCAACATCGTCACTGCTTCGACAGTTACTGTAAAGAGATATAAGCCGGTCCAAGGTATTGCTGCTTTTCCGGAAATGTTCGTGAAAAGGGCCCCATTGTTTAGATTGTTACCACAAAACTGCACATACTCAAATCCGAAGGTATTTTGATGACTGACAGTATCGAATGCGGTTTCCTTTCCTGAAATGCATGGAACTTCTGAATTTATGATTTCAAAAAAGTTTCATTGTTTAAAACAGAAATTCAAAAACTTCATACTGTGTGCCAACATTACAGTAAGGTAAAACTACATGTATAGTATGAATTGTTGTTACCAAAGCCTATTGATTATGCTGCAGTACATCGCCTTGGGTGGTGATTAGACGCATCCTGGAATAAGACGCACCCTATTACTATCAACAACACATGTCTATTCACCATTTCCTTCATAGTGAAGCGTTAGCCTGTTGTAATTTTTGGCATCTTCTAATTGAAATCAAATTGCTTTCCAGATTGCAAGCGGAATTATAAATGAACTCAGAGATCAACAAACATCTTAAATATTATTCTGTTCCTACGGGACATGTAAACCGTAATAATATGTGTCTGAATCAAATATCACTTGATCAAAGTCGTAAAGACTTGCACATGTATCCAACAATTTTGTTGATTAATAATGGGATTTAAAAAAACTGAGATTTACTGCACTAAATATTATTTTATTACTCCAGGAGAAAAAGTGATGGAAAATCGATTTCAGATTAGACAATGTTTTCCTTGAAATCATTTAAGTTATAATTGGATGTTCCTGTGAGGTTAATTTTACTTCTTTCGGCAGACCAATAGACTGGTGTCTGCTGTCGATCGAAATTTAAAACATGTGCAGCATATAAGATAATACTAATGAATATAAATAATTTATCAAGACTTTATCACGGAATTATGGTTATTGTATAATAAAAAATTCTGAATTAATCCAAACTATGATGTGAATGATACATATACATTTTCATCCGACTTTCTTAATGAACGATAGTATGCTCATCACATTTTTAAAGTTTAATCGCAGGGGTCTCCATGGGCGGATGGTTAGAGCATCGCTCATTTAATCACGATGTCTCTTACTTCTAGTCAGCGCAGGTTCGAGCCTCACCGGAACTTAAACTGAATTTTGTGAGAAAGTTTGTCCTTTCAACCAGCATTTAAACTAGCCGCCACCATTTACTGTACATGGATTTAATTCCACGGGTTGTAATTTTCATGTTTTTGTCGTTTTCGTTCACGTTTTCCTTTGAAACGATTATTATTAGCCCCCTACCATTTATCTTATACAGCGGTGGTGCCCAGGTAGTTACTGCATTCGCTTCTCACAAATGCGACCCGGGTTCGATCCTTGAATTGGACGGTGGAGTATGTGAGATGGCATGGCGGTCACCAAGTCGGACATGTAGGTTTTCTATTGGTAAAGTTTTCCCCCACAGCATCGACCCTTGCACGCTAACATCAGAGCCACTGAAAACGGTAGAGGGGGCTCTAGATTTTTGTCTATATCCGTTAATCCGTCTTGTTAAAGTTTTGATTACAGTTTATGCTGGCTTGCTATTAACTTTATAATGATTTCGCAGTTAATTCTATGTTTCATCTATTACGATACACTACAAAATTGGCATCGTGGTCTTAATAGTGGACTAAACGTGGTGATCATATCGACTCTTATCAGATCTTGACATCAGCAGTGGGCAGCGTTTTTATCATATAGAAATTGTGAAATATTCAAAATGAGTCCACAATGGACACGACCAGTTGTCATCTTATCAGATTCACCCTTTGTGGTTGGCATTGTAAAGGGTCCGTCTAGAATCTCGTTTCCAAACCTGAAATTTCAAAGAAATTCAACGTCGAGCTACGAATAGCCAATCGTGACGTTTGTAACGGTTCGCACACAGTGGGAACTTATCCTAAAGGGACATTACCAAATTAATTTAATTCAATTTTGTCTACTTTTACCACTTGTAACAATAACAAAATAGGAGCTATACACAGGCATTAAAATTTTATATTCCTATATATTTTGTGAAAATAAGGCAAGGTTTTGTGTGGTATACGCATGCAAAGAGTATGTATAGGAATGTATTTTAAACGAAAGTTGTACCTTGCTTGATGACGTCAATTCGATTCACAAAAACATTTAATGACGTCATAGTGTTGGCAGGGTCGGGACATGAATTTGTAGCCACCTTTCAGCAGGTATTGATCATAACATCATGTCTTTATATGAGAAAACAGCGTAGTTTTCACACAGACATATGACGTCCCAATAGATACCTGCTACGAAAGGTGGTAACTCTAGATAACGTCTTTTAGATTGTGACGTCATGTCTTATAGTGAGGCAATGACCTCGTTTTAACAAAACATATGACGTCATAATTAATAATTTTTATCATTTTACGCACAAATAAATGACGTCACAATCGATATCTGCTACGAGGGATTGCAACTCATGTATAATTAATATTGTGGAGTAATGACACTCGAGATTTCCTTTACGACTAACTTTGAAGTATGCCATATAGTCCTAATGATTGTGTAGCTTGATTTAAAGTATTCTCCATATTTAGTTTTTAATATAAAGGTCCGGTAGAGTGTGAGTTTGGCCAGTGAGAGGTCTGATACTTTCCTAACACATCCACGGAACAGTTATCATCCTCTTAAATCCAGGGGCGATTTCTAAAATTCTTCGACACACCTGGTCATAAACAAGCACAATAACACTGATTCCTTTATGAATAATAGCCTACACTCTCAAATATAAGCAATTTCGTACATGGTGTATACATACACGTCAGCAGAGAGCGTAGGCTTCTTCCCTTCCATTTGAATATAATCGTTATTTTACCGCAATAAAACGGCTGTATCTCGGATTCTTCTTATAATTTCTTTCTAATATAAAAATATAAAAAATCTCAGATACCAAAGTATAAATCAATAGAATGTCCAAGACATAGATACAAATCCGGTAAAAATGGACAAACACAGACCTCTGGAAACCAAGAGGTGGGATCAGGTACCATGGAGGAGTAAGCATCCCCTGTCGACCGGTCACACCCGCCGTGAGTCCAAAGTCAAGTCCAATGAAATACGTGAGGAGAGTATCCTCGTCACAATTGGTACAGACGTCTCAAACACCGCCAACGAAAAGGCAACTCAACATTTCACTTAGTGAAACAGAGTAGTCGCAAACAAGATTATTATACCGACCGCGGAACGTTGACATTAAACGCGGTTTTCGATATCCCTGTGTCAGTAATTTGTCAGTGAGTAGTTTACCGCTGTATATAAAACCTTCATATCGGATCATTTGTGAAATATAAACTCCATATGCGGGTGACTGAGGGATATTACTACTTAAATGTGGAAAATTTACGATTGGAAAGCCGAAATCATCGAGTTTGTCGTATAGCTTAGTTGCTAATTTCCCGTCTGTGTTTATATTGATTAAAATGTCTAAGTATGAAACGTGTGTGCTTGATTCTGTTGTATCTTTAATTTCTAGTTCGCTGGGATATATCGCATTGATATAGGTATGAAAATTGTCATTATTAATTGACAAAACGTCGTCGATATATCTAAATGTCAAATTAAAGGACACCACTAACTTTTTCTTCTTTTGATTTAGTAGTTTATGAATGAAGTCTGCTTCGTATCTATAAAGGAACAGGTCGGCAAATAAAGGGGCACAATTGGTTCCCATAGGAATGCCGACAGTTTGTTGAAAGACCACGTCTCCGAACATTACAAATATATTGTCTATTAGAAATTCTAGCATGTTTTTATATCAACTTCAGTGTATTTATGTGTAGAATCAGAGTTGTGATTGACGAAATAAGTATCCTGATGGCCAATCACTAGATATTTAATTTTCGGGTACCACCTTTAGTGAAAAAACAGTTGTCTATCATGCTAAAAAGTGGGTTTTTTTTTATTTTTAACTGGAATAGTTGTATAAAGAGAAGAGAAGTCATAAGGTTTGATACTGTGAATTCGAGAAAAATTGTGTGCCTTCAAATTTTCTAAAAGCTGTTTAGAATTTTTAAGTATCCACATTCGATTTACACCGCTTCTGGAATAAGCAACTGTACAGTATTGTTGAAGTTTCTCCTTAACGGCTGTCAATATCTTGGTAAGAAGTAAAGATAAATGTTTGGTAGAACATTTGCTATGTATTTTTGCTTATATGGGGTTTTATGAAGTTTAGGTATCCAATATAAATGTGGTAGCTCAAAATCAGTATCCGTTGTAGGTAGCCGTGGGCTAGGAAAAATGTTGCTTAATAATATAAATCTGGGTACATTTCTGTCAATATGCGGAAATGTAAGTGCAGTACTATTCAGACATTTAATAATGCAGATTTGCTATGGTTTCGAAAGGACAATATTTCGAATTTTTTATTTTTCTTAAAATATTGCAAAATGTAATTGCATTACAAAGATTCGCTACGCTATTTATAGCACGTTTATATGGAAACGAAGTCGGTGACATACGCATTTTATTAAAATATATTAGTGACAATTATAGTGTCTTTGTATCATTACTTTTTATAGAAACGTTGGACGTGTAAAGGGATCATTTTTTATTCTCATGGCAACCATTTCAATTTAAGACAGTAGAGTGAAAATGAGGTAATCTTTCATAATTGTGTACATTTTTACAGAATGATCTTTAACAATTTGTTCAATTGATATAATAAAATAATTTGGACACATTCGAAGAAAGGAATAAATAATTTTGGATAAAAAAATAATTAAATAATGTATGTGTATTTAAATTAGCGCACTCATATTTTAGCGCTCTGAGGGGATGTAGACTTATTAGCGCAACCTTGAATTCACGCAATTGCGACAGCAATATTTTTAAATTAGCGGTAACATGCAAACAATGACAGATTATTTATATCATTTGGTCATTCCGTATGTGGAAAATATCTGTGATCAACTGTCACTAAACGCATCATGTTTATAAACCTCACTGCGTGAAAGCACCCCAGCAAAAACTGTATTATGGAAACATGACAATTTACAGTTGCATATGTTGAGTAATAAAATGTTCAACGACTAATTACATAGTCAATTTATTTAAATAGACCATATTGCATAAGCGCGCACAGTAGTATATTTTTTACTATAAATTCCATAAGTTTCTCATACATGCTTCATGACAGGATGGATACATTTTGGTGCTAAACTTGAATTTGCGTAATGATTTGATGCGCTAATATTAGAATACTGGTAAAATACGTACACATACAGTACATAAATTGTGATAAACTGTCATTTTTCATGTTTTGCCCCAGTTTTGCAAGAAAACGGAACGGCCAATTTTCAATAAAAATTCATTTTATGATAGAGCTTTCATTTCTTTCTTCGGTCATATTTCCTGTGTGTATAATACATGGAAAAATCTCCCGGAAATGCAAACCTTACCTTAATCAATTGCAAGTGAATCATTGCCAAAATGGGTTTCCAAGCAACAATTTTCGAACACTGTATTGGAATTTCATTATTCTTATGCCTGTGAATATCTATTTTGTTATCTAATATCAATTTAAGTAGTAAAAAGGAAAGAAATTATTTTGAAAAATACAAGCTTATACCCCTTTCAAAGTAATTATTACTCTGGAAAAGCTTTTTAAATGTTTTAAGTTTTGTCGCTGAATTCAATATGCGTTATGTACATACCATGTGTTTTGATTCTCCATCCAGAGAATGTGGATCTCGATTCTGTGGCATTTGCGAAATTCGGAATTAAATGAACGTAAACATGATCTCCTTCCTGTAGTGCCAACGTGACAAACTTTGTACTGGTGTCTTTCTCGTCTTTACCAGATGGGTTTGCGAATGTTGACCCAACGTCCTGTCCATTTACGCGAAGTGATGAAGATAGAGAGTAGGGAGAAGCTTCTACTGTCTACGAAAACATGTAAATACCGTATTGACTGCTGATGAAATGACCTGTTGTTTTATTATAACTATTTAGGAATAGTTTTCTCAGATATCTGAAGAATTGTGTATGTGCAATGAATTATTGGATCATCACAGTTGACAATATCATCTTTAAACGCAGTGGAACATAGAATTTCAAATGCTGCCCAGTCAGCTTGTTTAAGTTTCCATCATTTGTGAGTCTCGTTGTTGTTTTTATCTGTTGATTTTAGTATTATTGGGAGGTGATCACTTCCACAAACGTCGTCATGTACCGATCATGACAAATTTGTAAATACTGAGGAAGTTGCAATTGATAGATCAATATCATTGTAAATTCCCGACCCTGGATGTAAATAAGTATCGAAATCATCATTATAAACACAGAGATCGTTTTCTGATAAAACATTTTCTAAAATTTGTCCTCTTTGATTTGTGGTATGTCCACCCCATAACGGATTGTAGGCATTGAAATTTCCGAGAAGTAGAAATGGTTTTGGTAATTGAGCCGACCGGTAGCGCGCTCGACTCTTGGTCGTGAGTTCGAGTCCAGTCGCCGGCAGGTTGCTTTCCTGTCCTTCGGATGAGACAATAAAAACTGAGGTCCCGTGTTACAGTATGTGTAGGCGCGTTAAAGAACCCTCACTGTTTAATGGCCGTAAGTGCCGAGCATAGGCTGAAATTTGAAGCCCTTCGCCGGCATAGGTGACGTCTCCATATGAGTGAAAGATTCTTGAGTGGGACGTTAAACAACAATAAACAAACACCCTACCTCAGCATAAACCGCCAGCCATGGGCTTTTAAAGTAGCATAGCTTCATGTATTGGTGAATCTGTGTTAACACCATCATAAAAATTCAGAAGGTTCGTTAGATATTCTGAGATTATTGTGAATTATTACACGCTGCCTGCCATTATGTCATTATTATTCTCAACAAATGAAAGTAATATGAGGTATATTTTGTCAATTGAAATGGATTAATCTTGCTTTCAAATCGATGTCAACATATTTGCAAGGCTCACCTATTATGATGCTGAGGTTAAGTGGCATGGAGAAGTAAGCATCGGCTTACGACCGATTTAGTTAGGTTTTGCTAAGATGGTACGTCTAACTGGATTTACTTAAAATCTATTAAAATTATGGAAATTCTAGAAAGAGCGTACTGTGAATTATGGATTTAAACACAGAGGAAAGTGGATTTCAGGCAAAATTGTAATAAAAATCTGAGAATCCAAGATCGTAAATGGCGATAAATATAGGAAAACACCACGTTATTCCAACCATTGCAGGGTTTCCCCCTGAGTTTTTTTAAATGAGGGGTCCATGGACTCCCACAACTACAAAATTAGGAGTCTATTTGGTAATTTAGGAGTCAATTTGCAGTCCACTTCAATTCGACCAGAATTAAAATGAATGTCAAATGTGCACTTTTGTTGATAATTACAGACATCCCTAAAGGGAAAATATCAAGAGTACATGCGGAGCATTTATTTTCTGATCGTGACTTAATCATGTCTGGAAAGTGAGTAGTTTTTCCCGCACTCATATGTGAAACAAAACATCAGGGCTATTTTTATACATTACTGTAACACCATCGTAATTTCCTGGTTTGTTCTTGAAGCCTCAGAATTCCCTTGATTCAATATATAATTAGTGTATGCATACATGTACTATGGATTAAAGGTTTATAAGAAATTAAATAAAACATACTTGTTTTAACTATATGTGAAATCATATGGAAACTTTATATTAAAAATCTATCAATTGTAATACAATTACACGTTTTTAGAAATATAAATGCAAAACTAAAAAGTTACTAAATCCATGTAGCCTACTAATTGAAGTCTCAAATTTATTTGTTTGATATCTATTTTATCCGTTTCAAGTATTAAAGTACTTTATTACATGTAAGATTTACATAAACATTTGTGTAAATAAATCATTTTATATAACTATCATTAGTACTTTCATCATTATTTTTCAATTTCCATAATTCAAATGAAAGTTGGGTTTGGTATCCCTTTTTTAATTTATACTTCCCGAGGTACCCATAAAGTGATGAACGATGTTGTCTTGTTGATTCTAGATCAAGATTAGAGGTAAATGTTTTCCTGTTTCATTATAAATGAAATGATGAATTCAGTTTCTTGGTTTTCTTATGAGATTGCACTAGAACACATGAACTAAAAATGTACATAAAGAAATAGGTCGCATGCTTGGTTTATTTACCCAAACGATCTCGAAAGACATCAAGTATTTAACGCGTCCACTAGGACGCAATAGATCTTATTTTAGGCGTCTTTTAGGATTTTTACGCGTAAATACGCAGAATTTTTGCGTCAGGGAAAACCCTGCATTGTATATGAATGTAAAAATAATTTGTGCGATATCCCTGACGTCATGGACCCAGAAACTAGACCTAGAAAGTCCGTACCATATCTACAAAGTATAAAAATAAACCAAAGTATAAATTTCAAGGATGTCAAGGATACATACACAAAACTGGTAAATCCAGAGGTGGGATTAGGTGCAAAACCTTTGTACATTTGCCTTAAAGGTCCATGACCGACTTATATTTACCTACATGAAATATCGTAAAAAGCATTTCAAAGCTCTATTTGTGTTCCTAAACGCAAAGCACAATTCTTTATCGATTCTATCTCCCTTCTTTTCCTGTCGTTTGTGTTTTGTTTATTTCCTACCTGTATAGCAACGTGTTTACGTCTTTGTGGAATGTTGGTCAACACGGACCCATTTCAATTCGTGCCCATCTCAACTCGCATCCTCTTTGGCTGGGTCGATTATGCCTAAGATTGACTGACTCGTAACCAAAACAATTGGAAGAATCGTACCCATAGTTTTACTGATTTGTACACAATAACGTAGGGATTATAGTTACACCGATGACTTAGTCCCAACCTACCCGGGCTCGATAATTAATCTACGTAGGAATCATGAATATCCGTTACGCTTTCGGTCTGTTTCATTCTGTTCAGTTTTGTTGCACTGGTTAGTGTTCATATCACGTGACATCAGCAGAATGTCGGGCAAGATCGCTTCCGGTTTTGCAATATTTACATTGACAATATTCAATCTTCTCCTTGGATTTAATTGTTGTTAGGTGTTGGAATCCTTTCTTGTAACCACTACAAGTGCCGTCACTTCCTTGTAGGCTGCTTTTCACATCAGGCATCTAGCACTGAATGATATCTAGATTCCAGGTTATATATAAAATGTGTAACTGGAAGTTATCTTAAGTTGCATACTATTATGACAAACGGTAGCAGAAAGAATCGACTCCAAAAAGTTCTATTGACCCATACCAGTAAGAAAAATTACCCGTTTTCCAGATAACTTTTTTCGGATATAGAAAAGCACGGAATATTTTTCGCCATAGAAAAATGACCCAGGTACATTGTCTATCACAGAAAAAAAAAACATAAGTATATTTTAACAATAGAAAAAAAATATATTCAACAGTTAATAATGACCATGTCGTACAAGTTACACGTGCTTTAGTAGGTAGAAGTTACAGCTATGTACATGACAATTGTGTGGTGTTTGCAAGCAGTGCAATTTCGTTTAAAAATTAGGACGTTTTCGATGGCATACGAAGTTTACAACGTGCAATGACGATCCTACTACTAGTATGTTCCTTAAAGGTTCCTCTGGAACAAGTAAGTACTAACTGACACGACAATTGTCTCTCCTGTCATTTATATGACTGAAGATCCGATATGATGATTCCTGAATTTGCCATGAACTATAAACAAATATCATAAACATACTACCAAAGTTATACACAGTATAGGGAGCCCCATCGTCTTAAAACCATGCTATCGCTTTGCGCTTTCCTATCCGTAGTTTCATGTGCCCGAAATAATTCGTGCATATTTTCTATTATTCATATAGCCTTAGCCAATGCGAGTTAACGGTGCTCGCGCATTCGTCAGCTAATCAGATCGAAGCTATTAAACAATTGTATTATATCAACGGACTTCTGTATAAACATCTATGCCAATTCGGGGGTTCTAAATTTCTTTGTTTTCGAAACCAAAATCAGATCGCCAAAAGCTCGAAATTTGTAACGACCCCTCTACCTTACAACCATATAACCTGGCGAGATGCAGTCTCGCGAACCCTTTATCCAGTGGGGAATAAAACGGTTTTTTTCCATAAAGATTGTCCTAACCAAAACTTTTGTAGAATCATCCGCAGGAGAGCCGGCCTGGCTCAGTCGGTAGCGCGCTCGACTCTGGATCGTGAGTTCGATTTCCGCCGGCGGCAGGTTGGTTTCCTTTCGGATGGCTTTTGGTTTTGTCTTTCGGATGAGACAGTAAAAACTGGGGGTCCCGTGTCACAGTAGTTGTCGGCACGTTAAAGAACCCTCACTACTCAATGACCGTAAGTGCCGAGCAAAGGCGAAAATTTGAAGCCTTTCACCGACATTTGGTGACGTTTCCATATGAGTGAAATATTCTTGAGTGGGACGTTAAACAACAATAAACTAACAAAATTTGCAGGATAATTGAAAGGTTAATCCGCCTACAGATAGTTGTATGCCATTTCAATACCAAACGGCATTTTGGTTTGATTTGATTTTTGGTTTTACGCCATACTCAACGATCTCAGTTATATGATGGCATCCAGTTTTTATTGGTGGAGGAGAAACCCCGGTTACCCGGGTAAAGACCACCGACCTTCCGCAAGAAAACTGGCAAACTTTCCCACCGGCATTTTGGTAATTACCTCGTTGGTAAATACATGTATACCTTCATAAATAATTCTACAATTAAACAGGCGATGGACACGAGTCAGCTTAAACATGGGTACGATTCAACCAATTCACTTAGGTAAGAGTTGTGATGGATACGAGATGACAATAACCCATATGTTGAACTTCTTCATCTGAGGATATTACACAACATTGTCGTTACGAGTAAAAATCAGTTTTTAATCTTCAATTACTAGATTACTAGAAAACAGAGAATCACTCAGAAGCGTAATCAATGAGAAGATAATAACTTTATATAAACATTTTGCAAAGCATATTATCATTTAAAACAAACTTAACAACTTTACTGAGCGTAAATCGAAGGTCACAGGCCTTTAAGTTGTAAATATATATATATTTATATATATATATATATATATATATATATATATATATATATATATATATATATATATACAGTAAAACCTGCTATATGCAGTCACCATCTATATATCACCTGTCTATATTTTTGAAAAGTCCCTTTACTGCATACTAAATTGAACCTGTGTATAATGGTCACCTGTACATAAAGGTCAATATTTTCTGGTCCCTTGGATGGCCCCTATATACAGGTTTCACTGTATATATATATATCTAAATCCAGGTATGGCAATAACTGGATCTGTAAGCAGTGTGAAATTACATGCTCATTTTAGTGATTTTAGTATGTGATAGTGTAATATTTTTATGTTTTATATATATGTATATACGAATAAAATCCATCTATCGAATTTAAACAAAACACGTGTTTATTTTTTTTTTTTATCTCTACAAATGTAAGTCCAAATATAACAGTTTTATCCATTGGTCACTTCTAGTTCAATAATCCGTTTATTCATTGGCTGGAACTATTCCCGCCACTTATTCATTCCCTGGTCAGATATACGAAAAGAGAGAAAGTGAGTGGACGGCGCACAGCCACACACCATCTTACCAACACATTCATATATACATCGACATCAGATACTGTAAGTTAACTTTCTTTATACTCATCATTCTTATTAATATTTCTCCGATCTAACATTCTGATTTTATCATTATTAATTCGGCGATTGCAAAACATCAATTCGTATCCGTGTGTTTATTTGAGCGCGTATGTGTGTGAGTGTATACTTATCTTATTTTATCTTTTATCCATAGGATCTTAACATATATAGAGACTACAAATTGTGTTCGTAGCGGTTGTGCCAAATGAGCCTTGGTCCACAGCCAGGTATAAATCTATATTTTCCTTATCATATCGAATAAAACTATGCCATAAATATAAGTACATTATATATATATATATATATATATATAATATATATATATATATATATATATATATATATATATATATATATATATTATATATATATATATTATATATGTATATATATATTATTCTTGTAAAAATCATGTGTTGGATAAAAATATCTAACCATCTATAAAGGCTTCTATGGTGTATATTTTTTATAATAAATACATTAAGATTAATAAGGGAAATAACTCTTATTAATATATGGCAATTTATTATTACTTGTAACTACTATATGTAGGGCACTTCAACCCACTCCCCTGGGTGGATGGATTTTTAACCATTGCCAGATTTTCTGGGGTATCGTTGTTATATATAGATGACTATATATAACGTATCCACGGTCTGGTAGTCACCAGGTAAATTCCATACCAGTGATATAGATAGATAACTTTCCTGCTTTTCGGCACATGCATTCAATTTTTCCGCTGTGTACATAATAATCGCAGCGATAGATGGGGCGCAGGTGTCCAATGACATATTGTAAAAAATTTGAAAATGCTATAAAGAATTTCGCCCCAATTTAAAAATGTCTATTGCGAATCAATATATCGAACCGTTATTGGATTTACCAACCCCACCCACCCGTGTTTTACAAAAGTCTTTAAAACCGTTACTGGATTTACCAATTCCGCCCGATTTTAACAAACCTTTTTTAAAACCTAAACGTGTATACAAGGGGCAAACCTATCGTTTTGACAAAATTTCCTCGGAATACAGGTTAAAGTTTGGTACCACCTTTGACGAATATAAAGTAGTTCTATTGAGGGAAAATGTTATCGATATAGACCGTTTATTTCTAGACCTCGTGAGGTTTGGTGGATAAATGATAGAGGTTTACAAAATGGTGATAAATTTCGCCATCATCATCGGTCCACACCGAGTTTCCCGAAACCGTTCAGTATAAAATATATAACCGTCTCGGGCGATTTAGCCAAAGATTTATTCAAAGCACTGAAAGACTATATAGAATATTACGAGGTTCCCATAGAAGAAGTAGAAATATTCGTCCAGTCTACGACAATGCCAAGAGGCACGGGGAGACCCAAAGAACCGGTGACAAAGACAACTTCGTCGTCGAAAAGAAGTATTATAACGATTAAAAACGTCGATAATACGTGTTTGGCACGAGCCATCGTGACGGCGGTTGCCAACAAAAATAAACATAAATGGACGAATTCCCAGCTTCGACACGGTTTCAATGATAGTCGAAAATTACAAAGGGTCGAAGCGTTAAAACTTCACGAAGAAGCGGGAGTTTTCGTCCAGGAGCACGGTTCTACTTTAGAAGACGTGAAAACGTTTGCCGATCACTTGGGCGTGCAGATTAACATAGTGGATGGTGATCAATTTAACGACATTATTTATACGAGCGAAGGAAGTGATGACGACGCGGTATATCTGTACAAGAATAAAAATCATTTCGATGTGATTACCAGCATGACGGTTTTTTTAGGTAAAGACCATTATTGTCATACTTGTAAAATTTCGTATAAAAAAAGAGATCGCCACAGATGTCCTAAAAAGTGTTTATCGTGCTTCGGTTCTAATTGCCCCGGTGGAGAAAGGAAAGTGTGCGACGATTGTAACAGAACGTTTTTCGGCGAAGAATGTTTTAAGGAACATAAACGCGTCAGAGGAAGGAGAGACAGTGAAACGGATATGGTTTGTTTAATAGTTCAGAAATGTTTAGAGTGTGAACGAATAGTCAAAGATTTGAAAAGCCATATATGCGGTTATTCCGAATGCTCGAATTGTAAAAAATATGGCGACATGACGACTCACAAGTGTTTTATGCTCAAGAAAGAATGTAAGGGTGGAAGGTGCAAATCGTCAAAGTTTACTAATGATAAAAAATGTTACAGTTGTAAAACGCGAACGACGGATTATTATTTTTACGACATAGAAGCGACTCAAGATACCGGTGTTCACATACCGAATTTAATCATTTGTCAAGATTTTAACGGTCGACAATACGAATTTTCTACCGTAGACGATTTTTGCGAATTTGTTTTGGATAAAAAGGGTACGTTTATAGCTCACAATGCTAAAGCATACGACGCGCAATTTTTGTTAAAATATTTCGTAGAACATAACATTAAACCTTATTGCATTTACAACGGTACGAAGATTATGTATATGGAAGTCGGAACCATTAGATTTATCGATTCCATAAATTTTGTCCAATCTGCTCTGGCGGCGTTTCCGAGAACGTTTGGGTTAAAAGAATTAAAGAAGGGTTATATTCCGCATTATTTCAACAAACCGTGTAACCAAAATTACGTGGGACCGTTACCTAGCAAAAAACACTACGGTTTCGATTATATGAGTGTCCAAAATAGAAAAGATTTTTTAGAATGGTATGATGCGCGAAAAAACGACGTGTTTGATTTCGAGAAAGAATTGAGGGACTATTGTACGTCCGACGTCGATATATTACGGCGATCCATGTTAAAATTCAGGGAAGACTTTATAGAGTTGGAAAATATAGATTCGCTACAGTACGTGACGATAGCGTCCGTTTGCATGACCGTTTATAGAAGTAATTACATGTCCAAAAATACGATAGCCGTCTATAAAGATAACACCGATCACGAAACATACAGCGCGAAATCCATTTCTTGGTTGGATCACGTGGCCGAGAGAGACAACGTCGTCATTCGACACGCTTTTGAACGGCGGTGAAGTTAATCTACCCGATATCGGTAAAGTCGACGGGGTATTGCGAAGACACAAAAAAAGTTTACGAATTTCAAGGTTGTTTCTGGCACGGGTGTGAAACGTGTTACACGCGAGACACCGTCAATAACAAGAACCAAATAGATATGGAAACGCCTAGAAAACGAACCGACGTGAAAAACGAGAAAATAAAACGAGCCGGTTTCAATTTAATAGAGGTTTGGGAATGCAGTATAAAAGGTATAAAAAATAAAGTGATTGTAACTCTGTTAAATCCCCGAGATGCTTTTTTCGGCGGTAGAACAAATGTCACCAAGTTAATTTACGATTTCGACGGAAAAAAAAAGGACGATACGTAGATTTTGTTAGTTTATATCCGACGGTTCAGTTTTATAAGCAATACCCGGTCGGACATCCCACTAAAATATATAATCCCGAACATGTCGATCGAAATTGGTTGGGGTTCATAAAGTGTAAAGTCGTTCCACCTAGAAAATTATGTCATCCCGGTTTACCCGTAAAAATGAAATGTGGAAATGCCGAAAAACTCTTGTTCCCGCTGTGTAAAAACGTGTGTGCCGAATTACAGATGAAGACGTGCGATCATACACCGACGAACAGAGGTCTTTTGTGGGAACGTGGTGTACTCCCGAGTTATTTAAGGCGTTGGATAAAGGGTATAAGATAGATAAAATTTACGAAGTTTGGGATTTTCTCTACACCAGCGAAGACACGGATCTTTTCAAAGAATACGTTAAGAATTTTATGAAAATCAAGATGGAAAGTTCCGAATTAAAGGTGGGTCCCGGCACACCTTACGAATCGGAAGAACAGTATAAAAAATGGTCAAAGAACGATTAGGTATCGACTTGGGTAAAATAGATCATAATCCGGGCATGCGTGCGATATCTAAATTATGTCTCAATTCTCTTTGGGGTAAATTTGGTCAAAGAGTTAACATGAAACAAACTAAATACGTTAACGAACCGAAAGAATTTTATACTCTATTATTGGACGATAAAATAGATAATCTTAACATTCAGTTTATAAACGACGACATGGTCCAGATGTCTTACGATTTAAAGGGACAATTCGTCGACAAAAGTAAGGATGTTAATATCTTCATAGCGTGTTATACGACGGCTCATGCAAGAACCATGTTATACGACGTGTTAGATAAACTCGACGATAGAGTTTTAGGATTGACACCGATAGCGTGTGGTACATAGATCGCGACGACGGTGTCGCGATAGATACGGGTGATAACTTGGGTGATTTGACGGACGGACGAATTAAGCGGCGATTTTATAAAATCTTGGTGTGCCACCGGACCTAAATCTTATTCGTATGAAACAAACGCGGGTAAAAAGGTGTGTAAAGTCAAAGGATTTAGTTTGAATTACGAAAATTCTCTTTATATCAATCGAGACACGATGACCGACATCGTCAAAGAAACGCGTAAAAGGATTACGACTGTCAGAGAAAACGCCATCACGAGAGATTCTAAAACCAAACGAATAGTGAATCGATATCAAGAGAAAGAGTTCGTGTTATGTTACGATAAACGAGTGATGACGGGTGAGTACGAAACGCTTCCCTACGGGTATTGAAAATTTATTAATAAATTTTAATCGACGACCAATAATTCCTCTCGGACGAAAGTTCTTTGCGGTGCCGGTTCCTTGAGATAATACATGTCGACGCCCTGCATTCTAAAATGTCTATCTATTTCGTGTTTATCGACACTCCAGATGGGATCGGTGGCTCTTTTTTTTACCGCCTTCCAATTCACCCGGTTGATACAGATATCTTACTTTCGAAAAAGGGCTGATGGGCGGTTGAAATTTATCGACGGGTTCTACCTTTTCGGGCGGGTTGGTCTTCTTCGTTAAATCGTTTTTTTACGACTTCCGGTAACCGTTTTACTCATTCTCTGTTTCTGTCCTTAGATTTTATCTCTTGATCGTATTGATAGCTAAACAGCTGTTCTCCCAACGTTCTATTAAATCGTTCGACGATGGCTTGGTCGCGATGAACGTCGACTCGTCCCCTTCTTATTCTCGCGTCGTGTTTAGACATGAGTTTGGAGACGGCACCCATGAATTCGCGACCGGGATCGACTTGTAATAATTTTGGAAACGTTAAACGTCTTTTGTAAATTTTTTTTTCGAAAGCGTCGGCCACTTCTTTACTGTCTTTGCTCGTCAACGGTTCCGCTTCTTTGTGCCGAGTGCCTACGTCGACCAACGTTAACGCGTATTTATACGTTTTTCTACCCACTTTATCGTGTCGTAAAAACAATAGATCGGCCTGGTGAGTGTCGTTTTCTTTCGCATTTTCGAATTTGGGTCGCACGATTTTCTTGGGTGCGGGTAGATAGATTTGCCACACGTCTTGTTTTTTCAGGAAATCGAACGCTTCCTTTTCGCTGACGTTAGCCGCTTTGGCCAATTTCTTGATGGCCGCTTTTCCTTTCCAATAGTGACTGTAATAGATCTCTTCCATTTTACTTTATACGACATTTTTTTTTTACACCGTAAAACACTAACCCCGTTCCGATCAACACGAAGAGGATTTCTTTATCTTTTTGCTCTTCGGAGGGTTGATAAAAATCGTTCAATTTCGGTTCGGGAGACATCTCCTCTTCACCCATCATCTGCGAGTAGAGAGACATGGCGGCGTCCACTTCATGCATGTCCTTCTTTTTTCAATCTCTCGTTTAAAAAATCTAATCTTTTCGTACGTTTGTGATTCCATTCGTCTCTGGCCTTGGTCAGTTTTTCCATCGCTTCGTCGTGTCTTTTTTGCTCGTCGTGATTCGAAAATAAAAATTGCGATCCAGAAAACGCCAGGGCGTTGACCAATGCACCACCTACCATCATCGCGATCGTTGCCATTTTAATAAAGGTTTTATTTTATTTCATGATATCGGCGGGAATGATTCCCTTTTTGACCAACATGTCCTTGGTGTAATTGGCGAGAGCAAACTCGAGGAGGATCATCCCGAAATCCTTTGGATCTAAATCCATCTTATGCATCGGCATCTTTAAAAATTTCTTGGAGAGTTGCGCGTATCCGATGGCAATTCCCGTATTGACGGCTGCGTGATACGCGGTGTTGACCAAATCTTTTTCACTCATTCTTTTTTAATAAGATAAAATTATTTATAACATTTCATGGGCGTTGGGTTTGGGGGGTTGAATTACCGAGGCAGGAATTACTGGAGCTGGAATTACTTTGGGTTGAATTACTGGAGTCGGAATTACTTTGGGTTTTATGTAGACCAGAAATCCAACAACCGCGAGTCCGCCCGCTAACCATTTCCAGCTATCGTTACTAATAGCATTGCTATTGTTGCTATTAGCATTGATATAGTTGCTATTAGCATTGCTATCATTGCTATTAGCATTGCTATTAGCATTGCTATCGTTGCTATTAGTATTGCTACTCCATCTACGTTTGGCACCCTTCTTCCCCGCTTCCTGACGTTTTGGATTCTTCTTCTTTATTTCCATCTTCCCTATTAATTCCTCCGGATTCATCGTGTTTTTCTATAACGTCAGATTTTTTAAATCTGACAATGTGACGGCTTGAAATGGTGGCTATACTGAGAGGTGCTAATATCGATCCGTATTTGTAATATAAACTACAACACATTTCGCAGATGGCATTGTCCAAGAAGGGATCTTCGTTCAATTCTTCGATCATTTTGGGTTCGTCTTTGAGATCGAAAAAATGTTTAAGTCCTTGCGAATACAGATAGATGAGGGAATTTGCTATCGATTTGGTCATGCGCATGCCGAGTCGAGCGTCTAACAGACGACTCATGGTTTCGACCTCCTTATCGTTCATCTTTTCCAATTCGGAAGACGTCACGTCTTTTCCTAGAAAATGACGCGCACGTCCGGAACTGACGATGGCCGATAATCTGTCTTTGGTAGATATATCCTTGCCGGGTATATCGTTCGCTAATACATCGTCTACATTCATGTTTTTAATAGATACAATTTTTTATATTTTGTAAAAAATATTTTTACAAAATAATTCTGTTTCGGAATCTAAGTCTTCTTGACATTCAGTCAAACATTTTTATTCTGTATCGGAATATAAGTCCAAGTCTTCTTGACACTCGGCCAAATCCGGTAGACGCTCACGGTCAAACATTTTGATGACGATTACCTGGTCTAAAATGTTTTGTACGGATACGCTGGTATTGCTGACATAAACGCTTTCTATATGTAAAGATCCAATTGCCAAACATCGTTTTTTCGCGTAATTGAGTGGATCGGTTTCAACGAGTCGGTTTTCTGTTCTCTTTCTATAAAAAATAGGTTTTATTTTTTTATCTTTATCGATTTTCACTTTCGGGTATATAACAAGATTTCCGCTTTTATTTTTTTTGACAATAGTTATATCATTGGTATCAACGGGGGATTTTCTACCTCCTTTTTTTCAATTCCGGTGCGAGTTCATCATCTATTTTCGTTCTTAAAAAGACCGTAATTTTTTCCATCATATCGGCAAACTCTTTTTCACATTTAAAATTCATAGAATAATCGCGTAACTTTTCAGTAGAAGTGTCCTTATTTTCCCACAATCCGGACGATTCCGTTTTGGGAGTGCGTATAACTAACGGTTTCACACCGTCCGAATACTTATACTCGATATAAACTTTTTGATAACGTACTGGTTTCGTAGCCACATAATGGTTTCCAATTCTTAAATTGTTTACGTCAAAGTTCTCAATTGTCACAAAGGCCATGTTTTCTTTTTTTTATAACGAAAAATTTTATTTAAGTCAATTTTATTTTTCAAAAGGTTCGTAAAATATTTTTCTTAACCATTTTTCCGTTCTGTGATAACGTTCTAAACGTAAAATATATAATATCGTGGATAATATTAGCATAAACCATAAAACGATAAACGACAACAACACGAACAATACTATCTCGGTAAAAGGTTTCATTTCTTAATGTAAAAAAATTGTTAAATGGTTTAAAATATATATATATAAATAAAAATGTATATTTTACTGGACAACGTGTTTAACAAACACGGAGTAAAACAGATTTTAAAGAATGACGACATACAGTGTCAACAGTTGAACGACCAAGTATTAATTTATTGGCCCGAAGACGAACTAACGTGTCAAATGCCGCGCATGCGTAGAAAATACCCGTGTAAACATCCGGTCATCGCGAACTCGTTGTTTTGTAGCATTCATCACAACTACGTGAAAGAGTGCGGTATCGATACGTTGAAATATTGCACCTCTTATCGAAAATGGATGACCAATAGTACTAAATACGAAACGTGTTATTGCGTGCGGCGGAAAAGAACGCGCAGACGAATGGTATAAAATGCATAAAAGGTCCGAGAGAAGACGCGGACGTCCTAAAAAAAACCCGAAGATTTTTAAAATATAGTTTTATCTTAAAAATCTATAGTTATCGCGAAGTGGATTTGTTTACGAGGTCTAGGAGTTGCTTGCGTAAATCCTCCGTCTCTTTGTCCGACTCCTTTTTTTGGACCTTGTGAGTAGAATAGAGTTTGTCTTTCATCTCGCGATACTTGGTCAACTCGTGGGATACGGTGGCAAATTCTTCGTCCGAGATCGTCCCGTCCTCGAGCGCTCGACTCACCAGATCAGATATCGAATTAAGTTTACTCTCCGCGAGTTTAGTGATCTTGAGGTGTTTTTCCGATTTTTTCAGCAGTAATCGTCTTATCCCTTTCAGGGCCAATCCCACCGAACCTACGGTCAAGGCTACAATTTGGAGAGGTAGTCCTGCAATGGGAACGAGAAATCCAAGTCCGCCGACGACGATGCCTCCCGAGATGAGAGCCGCGTCGACGCCGTCTGCGGTGTTCACCGTTCGTTTATACTTTTTATGGATACTCTTCCGCGTTTCGATCTCTCGACGAAACGTCTGTTCGATCTCTCCGATTCGTTTTAAACGATATTGTTGCGCATCGCTTTCTATTGGTTCTAATGGTGGATATAATACGTTTTTACTCATCTCTTTTTTTATACGCGAAAATTTTTTATATGTCTAATACGACGACGCCGTTGACGGTTCCCGATTTCGACCCTTTATTCACTCCAAAATTTAGAACGTCGCCCGATGTCACCCGCAAAGGAGGATTCAACGTTACGATGTCGCCGTTTTTCGTTTGATGGGTCGTTTGTTCGACGTCGTTCAAGATTAACGTCACGTCTAATTCCCCCAAGAGTCCGAGACGAATGACGTCACCGTCGAATAACATCTTCATGCCCAGCGACGGTCTGAGTCTTCCGTTTTTATTCACGTCGAATTGGAACGTGTTCATGATGCGACGGTTTTTGGTCAACATGTTGACCTCTTCTTTAATGTCTTCCAAGAGTTCTTCTCTTTCTAAGTCTTCGTAATAGAATCCCGATCTAGACATCCTTTTTTATTAGTTTAAATAATTTTCTTAAACTCTAAGAGCACGTGAACGGAGTGTCCGTGATTGTCGACGAGTTCTCCGTTTTCGTCTTTTAGATCTATCGTTAATTCCGTGATGCGATCGCGTTTCAACTTTAAGAAAATGGGACGTTTGAATTCTTTGACATACAGCTCGGAAAATTTCACGTTGAGACACGGCAGGAATTTGACGACGTCGTTCGACCGCCCGTCTTTGAACGTGTCTCCCTCGGCAAGTTCTTTGAGATGAACGTTAAGTAGTTCCACCGGTTGCAGGTTTATGCTATTTGTCGGGTAGATGGTCCCGACGAGAGAAACGTTTTTGCCGATTCCGAAAATCTTGCCGAATTCCGGCGGAATAGCCACCGAAATAGGTATTCTATACTCAACTATACTATCGAGTCTTATTCTCATCGTGGTTTTGTCCAATACTGCTTTCTCGAAAAATCTAACGAGAATTCGTCGTATGTCGTTGAACGTGTACGATCCGGCGTGCACGGTATGGACTCTCTTCTCTGGAACGGGCACTTCTCTGCCGGAAGAAGACTTCCTCATCACCACTTTGGTGTATTTTATTTCAACATCTTTTTTTATGTTGTGCAGACCGTTCCAAAAATGAACGGACTTTACTCCCACGCGCCACTCGTCGTTCGCATTGTCGATGTATCGAGATAGTTTCACGGGTTTACCGATTTTCGTCACGAGATGAAACATGTCTTTTTATATAACTATTTTAATTCTTAAATAAAAATGAATGTTTACGAATACAGGGAGGATTTAGATTTGTCGTCTTTCGACGTCTACGTCAATACGGCTAAAAAGTTTCGCGCGTCGTTCGAGAATATTTTCGTCAAGTATAACAACTTCTTCGCTTCGAAGACGGAACTTCCAACTATTACGCCATGTTGCACCGGTGGTATCAACATTCCGTGACGGGAGGTTTCTGGCAGAACCAGTTAAATTTCGCGGTGTGGTGCGCCACGACCGGATGCGGCGTGACGTTGGGAATGGGGAACGACAAACTGTCGACATCGTTCTTTCAATTTCACGTTTACTATCAAATCAGAAGGATCTTGAAGGAAATATCCGTCCCCTTGCCCAGCGATTCCGATTTCAATCACTACACAAACACCGTAGACGTTTCGGCGTACGAA
The DNA here is from genome assembly GCA_030159075.1 of Atrina japonica. Classification (NCBI taxonomy): domain Eukaryota; kingdom Metazoa; phylum Mollusca; class Bivalvia; order Pterioida; family Pinnidae; genus Atrina; species Atrina japonica. The sequence continues at coordinate 370,554 of BROG01000343.1, read as the reverse complement.
CGAATCTGTCGTGAGTTTGGAGTATCGATCGACGCGGATTGGAAAATCAAGGGAACCATCTTCGGAGAGTATAACACGAAGTTGTCCACGTTCATCGCAAACCGCTCGGAGGGATTCACGCTTCCGGGTCTTGCCAGATTGGACGCTTCCATTCGCGTTTTCGCCTGGGCCGTCTTGGGTGCCCAAGGTCAAACGAGAGCTTCGATCGTGGACGCCGGTGCCACCTCGCTCGACGCGCAAAAACAATTTTTAGTCAACGTCGAGGATGCGATCAACAGACCGCTCGATCTACCCGCCGACAATTCTCGCTACGAAAATTGTCTAAGATATGCAAATTCCAAACTCGATTTCGTCATCCATCCTGGGCTTTACATGTAACCCAGCAACATGGAGCTGAAAATCGATAAAAACATCGCCAATTATAATAACGAAATCTTGAACGCGCCCGAAAAGACAAAACCGGGAACGAACGTCGACCTTAACGCGAAAACGTTCATCCAACAGATTAAGCCATTACCTCCTAAACAGATTAAACCATCACCACCTAAACAGATCAAACCACCGTCTAAACAACTGCAAAAACAAGACGATCACGAAAGTCAAAAGACTGCCGTTTTCGCTCTATCGTTATTTTCTTTTCTTCTCTTCGTCGAGTTTCGTTAACAACCAACCGACGACGACCATGCCCAACACCCACAGATGTTCTCCCAACCAAATGGCCGTTTTGCCGAGCGTCGACAAGATCCAGGAAAGGATGCCGCCCAATATACCCGGTAACGCCTCGCCGAATTTTGCAGCCAATTTCACGAGCAGTTTTCCGACCGAATCTAGCTGTTTTTTTAGCCATTCCTGCAATCCACCCTCTTTGTTCGGTGGAGGAGACGGCGGTTTAACCGGTGTGATGTCCGGTATCAACAATTCGACCAAAAACGCGACGGTCATTCCAATGGCGGTCAAGACGCTAAAGATGGTGATGCCCTGTTCTTTGAACAGATCGGCGATTCTTTCTCTCAAGGAGATATTATCGTCGAGTAGCCTCTTGATCGACTCTTTTATAGTAGTCAATTGCGATCGCAATCGGCCCTTGAGAATAGCGATACTCTCGTTAATCCCTTCGAGTTCATCGCGCGCTTTCCTTATTTCTCTCTCGAGCCATTCTTTTTCATCCGGATTGTTTTTGAGTCTTTCGGTCCATTCCGATATCAATCGTTCGCGTTCCGCCCTTTTACCTTCTTGAACGGCTAATTCACCACGAATGGTTCGTAAACTTTTATCTAAACCCAACAGTTCTCTCACGGGTAGTACGTCCGCTTGCGTCGATGCATCGAAGAGGGTGTGTATACTATCCGATAGTTTTGTTAGGCGGTTGTCTAACTGTTTTGGTTGCGTTTCGTCGCTTTTAAAAAACGACATCTCTATTTCATTAATATGAAATACTGTTTCTTCGAGTTCTTGTACAGGAAGTTCCTCCATCATACCCATTGCTCTACGAAAATTAACACCCATACTCCTAAAATGCGAGACCGCATAAAAACCTTGCCTATCTATATGCGTTAATCTTACCCATTCGTTCACCCATTTTACCCATAAATCACCTTGTTTCGATGATGTAAATTCGTAAGACGCTTTAATACCAAATTTAGCTATTTCACGTCTCCATCTCTCCACTAATACCGCAGTATCTTCGTCGGACGCTAAGTCATTAGCCTCTATTCCGGGAGGCACATTTTCTCCACGGGTCCATCCAGGACCTTCCCTATTATCGATGAAAGACGTCTCCGCATTATCATTGTAAGTCGTATCATCGTCGGGGTTGTACGCCGGATTATCGATCGTACCACCATCGTTATCGTAATCATCTTTGTCGTACGCCCGATTATCGATTTTCCAATTCTCAGCCATTTTTTAAAACGATTTAAATTTTTTATCGCATAAATTAAAAAGATGATGAATTACGGACACATTCTCGATCCCGATAGAAAATTGCGTACTCCCTTCGGCGTGAAGGGCATTCGCCAAACGGTCACCGTTTCCCATAATCCCTCGAGTATCGAAGAAAACCAAACGTTGACGGTTCGTTTTCCCAATTTGAGCGAAAACGACGTCATCGTTCCCAGAAGTACGAGACTATGCTTCGATATGGAAGTCGTTGTAGAAGGTGGTGATCTCACTAAAACGAGTGTTTATAATAATTTGGGACGTAACATCGTCAAAAAAATTGAAGTGAAAATTTCTGGGAATACCGTTCAAACCATCGACGATGCCGATAAATTTTTAGTCTATAACGATATTTGGAAAATAGAACGACGTAATATGGTCTATCAGGGAATACAGAGTGTCGATCTAAATAAATTAAGGGCAAAACCCTTCAACTATGCAATGCCTCTCGATAGTAACGAATACTACGAAATTGGCAATCGATTTTGTATTCCCTTGGATTTCGAAATCTTGGAAACGAGCGAACCCTTTTATCAAGCGGGATTACAAGATAGATTAGAATACATGTTAACATTTAACGATGCTAAACACGTCGTCTCGACAGACCCCGACGATGCCGATAAAACGGTTAGTTATAAGGCGACCAACATCGCTTTGGAATTCGAAAAAATTACCGACGTCAATCTCGCTCGCAGCATCAGACAGGGGTATGGGGGAGACCACGCTTATTACTTCAACCAAATATTGCGATATCGCAAAACTACGATGAATAAATCGGACGCCGTCCTCAATTATCAAATCAACACCCCCGCACGTTCTCTCTCGGGTATTCTGTTTCTCTTCAAAGATATTTCTAAAAACGACCCAGAAAAAATTTATAATCCGAGAATCACCAAAGTGGAAACAACCATCGAGGGGCAACCGAACCAACTCTTCTCCGCCGGATTGAGACCCCATCACCATTTCGAAGAAATTAAAAAGTTTTTCTCGGCTTCCCTGAATCGCGAAACTATCACAGAATTAGTCGCTAAGGAACTCATGTTGAGTGAAATGGGTCTAGGAAAATATCTCAAAGATCATTACGCCCTCTGGTTAGATTTACGAACTACACCGGAAAATCATCTACACGGTACGGGTCGTAAGCTTCAAAATATCAGCGAAGGTGTTTCCGTCCGAATCGAGAGAACTCCCGAAACCGATACCGATCCCTTGGACGTTTACATTTTCGTCGTCAAAGATGGACAGATCAACATGTCGAACGGCCGTCTCGTTAGCGTTATATCTTTGAAATCATTAAAAAATGTATATTCAACAGCCTCATTCTGCCATGATCGTGGGTGCCACCGGTTGCGGGAAGACGGAGTTTGTCCTCGATCTCTTGGAAACCGAATACAAAGATTTATTCGAGCACATCGTGATCTTGTGCCCTTCGATCGATTTCAACAAGGCCTATAAATCGAGAAAATGGATTGGGGACGATGTTAAACATCCTAAAGACAAACGCGTCGTCATCAGCAACCCCGTGTCGAAAACGGGAGAAGAGAAATTGCAGGGCATGTTGCGACACTTTTACGACAAATACAAAGGGACGTCCACGTTGTACATCATAGACGACTGTTCGGCCACGAAGCAAATAAAAAAAGAAAGCGGACGCCTTATCCATGTTGGCGTTTTCGGGAAGACATGCCAACCAATCCGTGTGGGTATTAACGCAAAGATATAATAGCGCATCAAAAGACTTTCGCACGCAGGTCAAGTGGGTTGCGCTCTTCTATACCAAAGACAAGTTTAGCTACAACGAATGTTTGGACGAGAACGACGTCGTCACGGAAGACAGACGAACCATAAAAAACTTGCTGTCGCAGAACAAACATTCTAAATTAATCTTGTGTACCGAACAACCGACGGGGTATAAGTTTATACGATAATTTATATTTTTGTAACTATAAATTAGTACTTTTTATATAATAATAACGATTTCGTTGTTTTCTTTTATCACATGCACCACACACGGTGTACCGGAAAAATTGAATGCATGTGCCGAAAAGCAGGATAAGTTATCTATCTATATCACTGGTATGGAATTTACCTGGTGACTACCAGACCGTGGATACGTTATATATAATCATCTATATATAACAACGATACCCCAGAAAATCTGGCAATGGTTAAAAGTCCATCCACCCAGGGGAGTGGGTTGAAGTGCCCTACATATAGTAGTCTTGTATTTTAACGGCTTTGTCAATTTGACCATGTATTTATCCACATGTCAGCATGAGTGAAATGTATAAATATATTTGACATTTATGTATGACTGAATATTGTTATTATAAATTTTTTAGGGTTCATGATAATATTGATCATACTGAAGTGAAGAATCGAACCCGAGACGCAGGAGTCTGTCTTAGCAAAGATAAGCCTGTTATAGAATTGGCGCCCACGTTGGGACCCTGCATATTAGTGCAAATGTTGAAACGTCCATCTGCTTGATTCCATTGGATAGCAGTTTTGAGTACTGGATTTTACAGACATTTGCTGACCGGTCCGATGATTCAGTTGTGTACACATGTGCCTGGACATTGAGTCGTGAATCGAACTCTGATTCAGCGAACTATGACTTTCTATTGTGATATCATTTTGGACAGATATTGACTTTAATTCATTTGTGTTATTTATGATTAGTGTAATTCCTTGAGGAAGATCGAAATCTGTTTGAGTACATGTACGGTAAGGTTGTTGTAGTTACCTTTTGGTGCACACTAACTTTTTGGTATTGTATTTAAACACAGTCTCTATTCTTGAAATGATTAGGGTTGTGTAAGTGTTCAGTGTGGAAGAAGTGAGACTATCAAGTCCGATAATTTGATAGATATTGGCGCATATAGGTACTAACACACCTTGATCACCTACCCTTTATCATTTCTTTCTGCATGTGTTTTAATATCGATAACAATGATGACATTGGGACAGTATACCTATATGTACAGGTAACATCATACTGCTTTTATATATATATATATATGTATGTGTGTATGTGTGTGTATGTATGTGTATGTATGTGTGTAAGCAGTATAATGTTACCTGTACATATAAGTATACTGTTGCTGGTTTAGGTTTATTCGTTTGAGTTACCTAACCATTGCTGAATTGAACTTGTGTTTGCATTGCATGAAATTGATTAATTGGGTATTTCATTTTCAGACGAGTGTGCTGTAAAGTTACAATTGATTACAGCATATTTGATTTACACATTTGAATTTCATTTTATTTAAATTGTTTCCTTTGCAGATATTGGCTCATACTTTAGTCATTTGTAAAGTTACAACCTTTTACGTTTTGAATTGCATTATATACTTTTTGCATATTTCACTACGAGCTGCACTAGTTGTGCAATTGATTTTGTTTAGACTTATATGTAATTAATGTTAGCACATGTACGTTAGAATAGTAGTAAACCTATTACATAGATTATTAGTATGGCGCATTCAGATCATAGTGTGTATTTGTCCACAGGAAAACAACAAGATGATCTCACTGAACAACAAATTCAGTTCATGATTAAGTATTTAGTTGAAAATACTGACTACAAAGTAATGACCAATGAGGAATATCAGCTACTTCATACAGTTGCACATAGTACACCGTCTGCTGGAGGCGGATGCAGACCATGTCAACCTAATAATGACTCTTTACTTTAAAAATCCTTAAAAAAGTGTAGCCTGCAGATCTACCAAGGTAAATCGACACATGTTTGCAAACACAGCGAGTCTAAATCAAATCATAACATGGGTGACAAGCTAATTGTCGTCATGAAAGTGATAGCGATTCTGCAATGCATGGAGTCCGTGCAAGGCAATATGCTTTACCTGTAAAACCTATTTTAGATAGTTGACTGAATCCGGCTGTGCCACTTTACCTTGGTAAACCAATGCAATAGTATTTCTCAGTTATTTTTATTTAAAAGTATAATATACGGTCTCACATATTGTGAGTGTTACAATGCATGTACTAGAGAATTTGTTAAAACTTGACCTTATATATTTTGTTGGTAAATCATACTTTGTTTGTATTAGTGCTCGACACTTACGGCCGTTGAGTAGTGAGGGTTCTTTAACGTGCCGACACTTACTGGGACACGGGACCTCCAGTTTTTACTGTCTCATCCGAAAGACAGGAAACCAACCTGCCACCGGCGGGACTCGAACTCACGATCCAGAGTCGAGCGCGCTACCGACTGAGCCAGGCCGGCTCTATTAGTTACATACTGAGCAAATTAATCAATGTCAAATAACTATGCTTTGTCGGTAGGCCTACTCCAAAGACTTTGACCTTAATTTACATATGCTTTAGATGTTTTATATTTAATCACCAAATGAATAATCAGCTAATTAAAAACGTATTACAGTTACTGAAAGAAACATGCATGTAAATATAATCCTAAATCATAGTTTGAAATCGATGACATAAAAGTCAAACCTAAAACGTACAGGTGGGAATGTTTTCTGTAAAGCGAAGGCGGAATAAATTATGTATTGAAAACCTTCCCACGTGCGGAAAGCTTTTCTATATGGAAAATTTTGCGGGAGGGTGGGGAATTTCTATCGGGGAAGGATTTTCTTTATGACACCGGCTCCACTTTACCTTGGTTTTCATATTTACCGTAGGTAAATCCGGGTTAACTCGAAAGTTCCCTATTTGGATTTTAGTTTTTAGCACAATATGAAACTGCGGCTCAAAATTGAAAATTCTAGTTTTATTACAGAAAGAAGACTCTAGAGAAGTCCCGATTGGGTTTTGGTGTGTTCCGAGTAAATACAGAGCGAGATTTAATGGAATCTAGATAAACTCTACGGAGTAATCTTTCTATAATTAGAGTTGCCTCGCTTTACTTAAATATGAATTAAGGCAAAGCCTTGAAAGCGAGCGCAGCTCGGTCATTGTTTGGACAATTTTTAAAAGGAAAACTTCTTAGTGAAATGTCCATGTATCGATACATCTGACAAATGTTGATAATGATATGCTGCTCCACCGATACCACATTCAATCCAATAAGCACCCATGTCTCTATTTATAAGCTTATAAGCACACCTCCCCTTTTTAAACATGATCACATACCTTTCCTTGCCAATTGACAAGGCAATGTGGACCACAAAAATGTAAATAACAGTTATCTCTAGCCTTATACAACACAAGAATGTGCATAGGTGCCCACTGTATTATCTACAGCAATTTTACTACTGACCGTTGTAAAAAAATAAATGCTTTTCTTCAGTTTGACTATTGATTGGTTCCAATAAGCGTCCACATCTTTTTTCTTTTTCTTTTTTTTCTTACGGGGTATTGGCAATAAGAGACATACATGTAATGAGTGGCATTGTGCTACAGATCCAGCATTTTCTGTTTTGTTTTTGTTGACGCTTTGTCAACCTTTTATTAAGTTTCTATTTTGCCTGTCATATAGAAATAAATGTTCATAGATAAACCGGAATTCTGCTTCTTATTTGGCACTTCTTTCATTGTGATTCTTGCATTTGAACAATGAGACAACAGGCTGATGACAAGTGCAAACTACTGGTTTATATATACATGTTGCAAATTTTTGTCAAATTCTGGCTGTTGATTTGTTTGGTCAATGGGATAACTTTCAAGAAATCCTGCTAGCGCTGTTACAGTGAAAACTGTCCTTGGTTTTACTCATGATTTCAAAAAAGAAATATAGAGAGCCTAGGCTTTATTCATCAGTGGTCAAACTTATTTGTCTGTGATTACTCAAAATATGCACCAGACTGGAACAAAAATTAAGCAGAAATTTAGCCAATTTCATGTTTAACCAATGATGAGAAAATGAATCCATATCTTAATGAATTATTGACTAATGGCAGGGTGAGACCTGGTAAAATACATCTGTATACTTAAAAGAGCATCATAATACGAACATTCAACAAGACTCTAAAATGTTACACAATTATGAATTACCACTAAAGTGTTTTAAAACAATGCAATTCATTTTAATAATGAAATTTTGGATGCAGATTATGAACAATAATAGAATTTAAACTACAGAAGTAATGTAAACAGACAGATGTTTGTTCGATTGGAAAATACCATGAATTTTTCTTTACTTGAGTCTTTTTGTTGTTGCATATTATCAAATTTATGCTAGAATAAAACTGTGTCGATAATAAATATTGGTTTAAATCCAAATGATAAGTGGAAACAAGTATTCAGACACCATACGAAAACATAATTATAGTAGGTGTGAGATAGATGTGATAGATTTTCTAAAAATATCTATACATATTATAATAATGATGTTTAAATTTGAGAGAGAGATTTCTAGAACTTCTCCTCATGCTTTTCTCCTGCATATGTTACATTAAAACAATTTTGTTGATCGGTTCATGGTGAAGGAATGATCAATCTGTAATTGGCAATCTTATGACAAGTGTCGTGGCAATATAAAACGCCATTGGAAAAACAAACCACTCAAGCAAGGACACACACACACACACACACACACACACACACACACACACACACACACACACACACACACACACACACACACACTAAACATCCCTCTCCATGCCTCTCATGGACGAGTGGCAATTAATTGTCATCAAGCCAAAGCAAGCAAGGAAGATTAATATGGCTTATATGTTCTTGTCCTTTTTTTTGTTTTTGTTGTTTAATTTTTTTTTCAACCAATTTCATGTTTAAACCTAAAATTTCATTGTTCTTTTAATCTGCTGTCATAAGGTTGGGTGTACTAATATTCATCAGTCCCTCTTCAGTTTTAATGATTATTTTTTCTTTAAATATATATCATTTGGAATCTAAATATAACAATATAGATCTACAGTTAAATTGGTCACATAGGAATTCAATATATAGAAGTAAGTAAGTCGTGTACCGGCATAAGATTAGTAGTCAAATATTATGATACGTCAAAGAAGTCAGAAGGCTTAATTCGATGTTTAACCTCTTATTCCAGTGAATTCATGAACACCAAAATATAGGCTACTGGAAGTAAAATAAAAATATCAGAGCAAAATGATATGTATGGAGAGTAGCCTATATTATATTATAATGTAAATAAAGTGCATTTTCTTTTCCTTTCTTTTCCTTGTTTTGTTTTTTTTGTTTTTTGTTTTTTGTTTTGTTTTGGGTTTTTTTTAGGAGAGAGGGAAGCTTTAAATTAAATTTTCATATCAGATAATTATTCACTTGTTCTTTTATCTTCATCTAATAATTTCTGTATGGCTATGGAAGTGTTAAAAAAACTATATAGAAAGTTTGTATCGGCTAATTTATTTTCTACTTTAAATATGTACACAATTTTTTAAAAACGTTTCTGCAGGATGAGTTTCTTCCCCTTAGAAAGTAGCTAATCTGTCATGTTTGTCCAAATTTACTGTTAACTTTTACGTCAGTAAATTGATACAATCTTTCATTTGAAGCGTTCACAGTTACTATGTTAATGTTAATTCCATCATATTTATGGTATTGAAATTGATTCCAAAATAATTTTACGTTAATAACCGATAGTTAAATTTTAAATCATACATATTATGATACGAGAGAGTATTTCGATTTCCGGCAGCGAAACCCAGAAATGACCTCATGGGGCTTGCAAAAGTAGGACTCTCGTAAACAAGATGATTGCAACATGAGTACATCTCAATATTCTCAAAAATAAACTGTCAGTTCATTTTTTTTAAACTTGTTATGAAATTAACAAGTTAAGAAATACCCGATGTCTGGCGCGAGTCCTACCATCCAGCGTAACTGAGCATGTCGGGTTAGGAAAGCCAATAACACCCTTGGTCGGAACTCTTTATTTCCGGTAGGTTAAAAATGGCGTCTGCTTGGAGACGATGTTAAACCAGTTTTTAAAAATCCGAAGCTCGCTTCGCCAGCGGCGCTTCGCACAGCTCGAGCTGCGCTCGCTATTATTCATTTATGTGTAAGGCCTGTTCTCAAAATAAACAAAACATGAATCGCAAACGAAGCTCTTTATATAAAATATGAAGAAAAATTATTGTATTCCGTCTCCCAATAATACTACTGGAGGGACTCAATCGTGTGTGATATATACATTGATTGCAGTTATTGATTAAATTCAATGCTTTTACTGTTAGAGCAATATAAAAGATTACTTTTAAGGCATGCAGGATGTCATTTTGATCAAAGAAATATCCAGCGATTAGACCAAAACATTGATTAAAAAGGTTAAAAATATATGTTGCCGTAAAAATTTTAACATACAATTTATATATTACCTAGATTAAATGGAATACACCGACGACTGATGGTCCTGTTAGAATACAACTGATTACTAGCCCATTTTTCACAGTCGATTTCTCTCCTTAACCCGGGATTTTTTTAACAACATTTTATTTATATAAAACGTTGAATGTTTGAATAGATTAATAGAATCAAAATATTTAATTTTAATTTCTACAAACTAGTATGCCCCTCTCTCTCTCTCTCTCTCTCTCTCTCTCTCTCTCTCTCTCTCTCTCTCTCTCTCTCTCTCTCTCTCTCTCTCTCTCTCTCTCTCTCTCTCTCTCTCTCTCTCTCTCTCTCTCTCCTACACAACACCCGTTTTCTCTCAATGAAAATTCTAGTGAAAACTAAATGATAGCTAACCACTAAGATTTTAAACTCTTGAATACACGAAATGTTGGCTGATTTCCAAACGTTCAATAAAGACTCCACAACAAATAAGTTTATGCTTAACAGAATAGTCCCGTAGCGCCTTATTAGCACGGATGCTAAAATCCAAAACACCTCCACGTACTATGGGAATGCTCTGTCGTCACATCCTACAATATGTTTGTGTTGTGCAGAAACACGTGTTTTTGTCGGAAACTTTTAAAGATCTCTATTTTATTGCACTAAACATAGATAAATAACGATTCGATAAAACTAATTACGCATTTGAATAATAGTTGCTTAAATCTCTTACCCTTTATGATAAAAATTCTTATGAAAAAGCATTACAAGTTTGGCATCAATAACAGTTATTTTACACATTCTGTTTTAGCCACGTACTGACTAAGGTCATAAATATGGTAAAGCAATCTACACAAAATCGAATGGTTATGCTCTCACTCTCTCTCTCTCTCTCTCTCTCTCTCTCTCTCTCTCTCTCTCTCTCTCTCTCTCTCTCTCTCTCTCTCTCTCTCTCTCTCTCTCTCTCTCTCTCTCTCTCAATTAGTTTGATATATACGTGACAAAAGCGCTCTGTTAAAAGGGCAGAGGCAGTAGTTTTCAAAAACAATTTCTTTCATTTTTTACTACTTAGATTGATATACTATGGCAGCGTATTAGTATCAACATAGAAATGTTTTATAGCCTACATAGGACTTAGTATCTCCTACGTATGACTTATTATCACTTATGTAGGACTTAGGATCTCCTACGTATGACTTATTATCACTTACGTAGGACTTAGTATCTCCTATGTATGACTTATTATCAGACTTTTTATCTCTTCGGTAAGACTTAATATCTCTTATGTAAGACTTAGTATCTCCTATGTAAGACTTTTATCTCCTACATAAGACTTAGTATCTCCTATGTAAGACTTAGTATCTCCTATGTAAGACTTAGTATCTACTATGTAAGACTTATTATCTCCTACATAAGACTTAGTATCTCCTATGTAAGACTTATAATCTCCTACATAAGACTTAGTATGTACTATGTGAAACTTAATATCTCCTATGTAAGACTTAGTATCACCTATGTAAGACTTATTATCTCCTACATAAGACTCAGTATGTACTATGTGAAACTTAATATCTCTAATATAAGACTTAGTTTTCATAACTAATTCACAGACATTTACGAGTTTAGAAAGGTAACTGCACTGAAAATGATGTTTTATTGATCTTACACACACAGTATCGTTCTTTGTATGCGACATAAAAACTGGTCTCATCTATGTTCTCTTTATTATCCCGACCTGAAAATTATAGAAAACCATTTACCACTATACAAAGCTAATTACATAATCATTTCTGTAGTTTTTTTTCACAAAATAATGTGTCCTTCGGATGAGACAGTAAAAACCGAGGCCCCGTGTCGCATTAGGTGTCGGCACGTTGAAGAACTCTCACTGCTCAATGGCCGTAAGTGCCGAACATAGGCTAAAATTTGAAGCCCTCCATCGGCATTTGGTGACGTCTCCATGTTAATGAAATATTCTTTAGGGGGTGTTAAACAACAATTGCAATAAACAAACAAACACAAAATAATGTCGGAAAATAAGACAAATTAATGTATAAATGAAGCTAAGCGTTTTAGTGAGTACTGTTACAGATTAACATCTATTATACAAAACTCTTTTGTATACAAAAATGAAAATCGCAGATATAAATATTTGGTGTTAGGTAATGGCAAACCTTATTTTGTCAAGGAATACTAACAATAACAAGCACACACTGAAGACGACATTATCAAGATGCTGGTATTTCTAGTAGACAACATCTTCGTGGTTTTTGCGGGAAAAGTTTTCCAACAGATTGTCGGCATTCCATTGGGTACCAATTGTGCACTTCTTTTGGCTGACATATTTTTATATTGATATGAAGCGGAATTTATACAGTCTCTGCTTTCCAAAGGAAACAAACAGTTAGCATCCCGGTTCAAATTCATTGACAGGTATATCGACGATGTTATGTCCATAAATAATTCAGAATTTCAGAATTACCTCGGCCAGATGTATCCTGCTGAGCTAGAGATCAATGAGACGACAGAGAGCAACACATCTGCTTCTTACCTAGATTTAAACCTGTTGATTGGAAAAGTCAGTCACTTCACACATCCCTCTATGACAAACGAGAATATTTCAATTTCCATATCACAAACTTCCCATTTCTAAGTAGTAATATTCCATCGCCTCCTGACAATGGCGTTAACATTACAACTGATAAGTTATACCAGGGCATGCTCCTCTTATGTATGTTTTATTCTGAGAGCTAAATGACTAGCCAATAAACTACTTACACAAGGTTACGTTGTTTAACGCTTGGAGTCGTCGTTTAAGAAGTTTTATGGTGTATACGGGGATCTTGTTAAACATTATGAAGTCCCCCTCTTAGAGATATTAGATAGCATTCTGAATCACGGCCACAGACAGTGACTCTGTTTCACCAATCATGCTTTTCACTGAACTTGACCTAATCAACAAACTTGACATTTTTACCGAATTTGACCCATTCATCGAACTAGAAAGGTTTCATTTGCGACGGGTGTGGCATGCCAGCAGAAGACGTTGACTCCTTCCAGACACCTAGTCTTATCCCGTTTGGAATTCGTAATTGTTCTTCGTATTGAGAACATTTGCACAGCTAATTCGTCGTGTTATAATGGACTTGAGTTTTTGAGTATTGATTGGTACTTCAATTTTACTTCGTTTAATCCTGAATGAAAAATACACTAAATACGGCATCCTGTTCCACTGTAATGTATTATCGTGGTGTACATAGACTTCTTTCAAACAAAACGTCTTATACATATTATTTGGTCAACACTTACGTAGAAGATACTAACTTTACGTAGGAGATACAAAGTCTTACGTAAGTGATTATAAGTCGTACGTAGGAGAAAGTCTTACGTAGGGGATCATAAGTTTTACGTATGATATCATAAGTCTTACTTAGGAAAAAATAAGTCTTACGTAAGACATACTTAGTCTTACGTAGGAGCTATTAAGGCTTACGGAGCCGGCCTGGCTCAGTCGGTAGCGCGCTCGACTCTGGATCGTGAGGTCGTGAGTTCGAGTCCCGCCGGCAACAGGTTGGTTTCCTGTCTTTCGGATGAGACAGTAAAAACTGGAGGTCCCGTGTCACAGTAGGTGTCGGCACGTTAAAGAACCCTCACTGCTCAATGGCCGTAAGTGCCGAGCATACGTCTCCATATGAGTGAAATATTCTTGAATGGGACGTTAAACAACAATACACAAACAAACAAACTTAGAAGTGTCAAATTATTCAGACAAACTAAAATAACAATGCAAGAAACTTAATTTAAGAGAGTAATATATATATATATATATATTTTATCAGCAACAATTAACATTATGCCTCCATGAATAGATGGAAGGACAGACTATTATTATTAAAACCGAGATCCTTGACAGCAACCAGAGCCCAGTGCATGAGAAAGGAGACTATGGCAAAATATTTCAAAGAACTTTGGAGAAATACAATCCAATGAGCAAAACTGTATCAGCATTCCTTACCACGATATTGACGGCAATTATGAAGGGACTTTGGTAGCACTATACTGTCACTTTTTCTTTTCCAGGAGTGGTAAGAATGAAATGTGAATACATACACAACACATGTTAGCGTATGTTCAACATATGACAATTTCACATACAAAGGTAAACTGCACAGTGACAAGCCGTTGTCCCGAGGTAACAATTGCGATAAAATTAATCATTTCCTAAACAGTACGGTCCATATGTTAATGTTATGCGTAATAATCATAGCCCCTATTATAAATATTCTCTTGTTAAATGCTTGTTACTGAATCATTTTAACGGAGTCTTTGCGGGAATTATATTCACCGTTGTGATTGGAATTTGACAGTGTATCTGCGCTTGATACCTGTCCGATAGCAGCTGTGGAATCGTTTGTACGACGATTTATTCGTCACCTTATGACCGTGGACTCACGGCGGTTGTCATCAGTCAACAGGGGATGCTTACTCCTCCAAGGTACCTGATCCCATGTCTGGATTTTCAGAGGTCTGTATTTGTCCAGTATCACAAGATTTGTATAATAATGTATCCAGGATATCCTGAAGATTTATACTTTGGTATCTGAGCCGGCCTGCCTCAGTCGGTAGAGTGCTCAACTCTTGGTGGTGAGTTCGAGTCCAGCCGGCGGCAGGTTGGTTTCCTGTCTTTCGAATGAAACACTGAAAACTGAGGTCCCATGTCACAGTAGGTGTCGGCACGTTAAATAACCTTCACTGTTAAATGGCCGGAAGTGTCGAGTATAGGCCAATATCTGAAGCCCTTCACCGGCATTTGGTGGCGTCTCCATATAAGTGAAATATTATTGAGTGGGACGTTCAAAAACAATAAACAAACAAACAAACAACATACTTTTGTATCTTAGATTTTATATGTGACATATAGTTAACTACGGTATGATTCTAACCTATGGTACCTGAACCAACAATTGATTTTCTAGTCATCTGTGTTTACCCGTGTCTGTGTATTGTTTTAAAACGTTATGTGTGTCGATACTTTGGTGTCTATCACACTCTTCAGAGCGAGTGGGTAATGGCATTTGACCTTAGACATCACTACTTATTTGGATGATCTCGGCATTTCGGAAATGTTCTTTCCAACTTCTTTCTTTGTTAATTATTAACCAAAGAAGTGTTGTATCAAAATTGCAAATACGGAAACACAGATGAAATAGCTATCTGTTGACTTTTGCTTTTTTACGAACTGGAGTAGAAAAAAACATACCTAAACTATTGATTTTGTTACAAATTCAGTTTAAAGTTCAATCGTTTCATGATATATATTATTATCATCTCAATGGTTATCAGTCGGAATATGCTCACATCGTGTTCTTTCCGTAGTAAAATATAGTTCTTCAAGTTGAAATTCACACATTAAATGAATATTAAAAACCTAAACTGTACCTTTTTTGTTGAATTATCCACAATATAACACAATTTATAATGATATACAAATTAAAAGTTGGGACACATTTAAATGTTACATGTAAGACAGTGGTATAAGACATTCTATCGAATATGGTTTTGTGACGTCGGGCGACAAAGTGATATATTTTCCCATAAAATTGGCATCGTTGTCATAGTGACTAATTATCTCTTGATGTCGTTTTGTCTCTATTATCCTGGCGTTCAATGTTTGAGTACTACAGTAAAATCGAAAGTTCTATATGGAAATTCTACATGATATCTAATTTAAAATTAAGAATCCTTAACAATTTAACATTCTGTATTGATAGGTTTTCAGTTTTGTTTACAAAATTTAATAAATGAAAACTTCAAACCTGTAAAATCGGACTATAAGTATTCAGTTATTTTTACGCATGATATAACGTTGCTCAAATTACAGTATGTGATAAAACATATTAATATTTAAATGCAAACAAGTAATGTGTATTTAGTTGGTTGGACTATTGGGTATAAAGCGTGTATAAGGATTACTTTCCCTATTGTTTCGTCATTGCTTTCATGTCCCATATTCATCATTATTGCAGTGAAATTCGCGGTTTTCTGGTTCTATACTGTTTTACCTGAATCATATTATTACAGTGTGTTATAATTTCTCAAATCTTATGGGTATTCACAGACGAATAAATTTTTCCGTGACATTGCACCAAACTGAACACAAGACAATTTGCTATGTTTATTAGTAAACCAGCTTTGCTTCAGAGAAATAATGCGAAATAAAAATTAGAATAGAAATGAAATGAAGCTGCACCATAAAAAAACATACAGATGATATATTAAAAGAGAAGAATAATCATTAACCCATGGTCCACGTTTTCTCATTATTGCTGTGTAGTTTGTGATTTTTTAGCTCCATACTTCTTTAAACCCTAATTATTATATTTACCTTTTTTACCATTTGTATCCAACTTTATGCGTATTTACTGACGAATGAAATTTCCGTCATTTTGCATGAACTCGAACATAAAATAATTTGCTATGCTTAATAGTGAAATTTCTTTGCTTCAGAGGAAAATCCGAAATATATATAAAAACTGAAGCGGTGAATAAGAACATCCAGACAAATTATCAGATTGATATAATAATCGTCAATCTATAATGTAAGTAAGAAATAATCTAAATCTATAACAATGATATTACATCTAAAAGCAGTATCGCTGACGTGTTTGCATTTTATCTTCTATAGGGATAGCTTCATCTAACTATTGCTGGAATAATTTTCTTGAATAAAATCGAAAGAAAGTAAACAAAAATCAATTTAACTATATAATCCGGTTGAATAAAAAGTATCAGAAATAGGAAAAATAAACATTTTAATCGAAATTTCAAAATAATTGATAATCTGAATAGCTTTATCGTAAACATTTTTCTTTCATTCACATACCATACCAATGCATTTTAGGAAAAAATATCAATAAATTTTATATTTTCCGGTTCCCTTTTTCATCATATGCGTTGGTTGAGCTGTTGCATTTGGCTCTGTTTTGGTGTATTATGTTTGAACATGATGACATTAATTGTCTATTTTTCACTTTTACCTTGACCTTTAAAATACGATTCGGTCATGCTACCATTGAATTATCCACAATATAACACAATTTATAATGATATACAAATTACAAGTTGGGACACATTTAAATGTTACGTGTAAGACAGTGGTATAAGACATGTCAAAGAACTTGCGTAGGCGACCTCGCCGCTGTTCCGGAGTTAAGTGTTTTTCTTATATAAACCTTTTCTATCGAATATGGTTTTGTAACGTCGGGCGACAAAGTGATACATTTTCCCATAAAATTGGCATCGTTGTCATAGTGACTAATTATTTCTTGATGTCGTTTTGTCTCTATTATCCTGGCTTTCAATGTTTGAGTACTACAGTAAAATCGAAAGTTCTATATGGAAATTCTACATGATATCTAATTTAAAATTAAGAATCCTTAACAATTTAACATTCTGTATTGATAGGTTTTCAGTTTTGTTTACAAAATTTAATAAATGAAAACTTCAAACCTGTAAAATCGGACTATAAGTATTCAGTTATATTTACGCATGATATAACGTTGCTCAAATTACAGTATGTGATAAAATATATTAATATTTAAATACAAACAAGTGATGTGTATGTAGTTGGTTGGACTATTGGGTATAAAGCGTGTATTGTTTCGTCATTGCTTTCATGTCCCATATTCATCATTATTGCAGTGTAATTCGCGGTTTTCGGGTTCCATACTGTTTTACCTTAATCATATTATTATAATGTGTTATAATTTCTCTAATCTTATGGGTATTCACAGACGAATAAATTTCTCCGTGACATTGCACCAAACTGAACACAAGACAATTTGCTATGTTTATTAGTAAACCAGCTTTGCTTCAGAGAAATAATGCGAAATAAAAATTAGAATAGAAATGAAATGAAGCTGCACCATAAAAAACATACAGATGAAATATTAAAACAGAAGAAGAATCATTAACCCATGGTTCACGTTTTCTCATTATTGCTGTGTAGTTTGTGATTTTTTTAGCTCCATACTTCTTTAAACCCTAATTATTATATTTACCTTTTTTACCATTTGTATCCAACTTTATGCGTATTTACAGACGAATGAAATTTCCGTCATTTTGCATAAAATCGAACATAAAATAATTTGCTATGCTCAATAGTGAAACTGCTTTGCCTCAGAGGAGAATCCGAAATATATATATTAAAAAACTGAAGCGGTGAATAAGAACATCCAGACAAATTATCAGATTGATAGAATAATCGCCAATCTATAATGTAAGTAAGAAATAATCTAAATCTATAACAATGATATTACATCTAAAAGCAGTATCGCTGACGTGTTTGCATTTTATTTTCTATAGGGATAGCTTCAACTAACTATTGCTGGGATCCTTTTCTTGAATAAAATTGAAAGATAGCAAACAAAAATCAATTTAACTATATTCTCCTGTTGAATACAAAGTATTAGAAATAGCAAAAATAAATATTTTAATCGAAATTTCAAAATAATTGATAATCTGAATAGCTTTATCGTAAACATCTTTCTTTCATTCACATACCATACCAATGCATTTTAGGAAAAAATATCAATAAATTTTATATTTGCCGGTTCCCTTTTTCATCATAGCCCGGAATGCGTTGGTTCAGCTGTTGCATTTGGCTCTGTTTTGGTGTATTATGTTTGAACATGATGACATTAATTGTCTATTTTTCACTTTTACCTTGACCTTTAAAATACGATTCGGTCATGCTACCATTAGCTGGTTGATTTACATCAACTCCACTAATAACGAAGTGGAAGGGAAATGATTTTCTCGGGTGTCGTTATTCGGATCCATATATCATAAAGTCAGAAAATAGAAATGCACGGAGATTTAGTCTCGCTATAACCGGTTTTTCGTTACATACGGTCTGGTTAGAAGTGAAGTTGATTGTATCATTGCAATTTTTAAAATTTCACATGTATAGAAGCAATTTTACTGCTTTCTGAATTCCACAATCACCCGCTTATGGAGTTTATATTTCACAAGATTTTTAGAGGTCCGTGTTTGTCCAGTATTACAAAATTTATATAATAATGTATCCTGGGCATCCTGAAGATTTACACTTTGGTGTCTGAGCCGGCCTGCCTCAGTCGGTAGAGTGCTCGACTCGGTGGTGAGTTCGAGTCCAACCAGCGGGAGGTTGGTTTCCTGTCTTTCGGATGAGGCAGTAAAAACCGAGGTCCCATGTCACAGTAGGTGTCGGCACGTTATATAACCCTCACTGCTAAATGGCCGTAAGTGCCGAGTATAGGCCAATATCTGAAGCCCTTCACCGACATTTGGTGGTGTCTCCATATAAGTGAAATATTATTGAGGGGGACGTTAAAAACAATAAACAAACAAACAACATACTTTTGTATCTTAGATTTTATATGTGACCTATAGTTAACTACGGTATGATTCTAACGCTATGGTACCTGAACCAACAATTGGTTTTCTAGTCATCTGTGTTTTAAAACGTTATGTGTGTCAATACTTTGGTGTCTATCGCACTCTTCAGAGCGAGTGGGTAACAACATTTGACCTTAGACACCACTTCTTATTTGGATGCTCTCGGCATTTCGGAAATATTCTTTCCAACTTCTTTCTCTGTTAATTATTAACCAAAGAAGTGTTGTATCAAAATTGCAAATACGGAAACACAGATGAAATAGCTATCTGTTGACTTTTGCTTTTTTACGAACTGGAGTAGAAAAAACATACCTAAACTATTGATTTTGTTACAAATTCAGTTTTAAGTTCAATCGTTTTATGATATATATTATTATTATCTCAATGGTTATCAGTCGGAATATGCTCACATCGTGTTCTTTCCGTAGTAAAATACAGTTCTTCAAATTAAAATTCACATATTAAATGAATACTGTACTTTTTGTTGAATTTTCCACAATATAACACAATTTATAATGATATACAAATTACAAGTTAGGACACATTTAAATGTTACGTGTAAGACAGTGGTATAAGAACTTGCGTAGGCGACCTCGCCGCTGTTCCGGAGTTAAGTGTTTTTCTTATATAAACTCTTTCTATCGAATATGGTTTTGTAACGTCGGGCGACAAAGTGATAAAATTGGCATCGTTGTCATAGTGACTAATTATCTCTTGATGTCGTTTTGTCTCTATTATCCTGGCGTTCAATGTTTCAGCACTACAGTAAAATCGAAAGTTCTATATGGAAATTCTACATGATATCTAATTTAAAATTAAGAATCCTTAACAATTTAACATTCTGTATTGATAGGTTTTCAGTTTTGTTTACAAAATTTAATAAATGAAAGCTTCAAACCTGTAAAATCGGACTATAAGTATTCAGTTATTTCTACGCATGATATAACGTTGCTCAAATTACAGTATGTGATAAAACATATTAACAAGTGATGTGTATGTAGTTAGTTGGACTATTGGGTATAAAGCGTGTATAAGGATTACGTTCCCTATTGTTTCGTCATTGCTTTCATGTCCCATATTCATCATTATTGCAGTGTAATTCGCGGTTTTCTTGTTCCATAATGTTTTACCTTAATCATATTATTATAATGTGTTATAATTTCTCCAATCTTATGGATATTCACAGACGAATAAATTTCTCCGTAACATTGCACCAAACTGAACACAAGACAATTTGCTCTGTTTATTAGTAAACCAGCTTTGCTTCAGAGAAATAATGCGAAATAAAAATTAGAATAGAAATGAAATGAAGCTGCACCATAAAAAAACATACAGATGATATATTAAAAGAGAAGAATAATCATTAACCCATGGTCTACGTTTTCTCATTATTGTTGTGTAGTTTGTGATTTTTGAGCTCCATACTTCTTTAAACCCTAATTATTATATTTACCTTTTTTACCATTTGTATCCAACTTTATGCGTATTTACTGACGAATGAAATTTCCGTCATTTTGCATAAAATCGAACATAAAATAATTTGCTATGCTCAATAGTGAAACTGCTTTGCTTCAGAGGAGAATCCGAAATATATATATTAAAAAACTGAAGCGGTGAATAAGAACATCCAGACAAATTATCAGATTGATAGAATAATCGCCAATCTATAATGTAAGTAAGAAATAATCTAAATCTATAACAATGATATTACATCTAAAAGCAGTATCGCTGACGTGTTTGCATTTTATTTTCTATAGGGATAGAATCATCTTACTATTGCTGGGATCCTTTTCTTGAATAAAATCGAAAGATAGCAAACAAAAATCAATTTAACTATATTCTCCTGTTGACTAAAAAGTATTAGAAATAGCAAAAATAAACATTTTAATCGAAATTTTAAAATAATTGATAAACTAAATAGCTTCATAGTAAACATCTTTCTTTCATTCACATACCATACCGATGCACCTTAGGAAAAAATATCAATAAATTTTATATTCGCCGGTTCCTTTTTTCATCATAGCCCGCAATGCGTAACAAATACCAGTTTATTAATTAGCGATGTCTGTCACCCGTCCGCTTGTCTGTGTCGATAAGTTGATTCAGCTGTTGCATTTGGCTCTGTTTTGGTATATTATGTTTGAACATGATGACATTAATTGTCTATTTTTCACTTTTACCTTGACCGTTAAAATACGATTCGGTCATGCTACCATTAGCAGTTTGATTTACATCAACTCCACTAATAACGAAGTGGAAGGGAAATGATTTTTTTTCGGGTTTCGTTATTCGGATCCATATATCATAATGTCAGAAAATAGAAATGCACGGGGATTTAGTCTCGCTATAACCGGTATTTCGTTACATACGGTCTGGTTAGAAGTGAAGTTGATTGTATCATTGCAATTTTTAAAATTTCACATGTAGAGAAGCAATTTTATTGCTTTCTGAATCCCACAATCACCCCCTTATGGAGTTTATATTTCACAAATGATCCGATATGCCATGGCGTATTCAACATATAAACATTTCATATACAGAAGTAAACTACTCATTGACAAATTATTGACACAGGGATATCGAAAATTACCCGTTTTAATGTCAACGTTCTGTTTTACTCTGTTTATGTTCAATTGCGTCTATACCAATTGCGACGATTCATTCCTCGCGTATTTCATTTTCAATTGACTGTGGACTCACGACGGTGTGATCGGTCTACAGGGGATGCTTACTCCTCTATGACACCTGATACCACCTGATGATTGCAAAAGTTCCGTGTTTGTCTATTTTTACCAGAAATTGTACCTTTATCCGGGACATCATGAAGATTTATACTTTGGTATCAGAGATTTTTGTTAATCATATCTCATGAATATAACCATATATTACAGATAATGAATTCAGAGTAAATTGGCTTTTATGAAGTAGAATGAAAATGCCCTCATACAATCATATTTCACAACACTACACGTCGTTACAATGATTTATGAAAATTGGCGTTTTTTTTAATTTTTGAGTGGCGTTTTACGTCACACTAAACATTTGTGTCAGTTTTGTGTTAGCGGCCTGTTTTAGTTGCGGAGGAAAGAAACCGATTCTAATCTACTTAAGAAGAGTCCACAAAGCCTTTTGCAAAGATCTTGCTAGTTCTTTAAGTTTGTGTCCAGTGTGGAATATCTTTTTCAATAGATCGTTTACATACACATTGCCTACTTGTTTTACAACGAACTTATCAAAACAGCAGACATTTTATCTATATTGAAGGCATACAACAGTTCGCCTCTCGGTGTCTGGAACATCATCTTTCTTCATCTGTTTCAAAATATGTTTAAGCCACACTCAATTTTTCAGTCAGACAGTCAATTTTTAATGGTAGATGACAGAGCATTGAATTTGATTTAGAATGGTGTTTTACGCCACACTGAACAATTTCTCAGCTATATAGTGGCGGCCAATTTTAATGGTGAAGGAGAGAACCAGGTTACGGTGTACCATGGAAGAGACCATCGGCCTTCCGCTGGTAAACTGACAAACTTTCTCACAAAAATCAGCTTAGGTTCCAGCGGGACTCGAACCTGCACTGACCAAAAGCGAGGGACGTCATGATATAAAGCGCGATGCTCTAACCACTCGCCCACGGAGGCCCGCCTTTCGCAGGTAAACTGGCAAAGTTCTTCACAAAATTAGCTCTGGTTCCAGGGGGACTCGACCTCGCTCTAACTAGAGCTGAGGGACTTCAAGGTTGAAAGTGGTATGCTGTAATCACTCAAGTACTACACTGTATTAGTTATTTACAACACATCAATAGAAACTTAAAGAATTAGGACAACAGTGTGGTCTGCCTCGCCAACGGAGTCATCAGACAATCTAGACAGTCGCCAAATTATATATTATAAACATAATACAAACATGTTCAGAAATTTCGTTACTACAATCTTAAATCAAGTATTTGTCATGTACATGGAAAAAGCATCAACTTCATAAATCCGCTCAAAGTATTTTCTTTGGAGTATACACAAAGTACGGAGGCAAATGCCCAGTGAAGTATTTTGATTTATGGAAACAGAAAAGTACAACATAAAAGGAAAGACCGGAATCGGAAACATTTCAGGCGTTAATACAATAATTGTGTCAGTTTTGTGTCAGCGGCCTGTTTAAGTTGCGGAGGAAAGAATACAATAATTAATTTGTCGGAATTAATAAATAATAGTAATGAATTACTGAAATATATTAGGTGACAATATCATTTATTATATCTTATTCAACTGTACTATCATTTCATAAAGTATGTTATAGTCTGAGCCATATTTGGTCATGAATTTCAAAATGAATTCGTAAACCAACCAATCTTCAAAATAAAAATATTTAACTGGTGTAATTAAAAAAGAAAAAAAGTTTATCCTACAACTTTTCTACATACGTTTTTTCGTTTGTTTTTTTTTTTTTTTTTTTTTTTTTTTTTTTTATTATTATTAGTATTATTTTTTTTTTTTTGGTCGCTTCAATTTTTTAAAACACTCTTCCTACGGTAATCTCTGTGTTATCCATGCGATGCCAAATAATTTGGTCATGTGAGTAATCATTAATATCTCGCGCCTCTTTTGACAAAAGAGTTATTTGAAGGGGAATCACTCCCAATATTTTATTGTCGGAAGGAATCGGTGACTGTGTATTAACAGATCAGTGAGCCAGGCTAAATCAGTATGGCCAATAAACGTTCCCTTTCTTTTACTTTCAGGGATAATTTGAGTGCGAATACCTGGTACAAAACGGATTAATTTTTAATTGTCATGGACATCAATAATTAATTCAGTATGTATAGTATACCGCTACGTTAAATTTAAGTGGTATGTATCAACCATTTTATTTTAATCGGCCAAAACCAGTTGACCTAGCTTACTTGGCACAGACTTTTATTTAAGTGGTTGGTATCAACCATTTTATTTTAATCAGCAAATACCAACGGACCTTGCTTACTTTGCACAGACTATAATTCAATGGTATGCAATAAGATTGTGACATTTGATAAATTCATGAAATTTTTATTTGTCATGGACATGGATAATTAATTCAGTATGTTTAGGATACCGCTATGTTAAATGTAAGTGGTAGGTATCAACCATTTTATTTTAATCAGCCAAAACCAGCGGACATAGCTTACTTGGCACAGACTATAATTCAATGTTATGAAATAAAATTGACATTTGATAAAATCTCATATATCATGTTTGCGTATGGCTTTGAGTAGAAAACGCTACACATTAAATCACCCCTGACTTGACTTGTCATATATTATCTTCCATTTGATTTCAATATCTTTACGTGAATACATAGTAACATTGCAAATATTATCTGAATTTCACGATTTTTATATATATATATATATATATAGAGAGAGAGAGAGAGAGAGAGAGAGAGAGAGAGAGAGAGAGAGAGAGAGAGAGAGACAGAGAGAGAGAGTGTGTGTGTGTGTGTGTGTGTGTGTGAAAGAGTGAGAGGTGAGGGTTAGAGAGACAGAGGGAGAGACGGAATTATCAATTGAGTGAAATAGGTAGGATTTCAAATGTAAATATAGTCAAATTTTCATTTGCTGGTTTATCAAAGACGACTGAAGGCGGATCAATATTTCCGAATTCGTTCCATATATGCTTACTGTCACTGACAAACAAAGACATTCAAATAGTTAGTTGTATGTATTTGTCGACTGTTATACCCATAAAAAACAATATGAAGACAGGAAGGATTTTATTTTCAGTTGTAAATATCTTTGGTATTTTAATTGTTTCGGATGCTCAAACAAGGTAAGATATAATATAAATGAAACATTTGATGGATGTAAAACTATTTGATGGAAGGTATAAAATTACTTTCAATACCAAAATCTTAGTAACATCAGAAAAAAAATACTTTATTCAAACACATGGTTGCTTAACCTAGGTTTCTGAGGTGAAGAAAGACATATTAAGAAAATCATTTTTTGAAATGTTATCAATAATGTGTTGTGTTCATTTTATAACAGTTTTAGAACAATTTATCCCAAAGTTTTAGGTTCTTTATCATTTTTGTTTATGAATTCCATTCTTTTTGGGCACGATTTTAACTTTGTAGCTTCCATAACTACATCCTCAACGTTCTACATGAAATGCAGTATTCTACTCACGGAATTGTTTGGTTAGATCTCATCTAAAAATTTCAGAATCGAAAAGATCATCTGGCCCAAGCACCATAAAACTTAAGAATTACTGAAGTCTAAAAAGCTTACTTAACTTTGGCTAATCCTGAAATCTTATTGACTGAGCAGGCCAAGTTAAGAATATTCTCAAACTTGAGTAAATTCTCAAGTTTTATGAAGCCAGGCACTTTAAAATGCTTTTTCATCGGATTAAAATACATATTTAATATTTTTTCGATCACGAGTTCTTTAGTTTTATTGTGGAAGTGACGGTCATTGTATTGCTTTTATACTGCATTCCCAGTTTCGACGCATAGGATGAAAAAGAGTTATGCTGCGATAGCTGCTTTGTGAATTACTTACATCAACTTTATAAAACCCACGAGGAATAGTATGGAAATGCAGAATTTTAGTTACGTATAATGCTTAAGTCGAGGTATCCATATTTAACTTATTAAGTAATAATCCCGAAACATAAGTTTCAGTGAAATAGATTTTGACTAACACACACAATCTATGAAGGTACACCTCTAATAAGTTTACGTTACAAGTGTTTCAGACATTTGCATTTCATATTTTCCCCAATACTAAAAATCAATTATGTAAGGTATTTCAGTGAAAGATGTAATGTCTTTTTCCACAGTGGAAAAGAATAATGTTAGCACTTAAAATATGTCTGTCAGAATTTCTCAATATTGACATGGAAAATAACACTTGGTTTGCTGTATATTTCATTTCAAACTAACAAGTGCATGCTGGACAAGTTATATTTGCCGTAAGACAAATACAATGACATATTCGTCAAAAAGACACATTTACATTACAGCTACACTTGTAAGTCGTCAGCCATAAATTGACATAATTTTATAAATACAAGTGACAGGTAAGGTTTAGGCACAAAAATCTTTAGTCTTAGTACTTGATGTATCCGTATACAAAGGTCGGAAACCAAAACGTCAATCACAATCAGCGCTATTCATCATTTTATTTTAATTGATGAACCAAAACATGCAAGAAAGGCAAAATGGTTTACATGTGCATCTGGGTTTTTTCTATTATAGAGATTGTTTTGGTTGTTGACAGAGTTCTGATGTGCCACTTAATGTCGGCCGAACCGTATACAATTGTTTTCTAAACCTCTTTTATGTCTAGTTAAACGCGATAAGTGATACATCAAACCTCTAGATCTGTTATCGTAGAGTTGTATATTAGAAATACAATATCAAGGTCAATACATTGATACCAAACGATGGATCCACATCTTTAAATCTATCATTGCGATGCTAATGTTTACATGAATTATTTAAACTTAGATCTATCGTCTGCATCATTGATGATTCTTGCTGGTAACCAGAAGAAAGAGAAGCGCTTAATGTACGCTCAGGTTAAACCTCTCCTGAGGAAAATGAATTATAAGTCTAACAGCCATGGATATAATGTAGATGAAATTTGACTCTTTTGTTCTCAAAGAAAAAGAAAAATAAAGATCATTGCACATATTACTATTTTAAAATTTAAACCATGTAATCCTATTTATTGGAATATTACTTTTTAAATTAACCTTTATGTATAAATGAAAAATAAAAATAATGACCATTCCTAGAATCACATCAGCTATGGATTACATGCATATGTAATATCTTTTCTCAAAATCAAGAGAAACCTATTAATATTTCAGTTGATTGAAGTGTTTTATCACTATTTTGATTGTGATGTTGTTGTTGTTGTTTTCTTGTCTCTTGACTGCACACAAAATGTACTCGATGTACATTAAATAATACAACTACTATATTTTTAAAGATTTATCAGGACACGATCGCCTGTGTAATTGTATTAACTCATTTATAATTTTCAGAACCGAATTCATTCAAGCCCTGATAAAGGATTATGATCACCGGATACCACCGAACTTTGAAAGAAGTAAGCACCTGTTTGCAAGCTGAATGTATGAGTGTATGTGAAAAGCCAAGGCTAAAACTAAATTTACGACACGTATAAAATATTTTTCCATATCATTTGTAATACGTAGTTGACCCATGCCAAAATGATATTCTTTTATCAATGATAGGATTCGAAATTAACACGAATGCGCGTTATTATAACTAAATTTGCGTAAGAAATGAAAGAAAAGCAATATAATTTTCAGATATACTTGACCCCACCTATGTATTTTCGGATGTCCGTGATTCTCCACATTTTTTGTTGTCTTTTGTATTTGCAGTATTAGTATTTTCAAAATAAACATGTTTGACAGTGGAAGCTTGCTATATTTTACGCTTCCATGACACCTGGTCCCGATCTTGATCTTCCGGGGCACCTGTCTGTGCATTCTATCTCTTCGACTATCTGACGGTTGATAATTTATTTAGGTTCTTTACATTTTACAATTTCATCTGATGAAATACTTAGATAATGAGTTTATTTCTAACAGTGCGAAGTGAAAATTGACAGAAATAACATACACCAAGTTTGGTCTATAAGGGACCCTGTATACATTTCTAAAATTTGGATTGGTTTAGGGATTATTTTTCACTGAAAACTAAGCCTATACCCAAAATATAATCAGGACCGGAGTTTGTTTTTTGGCATAGAAGTATTACAAATTCAACTGTCATGTTAGAATCATATACTCGGCTATAAAGAAAGAACAACACTTGCAAGGTGTAGCATAATTTTTTTCTTATTTTTTTTTGCCGATTTTTTGTATCGTACAAGATAATCCATCAGTACGTAACTGATTTATTTGGGTATTAAATTCAGCTTCTAGTGAAAGGTGGCCTAACTAGGTAAAAATAAGTCATGCCATGAGGGAAGTAAACATTTTTATTAATTGTGTTGTTATCTTGTTGTTTTATTTCTGAATTGAAAGTTATCTAATGAGCATCACTTTGGAAGAAAATTACAATGTGATATTTTACAGTGTAAATAGTCAAGATTTATTATCCTTAAAATTAAAAAAAACTATAGTACACAATAATGCATATTTACTATAGTAAAACCTATACTATACTACTATATATGCTAGCGGAAAAAAGAAACTGTGTATACTGAAAAGTTAAATAAAAACATCAAAAGCATTCTTTTATCGCTCTTTATTCTGAAAGGCATAGTTTAATATACTAAACGCGTGCCTGAGTACTCAATTTGTTAAATATCGCATTCGATTCGCCTGAATGGCCACAGCACGCTTTTCTGAAATTTCGAGTCTAAGCGACATGTGGTTAGAATTTCGTGCATTCATTTATAGTATTCAATGTATTGAAACAGAAAAAAATGATTTTTGGAATAAAACCGTTTGGGACCGCCCACGGTCGGTACGGCTGCGTGTGACGTCACGTCGGCAAAATACGTATATACGGACGTCACATTTGTGTAATCGATTCCAATTGGCTTCTTTGACCGCTAGAAGTATCCCTGGACATCAGTGGATAAAACACCGTACCGTAAGGAACAGATTGCGGGAGGCCAACATTCGTCCTCGACGTCCTGCTATCCGTCCTGTTCTGCTCTTCGTCACCGTGTTGCGAGGTTTGCGTGGTGTAGGAGGCATCGTCGTTTCAATAACAGAAATTGCACAGATGTTCTGTTTACGGACGAGTCGAGTTTTCATCTCGACAGCATTGACGGTCGTGTCCGGGCTTACCGTCTTTACAGAGAACGTTTCATTGACGCTACCTTTGATGATACAGATAGAAACATATGTGTAGTTTTGTATATATATATGAATCTATAAATGAAAGACTAAGCTACACAGTTTCTTTTTTCCGCTAGTATAAATATATATATATACTTGTGCAAAATTCAGATTTACTATAGCAGCAAATTTTATTGAATGTAAAACAAAAACTTAGCAAACTCGTGTAAGATTCTTCATTCACTATAATTAACTGTAGTCTTTTTTGTTGGAGATATAATTGTCGCTGTCAAAATTTGCAAACTTCAAAGGGACAATAAACGCTGAGATGCCAAGACTTGCTCATTTACATTATTTCTTTGCAGATTTCCCAACAGATGTTAACGTTAGTCTTCATATCAACAGTATTGATTCAATCAACGAACAGACTATGGTGAGCAATATATGTCACAATCACTTACGCAAAATATGTATCTAATAAATAACTCATATTTAGATTGCATACACATAGATAGTCAGTGACTTAATTTTGAGACTTGAAGTTCAGTGCATCTGACAAGTAGATATTACTGTCTAATGAATCATACCAATTTTATGAAATATAACATTCATATGGCAAAACATCCAACAGATCAGCTTTTCTAACTGAAATTCCAAATTTATGATATCTGACATGAGGGAAATGATATCGGGCAGATAACTGACAATAAACAGCATCAGATTGATAGTCATATTCACCTTACACGAGAAATAACATCTGACAGATCATCATGTGACATATATAATTATCCAGCAAAGAAAATATCATATCTTATATATAATGACCTAACACAAGAAATAACACCTCATAAATCAAAACTAATTCATCCACACACACACACACACACACACACACACACACACACACACACACACACACACACACACACACACACACACACACACACACATGTATCTGTTAAAAGACCACCATTCTTCGGAAAATGAACTGATAAGCTTTCTTAAAAATCTGGTCCCAGCAGGGTTTACTGGAGGTAAGAGACTTAGTTCAAAGCGCGATGCTGTAACCACTCGGCCATGAGGGTCTCTGTTAAATATTAGATAAAAAATAAAAAACGAAATTTGGTCATAAAAGAAACAATACTAAGGGCGCTTACCATTGGTGTAGGACAGACTGGCTTTACAAATAGCATTTTGAGCTTTCTGAAATTAATATCTTTTGTTTTATCAGTTTTAATAGCCATCATCTGAAACCATTGTTACTTTTGAAAATTGAACTAGTAAATATAGTTTTTTTCAAGGTGCTTCAATAACAGAACTATTGATTCATGAACCAAAATCTTAGCAGGTACGAGACTGTCCGCAAAAAAAGAAACTCCTTACCACTGGTGCGGACAGTCTGGTACTCACCGGTCTATTCGCGCCAATGGTAAGAACTCTATAAGGACCATTGGTAAGTTACTACTTATTTCATTTAATGCATTTTAAACCTTATATAATTAAAAACAAATGATGAAAATAAAGGTCAATTGTATAAATAGAATGCTAATTTTATTCAAAGTAGTATTTATCTTGTCTGCAATAAAAACTAGCATTTGTCTTACGGGTCAAAAGCTATCTTCGACACAATGAGAAAAAATGTTATCGTTGACTTTCAGGATTTCACGGTTAATGCTTTGATACAACAAGACTGGGTAGATTCAAGACTTCAGTTTTATGGATTGATAGATGCAGAATATTTAGAACTGGATGCCAAACTGTTGAAGGAAATATGGGTTCCAGACTTGTATTTTACGAATGAAAGAAAAGCGACATTTCATGAGGTAACAGTTCCAAATCGGATGTTGCACTTATATTCTGATGGACGTATAACGTACAGGATTCGGTGAGTAGAGTATATGTTGTTTGTTTCGTTTTTATTTTATCCCATGCCATAAATTTATTTCAAGATGGACACGGATTATGTAACTCGTCATAAAATCGTGATCTGTGAAATGACCTGATGCGAATAGATTACGATTTCTTGATAGTGTCACGCCCTACATCAAGCCCCGTCCTAAGATCCCGTTACCCGTGACTTTTAACTTCTTATTAAGGGAGCAATAAGTGAGTGAAGAATGTTTGCCTGCGTTTTACAGAGCCCTAGAAATTAAAGAATGAAATGATCGAATCTAGAATATATTTCATTTTGAGATTATGGATGCAGATAATGATAAGTTTTCCTATTAATGAAATTTGCTGAATCATACATGTTTTTTCATATCAATATTCTATGATGGGTTCATACAAATTAAGGCATACCTTATCATCTGTTTGCTATAACTGCTGATGCTGCTGCTGCTACTGCTAATGATGATGGTTATGATTCACAATGGCGATAATAACTATTATTTTTATTATTTACATTTATGATGATGACGACGACGCCGACGACGATGCTGATTGTTAATCTAACTAAATAAACCTTTTAATTAACCCGAACATTAGCTAAATGATTTTGATTTTAGTAGACGGTTTTGGACAGAAAATGAATATCTATTGCTCCACTCGCACGAGAACATCAGTAGTTTGATCTAACACATTTTATACCGCAGAAGTCATTAAGGCAAAGATATAAATCTGATTTAACATAACCGAAAACCGTATAAACAAAAATCAGGAGACGTTTTTCTCTACTTCGTTTCGCCGTTTTGCGACCTTCCTTTCAAACCTATTTTGAAGTAAATATTGCGAATGGTTTACAGCTATGACTGATTTAACTAATTTGCAGTATAGCATTACTATAGGGATAATATTTCGTGAATAGATCCTGTTTTCTTTGAAAACAAATTTCCCCAATGAAACTGATCCTTATTATACACGTTTTTGATTTTCTATCAGAGATAATGAAACTTTATTCGTTATTTGCTTGTTACACAGGTTAAACTCCTGTTGATCACGAGTCTTTTCTCTCCTTTTAAAATCGGAAAATATGTGATGCTTTAAATGCTAACATACTCATCAGAAATTTACAGAGACCGATGTATCTGTATTTATCAATGTTATAAGTAATCTGTCAGATTCCAAATTACGCATACCACACCGTCAGATAAAATTTAATTCGTTTGGTATTGAATAATCGCAACATGCTAAAACAAATGTATTGCATTATCTCTAAATGTTATCAGAGAACATACAGATGCGTCTTTTGTTAATCATGTGGCGTACACACATCAACATTCGTCATTGTATTGTTATCAATATATAAAAATCTCAAATACCAAAGAATAAAATCTTTAATCTCGTCACAATCGGTAGTGTCCACTCAACAGCAATAGTAACATATAACTTAACAGTGTTACAAGGACAGTAAAAAGCAGAAAGAAATATAGGAAGTGGTTACATTTAAAACCGAAACGAAAATTAGCGAGTGAGTAATAAACAACGTAATAAAATCATATATTCGGTCACATGATTAGCGCCATTGCATTACGCACTATAGTTTCACTAATCAACATGGATAGGATAAACTGTTAGACATTTAGTAGAGCTGAAGATCGTCACAATTAAGGTCCAAGTTCGATACCTGATATTGCCATCGGTGCGTTTTGATCTCCTGTCAGTAAAGCTTATTGTCTAGATTGAGGTTAAACAATACTTGGTTGTGCAACGCGATTCCTTTGTAGTATAGACATGTGTAGTGACAATCAGAAGCAGTTGAAATACGGACAAGTCAAAACTTTGTCTGAATCTTGCGCCGCACTCAACTGCTTTACAGTTGTATTGTGTCGACCACTTTTAATGGTGGATGAGTGAACCTGGTTATACTGTGAGAACAACGGTCTTCCGCAAGTAAACTGACAAACATTCGCACAAAATTGGCTTAGGTTTCCGCGTGACTAGAAATCGCGCTTTCCAAAGGTAAGACGAAATAAGTTCCATTTCCCCCTTCGACTCTATCACGAAATTTCCAAAAGCATACAAATATGCTAGTTTTGCTGCCAGCAAAAATTTTATTATGATAGAATCAATTTAGGTATGGTCTCTAGTTGCAATGCGAACTATTGTTTTATGATTCTGTTGGAAACATGATCTTTGACATTGGAGTATATTTATGTAAATGGATGAAACTGCTGGAGGAGTCGCGGATATTTTCCTGGGGTAATGATTATGGCCGGGATCAGCAACATGTACTCATAATACAACTAAATTATTATAGATATATTACATTCTCTATCGAAACTACTACATTGTAAACTGATAAGTGTTAAAAGGTTTTTAAAAACAAAACGTGAATAACGGTTTGTTTATACTGGCGTGTAAAATTACCACGCAATTAATCGACAAAAGATTCGTCGACAAATTTAATTATTACGATATTTATCAAATTATTCATTTTCAAATTACCTCGACTGAGTACGGCGATGTTTCGTGATAAACTAGGATGTTCACCTGTCTATTAGGTCGCAAATGTGTATTCATTTTTTATGCATGTGTTTATTTGCCATTTATCTTTTGCAAAATTACATCATTACATTTATATACAGACATTAATGAATAGAAAAATAACACTTGTAAACAAAGGAAACGTGGATATTTCCACCCGTTGTTAATAACGCGATTTTCTTTTACAAACTATACACAACTATCTTATGCAAACCATGCACAATTTTCTCGTTCAAACCATACGCGTTGGTTTTTTACGCGTTGTAAGCAACTTACTATGAACAGTCCTGTATTAAAGAATATATTACAGACTGTGATACTGATACCCAGGGGTAATTTACACGAAATACTCATCGCGTATTCAATGTAAATTATCCCCACGCAAAAATTTCCATTTTACACTAAATGAACTTTTTAGTCTGCAGTAGTTGCAAGGTCATTTTCGTCAACAATCGAAGATGTATGTTTAAGACTTCCAAGACAAAGTGGCATCTCGAGATCTGTTACAAGCCAAAGCAATACTGTCTATTTCCCCAAAATAGGAGTGTACAGGTAAAATGTTTTGCTTTGTCCTAATTCCATGCAGTATCGTAGATGTAACATTTTATTGTCTAAAAATACCTTAAAACATTAGAAATATTTTATTACAGATGGGGCTTCGCTAGAAATGTCTTAAATCCCTGATTTAATATTGAAAACGGAGCCGGTCTGGCTCAGTCGGTAGCGTGCTCGACTCTTGATCGTGAGGTCGAGAGTTCGAGTCCAGCCGGCGGCAGGTTGGTTTCCTGTCGTTTGGATCAGACAGTAAAACTCGAGGTCCCCAGTCGTAGTAGGTGTCAGCACGTTAAAGAATCCTCACTGCTCATTTGGTCGTAAGTGCGGAGCATAGGTCAAAATTTGAAGCCCTTCACCGGCATTTGGTGACGTCTCCATATGAGTGGAATATTCATAAGTGGGACATTAAACAACAATAGACAAACAAACAATATTGAAAACGCAAGTTTTGCAACTTGTTGATCAATAATTACTTCTGGGTATCTCATTGTTGTTTTACATCCCGGTAAGATTATTTTCTCACTTAAATGAAGATGTCAGAAGTCCCTATTTTTAAGTTTTAGGTATGTTTGGGGATTCGAAGCCGGTACCTTCCCCTGACACTTCAAACGTTCTATTGCTATATCACCACCAGTTGATAAATGCATACATACACTGTTAACATTGCAATTTGGCTCTAGGGAAAGTAATATATGATTAGGATATCACTTTGCTTCCAGTTGATTGTCAGAAAACCACTATTGCCTAACATGACTCTTTTTCAGACATGGATAAAACACCAAACAAGCTTTTGTTTGATTCTCGTATTTCTGAAATGCCTGCCAAATCTTGATTAATTTTTATGAGTATTGCAATTGTGTTATTGATTTAATTAAAGTAATGAATGTTCACTGCCGTTTGTTGTTATTTCTCGTTTTATCATAAACTATATTTTTTAAATTCGAAACGACAAGTTATCCAATTCCAATCATTAAAATCCCCTCTCCGTGCAACAGAATATTATTGATACGTTTCGTGTCCCTTTAATAGCCATTCTCCTGAAAAATCATCCGATAGAATATAATATATCAAACTACCCTTTGAAATGAGTAATCCATTGTCTTCCATGTTAATAAAATGTACCTTAAACATTATTCTATTCTATTCATCATCATATGGCTTGTATACAGAGCAGATAAGAAAGAGCCGTAAAATCCATTTGTCAATATGCTTAAAAAATTAACAATGGGTCATCTTTGAACTTTGAAAACTAGAGTATGACTACTGTGTAATCGAAGCTCAGAGAAATCTCAACCAATAGGACAAGATCTGTTAATGTCCTCCCGGGGCTACCAGTAAAGAGGATTTGTTATGTTTCTTATATCTGTTGGTGATACATTATTTATTACTGTTTACATACAGTAACAATACACAGTTCAATATGCCCGTGCAATACGTAGCACATAGTTGGATACAGAGCTACTTTTCTAAATGGCATTAATGTCATCCAAAATATTTGATGGCGTCACTAAAAGCAGAATAAATTTTAAATTTGTGTACATAAAACCGCACAAATGTCATTATCCGTATCATCATGCACGCCATTGTTGTAGCGAATGGATTCAACGAGAGCGTTGCTCGAGTTGAATCCATCTGCTTTAACGATCAAGTGCAGTCTGATGATACGGATAGAAACATATATGTAGTTTTGTATATGTATTCCAATTATAAAGTATATGAATTGCGTTATATTTCTTTCGTAGCATTGTGCCGTGCTGTTATTGTTGTTTTTGTTTGTTGTTGTTGCTGTTGTTGTTATTTTCACAATAATAATAATAATAATAATAATAATAATAATAATAATAAAAAGAAGAAGAAGAACAACAAAAACAATGATGATGATGATGAGGAGGAGGAGGAGGAGGATAAAAAGATTAATTTCTGTATTCTGGGTATCCTATATTTCCTCTAAGATGAAAATAAATATATGCAACATTTCCTTCATCCATCCGTTAATTTTACGTCCAAAAGGCATGATTTTCTTCAGAAATTCGTCCATGCTATCCATGCCCTTTTCGATACCGTATTATTTATCATGTACTGTAATTTAAAATTAGCTGTAATTATGTCTCTTTTTTGTTTTTTGAAATATCTGATATCTGTATAAAACCCATTTTTCTTTATATCCAGGAAGCTATCAATCTTGTAATAACAATATTACCATGTTCAAAAACTATCACAAATCCTTGGAAAGCATGGAAAACCATAAATCATCTGAGAGAGTTTGGCAAAAGGGTGAAATTATTCTTTTTTCCAAAGCATAAACACATTATTCCCTCGTCAACTACGATGACATAATTCAATATCGTCACCAATGTTTGGTGTCATTTTATGTCATACGAGACATGTCATTTAAATACTCCCTAGATCTGTGTAAAATACATCAATTGCAGTTCCTTAGTTACTGGCATCTGAAATTAACTTACATTTGTGAAACGAGAAAATATAAGTGCACAGGAGTCTCGAGGGGAACAAACACATATCTTTTAAAGCGACACTCGGTAAAATGTCATCCCACTAAACTAACAATCAATTTCAAAATGTCATTGTATTGAGCGTTGTTACACGTCATATGTCATGAGTAATTGCATGCTTCAGTTTTATTTACCTAATTATTCATTCTATTAGCTATAAAGTTCGTTAATTGGTAAGTTACGTAGTCTATTACAAAAAGTAATTGTTTAGGGCTACTTCCATTCATTTCTTTGTCTTAAACATTTGTGTTGACATCTCGACTAAACAATATCCCCTATCTTATTGCACTACTACAAATATTATAAATATAATACCAAAGTTATAACACTCAAGATGATCTTTTCTGATAATCAGACTTCATCAGTTGAGCTCCAATTCTAAATAGATTTTCTAAAGGGAAAGTGGTATAATACAAAGCCAAATGATAAATCTAAATGCATAGCCAAATCCGTCTAAGATTAACTACTGTAAAAGATGAATATCTTAGCTTTAGAAAAAATTTATCATAACAACCAATTATATCATAAATTTTACATTAACATTAAATCCACTATATGACAGTGACCTAGTTGTCATAGCTGTACGCTTTAAACCAAAACGTTTCTCACCTCTTTTTAGCGTAGCTTTGGGCCCTGCCGGAACCTAAGCCGATTCTTTCAGAAAGTTCGCCAGTTTAATTGTTGGAGGTCGGCGATCTATCCAGATAATCTTCTACCCTACCATTAAAAATGGCCGCCACCATATGACTTAAACTTGTTGAATGCGGTGTAAAACGCCATGGCAAAATGAATCTACTGATTCACTATCAAAAGAATTTGCTGTCATCACATTGATTACTGCAAAATGAAATTACGTTTTTGTACTCTTGCAGTCTTTGCGACCGTCATCTATTGCTTTACGATTAATTAAAGTTTTGGCTAAAATCAATTATTTAAACGGCAACTCATTTAGACTTTACAAACAGACGTATTGGCATTGATTTTAATGTTGCACAAAACCGTCCCTGTGTAAAACGTATTGAAATCAAATAAAAATAAATCAAGATATTAACGATCTTTGGTTTTCTTTTAGAAGGATATGGTACTGGAATGTTAATTTTTGTCACAATCAGATATACATGGATAACCACTGAAACAAGCTCGACTTTTCGATATTATTCAAATAACAACAGTATTTATTATGACTAGAAGAAATATAAAATCTCATATACCAAAGTATAAATCTTCAGAATGTGCAGGATATATATACAAATTTGGTGAATGTTGGGCAAACACTAGAAATCCAGAGGTAGGATCAGGTGTCATGGAGGAGTAAGCATCACCTGTGCACACCCTCCGTGAGTCAACAGTCAAATGCAAATGAAATAGATGAGGAAGAGTGCATTCATTGCCCTGGTTGCCTTCCGACTCACAGAATCAACAAAGACTAAGCTTTGCAACAATAAATTCAATAATTAGCTTCAGTAAGGTGAAACGCCATCTGCAGTGATCTGACATTTATGTATGTGTTCGGAACACCGCCGATAGTTTAGTATCACGAATATCAACCCAGTCTAAAACCCACAAGGGATTCAGCATGGGGTAGTATGACAGGGAGATTCTAAGTGTTGTTGCCATGACATCCTAATAATAATTTTAACATATTGTAAAAAGCAAAGATAAAACCTAGAGATAACAAGTAAAAGTAAAAGTTTGCTTGTTTGTTTATTGTTGTTTAACGTCCCACTCAATAATATTTCACTCATATGGAGACGTCACCAAATGCCGGTGAAAAGGCTTCAACTTTTGACCTATGCTCGGCACTTTCGGCCATTGTGTAGTGAGGGTTCTTAAACGTGCCGACACCTACTTTGACACGGGACCTCGGTTTTAAATGTCTCATCCGACAGACAGGAAATCAACCTGCCGCCGGCTGGACTCGAACTCACGACCTCACGATCAGGAGTCAAGTGCGCTACCGACTTAACCAGGTCGGCTCAGCTTGGTTTGAATAATGTGAATTTATGTGGAATGATTTCCTTGCCAGCCCCTGGGGTATTGAAAAGCTATACACGCTATGACGTCACAATACAATTTATGACATAGAATTTATGCAGCTTCTAGAATGCAGGACATAGTAATATATATATATATATATATATATATATATATATATATATATATATATATATATATATATATATATATATATATATATATATATGCAATTTGATTTTAGTTGATGCAGTCTACTTGACAATAACGATAGTCTTAAGCGTGTAACTTCCATTGATGAAACAATATACGTTCACGGCGTCATTAAGTAGTTATTTTAAACAAAATTGTAACGTTAATAACAAATTTTGAGATCGTATTAGTTTCACTCCGTCATGACACCCTATCTCAATACCGAGTTTTACCACTATGCATTGTTTTTTCTATTTCATTACCGTTTTTTATTCTGAAAACATATTGGCAATAATGTTGTACGAACATTAAAGCAGCTGTTAAACAATGTAGTCTATACTGAAGTCACTGGCTGAAATGTCTGTTATTGAAATTTTTAAAGCCACTAGATGTTTTGCCGTACATCTGTCACTTTACCTGTCGATAGCAAAACATTGCAAATTATTTTGTCATTCCTAGAGTGTCCGTGACGGCATCATGTCCGATGAAACTCCAGAAATATCCAATGGACAAACAAATATGTTCCCTTATCATGCAGAGTTGTAAGTATGTTCAATATTAAGAAATATAATTTTTATGAAACAGCCATGTCACATAAATATTAGTCATATTTGTTATTTTCTTCATTTTATAAAACGAACATTATTTAAATGCCCACAGAATCCACTAATCTAAGCAATATTCTAAACATTTGATTTTTACATGATGAACACTGAATATGTATTTTTAATTTACCAGCATTTGAAAATTGTTGATTTTATATAAAACAAATAAGAAAATAACACCAGTAATGAATATATATGTCCAACGACTGTATATTAAATAAAATGGACGACGATACCAGTTTCAATGTATATATAGTATCATGAAATTATAGATTATTTCTATTTCACAATACTCGAGAAATTACTTTTTCAGTTTTATTGATTAGCAATTACATTAACTTACATATATACTTAATCCAACATAAATCTAAACAGCACAACGAATACGTTTGATAATTATGTGACAATTTTAATTTGATAAAAGCTTTCCAACCATTTACTTTTGTATCGTTAATTGTATTATTGCTAATATGTTTTATGTATCCCACCAATTTTACTTTTATGATCCTATCTGTTATAATCCTATATGTCAGGGCGTAATCAACATATGAACATTTCATTTACAGAGGCAGACAATTTACTGATAAATTGTTGTTACAATGATATCAGGAGAAGCGTATAATGGCATCATTTTGAAAATCTTACGAACAGTATAATGACCTTAGTTTGCAATGACTATGCTTCAGTAAATGTAATGTTGAATTACGTGTTCACTTTGGTACTTTTGACACAGGCTACAAGCTTGCTACATTTTACGTTATGTACGGTATTTTGATTTTTCAGTCGCCTACACTACGAATACTCTTCGCTTCCAATGGCGTTGGACAAATCCTGTAATTGTTAACAAAGATTTGGAGCTTCCACAGTTCTCTGTGGAGGACGTGAGGACAAATGAATGTATGGATGTAGAAAGTAAGCCCTCAAAACATTGGAATACTTCAACTTACAGAACTGTTATTTTTTTAATTAACTACTTTGTGTTAAAATCTAAATGAATTGACAACACAACGGGAGACAATGAAATACGTATTTAGAAGATATAGAACAATATCTAAATTTTGAACAATAAATGAAAAAGATGCTATTTAATAGATTGCAGTTTGTGGGACCAATATTTTATTTTCGCCTTAAGTTGTATTTTGTTGGTTTTTATTTGGTGAGTTTACTGTAATAACATGTGAATAACTGAAAAAAGGAATGCATTTCGACATCTTCTGGCGTGGGTTTTTATAATGTATATAAGGAATTAACAAAGCGTCTTAATAAGGTACAGCTTTTTATCACCTCACTGCGTCTTAATAGGTGATACGATTTTAATTCTTCTAGACACTTAATGATAGAAAAAAAGATAGAATTGATATGAGGTTATGGATAAACTTTACATAAAATTTAAAAAGGAGTAGTTTTTTTTACTAAATTTCAGAATGATTTAATTAAATCAATAATTTTAATAACTAAAATAATCGTACTATAAATATTTCTGGTAACGTTTCTAGACAGCATTGTATAGTGCATCCAGGATAATATGGCAAATCATGGTTCTATCAGAAACCGGAACAGCACGTTCCATTAAAATTGGGGCTGTGCAACTATACAGTTTCACTCTTGTTCATATTCACTTATTTAAAATAGCGATATTTAGATGATCATGCAATAAATACCATTAACATCAGTTTTGATATGAATTATAAATTCAGTATATTGACACGTTACTGATAATGTGGCCATGTCTATAACCATGACCGAGTGGTTAGAGCATAACGCTTTGAACCATAAAGTCTTTGACTACTGGTTCGAACCCCTGCTGGAGCCTAAGCTGATTTCTGAGAGAAACATTTACAGTTTACTTGCTGAAGGCCGATGGTTTCTTCCTGTGTACATTGTAACAGAGTTCTCCCCTTCATCATTAAAACAGTTATAACCGAACAATTGTTGAGTAATGTCTATAATCAATTATTCTTGGTATGATAAAATTTAAATTCGCTTTGTTTATTCACAGTTTATCGTATGTGAATTGTACTAACAAACAGATTTTATAAACATTAACTCAGAGATTTTTTTTCAGAAAAATTCACATGCATTCAAGTGAAATTAGTGCTGGCAAGAAACTTGGGCTTTTATATGATACAGATATACATTCCCACTATACTTATAGTTCTCCTATCCTGGGTATCATTCTGGCTAAGCATTGATGCCGTTCCAGCCAGGATATCTTTGGGTATTCTAACTGTACTAACGATGACGACACAGAAAACCACAGCGATCGCCTCATTACCACGTGTATCATATGTGAAGGCTATTGACGTATGGATGGCCGCTTGTCTTCTTTTTGTATTTGCAGCCCTCTTAGAATTCGCTGTTGTAAACGTAATGCAAAGACGGAAACCAAAAACGCTCGGTGACGACTTCAGGTTCATGGTAGAATCAGCCTCGGTAAATATCAACAGAGAAGTTTCGAGTTATCCCTGATTACCGTATTGATCCTGCATATATTCGCGCCTTCTCGATTTTGTTATTCCGGTTTTCGTATATATCTTAACGTATGCAAATATGCGAACCAATCAGGAATCGAACCCTGGACCTTCCGAACACATGCAGGGCGCTTTTACCAATTGTGCTATGGGGGTTATCTATATATTATTGAAACCGGTAATAACACTGGGATTTTTTTTCTAGAACCATGCAACTGGCGATAATAACAGCAGGATTATAACTGTAATCCGGGCTAACTCGAAAGTTCCCTATTGGATTTCTACCGTAATAAAATCGTTGTACAACATCAAATTGATATGATAGCCGTGATATTTGGCGGTATCTATTGTTACTATTATTATATTTAATCAACCTTTAGCCGAAGGCTATTCACGAAGTGAACTTATTGATTAGAAATATTCGAAACTACAGTCTCATTAACTGTTACGTCATTTTGCGGAAAAAGTGTTGACCTACTGAAGTCCGATAGATTTTCGATGAGAGTTTTTTCCCCGCATGTGTAAAACAAGGAACTGTGCTCTGTTTCAAGACATTGCTTTAGTTCATATTAATTATAACAATAATAGTAATGATTAATTGATATTCATCAATATTATTAGTATTATAAGTATTAAATGTTTTATTGTTATTATTATTATTATTATTATTATTATTATTATTATTATTATTTTATCATTATTATTATTTTATTCTTCTTTTACAGTGGTTAATCATTCTACTGAAGTATGGTGGTACCTAAAGATTATTTTAAGAATGAACAATTAGAACATATCGTTAGTTACATACCAAAATATTTTCACGACAATTTCATTCCCCTGCCGAATAGCAATACTTTTTCATTTCTTTTATCTTTACGGACTGTTTGTTTTCGACAAAACTATAATGTTTTCATCAAAGAATTGAATTATGTTGTGTATAGCTTAAACGTTCTGTAAGATAAATTGTATTTTTAAAAATGAATAAAATTTTCTATGTATCCCAGAAACTATCATTTTGTATTTTCATGTTTTATTTTCCAAACTAAAAACAACCTAAACCCCTTTCGGACATATTGGGTTCATCCTGTTTGGGATTCGCAATTGTTATTCATGTTCAAAACATTTGTATATCTAAGCTGTCGTGTTATGATGGACTTGGATTTTCGATTACCCATTTGTACTACTTCATGTTTATCTTACATCAATACTATACCTTGTCCTTGCAGAAACAGAATGAAACAATGCATAGAAATATATGCAGAGGAGAAATGATGGGAAAGAAAAGAGCCAAATCGGTTGATAACATATCACGTATTGTATTTCCTCTAGTGTTTATTGCGTTCTGTGCAATATACTGGATGATATATACGTCAGGCTGCCAACTTTGTCACTTGGATAAGAAAGAATGAACACTGCTCAGCTGAACCTGCGGCATATTTCCAATAAGAATAAGAAACAATATACGTATACGGGACCCGTGCGACATTGAAGTACGGCATACGAAGAGGATAAAATGCAATTATGTTACATGATTGATGTTGGAATAGATTGTGTGTTTTAAGTCAAATCTAATGGACGGTTTCAGCTTGCATCAAATACTGAAAGTGATATGCAATTTTTTGCATGCTGTTGTGTTTTACAATTTTTCTCAATATATCATCTTCAATTTTAGATTGATAATTTAAACCTATTTAAGGAATCGAATATACTGCAGCATGGTGAATATTTCGGGATTGTGGTCATATGGCAAACGGAAGATGATGTGACTCTTTTCTAAGATTGCAACCAATAATGTTTGTTGTAGGCTTACACATCTATTTATTGTTTCTACACCAATGTATAGTGATAAAAACGTTTACATAATATTTACGCATATATTTTGGTATTTAGATGTAATGTGAGAAATAAGTGAACGAGATTTTAGAATAATAACTTTCGATGTGTTATTC
Organism: Atrina japonica; assembly: GCA_030159075.1. Taxonomy (NCBI): domain Eukaryota; kingdom Metazoa; phylum Mollusca; class Bivalvia; order Pterioida; family Pinnidae; genus Atrina; species Atrina japonica. The sequence continues at coordinate 326,450 of BROG01000343.1, read as the reverse complement.
AACTGTTTAGCATGATGTATATACAGTACATGGGGGAAATAACTGGCGGTGTTAATATCCAGGGTGTTGACAAATCCTTAAATATAATGAAACTATATATACATATACATGTATACGTAAAAGGATTCGATGTTAGTTTTTCCGAATTAAAAAACACCGAGATCATTTCAAAAGAGAAAATAAAAAATAGAAAATTACAACCCGTGGAATTAATTTCCTGTATAGTACATTTAGACGTTTGATCTTTCTCGGAATAGTTGTAATGTATCGTATATCTAACCGTACAATATACATCAATAGATATGTATATCTGTGTGTGTGTGTGTGTGTGTGTGTGTGTGTGTGTGTGTGTGTGTGTGTGTGTGTGTGTGTGTGTGTGTGTGTGTGTGTGTGTGTGTGTGTGTGTGTGTGTGTGTGTGTGTGTGTGTGTGTGTGTGTGTTTATAGTTTCGAAAGAATGGCAAAATTAAGAAATAATCAGTTGAACTCGAACTTTGGATAGCTTGCATTTACAGTTCCATAAGAAAAGCGATATGGAATATGGACCATTACTACACATAAATATGTTGTCAGAAGTGTAACAATCATCACTGTATAATGGTTACTATCTTACTTTTGCGGAGTTCAGTACTTAAATAGGGAATTGTCACAAAATATATGGGCATTTAAGAAATTTTGCACAACTCAAATTTGTTATTGTACTTCAACTAAAAGTAGATTTTTGTTTTACATTGTACATCAATCTAAGTATAGATATACAAAGGTGAATTAGCATATGTTTACAAACACAATAATCTGAATCAAATCATAACGGGGGTGACAAGTAACTTGTCGTCACAAAAGTATTAGATTTCGTGCAAGGTAATTTGTCTTACCTGTACAACCTATTTTTGAAAGTAGATCATATTGTTTTGGTTTCTGACAAAACCAGGATGTACCTTACCTTGCTAGACCTATAGTAAAAATGTTAATGTAATGTTAATACCCCTTTAAACAATCGTTCTATATAAACGTTTGTTTATAGAGTCTCGTGCTAGATTAGCAAGCACACCAATTCATTGTCAGTCAAATATCTTTACGCATTTACAACAATTTATTGTTTACAATTAACTTAATAATAATGAATAAGATTATAAAAAAACTTTATAATTAAAATTTACATTACTTATGACTACTGTGTGTAGATTTTTTATTTTAGAAGACATTTTTTTACATAACTTATTTTCAAACATGATCAATGATGGTAGAATGAGCGAATAGCAAAGAAACTAACACAACATATAAACATCACAGATACCAAAGAATAAATCTTCAATATTTACAGGATACAATATACAAATCTGGTGAGCATTTGACAAACAGACCTCAGGAAATCCAGAGGTGTGAACAGGTGTCATGGAGGAAACCTATAACACCAGAGTATGTTGTAGAACAAAACCCAGAACATGTCAGGTTTCAATTCAATTCAATATATATATATATATATATATATATATATATATATATATATATTATATATATATATATATATATATATATATATATATATATATATATACATGTATATATATATATACATGTATATATATATATATATATATATATATATATATATATATATATATATATATATATATATATATATATATTGAATTGAATTCTCTCTTATTCCGAAATAGTTCGCTAAGATCGCTGATTTGGAAACCAAAACTTATTTTACTAATACAATATTTAATTCTATACCATTATGTATCATTTCGCAGATTCAATTTAAAAGACGATTTCTTTTCATTATTGTTTGACGGTTATCATATAATATGAATTGCAAAAACTGTATTCGGTTTTAAAAATCAAAACTGAATTTCAATATTAGACTGATCTCTGCAAGTCTCCCGAACTCAGGCATTTTCTGAAATCAGATTTTGTGCGTTGCATCCGTTACACAAGTCGAAGGCCAATTCATTTAACCATTTATCATATAAATTAATATCACAAATAACACAACACTTTAATCAATGATATCTCATTCTCCAGATTTTGTTCAACAGTACAATACAATTAAGAAGGTGTCTAATCTTTTAAAAATATCTCTTTTACAACGCCTTCAACATTATTCGTCATCGATCGTTCGACCTACGCAGATTAAAGAATTTGAATTCTGCAATAGCATTTCCTATGAAGATTCATCTATTAATGCCTTTGTAACGTTTTATCAATTAATTTTAGAAATTTTCTTTGCCTCGGTATCTCGACAAAACATCCTGAGTTTCACATAAAAGTCGCAATTATTTATTTCTGTGTATCAGATCCTGTGTGTTATTGAACGGATAATTATTTAGAAGCAAATGACAATTTTATCGGCAGTTCCAAAGAAAATATGAAACTTAAAAGAGTTGATCAAAAATATAAAAAACTAATTCTTTGAGCGTTGTAGTATTTATCAATATTCATAATGTACCAAAAAACGTTTATTTCAAAGTGTTATCGTTTTACCACGTTTTACTTGAAAGACATATATTCAAGAAATACAATTTTATCAGAATGTAACCATGGCAACATTTTACAGAACATGCAAAACAGTGGTATAATATAGGTTCTGGATAAGGTCTCTACAAACGTATTGGTAAACATGAAGTTGAGAATGTTACCTTTGAAAAACAAATAAGAGCATATATATATATATATATATATATATATATATATATATATATATATATATATATATATATATATATATATATATATATTATATATATATATATATATATATATATATATATACATATAGCGGACGTCATTCTATTCATCTGTCGCCCAAACGGCATCCATATTGACAATACTTAAACTCTGACAAATGTTCATTCGTATATATGTATATTTTAATTTTATTGGTGCGGGGGAGAACCTGGTTATCCGGGAAGATACCATCGGCCTTCCGCAAATAAACTAGCAAACTTTATCACAAAAAACCAGCTGAGGTCCCAGCGGGGATGAACCTGCGCTGAACAGAAGCGAGATACCTTATAATTCACTACTACTACTCGGTCGTAGGCCCCTATATCACATGGTAAAATACACACTTTCATTTTCATTCATGAACCTCCAATGGCTCTGTGTATGTTATTGTGCTGTGTATTATGATGTCTTATTTTTTAACAATTATCTTTTTCTATTCCTACTATGTTATGAACAGTACTATGTCAAATTGAATTATGTTGTCAAAATATGATAAATTTAAGATGACTTATAGCTTCTCCGATGTAGGTCAGACAGCATTTCTTCGTGTGATTTTCAGTAAATATAATTACATCTATGCATAAATTATATTAGTGATGAAGGTGATGGGAGACATTTATCTTAATCATCCTTTGATAAACAGACATAGTATTGATGTATTTAGTTGTGCACTCAATTACCGATATCTACTTCTCAATCTCTAATGAAAATAAGTTATTACAGTATCAATAGCTGTTTTTCAAGGTATGAAATTATTCGAGTTCAAAATAGATTATGCTTTGCAAATTTTAATTCTACCATTCCTGTATGTCTAAGTTTCAGAAATTATGAATGAATACCAGTTCAAAATGTCTTAAACACCAAGGATGTTACAATTCACAAATCTAGCATAAAAAATTATGTAAGTAATAACAAATAAATTGTCTGCACGTCTGATTATAATTCAATGAAGAAATTTTTAAATTTTAAAATATTTATTTTGGCAGGTATATCAGATTAAACTTTGAATTTGACTGTGTACCAGTGTGACCAGTGTGGGACCAGTCCCTAGGGGATGCTTACTCCTCCATGCCATCTGATCCCATCTTTGGATTTTCAGAGGTCCGATGTTCAACCGATTTTTATGTTATCTTCTGAATTGTCTGTCGATTAAAATACCTGGGTAACTCTGATTTCCTTTTAACTTTATACTGTTGCAATTTAAAGCAAATTGAACCTCAACTGCTATGCACTGTTTCATACTTGATATTTCAAAAGCTCTGTCATTTGAATTTATCGGTACCAAAAGTCCAAGAGTTAAAGACAAACGTCCGTCAACCTGTCACAATGGTTTTTTTTCTTCTTCATCGTATAAATAATATAACGGATTGGTTTCCCTCATCTAATGCTTTATTTTATCACGCATCCCTAATAGCTGACTTTTTTTTTACAAATGGAGGGTCCAGTACTGAATGCTCTGTTGTACCTTTTACAGGAAATATACCTATCTTTGTATTTTTAAAAGTCTTCCAAAGAATCATCAAAAAGGCAGCTGTGCTATAGCCTAATTAATGTGTGACGCATACCATGATAAATGCTACTGAGATCAATTTATTATCATTAGTTTTCTAATTTCCATCGTGTCTGTCTCTTTACTTGGACATTCTATTCATGTAATGTTTATTTAATGTTGTATAAGAGTGGCCTCCCTTGCATTGCCTGCAACAAATTTCGCAATGCACTGGGCAGACGAGGGATGCATGGAATTTAAGAAAATATATTTTGACAGGTCAGTTTGCGGGGACACTGACTCCTTGGTTGGACAGACACCACCAAATATTTTCCCATAGGCCTCAATGCTAATTTACAAAACTTCAGGTCACTGTCACTCCCATGTTTATTATATCTGGTTCAAATAAGTACCCTGTGCTGAAAGATCAATATTTTTGGTAACAAAATTTGCAATCAAAAGTATAGGTTGCCGTTGCATTTTTACTTCAAATTTTCACTTGTTTACAACTCGTAGTATTCCGCACCAAAGGAAAATATCTATTCTCATATGACCCCTCCCTTTCAATTTTCAACCGTCAACCCTATAATTTCCAAAGTACTACCAATATTCATGTATCTTTTTTATCACCTTTATTTCACTTATTAATGGCAAAACTAATTTTTTCATTTAATGACCAATCAGATCACTGGGCTCATTTTACCCTCCGCACAACTTTGGGTGTCCAAAATGTCTGCGCCCATGTTGTAAACAAAGCTGGTGTTTTTCCGGTTAACCCAAAAACTGTGATAATTAATCAAGACGAGATTATCTTTGTTTCCATTTTTATCATTTTTTAACATTTAATGTCTATAATAAATGGATCGACTACACTCAGAAACTATTTGGGGATGTTTTGTGTCCTTTCAAAATATTGAGAGGCTATGCAATTTTTGCTATCTGTACAATTAATGTCAGGGGATTTATTCAACACCACTGAAATGTTGATTATTTCTTCAATTAATGTCAGTGTCACATATTGAGTATATACAATGACGTACCAAAATGCATGCAACTTTTATATTTTCCTCTACATATTTCATATAAATTCACAATTTTTAACACATTCACGGAAAGTCATTTCTAAAACAACTGTGACAAAACTTTAATTCATAAAACCAAAAATATCTAAGTTTCTTTGTGTATTTGCTCATTATGTTCAAATTTTCTGTTCTTAAGATTCAGATTCAATAATTTGTCAGTGAGTAGTTTATCTCTGTATATGAAATGTTCATATGTTGAACACGCCCTGGCATATTTGATCATTTGTGAAATATAAACTCCATCTGTGGGTGATTGTGGGATATTACTACTTATGCTTAGCTGTTCAATCCCCGTTTGTGTATATGTTAAACACTTTTGCTTCTAGTGATACCATACCAAATTTGAAAGGAATTAAATGAAAAATAAAAAGTTCTTGAATTTTCTACATAATGTCTTTTTTGACAATCAAAGGGCTATAACTCTCGTGAAAATTAATGCAGCATCTTTTTTACCACATCCAAATGTTCATATGATGCCAATTACACATGCAGAATCGCGAAATATTCGGGTGAAAAGCGCGGGACTAGTTCCGCCCACAAGAAAATTGAACACAAGAAAGCAGAAAAAAAGGTCACGAAGGGCCATAACTCAAATTTTTAGGAAAATCACATATTATATGTCAAACATTATTGCTTGTTGTGATACTATACCAAATATGAAAGTAATTGAAGGAAAAACAAAAAAGTTTTTGTGTTTTGTATATAATGTCCACATTTGGCAATAAATGGGCATATCTCCGCCAAATATAGTTGCAATTTCACGACATCTTCCGAACGATTTATGCAATAAAATATCCTATTAAGTTTGACCCAAATCGGACCATAATTGTTCGAGTTATCAAATAAAACAACCAGACAGAAGGACGGACAACGCCATACCACAATACGCCGTCTTCGACGGGTGTATAAAAACAAAAAGTTGCATCAATATTAGCACGTCACTGTATATATAGCGATGTAGAAAGTCGGTGAAATGATTAAAGCTACTGGTATTTTTTACTAGTAATGTCAAATATAATGGTAATTGTGTACTTCATATAATAATATGCTTACCAGAACTTTCAAGCTCAGCATCACAAATCACTGAGCACGATTTGCAACAAACCAATAATTGATATTTTCGGTGCGCAATCTAATAATGAACATCTAAATGTCAGATTTTGTTTAAAAATAATAATTTATGCTACCCCAAGTAATAATTAATTGTGGACATTTGAAGAGCTGATTGAGCATTTCAGAATAATTAATGAATATCTAATTAAATATTTAATATTTTCCAGGATTTTTTTTAAATTCTTTTTGTGTTTCTATTCAATTTAAGACATAATTTCACAAATCATTTACACGTGAAAATATCGATCTGGTATAAGTTCCAATCAATGGAACTCGATTTTCATTTCTGTATTGATGTATAATGATAGCAAATATGTTTGTTTTATAACCACTTTTAATAATTTAAATGAAATGTGGATATGTAAAATATGATTATCATTTGTAATTGAGTTTCAGCAGATTTTATGTATTGTATCCATACATTTGATAAAAATTGTTTCATTTAATTGAGCTTCCGCAGATTTTATGTATTGTGTCCATACACATTGATAAAAATTGTTTCATTTCAAGTATACTTGTATTCTCGATGAAGTGAGATCATTTTGTACAGAAATAATGATGTACAAGAGGTTTTAATTGATAACCATATCAAATTAATACTTTTAATCGCCATAATGAAATCTATTACCCCTTTCTAAACATATGATAGAAGTATTCTTTGAAGTTTTGTAATTATAAACACAAGAAATACTGCAGCAAAGGAAGTATACTTCTATTTCTTCTTTTCTAACTGAGGAAGGAAAATCAATCCAATTCAAATTCAAAATGAAGATTGTCCATGTCGATTAGTTTATCTGTAAACGAGATTGCCGCCGTAGAGGATAGTGGTCAGTACTTTAGTCGTGCATTAGGTATGGACAATTTAATTGCTCTGGACAATGCGTTGGTTCATATGAGTTCTATTAGTCGGATTCATTGCGCTTGTATTTGTGCTGGAAACATGTTATATGAATCATTTGGATTCAATAGTATATCACATATCTGTGTTATATTCAAAACTTCTATTTTCACAAAAGGATCACAAGAACGAGGTTGGCACTACTATGCCAAAGGTATGTTTTTTTCAAAGAATTATGCGGCATCGACAACGGAATAAAGTTTTTGTAGTTAGAAATATTTACATATGTAAAATAATTTAAAAAAATAGTAATACTTTTTATTTTGTAAATGAAAATATTTGAAAATATTTATTATAAACATTATCACCAGATCGCTGATGTAGGGAAACAATATTAAACTTTTATGAGTGAAAATGTTTTTTTATCCGTTACAAAATGATTCACGGGTGAGAAAATAATGTCACTGGTTTGTGCTGATGTTCACCGACTTTAACGCTTACAAACCCATTTTGTGTTTGTAGCAGCTAGAGTTATTGGCAATAAGATGAACATTAGTTTAGCGATGTTAACAACAAAACTGGGGAAGGGTATTATTTCTTTCAGTTAAAAAAATCTCAGATACCAACGCATACATCTTCATGATGTCCAGGATACATATACAAACCTGTTGAATATTGGACAAACACGGACCTTCAGAAATCAAGCGGTGTGATCGGGTGCCATGGAGATGGAAATATCCCGTGTTGACCGATCGCACCCGCTATCCTGTTATCCAAGGAGTCCTGATAAAATATATGTTATGATATGTTAGAGTCTAGGATTGTACTTTCTATTTAATATTTAATCGTTACCCAATAGAAATAGATATAAAATTTAACCATGAGCCATCAAAACTCGAAAGGTGTCCATTAGGTTAAAAAATATAACTTTGGTACAGTGTTTATTATTTTTACAACCACTGGTTCGTTGCCACTACTGGTGGACCGTTTGAGCCCCCGAGGATATAACATTAACCTAGTATTTCGATACCAATTCATTACTGTATAGTAAAATGATATATGGAATGGATAGCACTGTTTAAAATTTAAAGTCCTCAAAAGCTAAGATAGTCATCTTTTCACGGTGCTTGCACTTTGACGAATTTAGGAAAACATTTAGGTCATATTATGGCCTGGTATTATACCACGTTTTGTCTGTTTTTAATTCCAGCTTAAGTGATGAAGTCTTATTGACAAAAACAATCGTCTTGAGCGTTTGTTTTATACGAAAGCGTATTAGGGCCACTTTATACTTTAGTATAACGTTTATGACAACATCTATGTGGTTTTGGCGGGAACGGATTTCCAGAAATTGTCGGCATTTCAATGGGTATCAATTGAAAAATGTTATTTATCCATCCAATTTACGACATTATTCGTTAATCCATTTCCTGAAGATTTTAAAAATCAGAAGCTCTGGTTAATAATAACGCGATTTTGAACTTGTTGCGTAATGCACCAAATTTGGACAAAATGAGAAAAATATTGTGTTTGTTATTGTTGTTGTTGTTGTTGTTGTTGTAAACGGTAATCAAAATGTAACAAACAGATAAACCAAAGACAATATGCCCCAGATAACCAATCTTGGAACATTACAAGAGCTAGCTGCAAATTCAGGAAAAAACAAAATTAAAATTTTCCAATTAAATGTACAAACTTGATTGAGTGATCCGATCTACAAATTTACAAGGTTTATAAATGGAAAGCATATATTGTTTATACAACTACTATAAGTCAGAAAATTTTAATGCAGATTACAAAAACAAATCAAAACTAATTTAAAAAATAAAAGACAGACATTACACATGTAGCCTTCGAAAATTTAACTTTTTTATGGAAACTAATTACATTAACAGTAATTACTAGCAATATTCCCGTCCTGTTACAATAATTGCAAGCAAATGGCGAGTGAACCAAGAAATATAGATAGCAATATAATAATTCTAATCCAAAAAAGTATGTCATTTACAAATAAATTTCTTAATATACATTTATTGTTTCATCTGTAGCGCAACATTATCCAGCATTCTACGCAAGCTTAACTCAGCCAGCCAGTGCTGGCAAAACAGTGGTATTTGGTAACACCTATTTGAATATCGGACGTAACTATAACAAAACAACAGGTCATTTCATCAGCAGCCATTACGGTGTGTACATGTTTTCGTGGACACTGGAAACTTCTTTCTCAACTCTCCTTTCAGCACTCCTTGTAAATGGACAGGAAGTTGGTCGTACACAAGCCTGCAGTAGTGGTGAAATGGAGAAAGATACCAGTACAAACTTTGTCATATTGACACTACATGAAGAAGATCATGTTTACGTCCATTTAAATGCCGGACATGCCGTAAAGCTTACATCCACATTCTCTGGATGGAGAATCAAAACTCATGGTATGTAAAGAAAGAGATATTCCTTTACAGATTGTCGTGGGTGCCCACACGGTTTTATTTACTTGGCAAGGCTATGTTTTTGTTTATACAATGTTGAAATGGGCATGTTATTTACATAAGGAACTCATAAAAGCATCTTTGACGGTATAGCTCTTTTAATGCAAGTCCATCCTATATGGGAGATGGAATTTAAAAACCAAAATGCATCAAAGGTTATTTCTCAGTAAATAAAAACATTTTTGTGATAGAAAAACATAATATATATGATTTTACGACATTCTGTGTAAAAGCACCTGTAAACTCATTTATAAGTAGGGAATGTCACAAACAGGTTGATATTTATCAAAATGAAGACCGGTGGATGAAAATTTATGCGAGGTGTTCTTAAAGGGGTCATTAGCTGTGTTTACCAAAAAAGATTATTTTGATTTTTCCTACTTTTACTACTTGTACTTGATGTAGAATAACAATAAAAAGCTATACACGGTCATAAACAAATTTATATTCCTACATATTTTCTGAAAACAAGACTAGATCCTGTGTAGTATTCATATACCAATAATAAAGTTTAGAGCCGGCCTGGCCCAATCGATAGCACGCTCGACTCTTGATCGTGAGGTCGTGAGTTCGAGTCCAGCTGGTGGCAGGCTGTCCTTCAGATGAGACAGTAAAACTCGAGGTCCCGTGTCGCAGTTGGTGTCTGCACGTTAAAGAACCCTCACTGCTCAATGGTTGTAAGTGCCGAGCATAGGCCAAAAATTGAAGCCCTTCACTGGAATTTGGTGACGTTTCCATATGAGTTAAAGATTCTTGAGTGGGACGTTAAACAACAATAAACAAACAAACAAACAAATAATAAGGTTGAATTAATCAATTGCAAGTGAATAATTGTAAACTTAGTTTCTGAAGCAATTTTCACAAAATATATGTAGGGATTTGAAATTTTTTATATTTTTGTACATCTCTTTTGTTATTTCATATCAATCTAAGTAGTAAAAAAGGAGGATAATTTTGTTTGAATAAAAACACATATAATGACCCTTTAACATATTTTGTCATATATTATGTTTTTATTCTATTGTGCCTACAATCACGGCATAACTTTTGATAACACTAAAACGTATTCCTTATCACCAAGTTATCTATGATGCACATGTTTCAAAATTGGTTGACAGTGTCCAGCAATCACATTTGTCCGGTACCAGTCCACCTCTCAAGTGCAAGTTGTAAAAATGGAAATACCCCTTTAAATGAAACTAAAAAATATAATAATGAAAAAACTACGGGACATTTCTAAAATAAAATCTACTTTTCACCACTTTCCACACGGCCAATGAAATTCTATTCGATATTGTAAATCTGAAGTTAGGTTTTGTTAATCCCCATGTTCATTTAGTATTTGTTTTGTAAAATATGAAAGCACGTGTAAGTATAAAACAAGCTAAGAGCTTCAAAGTGTTTGAAGTAGTGAAAGGGCACATTTGTTACTAACATTTATTGTGTACGTCTAATTCCAGGGTGCATCTATCTAATCACTGTCCAAGGCGATATGCAAGTGCAAGTTATAGAAGACTTTGGTAACGTCAATTAAAAGTATTAACAAATAATAATGGTATCGTACAATAAACAGTCTTTTAAATTTTATTGTCAAATACAAAAACTTTTTTTTTAAATTATATATTCAGATTCCCTTTTATTTCAGGAAAGGAATCCGTACTCGATACAATTAATACACATAATTCCATCGGATCTCGGTATATAAAGTTCCATGGTAACAATATAAACAATGGAGCCCTTTTCACGAACATTTCCGGAAAAGCAGCTATGCCATGGACTGGCTTATATCTATTTACAGCAACGGTGGAAGATGCAATGACATATCAGCCATTAACGTTGTATATCAATGACCAAATTTATGACGTTGTTTATTTGGACGCACGATGGAATTGCTTGGACACATCTAATATAATATCGATGAAATGGGTAGATAAGGGCGAGGAAGATGGAGTCACGAGTTCTTTTTCTATAAAAGCAAAGAAAGCTACATTTTCTGGATATGCCATATTCTTTGACGGTATTTGTTTTAAATTTTCTTCTATGTCACGCTCAACAAACTCATTTAGTGGTGGCCATTTCTTATGATACTGCGGTTGCAATGTACTCGCGATACTGATCAATCGCTAGTAGTTCGGAAACAGCTCATTGTCTTCATATTAAAGTGAATTTTTGAAATTTGTGTAGTATCGTTTTTCAAGAAATAAAAATTCTAAATTCTCCACAAGTAAGATAACAAATTACAGTTATAACTTGACTGTGGACTCACGGTGGGTGTGACCGTCGGCAGGGGATGCTTACTCCTCCATGGCACCTGATCCAACCTCTGGATTTCCAGAAGTCCGTATTTGTCCAGTATTCTCCAGATTTGTATATGTATCCTGGGCATTCTGAAGATTTATACATTGATATTTGAATTTTTTATATAGTGTATAAGTAGGAATTTTAATGAGACGAAAATTTAGCGTTTGTCCTAAAAATATGATAAACAATTTTAGAGAGAAATAATTTTAGCGATTTTTGATTGAAAAAAAAATCCTACCTACGATGATGAATGTATTATATATTAGTTATCTCAACAACCTCATCGCTAATAATTCCAAAATTGAATCCTCGCTAAAATTTCTGCTTATACGGTATTTAAACAATTCATTTAGATTTTAACCTTGTTTTACAGTCATTCTGTCTTTCGGAGATATTCCTTTGGTTGAAATTTGAGCCCAACTGATGAAGTTTTGATAACAAAAACGATTATCTTGTGCAAATATTTAAAGATTTACTTCAACCCTATGATTTTTTTATTTTATTTGTATTCCACCATCTTAGTTGTTTGTTTGAGCTATTGTCCAAAGTATGAATACCCGTTTTGACACTTAAGCCGTCGTTTATTTTTTTTATATCCACCAGTTTGACATAAAATTGACATCTAAGTTAAACTCTTTCCAAAGTGCCGAAAGTGTTAAAGCTCTTCTGTCACCCACGTGATTCTTAATTGGGATGCCCATAAGATATTGAGGTTTTAAAGCAATACACAGAACAATAATTATCAGCTAATAGAAGCACTGTTGTGATAAATTAAGTTGAAATGTGTATGCCAACAATCCCCAATTAAATATGTTTCATATTTATAATAAAAATCTCTATTATTTGTAGATGCCCAATCTGAAGGTTATCCGTACTTTAAGGTCAAATTAGAAAACACATTTAGTGGACCAGGGAAAATTAAGTTCAGCAATAATTTCTTAAATGAAGGCAACATGTACAATGAAAAAACAGGTGAGGCAACTGTTTTCGTTTCGGGTGTTTATTTGATCACATGGATTACAATGACAAATGATGACATTGAACCACACGCAGAAACTGAGTTGATCGTTAACGGAGAAAAGAAAGGAAAATCTTTTGCCGACGCAACTGGTTGCCCAGAAAATGACTGCAGAGACTACACAACAGGTGTCGCTGTACTACAGCTGTTGGTAGGTGACAAGTTGTACATCAATCTTGTAGAGGGGAAAGTGGCACCATGGTATACAGTTTTCTCTGGAATTTTGATTCTTAACTAGTGTAAAACAGATGCAATTTTAGTGTCAATGCATCTGTTTTACACTAGTTAAGAATCAAAATTTTTGATTGAAAAAAAGAAAACTCCTACCTACGATGAGGAATGTATTGATACCGATATTCAAATTTAGTTATCATCTACCTCACTCGCTAATAATTCCAAAATTGAATCCTCGCTAAAATTTCTGCTTATATGGTATTTAAACCATTCATTAAACCGTAAAACCGTAAATGTAATATCATCATATAATATTATATTCATTTGCATAATAACAAACTTTTGAACATGCACTGTAGATACGACATATAGAAGAGATTTTCGTCTGCTATTTCTAACGCCGTATTGACGCTAAACAAATGACTTGAACTGACTTTACTAAAGAGCAAACAACAGTATATTTACATGGAATGTGGTTTAGTGGTGGAATAAAGTGAGAATGTTGAATTTAATCTGGTCAACAGTTTTAATTTTAAAAAGATTCAGTGACACCTTGAAATTTTGAATTTATATTATTTATTTATATATTTATTTTTTTTTTTATGATTTAGAAATTTTTTTTTTTTTAATAAATAATTTTTTTTAATTTTTTTTATAATATTTTTGTTGATTTATTTATTTATTGGATTTTTATTTTATAATTTATTATATTTATGATTTTTATTTTTAAAGTTATTTTAGGGAGTTTTTTTTTTTTATTTAATTTTTATTTTTTATTTTATTCTTTTTTTTTTATTTTTTATTTTTTTTTATTTTTTTTTTTATTTAATAATATAGATAATAAACATAGACGTGGATAATAAAAAAATAACAAATGAGGGAAGTGACAGATCCAGGTCTAACATTGGCAAGATCTTTGGGGTGTATTATTCATAAAGAGAAAGGTGACACAATTACTGTTGAAGTTTATATTGATTCAAGGAGCTTACGTTCTTGATGGTTTTATGGCCATTTGTGGCAAAGAATTTCAGAAACATCCACTTGATCATGAATTTGACCCGTACATGTGTCGAGAGAGGCCCTCAGTGGGAAAGGGAAGGTCAAATCCATACCCTATTGTGAACTACCAAATCACCAGACTCCAGTATGATGATCTAGCCTCTCGACCACAGAAGCCCTGTTGGATATACGTAAGGGTTACGTTCAACTTATACCTAGGTCATCTTTCGATACATCTGTTATAAATTTTATCCCTGCTGACGAAGTTATATCGACAGAAATGGTCGTCTTTTAGTTTGTTTTTTTTTTCGTTTTTTTTACTTTTTCAAAGCTGTTACTTTGGTATTTTGTTTATGATATTGAAACTAGAACACATACCTTCTCATCTGTCATTTAACGGCACCGTTGGCATTCCATCATATCCAGAGAATTACTTAATTGCAAATTTGATTTAACAATTCCCCTGAGTGCGACTTCTTTCAGCGATAGCGATATTGGTGTTATTTACCATAATGCATCTGTAGCAAAAAATTGGTGTTGTGATGCAACTGCAATGTCATAGAAAACTACGAAAGCCTTTTAGTGCAATTATGCAACCATCAAGGTTAATTTCGATTCACATGATGGATATTTTAGAAACCATGGTATTATTATCCATGTTAGCATTCGATCTGTCTTGTAATATAATATTTTATATATTCCTGTTATTTCATGAAAATTTGTTTAGACCAACTAGCATAGCTTATGTTCGCTGAATTTCTTTTCGTTTTCGGAGTTAATTAGTTATCAATGGGAATTTTTTTTAAGGATAAAGAGGTATTAATTTAGTGTGAAGCTACAAAATAGCCATTCATGCTGTGTTAAACAAATCATTCAAGGGGGCGTTCTCTGGACCCTCTAGCATTTAGCTCTTATTTTGGTTATGTTTGCTTAAACAACCTTCTTTTGAGATGGATATTAGCGGTATATTAGTTCATTTGAATTTTTCTGTGGGCTCATGATGGGTGACACCAGCTGCATTTGATTTGAAGGATTTGCTAACGTATGCTGAAATACTTACAAGACAAAACGCGATCATATGCATACCTGACAATGGCCATACATGCCGGCCAGCATTGAAATCACAATATTGCCAAGCTGATTGATACAAACATGTTATACAATGCGGTCCAGCATTCCAGTCACGGCATGGTTCAGCTGACGATATAAACATGTTACACATGTCGGCCCAGCATACAAGTCACGGCATTGTTCAGCTGACGATATAAACATATTTTACATGCCGGCCAAGTCACGGCATTGTTCAGATGTTTGATATAAACATGTTATACATGTCGGCCCAGCATACAAGTCACGGCATTGTTCAGCTGACGATATAAACATGTTATACATGCCGGCCAAGTCACGGCATTGTTCAGATGTTTGATATAAACATGTTATACATGTCGGCCCAGCATACAAGTCACGGCATTGTTCAGCTGACAATATAAACATGTTATACATGTCGGCCCAGCATACAAGTCACGGCATTGTTCAGCTGACAATATAAACATGTTATACATGTCGGCCCAGCATACAAGTCACGGCATTGTTCAGCTGACAATATAAACATGTTATACATGTCGGTCCAGCATACAAGTCACGGCATTGTTCAGCTGACAATATAAACATGTTATACATGTCGGCCCAGCATACAAGTCACGGCATTGTTCAGCTGACAATATAAACATGTTATACATGTCGGTCCAGCATACAAGTCACGGCATTGTTCATCTAATTGATATAAACATGTTATGCATGCCGGTCATCTAGCATGGCACTCCTTGTTGTAATTATAAATTCATATTTGCCGCTCAAAATTGTATCTTCCCATGATACATCTGTAGCACATGTTGTAGACAGGGAGCAACCATGTTGAAGTACACGAGATACAATCTGGTCAAAGTATACATAGCGTCATCCTTACAAAACATGGTGTCAGAAGTAAACACCGAGGAATTTCAAGAGAAGGGTAATTTAAGATACTAACGGCATATTTTACAAGTGACGTTTATTGATTTTAGTGCGTAATACGAAATTCGAAAATGCCAAAACTCAACCCCCTCTCGACCCCTTCGATTTCATTAAACCTTCAGATTGGCCTGAATGGAAACAAAGATTTCTTAGATACAGGACAGCCACAAAACTTCACAAAGAAGAAGAGGAGATACAAATAAGTTATCTAATATACGAAAAGGGCTTACAATCTGAAAATGTATTTAAATCATTTGTATTTTCGGGTAATGAGGATTCAACAAGTATGAGCACGTGTTAGGAAAATTTGACTCTTACTTCGTACCAAAACGTAATGTCATACATGAAAGGGCAAAACATCATATGCGTACCCAGGGTCAAGATGAATCTGTTGAAACATTCATTAGGTCGTTGCATGAACTAGCTGAGCATTGTGAATTTGACAACAAACCGAAGTTATTCGTGATCGCTTAGTGATGGGGATTCGTGATAAAGAGGTATCCGAAAAACTCCAGCTTCAGGCAGATTTAACCCTAGATAGGGCTTCCGAAATTGCAAGAAATTCAGAGCATGTTAAGTCACAAATCAAAGCCTTACAATCACATAACCTAGATGCTATAAAAGCACAAAATCAACATACTCAAGGAGCAAAATCGAGATCAAATATTCGATAAAGGCAAGGTCCTAGTCACGGTTCAAGAACGAAAAGAAACTCCGTAGTCATGTTGGCATTCAGTTTCCAGCAGTAGGTCAACATATGAAGATTTCATATACAGAGGTAAACTACTCACTGACAAATTATTGACACAGGGATATCGAAAACCGCGTTTAATGTCAACGTTCCGCAAATTTTACGGTCGGTATAATAGTATTGTTTGCGATTACTCTGTTTCACTAGGTGAAATGAGAGATTCACGTCTGTACCAATTGTGAAGAGGATACACTCTTCACGTATTCCATTGGACTTGACTGTGGACTGACGGCGGGTGTGACCGGTCGACAGGGGATGCTTACCCCTCCATGGCACCTGATCCCACCTCTTGGTTTCCAGAGGTCCGTGTTTGTCCATTTTTACCAGATTTGTATCTATATCTGGACTTTCTATTGATCTTTACTTTAGTATCTGAGAATTTTTATATTTGCTGTATGTTGTAAAACTAAAACGCCCAAACAAGTTACATGTAATGAAGTTCTAGAGGAACAAAACAACAATTTGGATGATATTTTTCTGGGATTAATAGAAAATGGCAATGACACGGGACCATGGTATGTGAATTTGAAAGTAAATAATCGTATATTATCATTTAAAATCGACACCAGTGCAGACGTTAGCATTATTAGTGAAGCGACATATAAACGCTTGCATCCGAAACCAAATCTCACACCTGTCGGAAGCACATTGAAAAGTCCGGGATGAATACTGAAGTATTTAGGTTAATTTGTATCTGTTACCAAACGTACTCTTTACCATTGTATGTTATTTCAGGTGGTCATTCAGATAACTTGCTATCTCGTAATTCAGCACGCAGCATGGGTCTTATTGTCATGTTTGGAGAGGTACAGGAACAAGAAGCGTCAAGTTTTGACAATTTTTGTCGCATGAAAAGTGAACCAGCAAAAATAGTGTTGCGTGATGACGCAAAACCCTATTGTCTAACCACAGCACGCAGGATACCGTTTCCAATTATGAAAAAAGTTAAGTTTGAACTTGATCGATTATCATTGTCAAGGTCACAAGACCTACTGATTGGTGTGCCCCATTGACCTATCGCCAAATGTCTGACACGTGACTCTCCATGTGCGTTTTTGACGTCATTCGATTGTGACGTCATAATTACACATATGCTTGACAGACCATTTGATTGTGACGTCATAATGGAAAAATTTGCCAAAAGGTGCCGTGTCGGTCATTTTGGCGATAGGTCAATTGTGTCTCTTATCAAGAAAAAACGGGGACATCCGTATTTGTGTTGATCTTAAGCATTTAAATCAGGCAGTCAAACGTGAAACATACATGCCACCAAATTTAGATGACATTGCACCTAAATTGCGTGGTTCAACCCTATTCTCAAAACTTGATGCCACTAGTGGTTTTCACCATATTCCTTTGGATGAGAACAATAGTCTGCTTACAACTTTTATTACCCCATTTGGTCGCTATTGTTTCAGAAGGCTACCATTTGGCATCACTTCAGCTTCGGGAATCTTTCAAAGACGTATGACCGAAATAATTACTGGTTTGGGTGGTATGAAAACCATTATCGACGACCCTTTGATATATGGCCGTGATGTTTCCGAACATGATAAGCGCTTGAAACTCGTTTTGGATCGCATTGAAAATATAGGAATCAAACTTGACAATGACAAATGTGAATTTCGTAAAACGGGCATATCATTTGCAAGAATGGAATGCTTCCAAGTCTTGAAAACCGGCCTCGATCAGTCGGTAGCGCGCTCGACCCTTGACCATAAGGGCATTAGTTCGAGTCCAGCCGGCGGCAGGTTGGTTTCCTGTTCTTTGGATGAGACATAAAAACCGAGGTCCCTTGAACAGTAGGTGTCGACACGTTAAAGAAACCTCACTGCTCAATGGTCGTAAGTGCCGAGCATAAGCCAAAATTTGAAGCCCTTCACCGGCATATGGTGACGTCTCCATATGAGTTAAAGATTCTTGTCTGGGACGTTAAGCAACAATAAACAAACAAAAATAAACAAATCCAAGTCTTTAAAGGAGTTACCTGCCCCTACTAACGTATCCGAATTATGTCGTGCTATTGACATGATAATGTATTTAGGTCGATTCATTCCAGGCTTGTCATCATTGTTACATCCGCTTACAAATTTAATAAAATCTTATGCCGTGTGGGTATGGTACAAACCCCAAATAGAAGCATGTGCCAAGGTTAAGTTAGCGCTAACCAAGGTTCCAGTTCTGGCGTTTTACGATCCGTCAAAGCCTATCACAATAAGTGTAGACGCTAGTAGTTATGGTCTCGGTGCTGCATTATAACAAACATTTGACAATGAAATAAAACCAATTGCTTTCTTATCACGAAGTCTGAGCGAAACGGACAAAAAGTACGCTCAAATTGAAAAAGAGTGTAGGGCTGGGAAAAGTTTGACTGTTACATCCCGGGTACAGTTTTATTCAGACTTATAACTGACCATACGTCATTGGTTCCATTGGTAAACACACAAGATTTGGACAGAATGCCTCTTAGATGGCAAGGTCTCTTAATGCAATTACGTGTGTCAACGGTGTTGCCGAACACGTACCAGGGAAATAACTCGTAGTTCCCGACACATTATCGCGAAGTCTGTTGAAAACTACTGAAAACAGCACAGATCAAGTCGTAACTGAATATGTTTGTATTTCATCGTCAGGAATTGCGACAGACAGGAAATTACAGGAAATCTGTGAAATGACAGTAAATTATCCAATTTTGCGGGAAGTGATTCGTTTTTCTAACCAGGGTTGGCCAGATAGAGAACAGGGCGTTAGACCGGAAATCAGAATATATTTTGATTTTCCTCAAGGTTTCTCACACAGTAACGGTTTACTGTATTTTCATAACCGCATAGTCGTCCCAGAATCAATGAGAGCAGAAACTCTACAATCAATACATAGTGATCATCTAGGCCTGCATAAGTGTAGGAAAAGAGCAAAGATAAGTGTTTGATGGCCAGAAATCTCTAAAGACATAGAGAAACTCATAAATATCTGTGAATTTTGCAGTATTCATCGTCCAACTCAGAGGAAGGAACCTCTCATTTCTACACCAATGCCTGATCGCCCATGGCAACGTATCGGCACAAAGTTTTGCGATCATGATGGAAAACAATATCTCGTCGTAATGGATTACTTTTCACGTTTTATTGAAATTGTGCATCTTAACTCCATAACAATTGCAAATGTTATTGGAAAACTTAAGAATAGGTTTGTTAGGTGGGTAATTCCCAATGAAGTCTTAAATGACAATGGTTAACAATTCGCATCTACCAAATTTCGTGAATTCGCTTTACAATATGGATTTAAACATATCACTTCGAGTCCACTATACCCTCAAAGCTAACGGACAAGCTGAAAGCGGTGTAAAAATAACAAAGCGCATACTTAAGCAGCCAGACATATTCATGGCACTGATGGCGTACAGAAGTACACCAACACATGATAACAATGATGTTTTTACAGAACTTATTATGGGAAGGAAGATGAGAACAATCAATTCCTATACATCCGGATAATTCAGAAATGGAGTGGCCGAATCTTGAGTTAGCACAGGCTAAACGCAAGATGCGTGAAAACTTTAATCTCTGGCACGGAGCACGCAATCTCACACCGTTATCCGTAGGCGATAAGGTCAGACTCGAGACTGACAAGGAAAAACAGTGGGCTGACACAGGAGTCGTTGTATCTGCTAACTTTCGTGGAATGTTTCGACGTAACCGACGTCACATGTCACACCGGCGATGAACCGTGGCAATCGTAACCGACTCAGGAACATGTCAGTTTGCCAATGTCATACACTTCCGAACCATCAAGTGTACCAAACTCAGTTTCAGACACAACCGCACCCAACGAGGATATACTTAACCCAAGTTTTGTATTCAGAAGTGATGACTCAAATCATGGACGTTCCGTCGTGAAATCTAAATACCTTGATGACTATGTCACATGACTTGTTTGGTCATTTTCTAATTTGATAACTATAACGTTTGACATTTTATATGATTGAATTTCAAGCTGTGCCAGAAAGACATTCATTTATTTAGTTTGTGTTATATGCAATTACATAGAGACATATATGCAACTGATTTCAAATTTGAAATGTTGTTTTCAATGCTTTTATTGTTTGCATAACGATTTCAGGTAAAATTTGGATAAAGATTCACGGAGTTTACTGTACATCATATGTTAAAATATTTTGACAAAAATATTATTGTAAACTGAATAAGATGAAACTTTATTAAGTATATAGTAATCATTATGTAGTCATCTAATCAATATAACGTTTGTTCTTTAGACAAGCAGTAAATGTCTAGCTTTAGGCAAGCAGTAAATGTCTAGCTTTAGAAGGGAGATGTTTGTAATTGTAAATTCATACTTTATCTTCCCATGATGCATCTGTAGCACATGTTGTAGACTGGGAGCAGCCATGTTGAAGTACATGAAATAAAATCTAGTCAAAGTATACACAGCGTCATCATTACAAAACACTGCCAAGCCTGGTGTACAAATGTTAAATAAAAGGCTATTTTCCATTGTCATGAACGAATATTAGTTGTCTCCCTTATCTCACATTACACTCAAACTTCCTCTAATAAATTCAACTCATAAATTATCAGAATTAAAACGGAAATCCTGGAAATTCGTTGTAAAAAAGGTGTCACCAACCACATTGTCGTCGTCATTTGCAAGTAGAGGGCAATTTTTTTTTTATTTGCACATTTAACCGTCTGCCACCGAGCGATCGAATATTGATAACCACGGACCAAATCTGAGTATACGTATTCCTGATTTTTTCAAATCACTTGTTTAGTATTTCTGGGCAGAAAAGATAACTATTTCTCCTGTCAGACAGGTGTTGAGTTGTTACGTCATATGAAAAACACACCGCAAAGTAATATGTCGGATAGTTAAGGGGATCTAACGAATTGCAATTTCACAGAATAATTGTAATATATACATTAATGTAATTAAAAGGATTGTTTTTTCTTGGATTTTTTTAACATTGCTTTGTGAAAGCAATTGCTCATGGAAAAGGGTCATTGTGCAGCACAGGTTTTTCTATTCCTGTATATCACATAAACAAGAATTGATGCCACAACATATATATGAATGTTTAAACTACTGGATTTAAGATATCAATTCTAGCAAAGATAGATCTAAAGAACAATGTTGATGGCCTACATAAATGGAATACGTCAGGGTATTAGGTGTCGTATAGTGCATTCAATCTATACAGAAATACTGGTGTATATGCTATGTTGATTAGGTAATTATTCTTTATATAACTTAAAGACCAGAATCTGCAATATAATCTCCACCACAGTTGGATGGATATATTTTCCTGTTGATATTCCACCTCTGTCGTTATCGAACGGTTGTTGTTGTTGTTGAAATAAATGAAGTGTACCTCTATTAACTGAACTTTTCTGTAACTGAGTAAACAAATCAAAATAAAGATTGTCCATGTCGTCCGGACAGCTATCTTCACTGCTATTATTTTAATTGTAAGCGAGATTTCTGCTTTACAGATTAGTGGTCGGTACTTTAATTGTGTGTTAGATATGGTTAGTATGTCGTAATAACAAGCAAATATGTTGTTATCACAAAATATGAATTATCTTGTTATAACAAGATATGAATAATCTTGTTAAAACAAGATATTATGTCGTTATAACAAAATAGTATGTCGTAATAACAAGATATTATGTCGTAATAACAAGATATTATGTCGTAATAACAAGATATTATGTTGTTATAACAAGATATGAATTGTCTTATTATAACAAGATATTATGTCGTAATAACAAAAAAAAACATTCACGATGTGAAAAACAATACAAATAAAACCTTAAGAAAAAACAATTATAAGACAACTCGTGACCCGTAATTACCACGTGATATCTTGTTATTACAAACATTTTAATAACATCTTAAAAAGGCATAACATCGAATTACTATTTGGTAATAACTGTGTTACAAGACACTATCCATGTCATGTTGTATCATTCTTATTCAATATTATTATTAACGCCACCTTAATTAACATGTTTTGTAAAAAAAAAATGAATTAAGAGCATGTTATTTAATGAAGCTATATTTTATGAAAAATAAACCACTTCTAACTTTTCACGAAATAGTCCTTATTAGGTATCATCTTCAGATAATTGCAACAAATTGTTATGTAATATCACGACCTTCATTTATTTGTTTCTGGAAATCATTTCATTCACATTCATCATCGATCATCAGCGATTTGAGGAGGGTCAAATTTTGTCGAGTCAAACTATATATTTTCATACCCTCGAAGGACAGAAAATTTATTTTCAAGCAGACTAGAGACTGATTATCTATTTTCTTCAATTTTTTACCTTTGTAATAAGAATTGTAATATATCGCAGTGGCGGATACAAAAAAAATGTCACAGGGGAGTTGTGAATGTAAATTAAAAAATATTTGTGCTATTTAAAACTGATATATATCTACAATACATATGACACTGCATATTGGATTACTGGGGCAAAATTTCGCTACGGAAAAGGTGACACGCTGTCGCATCTTTCAAAAAATTTCAGAAATTTGAAATCCAGAACAGACATTTTGTCAGCGTCAAGACGCCTGTCTACTTTGCTAATACAGTGGCGTAGGAAGCAAATCAAAAGGTGAGGCAAAATTGTTTTTCTGCAAATGTTTTCCCCTGCAATTACCTGGTTTTGGTATTTATATCTCACAAATGATCTGGAGGGGGGGTTGTTGTATTTTACTTTTCTTTTCTTGACCACAGACAGCACGCAGAAACTGAATTGATCGTTAACAACGAAAAGAGAGGGGAATCTTTTTCAGACGCTACTGAATGTCCAGACAATGACAGAGACTACACAACAGGTATCGCTGTACTACATTAGTCGGTTGGGGACAAGTTCTACATCAATCTTGTAGATGGGCTAGTGATACGGTGCTGCACAGTTTTTTCTGGAGTTTTGATACTAAAGTAGTAAGACACCGATAAGATTCTTTTCGAAAGAAATTGGAGATGCAATAATTTTTGCGTTAAAACAATATAAGCTGTATGCGAAAGAAATATATGCAATATATTTTTGCGTATATAATATATGTATATATATATATATATATATATATATATATATATATATATATATATATATATATATATATATATATATATATATATTTATATTGTGAAATTAACCTGAAGCCATATCAATAACATTAACGTGTATCTCCGCTTCATAAAATGAACTCTATGTCAAACACTTAGAAAACCTTTACCATTTATGTTTAAATATGAGTTGAAGCTGCAACAATGTCGAAAAACGAATGCGTTATCATTCACATATAATATTTCTTTATGGCATGAACATTAAAAAGATGAAAGCACTTACGTCCGAATCAGTCATTTAAACGCACGGGTTTCTTTGACACTCGGTTATCTTTAAACTTGGGTCATTAGCTGTGACCTTACGTTTTACTACTTAGATTGATATACTAAGAGATATACATAGGCATACAAAATGTTATACCCCTATATATTATATAAAACTTGCTTCAGAAACCCGGCTTTGGCACTTTTACACTTGTAATTGGAAAATTATGTGTAACATGAATACCGAAATGGACCTGACCTTATTTACACGAAACATATAGAAATATAAGATTTTTATGCCTGTGTTTAACTCTTATTTATTATTGTAGATCAAGTACAAGTAATCAAACTAGAAAAAAATGGAAATAATTTTGGGGATAAACACAGCCAATGCAATGTCCCTTTAAAAATACTATACTTTTATTTGCTATTCAAACGTACAATTAAAATTGGTTGCGTTTGACAAGTTTATTCGGTTACTAGTAGTACTTTTTCTTGGATACAATCTTGGGGAAAAAAATAATTTGTTTTACATAACAGACAATTGAAAAAAGTACACCAGAAATGAAGGGAGTTTATTGCGTACTCTTCTGGACTGAACAGTAAGACGGGGAAATAACATATATCATTGTATTTAAATATTTATCAGTTTGATGTTATATTACACATATTCATGCAAAAAATGAATAATCACTTCATGTTGTTAATTTAATACATTTGAGTATTTCCGTTCATGTAACACTAGTGAATGCCAAATACCATCCGTAAAATAGTTTTCAACATAAGATAGGCTCTCTGTCTGTTGTCGAAGCGACAATTTCTATGAACGATATACAATCCAAAAATATTACTTTACCTGCGATGTTAGTGCCTTTGAGAAAAGCCTTACTTTACGATTGAAGTTTTCTCCTTGTAGACCCACAACATATCCCCAGACGCTATTAAATAAGTCTAAAGTTAAGTTAAAATCTAATGAGTCATCAAGTTAAATTATTAACTGAAAGTGTTTAAATAGATTAATTCAATAATATTCATAATCTGTAAATATTATAATGTTACATCTTTGAATGACAATAAAAACCATTAAAATTGAAAATGAATGCTTTTGAATCCAAGTTATTTTCATATACCGTAGTTTTTCATTTTGTGATACATACATGTACATATAAGCATTGAACTGCTTTCAGTTGGCATTCATGGGCTTAAGAATGGCAACAGGACGAAAGCAAGTTCCATGAAGCGTGTTAGTTTTGTATATTTGACATTCATAAACCCATTAATGCCAACTAAGGCAGTTCAATGCTTATTTACGTTTTTATTTGTTTTTTGTTTTGTTTGCTTTTTAATCGGAATTCAAATTTATATAAAAATGCACACCCGTTCTTGCATATGTTGTAAGCACAATTCATGGAACAGTCGTTGACAGTTATGAGATGATGAACAACAATTTTATAACGGTTATATAGTGTCAGTGAAAACAGATGGTAAATATACTGCATAGTTGCTTTTATTCGCGGAAGATTTAATTTTGCTATATTCACGGTCAAACAAATCGCCGCGAAATTAGATACCCGTGAATTAAATACATTACATTTATGAAGTATCAGAGAAACAATTCGCGACTAATTTTGCGCGAAAATTAATACTAGTGAATAAGTTCCTTTCAGAAAAGCGCGAAATTTTCTGTCCGTGAAATTAAACAATTATACAGTATAATACACACATATATTGCACTGTATGTTTTATATAATTGTTGTATTTATATTGATCTTAATTTTCTCAATAGCGTGCCCTCCATTGTTTAATCTCTCCAAAATTATGGAATCAAATTACTGGTTGTATTTATAATTGCACAGATTTTTTTCACTTATTCAATAAAATCATAATTTTCACCAAATATTATTTTAGTTGTTTATTCAGAGGAAAATATACAGATCTGCAGCATTGTTTCATTGTTGATTGAACAAAAATGTACATGAAATCATCTAAGACCTATATACATTTCACATCAAATATGCAATTAGATAGATAGATAGATAGATAGATAGATAGATAGATAGATAGATAGAAAGAGATAGATAGATAGATAGATAGATAGATAATAAGTAAGTAGATCAACAGAAAGGTAGATAAACGAATGATTTTATGAATAGATATAATAGATAAAAGGATAGAAGGTAGATAACCATATAAACCTATTGATATCTTGACAGATAGGTAGATTGATGTATGAATAAATAAATAAAGATGGGTAGAGAGACATATGTAAAAATAAATACACAAAATAAATGCATTTTTATCAAGATGTCATTATTCTGGTAACGTAATCGTTCATTCATTTGAATTAAAACTTTGGCACCAAACATATTGAATACTGAGATGATGTATATATATATATATATATATATATATATATATATATATATATATATATATATATATATATATATATATATATATATATATATATATATATATATATATATATATATATATATATATTGGAATTCCCAATCATGAAATATATATCACTTCAACGTTCCGCAAATTTCACGGTCGGTATAATAGGCTTGTTTGCGATTACTCTGTTTCACTGGGTGAAGTGTTGAGTTGCCTTTTCGATGGCGGTTGTTGAGACGTCTGTACCAATGCCGAAATTGAATTATCGCTAAAATTTCTGCTTATACGGTATATACAATATTCATCTGATGCCAAATGGAACCTCCAGAATTTGTCATTTCAGTGTTTGACATACAATTCTGATCGGTAAAAACAATGAATAAATCCCTAGAAATCAGAACAATCTACCAATGGAACCGCTGATATGCATTGCCATGTACACTCTATATAATAGTTCATCATATCCGTAATTGAATATTAAATTAAACGATTTCCTGGAGTGCAAATTCTTTCAGCGACATCAATTTCAGTGCTGCGTTATAATGGAGGTGAACTGTATATATTAAGCCCCACAAACATACATAAGTCAACATACAAAATATTGCAGAAATTCAATAGCTTACACGTAAGCAATACGGGTAATGTATCAGATGTTTAGATGAATAAAGACAAATCTTAAAAAAACGATGATATCATTTGTCTCTGATAAACAAAGTAACAGAAGTAGCCAAATATTTTCCAATATCCATTTTAAGACAAACAAACAAAAACTGTGAGGGAAAATGTGTTAAATTTTATCACAGCTATTTGCAAATTATTCATCTGATTTATACCTCTCCTAGAAGAAGTAATAGTGCAGCATCACTAAAGGTTCTTCTTAATCGCTGTCAGTGTCGTGATAAGGAATTCTGCAAAAAATAAAGGTTTTGGAATTGGCTTATTTTACCATATCCTTTTCTTGAATTTTTTTTTTTAATTTAGTAGCATGTTATCGATGTGTTTTAAACTAGAAAGTGGTGTACAATTCGGAAGATTTAAGCTCTTGAATTACTTTATATGCTGACGTTATATACGTTTATTCCTCTTTCCACATATTGATATCTGTTCTAGGGATAATTGTTTACATTAATACATGCAAAAAGTTCGTGTATTGATTTACATATATTTCGTTGCCACATCAACATGAGCACCTGTACTTGCATTACTATGTGAAGCATTTGAGAAATGGTTTATATCTGAAAAACAATTCCTTTTTAGCAAGAACTACGATGTTCTAGGGCAACAAATATTCCTCTTCGTATACTAGTAGTAGTTTGAATTTCGGAATGCAGAAATCGAATGTTATTCCTTAGTTGACTTTAATTACCAAGTTTTTAAATAATTAACTTTAGAAATGTCAGTATCATGTCAACAACAGACAAAACACACTGAGGCATCAATCACACAGATGACAAGAAATTCAAAAAGTTATATCTTCTGTTTCATGTCATAGATTTCAGGTTTTGCTTTTGTTACATATATCTATCAGGGCGTAGTGATCTTTGCTGCACTAGCCTCTATCAACATATATGTATGTATTGTATACATTGAAATTTTCGCTGTTTTCATCCCTTGATGAGAGAGCAAATTAATAATGAAAGTGAAATGTTCAAGCTAAATAATTTAAACACGGGCATGCATAGCATTCATGAGACTATGGTGGGTTAGGGAAAACTTGATATAACGAAAGGCGAATATAACCAGAGGGGGAAATTTCCAGGTATACAGAAACTGACATCTTTCGTTGTAGTTTTGTTACATTGCTCCAAGTATCTATCACTTCTAAGAAGACACCATCAGCTAAAGGTAAATGATCATAGTCGGTGCCGCCTTGACCGAGTGCTTAGAGCATCGCCCTTTAAAGTATGGAGTATTTTACCTTTGAACAGCCTGGGTTGGAACCCAACTGGGACCTCAGCTGATTTTGTGATATAAGTGTTGGCTAGTTTTGTTTTGCCGTATGGTAAAGTTTTCGTTTTCCCGTCTGTAACTGTGTATTGCAGACTCGCAAATTGATTAGTAAACCACCACAACCGACTGTTTATAGTATAATGAGATATCACCAATGTATATTCGAAACGCAAATCCATTAGAATACAACAAATAAGATATAACAACTTTCTCAACATGAAGAACAATTGCGAATTACGGGATGGGACCAGGTGACCGGAAGGAGTCAGCGTCCCTTGTTAGCATGCCAAACCCGTCTCAAAAGTTCCATGGAAAAAGGTCAAGTTCGTTGAAAAGATCAAGCTGGAAGAAATGGTCATCTGTCAACTCTGGATCTGATTGGTGAAAGAGAGTCGCTGTATGTGGTAGAGCTCTAGAATACTATCTAATAATCTTGAGAAGGGAACTTCAAAACGTTTAGCGTAGAATGCCTAACTCAAAACAATATCCATCGAATAGAGGAAACGTTTGTTTTATGTCATATTTATAATGGGTTTTTTTCATTAGAATTGCTATATAAAAATTTGAATGACAATTATATCTGTATCTGAAAAAATTCTTAAAGGCAAATCCTCCAATTATAATTCATACAAACAAACAATTTTAACTCACCGTTGTCTGTCTACGTGTAATACAAAAAAGAGAAAGATATTTAAAATTTTAAGACAGAATCTACTTTTCCTTAAAAAGACATTATAATCCATTATAATGATGAACTGACGACATTACATTCCTATTGTGCACGTGCGTGCTGATAATGCGTGACGTGGCTAATTATTAAACATAAACTCATATTTGTGAAGTCTTTATTGAAAGTTTGGAAACAAGCCTATATTTCACTACATCAAAGAAGTTAGAAATATTTTGGTAATCTATCTTTTGTTTCCATTTACATTTTCAAGAGTGAGTGTTGCATATCAGCGAGTGAGAAGAGTAAGGACTTTGAAGCGATATTATACATGTCTTTATGTCATTTAAATAACAGTAAAATCGTTATATTAAATCACTTGCTTGGTTAAAAACCTTTTGAAAATATGTTCATCTTACATGCAATCGAATTTTGTTTTTGCTAGACATAACCACTGCAATAGAAAGCAATAGATTTCATTTGCTAAAAATCAGGAGATGTAGATGGAATAAGTATTTTTATAAAATTGATTGCTTTCTGTGAAGTGTTCTGTTGTACTCATTTCCGTTTCTCGTTAATACCTAACTCCAATTTGAAAAAAAATAAAATAAACAAATAGTCTATGCTGTTGAACTGTTCATATGAGATGACAGGTCGTGTACTTTGAAATAAGAAAAGTCACAGAGTCCTCTGTTGATGTTGAACTGTTCATATGAGATGACAGGTCGTGTACTTTGAGGTAAGAAAAGTCACACAGTCCTCTGTTGATGTTGAACTGTTCATATGAAATGACAGGTCGTGTACTTTGTTACGAAAAGTGTTGAGTCCTCTGTTGATGTTGAAATGTTCATATGGTGACGTGTACTTTGAGGTACGAAAAGTACTGTTGAAACTGTCATATGAAATCACAGGTCGTGTACTTTGAGGTGTTGAGTCCTCTGTTGTTGTTGAACTGTTCATATGAAATGACAGGTCGTGTACTTTGAAGTAAGAAAAGTCACACTCTGTTGAGAACTGTCCTATGTCGATGACAGGTCGTGTACTTTGAACGAAAAGTCACACAGAGTCCTCTGTTATGTTGAAATATCACAGGTCGTCGTGTACTTTGAGGTAAGAAAAGTCACACAGTCCTCTGTTGATGTTGAACTGTTCATATGAAATGACAGGTCGTGTACTTTGAGGTACGAAAAGTCATTGAGTCCTCTGTTGATGTTGAACTGTTCATATGAGATGACAGGTCGTGTACTTTGAGGTACGAAAAGTCACAGAGTCCTCTGTTGATGTTGAACTGTTCATATGAAATCACAGGTCGTGTACTTTGAGGTAAGAAAATTCATAGAGTCCTCTGTTGATGTTGAACTGTTCATATGAAATGTCGTGTACAGTAAGAAAAGTTCTCTGTTGATGTTGAACTGTTCATATGAGATGACAGGTCGTGTACATTGAGGTATGAAAAGTACTTTGATGTTGGTAATGAGATGACAGGTCGTGTACTTTGAGGTAAGAAAAGTCACATAGTCCTCTGTTGATGTTGAACTGTTCATATGAGATGATAGGTCGTGTACTTGGATTTTCTCTGGGTATTCTTATAGTAGACACCCTGATGCCTACATTAGAGTCATCAAAAAGCAATTTATAAGTATCATTAACTTGTTTATTGATCTTTGTAAAATAAGGTATTTATTTTTTAACCCCCCCCTTATTGTCAGTTACAAGGTCAGCGATTGGTCTGAACTTGATTTTCGATGGCCGATGGCACCTGACACACAACGGAGATCACGTGTATGTCTATTTTTATTTTTTCTTATAATGTTTACTAACACTTTCATTTTGGCTTTCAGGTTTCGGATTTGGCATTTTAGCCAGAAATTTTAAGTTTTACAACAGGATTCAGAAGTATGTTAGCCCATTACATTAGTGTTATTATTATTACTCCACTTTCATTGAATACACTTTAGACAGGTATGCACACAGTCCAGATTTGCCTTTTACAAAAAATGTGATTTTGTCCACATTAAAGTAACTAAGTGGTATCATCAACGCTTTATTTCGGAGCTTATGGGTTTTTATGAAAATTTGTAGATGATAAACAAGGAATATATTGATATACTGTTGACATGTTTGTAGAATACTTTGTAGGATGCTAAAATGAAATTGCTTATCTTTGAAATTGATGTTTATTGAATGCTATTGATATCATTTTATTCGTATGATATGAAAAAATATGCATTGTTAGGTTTTCCATTGCAACGGGTTTAAGCCCTGTAGTAATCATAAAGCGCAAGGGGAAATGCTACAATTAACTGGTGAATAAAAGCTTGGAAAAAACTTACATTGGGGCTTGCAGTATTATGCTCTCAATACGAGTCAATTTCTAATTCGCTGTTGAGATATCATAAGAAATTACACCTACAGCATTTAAACATTGGCTTTGACACAAACATCTAAAGTTATTTTATTACTCTCTCTCTCTCTCTCTCTCTCTCTCTCTCTCTCTCTCTCTCTCTCTCTCTCTCATTTAATATATCTAGCTGAAAACTTGTAGATAGTTATACCTTGGTCTAAATTTGTATTTCATATTTTTCTTTTCACCTTAAATAACGTTGAACTTATCTATTGTACTAATACTGAAAAGGGAAAGACAACGTGACATATAGTGATTGCTATATACTTTTCATCACTTCAGTGATGTGTTCGGCGGCGTCCGTAGATAAAATGAAAATTATCCATTAAATGATAAAAGTTTATATCTATATACACATAAAACTGCTGTTTAACACAGACAAGGTCACACCTCTCTGCAGTATTATCAATAACTAATGATGTACATCAATGTGTGTCATTAATGACAAATGTGTCCACTTACGGAAAATCTGATAAGTGTTTAATAATCGTCCTCACCAATTTGTACTTTATGATATTGATGGCGGATTATTGGCGTATTATATGTAGCAAGCTTGGATAGTTATTTACTTTTACCCATAAATGTCCTGGAATGATTTATTTTTCCTTTAGAGTAAATTATGATGTTCAGTGCCATGTTTTTACTTGATAACGCAATTTTATTTGTCTAGCATTACTCTTGGTAATGTCAAATAATTCATGGTGTGAAATATTTTATAACTATACACAGAAGTACAACAATTCCATTTACAATGATAAATTTTCTTAAAGATGATAGCGCTATTTTACATAATTTCATCAGATAATGTTTTCTTATATATTTTTTACAATTCATTGAAAAGAATATCGAGCATTGTATCGTTTTAAAAAATATTTTCTCGGTCAAGACGCATAAGGATGACAAAAGAGCGTTTGAGATATTTTGGGTACCATATATAGCCTACAGCAAATGTTCATTTTAACTATCATGTTCATTTTTGGAGAACTTTTGTAATATTGAATATGCTCTAATAAAGATATACAACGTAAACTGCTCTGACTCTGTCTAAATAATAAGAAAATTGATGTTATATTAGGCAGTCGATAGATGTAAAAATGTTTATTTTTGGCCTTGCATTATACCACGCTTCCTTTAGAAAACCTTTTTTGGTAACATTGGAGCTCAACTAATGATATCTAATTGACAGAAACGATCGTCTTGAGAATTATAACTTTGGTATTATGTTATATGGTATATTGTAATATTTATAACCACTAAGTCGTTGCCACTGCTGGTGGATCGTTTGAGTCCCCGAGGGTACACATAAGCCTAGTATCTGGTATTTAAGTACCAACTGATATTATTTCACTAAAGTAATCTTTGGCACTGATAACACCTTTTAAATTCTTCTTTTTTTCAAAAGCTTTTACAGTGACGGATTTGGTTATGCATTTAGATTTGTTGTTTTGGCCTTGTATCGTGCCACTTTTCCCTTTAGAAAACCTTTTTGTAAAAAATGGGAGCTTAACTGGTGAAGTCTGATTGACAGAAAAAATCGTCTTGAGCATTATAACTTTGGTATTATGTTTATGATATTTATTATAAGAATGATATTCTCCAAATTTAAGATGTCATTTTTACAGTGGTTTGTCTTAGACGGTGTTGGCTCTACATTTAGAATTATTATTGACCTTATATGTTACAACTTTCTCTTTCGAATATATACATCTATTGTACAATGGAACTCAACTGACGACGTCTAATTGAGAGGAACGATATAGTCTCTGGCATTTTTTTTCAAAACTTTAACTTTGGTTATATGTTTATAATATCTGTTTGAAACCTGCATAAACTCATAATTGCAGCATCATTCATCAATTCCATTAAAAGCACATTCTTTTAAATCAAAGTACCGAAAAAAAATTATATTGGTTTATATTTGTTTCTTTGTATCTCCGGATTTTTTTTATCGGAAATGTATGTTTTTCAGCGAATTTACTGTCAAGGTTGGAAGTCATAATTTCCGTTATATCAACGGTCAATAAAATTATGTACGTTTGTTCACCTGTTGGTAGGTATGTGAATAAGACACTCTGGTCCATGCAGAAATAATGGATGGGATCTAGCTGTGGTGGTCATCGTTAATGTTTTTAAGGTTGGTATAGTTATGTTTTACTGTTCAAGTAAGAATTGCCAAGAACACAAAAAATCAAACAAACAGTACCTGGTTAGAATGAGATCAACCGAGAAATATGATTCGATATCTGTAACGAAACCCAGATATTACTTACTTAATCCTTTTCGCAGTGGTTTGTGCATAGGGCTGCCACCAAAGACCTTCACGTTGTGCCCATGCCTTATCTGACCCCAGCTACAATATTGCTACATCATTTCCTTTTCCACCGCCGTCTCCATGTTTCTTCCTGTCTCTCTTTACCGCCACCTTCTATGCTGAACTTCAATGGACATTGGAGTCACTGTTATGTACTGTAGATCTTTGATGGAAAAGCTTAAGATCTGACGAGTCTTCGGAGACACCTTCTCTGGAAAACACAAAGTTTATGGTCGATGGACTTTGTTACCTTCCCGAATTTGCGTCCCTACAGCAGTACTCTGATAATTTTGCTCCTAAAGATTCTCAGTTATGTCGAGTATGTGAACTTGGATGACTCCCAGATGTTCCATAGTGCTACAAAAAATCAGTGTACATGTACTGAGTACTCTTCTGACTTTTGGCAAAAACTATGCAACCCACATGGCATTTGAAATTATCTTGCTCCGCAAATACGCAAACTCTTTTATTTCCTCGATGTATGCGTTGTTCATGGTAACTGGATGTTCTGCCCCTGCATTGACTTTCATTGTCTTTGTCTTTTGGCATTCTTGGCAAGCCCAACTTTCCTTCACAGCGAGTCAAGAATGTCTGCCTTGTTTTGTATTATGTCTCGATAGCGCTGGGACAGCAGCATAAAATGCCATGAGCAAAGTCGAGATCCTCTAGTGACTCCATGAATGTCCATTAGAGTCGTCTGTTGATGTCGCCAATGGTTTTTTCATCAGCCAGTACATGCACATCGAGAACAGAATAGGGGACAATATATATAAATCCTTGATTCACTCCAATCTTAACATTGTACTCATCTGTAATCGTACTGCCACAAGTGACTCATGCACGGAATCCGATATACTGCAATACACCATTTTGATGACAATAATTCGAAATCTTATCCGGAATTTGATAATGGACTAATATTATTCATGGTGCAGGTCTCTCCACGTTGTCAAATACATTTTGGGATTCAATGAAGTTGGCATAAACCGTGTTCCATTCGTGGATGCATTATGCCTCAATGTAAAGATCTGAAATCAGCATATCATATAGCCCTTCTGAAGCCAGCTTGGTTCTTCCGCAGCAACTGATCAATGACCAATGTTATTTTATTGATGAATACTATGCTAAGTATTTTACTGGTAATTAGAAATTGCAGTCTATGAACGCTCCATTTTGGCAGCTTTACTATCAGTCACACTTTCCATTCCTTTGGTGCTGTTTCGAAGTTCCAAATGTTCTAAAGTATATTAGTCAGTACAGCTAATGTAATTGTCCTTCTATTTTTGAATAGATCTGTCTGTATTTTATCCACAGAAACCAGATATGACTTGGATCCGGCTTGATAAAACTTGAGAATTTACTCAAGTCTATGAATATCTCAACCAATGAGATTTCAGGATTAGCCAAAGTTGAAGACAAAAATATTTAGGCTGACGTAATTCATGTGTGTTATGGTGCTAGACCCTGGACCAATAACATTAACACAGAAGAATGACTCGAGAAATAAAGGTTGTGGGAGCCAAACATTTTGTATTCCAACAATTTTTAATTAAAACTTCCCGAAAAGAATTTACTAAGGTCTGAGAATAGTTTCTACTTGACAGTCAGATTTCAGGATTAGTCTAAGTTGAGTATAATTAAAAAGCTTGATTGTGTTCTGTCCTGGTCAGGGTGATGCCTGAAGTTTCTTTACAGAAAATGACTGCGCCCTTGTCCATAAGAAGTAAAACTAGATTGTCTCTCAGATAAGATAGACTTATATACAACTACAATGTATATGTATACATACAGTCCGTAGCGAAGGTTAAAATGTGTTGCCTTTTCAACGTTAGCTGGTGACTAGCTATAAATTTGCTTGACATAAAAACAGTAAAGCAAAGATGAAAAGGTTTATCAAGGATGGAAATTAAAACATTTAAATGCAGATTATCTCCAAACAATAAATTATGAGTAAATGCATACATATTTTCAAGTAAATGAATGTAAACTGAATTGATTTCTTTGATAAATGACTCTCGGCGAATTCTGTCATCTTGGAATGGAAAAGATATTAAAGAATTTCTGCATTGCGAAACAAGGTATTGAAACGTTTTCCTTTAAAGGGATGGGGTAAGTTTCAAGTTCTTTATGTTCATTTCATGCAATTGATCCTTGATAAAAGGTAAAAATGGATCAGGGCATCAACTCTTTGAATCACTTGAATACGAAAAGGCTTTGCAAGCAGTATTATCCGTCTAGTTGTTCCTGATTCGGCCTACTCAAACTTTTTGTTTAGCATTGGAATATTGTCGTTATCATTTGACTTAACTTCTTTTAAAGCTTCGTCAGATATTTCAGTATATTGACTAAGTAATGTAGTCCGCTAAATAAAATTGTAAAATCGACCCAAAATGTGTTATCTTCCTCGGGTAAACGTTCTCATTCTACGCATGTGATCATTTCAGGTAAGATTTATTTGAAATACAATTCGTTGAATTTCTTTCCAGTTGCAGCTTTATCAGACATTGTATTTCCTGTATATCTAATGTGAAACAGGATTTTTTTTTACTGTGTAATATCGGAAATCTAGATCAAAAACATTTTTTTTCGTGGTATCTGACCAATGCTTCTTTTCCTGATTTAGTTGTCAGTTCTCTTAGTCCCAAGACATAGGCGGTTCCTTCAGAATCACGCAATCAAAATACCCCATATTCCACTCAGAATTTTGACTTTTCTTCTGTTTCATTGGTAGTATTTCCCTTTGTTCAAATCTCTTCATTAATCTGCTTTTGAGACAACACCCATCTCTGTACAGTCACACTATTTACAGTAGTGGTCGAAGGTAAACGAGCTGGTGCCTCAGTGGTCGACTGGTTAGAGTATCGCTGCTTTGAACCATGAAGTCTATCGCTTCTGGTCAGCGCAGGTTCGAGCCCCGCTGGAACCTAAGCTATCGTTTGTGTGAAAGTTTGCCAGTTTACTAGCGGAAGGTCCGCGGTCTCTTACCGGGTATATTGTAGCCGTGTTCTCTCCTCCACTGGTCCCTTAATATATATGATTTTTTTTTAGTGTGGCGTAAAACACTTTCCAAAATCAAAATCGAAGGTAACATGATTAGCCTTTTTGACTGCAAATTGTAGGCAAGCTTCTGTAACTAGTTCAAGTTTGGTGTTCGCGTGATTTTCTAAAAGTTTGTGAACACATATTTGTGTTTCTTTTGCGTATTTGTTGTCCGGACAGAGTAACCTTTTTATTATCATACGGATGATTCTACTCACTTTTCGGTTATGACAAGCTGCACAGTCCTCACTGGATGCTATCTTACGTACGGTGTCAAGTAGGAACGATTACTCTTGTCAGTGAAATAATAATGTTATGCTTTATTACCTAAAATTTAAACTCAGCCACGTCAAGAAAGGATTCGCGAGACTCCACCACGCCAGGTTATATGGATTTTACTATATTCTATCTTAATTATATGAACATTTAATTGTTCTATTTCTATTTTTTTTATTTATTTATTTATTTATTTATTTATTTTTTAGCTCTTTATTTTCCTCAGTGGCGTTACTTTCTACAGCAGTTTTATCCCCAATCTTAGTCTCTAATTTCGATCTCTCGGTGATAATTCTCCCTCTGTTGTTTACGTTTCACTTTTACAGTTTTCTTCGCTCCTCTTTGAACATACTCGGTTTACTTTAGTTCCAATGATTTAAGTTCAAGTTCCCTGATATCAACTTTTTGGAAAAGCCTGGCAGCCTCAGCTCAGCTGCAAGCTCACTAAGAATATAAAACATCTCAGATGCCAAAGTATAAATATTTAGGATGTCCAGGATATAGATACAAATCTGGTAAAATGGACAAACACGGACCTTTGGAAACCAAGAGGTAGGGTCAGGTGTCATGGAGGAGTAAGCATCCCCTGTCGACCGGTCACACCCACCGTGAGTCCACAGTCAAGTCCAAATGAAATACGTGAGGAACGAATCCTCTTCACAATTGGTACAGACTTCTCAACAACCGCCAACGAAAAGGCAACTCAACATTTCACCTATTGTGAAGCAAAGTAATCGTAAACAAGACTATTATACCTACCGCAAATTTTGCGGAATGTTGACATCAAACGTGGTTTTTGATATCGATCCGTGTCAATAATTTGTCAGTGAGTAGTTTACATCTGTATATGAAATGTTCATATGTTGAACACGCCTTGGCATATCGGTTCATTTGTGAAATATTAACTCAATAAGCGGGTGATTATTGGATATTACTGCTTAAATGTGGAACATTTACTATGAGAAAACCGAAATCGTCGCGTTTGTCGTATAGCTTAGTTGTCAATTTCCCGTCTGTGTCTATAGTAAGTAAAAGTAGAAAGTAAAAGTAAAAGGACGGACACTGAAGTTCCTGTTGTCGACTCAAGTTTCTCGATTTAGCATAAGGGAATTAAAATTCTCTACTTAAAAATTCATCCAGCAGTTTTCTTCCTTCTTAGCTTATCTTTCTTTTGTTCAGTTAGTGGGTGTTTCTGAAAGTTTTATTCTCTGGGGGGAAAAGGAAATTAATCTTGGAATATATTCATCCTACAGCTTTTGCTTTTTTAAACGCAATTTTTGTAACGTGTTGAAGAGATTTCTCTTATAACAATGTCAAATATATCATTTTGTTTGAGTAACATTATGAAAACTTTAAAAATACTTTCTTTTTATGAATATTAGACCTAATGATTGTATAGATGACTGCAGATTTCCTGCTCAACAATTTCATTCTTTGTAGAAATGTCGAATGAAAATACTCGCAGATCTGCAGAAACATAGGTAGTGACTATAGATGCCTTTGTCTTATGCTGAAGGAGGCTCTATTATAATATATATTATTAAAGGATAATTATAATATAAGCCTACTTACGGACGTGTTAATACAAAAATTAAAACATGACAACGGTGTTATTCGTGTACTAAACCTGGAATAATCTGTATTATTCTGGTTATCAAAATTTAAATGCATCTACATTATTACTTTATATAACTTTTTTTTTAATTGCCATGTTAAAAATGTGAGGAAACCGGGTACAACTCCGTTTATTTATCTTTTTTGCAACATTCCGATAAATAATTTGAGTTTCTTTTCTCGAATTTTCACCGTAATTGGTATGAGGCTTGTACCAATTAAACATAGGATGAGTACGATTATGGACAATCATTCGTCAATATTTGTCAAGAATTATGGTACTTTAAATTCCTCGTGAATGTTTTACCTAGCGGTGTGTTTCTCCGTCCATGTTGTATATTTATTATGAAAATTAAACAAACACTACCAAAAGAGACTACTTTCTCCCTAAGTGTCAGCTAGAACTTCGGTTTTTATCTGTGGGAGTTATCTCGCTTTATATTCCCATACAACATTCCTTCTTTAGTATCCAGCTAATAAGACATATTTTCAAGAATATATAATATTATTGTATAATGTTTATTTTAAATTATTCTATAGCTCAACAAAACAAATAAATCATTGGCTAATCCGGGTCCGTTTTGTCAGATATCATATATTCTTGTAGAATGCTCCATCGAATGGTTAATTGACTACTTCCGGTCAGCGCCATCTATAACAACGAAATGTGATGAAATGTGATTCTAACCTAAGAAAGACGATGCCGTAATTTCATACAAAGGTGAATTAACATATTTTTGAGTTTACATTTAAATATTTAAAATGCATTCTACGGAATGAAAATAACCTTGCCGTCATATCTTAATTTAGCAACAGGTAGGTCAGTATTTTTTATGGTGGAAAAACCTTCCTGTTTCCAAAAAGAAAAACCAAGCTGCAAAATAATAGGCCTAACACACTCGCTTTTTACAATGAAGTGGCAAAGTTTCAGAATGTATTTGTTCACTGTTTGATGATGTTTAAACGTTTGTTTTTGAGTAAATTTGATCATATTTCAATGGGGAAAAACTAGTGAATTCACGGAAGAAATGAAATGTTGCGAAGAGATTTATATTTAGCTTACTCACCCAATTTGCAACTTATGGTACCCCAGTGAAACCACAATCTTTACTTCTCTATTACTGAAAATGGACAGATTCATGGACCACAGATTAAGGTAAGGCATAATTCTGAGAGTACTCCTAATAAGAATTTAAAAGGCCTGGACTTGAGCAAGGCTCCATTAGACAAGGCACAGGAACCAGAAATTCTGTCCGTATATTGATATACAAATCATTTACATAGCTTGCCCTCTGTATTGAGGAGGTAAACAACGAAAAGGAGTGCAACTTGTTTTGGGGGTTACTGCCGACTCAAACTGTAGTTCCTTGTTTATCTATGTTTTTCACCAAACGAACGATTGGTGAGTGTGCAACTTGAATATTGTCTATTCTATCTGTACACAGTCTTTTGCAATTATTAAACAATACTAAATTTTTGCCCTGAATTGACCTGACTGGGTTTTATGTGCATTTAATAGAAAAATAGTATAATATGTAGTGTTTCCCCAGGAGCACAAAAGGCCATGGCGATAAGTCATGAAAAAGGGCACTTCCTTGACCTTGTGCGTTAGGTCATGAAAAAGGGCACTGCCTTGCATGTCAAAGTAAAATTGGGTAGAAAAGGGCAGTTTCTAAATTGGAAAAAGCAAATCAAGACAAATAAATGTTAATTAATAATCTAATTGTTAAAACATTTGTTGAGCATTTATTACAAGTACAGCATATTCAATAGGGTCATTCAATATTTTTAGAAAGCAAAATTCTAAGTCTGCATTCTTTCAACAGCATTAGCCCTGGGTCTGAAAAGTATCGGCCAAATCATAGGCTAACTTAAATTTTCATTGGCCAGAATAAAAAATACCTTGGCCGACTAGAAATACCTACATGTAGGCCCTACACTGTACAAAACTGCTACTGAAAATTTATAAATTACATTTTTGAAAAATAAAATTAGGAGAATAAGGGAGAATATTTCAAAATTTTAAGAATTAATCTACATTCTAATTAGATTTTAAGCAGGCTCACTTGGAATTTTCCTAATATATTTTACTACAGCCAACATCAATTAATTATCCAAATGAAAAATAGGCAGAGAATTAATGATTATTATTATTATTTTTTAAATCATCTTTAATCAGTTATTATCATTATTAATGCAATGAAGAGTCCCTATATGACTTAATTTTTCATGGTTTCCATTATTCTAAATATTTGATTCTTATAAAGAAAACGTAAAGAAAAAAATGTTAAGTGCTCGTTGAAATTTCTCTAAGTACATAGACACATTCAAGTTAGTAACTTGCCAATCACATTTTCTGGCCTGGGATGTTTACAAAATTCTACCAAATGTTAATTGCATTTAAATGTATGTTCTTTTTTGAGTTTTTGTCCATTGCATTAAATGTTTTCAAGATCAATTTATTGTTGATAATTTTTTTATTCGTCAATGATATAAGCAACAAATAGTGGTTGTGAGTTGCATTCACATGTGCATGTCAAACAGTGTCATACTCATTACCTCTTTCATTTCAGGTCAAGTTACGACTGTTATCATTTTTATTTTGCATTTTGTCAGTTTAATTGGAGTGGTAAACATTATTTTCTGATAATGAGACAAGTAATTGATTGTGACACAAGCACATAAGTGGCTCGATATTGTTAGTCCATTTGTCATATCAACACACGGTAAAGTCTTCCAAGTTTTAAATGTAATTAAAGGATTATTAGGAATTAATTATCATCATGGATGTTGATTAGGGTAACATAGAAGGCAGGATGATTTGCAGGTGTGTTTAATTAGGCGTGACAGGTAGCAGTTTACCTATTTTATACACATCGGCGCCAGGGGGCTTTAGACTGAGTACCGTCAAAACAACATATAGGTGTGAAATTAAACTCGAGGATTAATTGTGCATAGGCAAATCCTAGAATGTTAAGATACTCTTAGGTCAGGATGTCACGGAAATGATATGAAAAAAGGGCATGGCGTACAGGAAAAGGCACCAGGAAAAAAGGGCATGGCGCTGTGCCATCCTATTCATGCTTAGTGGAAAGGCTAATATGGTTGTGGTACTAAAAAAAATCCCCAAAAATCATGCAAATTATTGGTCATGTGTAGTTTTCTGGGATCTCCATGACCTGTTTTATGATGGCGCTGCACCATCATTAAATTTTCTTGCCCATTGTTAAATTTTCTGTGCCATTGTTAAATTTCCAGGGATGTGGTTAAATCAACAATTGCTATCCTAATATACAGTGTACTGTACATGTAGTGATAGTGTAGCCTAAACAAATTTGTCATCGTTTTTTCGGTGTTGTTCACTTTCATACAAGCTCATCTATCAATAATTTTGGAGAAATAATGTACACATGAATTAACATCATGTGATATACAAACCCAGTGCTGTCAATTGAAGTCAACAACCGACAAAATCTGTCATCAATTTTCCTGTTAAAAACAGTGCTGCGGACAGCGATCAATGTTTGACATAAGAAAAGTAATGGTGTAATAGACAAAATAAAAAACAAACAATATTAACAGTGTATCCAGTATTAAAATAATTTACCACTGAAAATGATTAACCACAACCAAACTGCAATGTGCATTCAGCCATATTTCATTTCCACCAAGTTAAATGAACAGACCAACATGAAACTCAGTCGATGAAAGATGTAAAGATTAACCTAAATTATTCATCTGTACACAAATTTAAAAAAAAGGTCCATGAATTTTATTTATTTTTTTAATTCTATGATTTAATTTATTTAAAAGATTTTAAATTGAAATTATTTCATGGAAAGATAAATATGCATAAAATTGACTGATTTATAGATTAATGTCTAGTCGGCCTGACTCAGTCGGTTGAGCGCTCGACTCTAGGTCGTGAGTTTGAGTCCAGTGGCCAGTTGGTTTCCTGTCTTTCGGATGAGACATTAAAAACTGAGGTCCCATGTCATAGTAGGTGTCGGCACGTTAAAGAACCCTCACTGCTCAATGGCCGTTAGTGCCGAGCATATGCTAAAATTTTGAAGCCCTTCACCAGCTTTTGGTGATGTCTCCACATGCAATCATAGGGAGTTTACCCAATCTCATTTACTGGTACACA
This sequence comes from Atrina japonica, assembly GCA_030159075.1. Taxonomy (NCBI): domain Eukaryota; kingdom Metazoa; phylum Mollusca; class Bivalvia; order Pterioida; family Pinnidae; genus Atrina; species Atrina japonica. The sequence continues at coordinate 283,283 of BROG01000343.1, read as the reverse complement.
GACTGTGAGTATGACAGAGACAATCAGACATGTTGACTCTACCAATTTCAGCGGTAGTCTACCACTTTTATGATAGACCTACCGCTTTTCCATTCAAAACTTCTGATCTCTTTACATTCATACCAAAGCTCAGTATTTTTTCCCGAATAATCTTTCCTAGTCTGCTTGTGAACATTTAATCATCGAGTTCATTATATTTTTACACCAGTGGCTGTGCATTGTTTTGACAGTACCCAGGCCTCTGGCGATAGCAAACTTCTAAATAATTACTACTCGTCACACCTAATTATCCATACCTACAATTAATACTATCTCTTGTGATACCCTAATCATCATCTGTGGACGATAATCCTTTAATCAGATTTAAAACTAAGTAAACATCACCATGTGTTGATATATGTCAGACGAAGACCTGAAGGTATGAGGTCGCTTAAATCATTAATGATTGCATCTCATATCGGAAAATAAATTTTTTACATCCAATTACACTTACAAAATGCAAACTACCGTAAAAGTGATAAAATTGCAATTTACCAGGTAACCCCGAAACAAAGAGAGAACAAGAACGAGAACGACACTGTTGACATGTATAGGTATATGCAACTCTCAAAGATTGATTGCCGCTTATATCATCGAAGATTGATAGCAGCTTATATCATCGACAAATAAAAAGTTTATCAACAATAAATTGGTCCTGAAAATATTTAATGTTATGGATAAAATAACATACATACATTTTAATGTAATAAACATTTGGCAGATTTTTAGGTCAGAAAATGGGTTTGGCAAGTTACTAACCTGAATATGTCTATGTACTTGTCATTTCAACCAAACTAGATACTACAGTAGCATTTTACATTTTTTTGGGGGGGGGGGGGAGGCTTTTTTTAAAATCATTTATTAATTAAAATAATGCATAGCAGACGAGAAATTTCATAAATGGACCCCTGCCCTGCAATAATAATGATAATGACTAAGTAAATGTAAACAATTTTGTTAAGTATTTTCAATTTTGACCATTGAAGTTTCCAATGATTTGGCCAATACATTTTCAGACTCAGGGCTATCACTGTTTGACCTAATATTTTTTAAGAAATACTGCAAAATACTGCACGCAATGCTACATGTGTGAATCTACCTTTTTTAGTCATCAGAGGTTAACATATCTGGACAAAACCATTCCACAAAATGACATCAAACAGTTTGATTATGTGAATATGTCTGTGACCTCGGATCTTTAGAACATTAGCAGTTCTAAAATAAATTGTTTCCAAAATGTTTGATTTGAATACATGTACATGTGTATGTTGATGTGAAGGATGACTTGTAACTTGGGCCTCTCTGTGGCAGAGTCATTAGAGCATAATGCTTAAAACTGCAAAGTCTGACCATTGACATTTAAACTGTTTTTCAGGTCCACAAGATTCTTGATCGTATGTAAAGAAAGGGAGAGGGGTGCTTATAGGGATATGGGCTCTTAACGGGTCAGACATGGTATTACACTTGAGCCTCTTTCACTAAAATTTCTAAGCCTAGTAAGAGGTAAACTCCATTCTATGAACTTCCAAGTGTACTAACTATAGTACATGTACATGTACTTAGTTATTTCCATGTGATTTCAGCTCCAGTTTATGGCAACATTAGTATTGATTAATTATTCTCTTTTCCATTGTCTTTGACCAGTCTTTTATGGTCTGTAGTATAACTCATCATCCCCTGAAAAACAATGGACTCTTCTGTAAATCAATGACTTAGACCAGTCCAAATACATGTCTTTTGGGGTACATTTAAATGTGGTAATGGATTAATGCACCTGTACATGTACATGTATGATGACTATTTTTAGAGGCAATATGGAGATGAGATTTCAGAATCAGATGATGAACGTATGGAGAAGACATCGTTTCCGACCCGCACATGACATGCTGCCAGCTCATGATGTCGTATCCGGTCAGGCCAGACATGATCGAGTCTCTGTAGATGGTGACATCATTTGGTAATATTGCGAGTTTATTTTTCTTTGGGGTGGGAGGGGGAATGGAATATATCTAGATGCATGTAGCTATAGCCAAGCATTTATATGTGTTACTTATAGTACTATACATATAAATTGCAAGGGGTTAATAGACCCTTTTTGAGCTCACCTGAGCCGAAGGCTCAAGTGAGCTACATGTATTGTGATCACTCACCGTCCGGCGTCCATCCATAAACTTTATATTTTTTAAACTTCTTCTCTGAAACCACTGAAGGGATTTTGACGAAACTTGACAGGAAGCAAGTGCCCAAGATCTTGTACCAGGTTTGTAGTTTTCAGCCAGATTGGCCCAGGGGTGGGTACAGGGCGAGGCAGAATAGATCCCAAAAGGTACCCCTCTTTAAATATCTTCTTCTTCATAACCGCTGCATGAATTGAAAAATGGGTTGTTTCTGAGTGATATACATGGATGTATGAGTCAAGTTTGTGTGTTTCATAAAAATCAGAATATTAATTTTCGATGCGTTTTTTTAGGTCTTTTCAGACTTTGTCATTTTCATTCATTTTTGCATGATTTCCTCAATTATCTCCCCTTGCATTCACTTTGATTCATTCATTTAATGTGTTTTACTTGTAATTAGGTGAAGAAATGTTTCTGTGCAAGAAATTTGCTGAAATTTTATTTCTAGAATTTTTTATGAATTTTTTAAGACTGCAAAAAAAAAATAGAGGGGTGCACTTTTCTCACTATCAGCTTTTGTTTCAAAACCATTAAAGGAATTTTGACGAAACTTGACAGAAAGCAAGTGCTCAAGTTCCATTACCAAGTTGATAGTTTCAGCCAAATTGGCCCTGTGGTGGATCCAGGGCAGGGCACAATAGGTCCCAAAAGGTACCCCTCTTTAAAAATCTTCCATTTCCAGAACTGCAACATGAATTGAAAAACAGATTGTTTTTGAGTGATCTAAATGGATGTATGATTCAAGTTTGTATTTTTCATAGAAATCAGAATGTGAATTTTTGGTGCGTTTTTGAGGTCTTTTCAGACTTTGTCATTTTCAATCATTTTTGCATGATTTCCTCAATCATCTCCCCTAGCATTCATTTTGATGCATTCACTTAATGTGTTTTAGGTTATGAAATGTTTGTGTGCAAGAATTTTGCTGAAATTTAATTTCTAAACTTTTTTATGAATTTCTTTAAACAGCAATTTTTATGTATCTTGGCCAGATCAGCCTACATGTACATATTCTTCTTGGTCTTCTTTCCATATTTGTAGATGGTTCTCAAGTGAGCGATTGAGGCCCTCCTGGGCCTCTTGTTTTTATCACATTGTACATTGTGTATGACCTTCTGTTAATACCAATGGTCTACAGAGCACATGTGACTGTTGCTGTATTCCCACCATTGACACTGGTGCAATTGATGTGCACATTTTTTCCGGTACATTTTACATGTACATCAAATGGTGTTTTTTTTACATATTTTCCAGCAAAATTTATGTGTACATGTAGGTATGTCAGAAACAAATACCCCAAAAAGAGATCCTTTGATCATCGATATCATATTTATCTAACTCTCATTACTTGCATTGTATTATAAAGACTTAGAGTTAAAGGCTAGAAAGATATTAACTCTGAAAATGAATAAATACTGTTTATATTTAAATATGATATCAAAGGAGGATTCATATGGGGAATCTCTTTATGTACAAATATAATAAATAAATATAATGTATCATGGCATGACAATACAATTAATACATGTACATATAAAGTGTATTAGAGTAGGCATCAGAACACAGTTAAAATTTTATTTTGAGATGTCACACGTCATGGAAAGGGATTTTTTCAATGACAGTTGAGCTGTCACAGATAGTTTTGTTTAGAGAAATATGCAGACACTAGCTTTACATGTATATCTTAATACTTTACAGTTATGAAATAAATCCCCATAATCAAGTTGGATTATACATTGCTGCAGAACCCCTGACCCCAGTCGAATTCTACTTTGAGGTGGAGATCCTTGATACTGGAAATTTAGCAACAATTGGTAAGTATGTCACAGGAAAAGGCTGCCATTTTTAAAGTATGCAGTGAATGCAAGACTCAACAATCACACTTTTCCAATGGGACATGTTGAAAACTAGACAAAAAATAAAGTCCATTTATAAGAATATTGATTGCATGACTTTTAACATCTAAAATGAAAAACAAAAATTAGTGTCAAATGAAATTGAGTGTATTGACACTTTGTTTGTTAGATGCATGTATTTTTTATTATTAAACAACAACTATGAACATGAAGATTTTACATATTCAATCTTTGAACATAAGATTTATTTTCCCAATTTTCTGACCCAAAATTCTAAATGTTGTCCTTGGCAAAGTTTTAGTTTATTCATGTCAAAAGTATTCTGTCTTTTTGTTAGTCTTCGTTATCTCCCATGTCAGCAGGTATCGATTGTGACGTCATGTCTTTACGTAAGAAAACAACATTGTTTTCACACAAACATATGATGTCACAATGACAACATCTCTCCTTTTACGCACAAACAAATGACATCACAATCGATACGTGCTATGAGGGATGGTTACTCTTCATAATGAAAATACCTAATATATTTGAAATAATTATATAAATATTTCAGAAACAGAGTGACTTGCTTGTATATCTGGTAAAAGCTTAACAAATTTTAACTCTTTGTGATAAAATTATTATGAATTACAATGTATATATAATTTATTTTTAAATTTTATCAGTTTATCTATGAAAATTCCCAATTTCTCAGACCCTGACCAACATCAGTATAGGTCTGAAAACCCTCGCAATAAGAACAATAATACATAATATTTCCTGTCGATTATGTCATTGGCATGAAACGCAAGCAAGATTAAGTATGAGCTGATCACAATCATTAGTTTGTATCGAGAACTAATTCCCAATATTCCAATTATTATTGTAGTTCATTCTTATGTTTTGTTATTCTTAAGTTGTATTATGCACTTCATCAGTTTTGTTATAACCTGATTTGTGTCTTTTTTTCTTTTATTTGTAAGACAATTAGTCTTAATCATGTATCTTGATTTTACAGGTATTGGACTTGTCCCAAATCGTTACCCGACTGACTCACAGCCTGGCTGGAGAGCTCTTTCTGTTGGTTACCATGCTGACGATGGAAAGTATGTGTTAAATCTTGCTCTTGTTTTTTTTTTTTTCAGGGGATGACATATATCAAGCAATGACAGATATATTTATGAGTTCAGAGTTTTCCCTAAGAATATTCATTAAGGTGTCAAATGGAAAACAACATCCCCCACCATTTAATTCAAAATAAGGGTAATTTTGAAATTATGGGGATCATTGATTCTATAAGAATATATTACAGTACAAAGAAAATCCTCCGTGCCTAAGAAGCTTACCTGGGCAGTTAATCTCGGGTGTTAACTTTTTGGACATCTTGTTTTTATAGGGCAGTGCCGGTATTTACGTACAAATCACACACAAAACTTATTACAAAGATGAAAATAGTAATCAGTTTATTGAGCAATTTGATCAGACCAAATGAGACTTAAGTTGAAATTTAGTTCCGATAAATTAAACGTAATATATCGCTGGTTCACCTGTGATCAAGATGCTATCAATAATACATTAATGTGTGTATCAACATTTGTTCTATATAATGGATAAATAGTATTATTTTGAAATTCTGTAAAACTTGACTAAAAATGAAAATTTATGTATAAGAATCATGGAACACGTTACAGTCTAAATGTCGTAATGGAAAATTAAATAGGCCTAGGCCTACTACTTTCCTTAGTAAGTAATGACGAAATCCCAAAACACTAATTATATAATAGGTAAACATAAAATATGTCAATTATTGATGTCCATCCATACCCACATAGCAAGCCATGGGTATTCTTTAATCAGGAGTGATTAGATGAAGCCACGTTGGCGATCGGTTGAATAACACTGAAGCTATTTAAAGGTGATCCATGTCAGTTCCTTTTTTAGCTCGCCAGGACGAAAGTTAGGAGAGCTATATAATGCCATACCGCTGGCGACGTCATTATCAACATCTGTAGACAAAACTTTAACCTGGCCTATAATCTTTTTACCACAAGGGACAGGGCTCTGATATTTCACATATAGATTTCTTATGACCAGAGCATTCATTTTGTACATTGACTTTTAACCTTGAACTTTGACCTACTTTTCAAAAACTTTAACCTTGGCTATATCTTTTATACCATGAGGTATAGGGCTCTGATATTTCACATTTAGATTTCTTATGACCAGAGCCTTTATTTGGTACCTTGACTTTTGACCTAGTAAACTTGACCTTGGACTTTGACATACTTTTCAAAATTTTTAACCTGAGATGAAGGAATCAAAATTTTACCAGTCCTTTGACCTTAAAACCTGACAGCTGTGGGTCAGATATTTGTTTTGAAAATCATCACCCATTTTGGCGAGCTTTGTTGTCTGCTGATAACTCTTGTATGTCATTTCCAAACGTCCTAAAATCATTTACTTAAAAGTTCTTGACTTTTGAAAATAAAAATAAAGGCAGATATGCATCTTTATTGATGTGGTTACATAAGCGTAAAAAATCTTTTTAAAAAGAGATGCAACATTTCACAGCTGATTTTTATATCCCTCTTATGATATTGAGAGATATAACTTGTATTCTTCTTTTGCACTCGTCTATTTAGCCACAGATTTGAATAAACATGTGTATGTAAATCAACTCGGCCCTTTTTCTGTCAATTTTGGGAAAATGCAGTTGACAACACAATTGGGAATTTTAACATGAATTTGTGACATATTGAGAAAAATTGTGTGCACACATGGATCTACAAAAAAGTAACAGGGTTGAAATTGCGTTGTCAATCCTAATGGGAGTTACTTCCCCTTTTTAGTGGATTTCTCATGTCTTGGACAGTTTTGTCCTATTTTCTTAAAAAGTATAGTAGATTTAGAGAAAGTGATAGGAACAAAAATGTTAAGCATGCAAAGATCTACAAAAAAAGTTAACATTGCCGAAATTGTCAATATGCTCCCTATGGGATTTATTTCCCCTTTTAAGTGAATTTTTCATGTTTTGGGCTATTTTTTGACATTATAATGAGGTGTATGATAGATAGAGAGAAAAATGTTCAGCAGGCAAATATCTACAGAAAAGTCTAAGGGCCAAAATTGTTGGGTTGACTCTTATGGGAATTATTTCACCTTTTAAGTGGATTTTTCATGTTTTGGGTTTTATCCTTTTATCCAGTGGGCCAATTTTAACCAAACTTGGCATATAGCATCTCCATGTGAAGCCACATAAATTCTGAACTAAAAATGGCTAGGATCCATTGGGGCCCTAAAAGGGGCCAAAAAGTACCAAAATTTGGTACAAATTTAAAAATCTCCTTCTCATGAACCAATGATCAGATGACTTTCAAATTTTGTATGCATGATTGATAAGTCAATATCTACAGAGTTTGTGAATGAAAATTAAAAATAAATGTATTGTATACTAATGGCTTAATAACTCAGAAGTATTTAACTTTTAGTATAAAAAGATATATGAGAAAGTTGAAAAGTATTATCTGATGATCATTTTGACAAATTTTAAGGTCATGGCATCAAAGTTCAAGGTCAAAGACACCTAAGTAAACAGAAAATATAAGTTTTTTTGTCAAATTTGAGACATTTTTGACTTTGTCTCAAGAAGCAGTGGACTAATTTCAGCCAAACTTGACAGGAAATTTTTCTCAGGTGACCGATAAGGCCCACTGGGTCTCTTGTTTTTCATTATGGTTATGAGCTCAACATCAAATTGGGAATTTATTCATCAAATTGCAAAAAATTACATGCACTTTGCATTGGGAATGGGAACAAATTTCGGTATATGCCCCACCTCCTTAAATTTGTTCTTTTATGTATTTCTTAAAAACAAGTCACATGCCAACCCCTAAAGCATACATATTCTTGTTTGTTATTGGTAGACACATTTCTTGGTGTAAGATAGGTTCCTTGGGGGGTTCTCCTCCCCCCCCCCTCCTAAAATATTTTATTTTTTACTTATTACTTAAAAACCATTCACAGCCCCACCCTTAAACTACATATATTATTAATTGTTAAAGGGAAACACATTCAGTGGTATATGGGATGTCCCGCTCCACCCTCTGAAATATATATTTTTACTTACAACTTAAAATATTTACATACCGACTGCAATTCCCTCCATTGCAAGTATATAGAGCGATATATTGCATATTGCATTCAATGAATTTTTTTTCCATAAGCCATTGCATTTATACTCGATGCAGTCCAAAAAAATGAAAAACAATGCTTAAAACCATTCACAGCTCAACCCTTAAACCATATATATTATTGATTGTTACAGGGAAACACATTCAGTTGTGTATGGGGTCCCTTGGGGTTCTGCCCCACCCTCTGAAATATATATTTTTACTTATAACTTAAAAACCATTTACAGCCCTACCCTTAAACCATATATATTATTGATTGTTAAAGGGAGACACATTTAGAGGTGTGGGGGGGACCTGTCCTACCCCCCCCCCCCCCCAAAAAAAAAATATGATTTTTTTACTTATAACTTAAAAACCAATCACAGCCCCACCCTTAAACCATATATATTATTGATTGTTATGAGAAAACACATTCAGTGGTGTAAGTGGGGGTACTGCCCCAACCCCTGAAATATATATGTTTACTTATAACTTAAAAACCATTCACATTCCCACACTTAGATATATATATATATATATATATATATATATATATATATATATATATATATATATATATATATATTATTATTTATTGTTATGGGAAGACACATTTAGTGGTGCATATAGGGGACCTGCCCCAACCCCCTGGAATATATATTTTAACTTATAACATGAAATACATTCACATCCCTGATCCTACACTTATTAATATTGTATGTTACTTTGCTACATTTGATATCAAAGAAGGGATCAACAAGACATATAATTATGTGTATTTCTTGTGATAATTTGCACCTATTCAGGTGAGCTTTGTTGTTTTCTGACAACTTTTGTTTAAGAATGTATTATTACATGTACATACTGGATAGGTGTCAATTTCAGGTGAACATATTGAAAACGTTGAGTCATGTTTCTGTCCATTGTATACGTATTTTAAATAAAATAAACAGTGTAAAATCTTGATAAAGTTAACAGTTTAAAATATTAAAATATTTATCAGCATTTTCGATGCTCTTTGTGTGTGTGTGTGTGTGTGAGAGAGAGAGAGAGAGAGATATTTACGTTTTACTACACTACTGTGACATCTATGAAATACAGGATAACCATTACACTGACGCCATGTAATTTCTGTCGTAAATCAAATGTAATTAAAGTTAATATCTTGTTAATCTGACAAGATTTTTTTCACGCAGGATCAACTATCAATGTAAAAATTTGGCATGCAGCCAACGATGCTCAACACAACAAGCGTACTTGGTCAGTTTGGGGTCATTTTGGCCAAATCAATTTCAGAGAGTTCATTACATAATTTTTAGTACAACAATTAGTGAAGGACAGAGTTTATTTATATGCAGGGGTACAACATGACATTACCATTAGCAACTGTAATATTCTCTGAATAAGAAAACATTGAATTTACAGCTTGTTTATTACCTGTAGGGTGCAAGGATATAGTGATAGTTAATGTAGACACCCCATGAAACAGTTTAATCCAAAACACATCAGCTGACGGTATCACACATAGTTTCTTATAATACAATACTTTGTTTCTGGATGTCTAAGAAATATGCTGCAATAGTGTAGAGTGAAATTTTGCGTATAGCTAGAAAGAGAATCCCAGTAAACAAAGGTTTTTTTTTCATCATTTTCAGGTTGTAGAGTGTTTGACAGAATAAACACCACATTTGTACTGTATTTGTTTTCTTTGTGTATTATTTCTTGTAATCTTTACATTTATGTTTATATAACAATGCATCCATTTTTAATTGTTCACAAGGAAGAACCTTACCACCGCATCATGAGTGGTGCCCTATAAAAGAGGTGTGTAAAATAGGTTTTATCACAGCGAATTTTTGTCTTGTGTCTGTGGAGTTTACCTCAGTACCATGTCTTAAACACAGGATAGCTTCAATAAATAGTCTTACCAAAGGAATTTTTGTTTTGTTTTACAATTTAATTTTGCTTATAATTATTAGGCTATACAAGGCAAATGGATTTGGAAAGCCATTTGGTCCAAGATCACAAGCCGGAGATAGAGTTGGCTGTGGAATTAAGTTTCCCAAACACAGAGTTGGTGATACAGATTTGTCCAGCGGTCAAATGGCCAAAGTGTTTTTTACTCACAATGGGGAAGAGGTAAAGTGTTGTTTTATGAATTTATCAGTCATACTGTGTATAGGTTTGCCAGATGATTTTGAAATGTTGCAAACATATTTAATCTTCTTTGATATCCAGAAAGAACTTCAAATTCTAAGGAAAATTGTGTTTAAATTGTTTTAGTATCTGTACAAATAAAAAAGTTTTGAAGATTTTAAAATCTCAAAAATGGTCCATTTTGAGCATTCAGTGCGAGTGTAATTCTAAAAACCACCAAAACCCAATTTTCAATTGAAAATATCTGGTACTTTATTTCAGATACAGATTCTGTATTTCATAAATATATCATTTATATTACACTTCGAAAAATTCTAGAATACCAAAGCCAATATCAGTTGAATCTTGAAAATATGATCACATAAAATTGCCTATAAGGACAATTTTGACATTGTGTCCTACATAAAAAATGGTTAAGTCCAGCTAATTGATATGCAAAAATACAATAACTTAATCAGATGTGTACATAAGTGCATGAATTCCACAGCATCTCAATAAAATTGATTACTCTTTCAAAAGATGCAAAAATTTTGAAAATAGCACAATTTTTTAACTTGTAACTGTTGCTATGGAAACAATTTTACTAAGTGGATAGATCTATTGCATACTGTAGCGGTTACTTTTACATTTACCAATTATCGTACCTGAACATAATTTCTAAATCATTTTCTGAATACCCTGAATAGGATAGAATCAGAAACAGTTTTTAAAAATCCCTCACTGAACTAGGGAACAATTTAATCTGCACAAGGATTGAGGAAGGAGTTAAAAATTACATTGATAATTTGAAATAATTATTCAGATTGTCTTTTTTTATTTGATTCTAATAAATTGATTGATGCTGATTCTGATCTATATCAAATAAAAATCAAGGTGACTTTCGGCACGTTTTTGCTACTGAGACAAGTAAAATACAAAACTAAACTATCATCAAAAGAAAGTTTATGACTTCACGATCAAAATGATATGCAGTACATGTACTTTGTTTTCATCAATCAATTTAAGTACACAATTACGTTTTGAAAATTTCAAAGTTGTTTTTCAAGCTATTAATTGTAATTTAGGAAGAAGCACTGGCCATATTCTTAATATACGAAACTACATCTTCAAAATACTATACATATCTCTAACATCTGGCATTTGGCTCAATGGCAGAATGAGTAGTGAAAACAAAGAACAAAATACAAAACAAGAAAATGGCATCAGTTTTAGTCTCTGTAATGCATATACTGATGTCGGCAATTTTAAATATACATTATTTGTTAATCGCATGCAGTAATAGGTTGGTTTTTATTCCACGTTACGAAATATACATGTATGTGGAATTTGTTTTAGTCCAGACATGGGTCAGTTGATGAGATTACAATGAAAACATTTTGTGTTATATACTGACAATCTCTACTTGATAGGCACCTATCTGAAACAAAAGTTGCGGATAACAACATACCTACTGTGTAGTACAGTGGAACCTGCCCTGAAAGACGTCTCTCATGAAAGATCATCTGTCTTCTGCGACCACTCTTGTGAGACTACTCTCAAGGAAGTCTTGTTAGACCACTCTCATGAAAAGACCACCTGTCTTGTGAGACCTCTCTTATGAAAGACCAATTGTCTTGTGAGACCTCTCTTATGAAAGACCAATTGTCTTGTGAGGCCTCTCTTATGAAAAGACCACCTGTCTTGTGAGACCTCTCATGAAAAGACCATCTGTCTTGTGAGTCTTCTCATGAAAAGACCATCTGTCTTGTGAGACCACATTCAGAAAACTAGTTGGTTAAATAATTCTTTAAATAAAACCTCTTGTGATAGACCACCTATCTTGTGGAACCACATTTGGATGTGATTAAATATTCCTACAATTAAAAACTCTTTTTGAGAAACCACCTGTCTTGAGAGACCACATTTCAGAGGCAGAATGGATGGCCTCAAGACAATTTCCACTTTGTCAATCCATTTACATGTATTGACTATATCTGTCCATCTGTCTTTCCTTTTGTCTGTACTTCTGTCTGTTTGTCTATCTGCATCAGCAATTTGGTTTAGCTGTTGTGTTTTTGTATGTTCTGAGAGAACCTTTCAGGGTATCACCTTGTAACGTTGTCTGTCTGTCTCTCTGTCCAATTGTGGCATTTATTTGGTTTTGGTTGTGTTTAGCTGCATATATATATACACACACTCACACATTTACAGAAAGACAATATAATTTTATTGAATTTCGCTCAGTAGGAGTGTTGATGACTAAGTTTTGTATTATTGAAGGTGAGGGATTTTTCCAAAATAACAAATGATTCTTAAAAATATAATCATTTTACAGTTCTAACTAAATTTTTAAAGATTTTGCAGTTACGTTAGATGTTAACTGCATTTAAAATAACAGAGAAATATTGTCACAATATTTCAAAATTTAACTCATTTGAAACTTTTTGACCAATGGAAATATCATTAGGGATGGATTAGTTTGTCAGTGGTATTACAACAAAGTGAGTTTTGCTTTCCTTTCTACAGGGGTTCAAAATTCCCCCAAGTCTGAAATCTGGGACTTGGTTGATTTAGGTTCAGACTTGGCATTTAGAAATACCGTAAGTCCAAGGGACTTGCCTTATCTGCATTCATTTAATTTTACTGTATTACTTATTAACAAAATTCAGCATGGACTTTGAAATTTCTCAGTTGGACTTGCCAGAAATTTACTCTCCAAGTCCCGGACTTGAGTGTCCAAAAAAGAATTTTGAACCACTGCTTTCTACCAATGAGATGGCCGCCATTATGAGTATGAAAAAAAGAAAATTCTCTAAACTGGTTGATCTTTATTAGTTATATGAGTAATAATAACTTTGTGGGAACTTCTAGTGATGAGAACATATTTGAATGTTTACACCCCAACAATGAAAGATACCAGTGACTTACCATTGGCTGCAATGTTTAAATTTTGACAGTTAAATACTGAGGTATATTATTTGGTAACATAGAAATTTTAAATGTTCAGAAAACTTTTTTGTTCAGATATTCTTTTATCATGACCTGTCTTTAAAGTCCACCTGTTTTAAGTGGCCATGGTCCACTAGCTTAAGTATTACTCAAGTCTTAAGAATTTTGCTCAACTTCAGCAAAATATGAAATTTGATTGACCAATCAAACTAAGCCAATAATATTCTCAGACTTTTAAAATGTTGTTGAATTTTTTGCGAGTGGGCCCACGTTACCATTGCCAATTGTGTAGTCTTTCTAGACAGTTTCCAAATTAAATTTATTGCCTCACTCATTGACATCAAAGGTTAAGAGATACTTTCCTTTTTAAAACTTTATATTTGTATTTTGAAGGTGGGAATGGTGATGGTTCCCATACCAGATGGAGGTTTATATCCAGCGGTCGGGATGCATTCAGAAGGGGAGGAAGTGAAACTTAATCTAAAAGCTGAGTGGGAGTATGAGGATTTAGAGTTAATGTCTGTAGATAATGGAGAAGAAGATTGGTCTAGACTTCATAGTGTAACATTAAATGGCATGGTAGGTATTGCCTGGAAAGTTTTGACAGAGTTATGCTTCTTTGCTCATTTAACCCATTTTTTCACTTACCATTGCCAGGAACAAACCCAGAGAATACCGGTCCATCTGTTCCAATTGTAACATGTCCTACAGGGAAAAACTGGCACCAGCTCAGAGTTGGTTTCCTTTTAAAGATTCAACAGTACTGTTGTGTTTGGCAGTGCCAAAATCAGAATTTACAACTTCAGTTTTTCAAAAAAGATCTACCAATGTTTTCAAACAATAGCTCTAAAACTGATCAGAAAAAAATGAATTTTCAGAATTGAAAATGCTTCTTTTTCTTTAAAGGAAAATAGTTTTCAACATGTCAGTCACGTTGATGTTTGATTTCTTTAGTCTTCAAACAACCAGGGCAGTGCTGGTCCAATCTTGACCAATGGTAGGCACTGTAGATTTTTTTCCAATAGCATGCTGCCACATCATCTTTTGTTGCCATTGGCAGTTATTGTGTTATGTATGATGGCAGTCAAAGGTAATTCATGTCATATATCATTTTTACCTATCAAATATGTCCGAGTCTAGTAAACAGTTCCAAGGCAACAAAAAAGGAAAATACAAAACAAACAATATTTTAAAAAATGCTTTTAGCAGATTATTATATGATGTAAAATATATCAATATATTCAATTGACAATGCTTAAGAACTATTGCACCTGTTGGAAACTAAATCAGTCAATATCAAATATTCAGATATAATGTCCTTTATATTTATATTTTCCTATCTACAGTCATTGGAGTATTCTGGGCGTGGCAAAAGCATACATGATGTTGGATTGGCTCAGGCTAGGTTTCCATTGGATACAACAAATCATTATTTTGAAATTGAAATTATAGATCCTGGTGAAAACTGCTATATTGCAATTGGTATTGCTAGAAGGGTAAGAAATTCAATATCTGATATATGAGTTCATAAAAAATGTCAGTCCTCACAACAAAATGGAACTCAAATGGTGCTGACTTAAGGTGAATGACTTCCTAGCTTAAATCACTATGCTCTAACCACTCAGCAGCAGAAACCCAAGGTCATCTTAAAAAAAATTTACCATAAATATGTAAACTAGTAATAGTTGCTTACCATTGTACACATTATAAACTGCAACAGTGGGACTGATTCATGTACCATGTGATAACAGACAACGTTTGTGCAGTACTAGTATCTCCAGAAGTGATGGAACGTGACGCTATGTAATCCCCCCTCTATAATGACGTTAGCGCAGGATATCATCTTCTAACAACAGTCCAGCACAAATGTTTTCAATATCACATTTTTATGTGTTACCCCAATATTTGAAACATATTTAGGTTTATAAATGTTGTAAAAAAATATCAAGGAAGGATTATGGGGAAGGCCTGCTAAATATTACAGAGTCCATCCTTTCAGAATATTCAAATACAGGAATTTGCATTTGCATTTTGTCAATATAATCTAGGTTGGTAATCCATATTTGGTTTTGAATTTATATGACAATATGCAAACTTGTTCATAGATGCAATGGTTTATTTAAAACAGATTTGCAATAACTCATCATCTCCTGCCAGTGAAAAACACTGAAATCTGCTTTAGTGACCACCTTTGTATAAAGACCACCTGGTCACAAAGACTGTTTTTTGCTGTCCCCAATGGTACCATTTGTGTACAAATCAACCTCTATATAAAGACTACCTCCCTTATAAAGACTAGTTTTGTTGTGTCCCTCAGGAAGTATACAAGTTTCACTGTACATTGGTAGGTCTACGAAGGTAAATTGGCACATTTGTACAAACACGACAAGTCTACTTTAATTAAAACAGGGCCGACATGCTACTTGTCAACACAAAAATATTAGAGCTTCAGTAATGCATGGAATCTGTACAAGGCAATACGTTTTACCTATACAACCTATATTTGTAAAATAGACCATATTATTTTGGTTTTTCACAAGCCCTAGATGTGCCACTTTACCTTGGTACATCAAGGCCTTTTTCTCAAATATCCACAGGGCCAAAATTCAGCCCCTTTCCCAATGCAAAATACATGTTTTTTCTCACTTTGTTGTTGCCAATTTGGTGTTGATGCCATGACATTAATGAAAATAAAATAATGTAAGAGGAAAACACACTTAAAGAAGAGATTCTATTACATTTAGATTTCCAAGTATACAGACAATTTTTCCAACTTGACAATTCACATCATTATAAAATTCCCAATTGTACCACCAATAGCATTTTCCTAAAATTGCCTGACAAAGGCCTGTACACCTATGGGAAAATTTGTCACTCTAATTAACCCACTTCATCAAAGTTGAATTAAAGCTTATAAAACCCTGGCATCATTGTCTAGAAAAGAACTAAACTTGCATGGTGCATATATGTCTTATAATTCTGCTTCAGATGCAGAACTGGACCTGTAGCTTTTAGCAAAGTTGACCATGTTGTGGACGAATTCTATATTTAATGTTATGGTTAAGAATATTGTTTGAGATCAGATTTACATGCTTCTCCTACCCATACATCAACTAAACTTGTACGGAATGTATGTGTTATAATTCCTAGGCACATTCAGGGGTGGAAATTGAAAATTCCTCAGGAGCCAAACAGGCTCCTTTAGTTTTAAATAATGGGAGCCCAGATTTAAACTTAGGGGTCCATCATATTTACTTGAAAAAATTTTAACCAGTTTGTGACCTTAACATTTTTAACAACTTGCTCAGCCGGGCAAGTGCTATACTGATATTGTGCTTTCCCACTGTGAAAATTTGGTTGCCCACAAAGAAAAACAATATTTGAGTCAATTTTGTGTTTTATTAATTTATTGTTATATTAATAAATATATACAATGTAAATTGTCTCTGAATGATATACATTGTATCTGCAAATTAATTAATTGTAAATGCATTCTGTATTGTCAATATCATTCATATCAATCATTATTACATGTATTACTATTTTACAATGTAACTACTGTATGTTTAAATTGATGCAAATTACAAAAGTTTTCATTTTTGAAAAAAATATCTATCCATTTTAAGTATCTCATTAAAACTTTTATTCACAACAACTAGTTTTCCTTTTATCATTCACCTACATTGAATTAAGATTTTATAACTTATATACAATGTATAGTATTACATGTACATGTATCATCATTTTAAGACATCCTGAAATTCAGTCCCGTTCGGTATCGGTTCTGTTGTTACACACACCCAACTTCCATTTCCTCCATAAACTGCAAGCAACAACAGTCAACACACGATGTGTTCTGTGACATTTTTGGCTTCGAGGTAAAGACTAACATATTTAATTGTCGATAAAATAATTATTTTAGTTTCTAACTGGTTTTTAGCAATCCATTTAAACTACAAATAGAAAGAAATAGATCACTTTCGAAACTTAAGCTTTTTAAAATGATGAATGCAAAATGGTTGTACATCTACTTTCATTTTGATAAAAGTGGACATTCAAAGTTAACATGTCAAAATTTTAGTTTCATCACATAGGGAATTTTAAGGACCAAAATTGGGGAAAAAATAGATACTCTTTCCGTCTGGAAATGGACCAAATAACGGCCCCAAAAAGTGGCAAAAAAATTCCTGAAATCAATTCACCAAATGGGCGACCTCATAAGTAAAACAATTCGCCCGATCGTAAATTCAGTCGCCTTGAACGGGCACCCTATAATTTCCACCCCTGCACACACTTTGCTTCAGATAGTACAGGACTGCTCCTGTATTCTTTGCAAAAATTACCCCGTTTTGAATTAATCTATCTTCAATGCTATGGCTAAGAAGATTGATAGAGGTTAGGTTAATTTTGAGATATAAAATAAGCAGCTGTGAGGTGAGCTTTGTAATCTTAAATTTCTCATAAGAGAATTTGATGATCACTTCATGAGTACATGACAATTAAGACCTGGCTGTTGCCACTTAACAGAAAACATAATAGAAAGTACAGTTATTAGATATGTTAGGATAGGGTATGGTCAAAACTGCATCAGACATAAAGGTGATAGTGATAATGTACTGTATTGTTTAGTGGTCAGATAATTGCCAACATCACAGATGTCATTTAATTGTTTCAAGTCAGTAAAATAAGATTTTCCTGTATTTCATCTTTACAGAACTATCCAAAACACAGGCATCCGGGCTGGAATAAAGGCTCAATCGCTTACCATGCAGGTAAGTCCATCTTTTTTGTTTTGTTTTTCTGCTAGTTAATTTCTATTGTATGTATAATAATGTCCTGTCTAAGACATGGCTGCAGGTGTAGAGTATTTTTCTTACTTTTTAGCTTGCCTATTTTAAGAATAGGGGGGTTTATGGAGTCACGTCGGCGTCAGCGTTAATGTTGTGGTTAAGAATATTGTTTGAGATCAGATATACATGATTCTCCTACCCATACATCAACTAGGTTAAGGTTAAAGTTTTGGGGCAAGTGTTGGAAAGTACTTTTATAAATCATTCAATGTGTGTAGTAGGAGGCTCTTATTTGGTATGAAGGACTTTTTGGGGGTAAAGTATCAGTTAGTGGAGTGAAATCTGAAACTTTTTTTGGAATTAATTCAAAATTTCACATATTTTGTGACTTTTAAGACTTGGTTTCTTGCAAAAAAATTCTTTATTCAAATGTTAAGTTTTTATTTGGATTTTTGTTCTTGGTCAATGAGGGTGTTAGAACACTGAGCAATTTGGATGGAGGTTCAATTAGGGTAGAACATTAGTGTTTATTGGGGCCTTAAAGGGTATATGCCCCATTCCCTTAAATTAATTTTTTTATGTATATCATGAACACCATTCACATGGCTACCCCTTAGTTATATATATATTCTTGTTTATTATTGGAAGACATATTTCTTGGTGTTTGATAGGGTACCTGTGGTGGTCTTGTCCCACCCCCTTAAATATATATTTTTACTTATAACTTTAAAACCCTTCACAGCCCCACCCTTAAATCATATATATTATGGATTGTTATAGGGAGACACATTTAGTGGTGTATTAGGGGACCTGCCCCACCCCCCAAGAAGTATGAATTTTTACTTATAACTTGAAAGCCGATCACAACCCCACCCTTAAACCATATATATTATTGATTGTTACGAGAAAACACATTCACTGGTGTATGTTGGGGGTACTGCCCCACCCCCTGAATTATATATGTTTACTTATAACTTAAAAACCATTCACAGCCCCACCCTTAAACCATATATATTACTGATTGTTATGGGGAGACACATTTAGTGGTGCATATAGGGGACCTGTCCAACCCCTGGAATTTATATTTTAACTTATAACGTGAAATACACTCACATCCCTGATCCTACACTTATTAATACTGTATGTCACTTTGCTACAGAGCCGGCCTGGCTCAGTCGGTAGTGTGCTCGACTCTTGATCGTGAGGTTGTGAGTTCAAGTCCAGCTGGTGGCAGGTTGGTTTCCTGTCTGTCAGATGAGACAGTAAAAACCGTGGTTTCGTGTCACAGTAGAGGTTGGCACGTTAAAGAACCCTCACTGCTCAATGGCCGTAAGTGTCGAGCATAGGTCAAAATTTGAAGCCCTTCACAGGCATTTGGTGTCGTCTCCATATGAGTGAAATATTCTTGAGTGGGACGTTAAACAACAATAAACAATAAACAAACAAACTTTGCTACATTTGATATCAAGCAGGGAGCGACAAGACATATAATTATGTGTAATTCTTGTGATAATTTGCACCCATTTAGGTGAGCTTTGTTGTCTTCTGACAACTCTTGTGTTATACATTAAATTTGAATGAAATTTAGTGCTGGTTAAAGTCATTTTCTCCTGGAAATTTAAGTTATAACCTGTATAATAAGGTCTGGTCCAGTATCATATGCATATATAAATATTAAGGTTGAAATTTATCATTTGTAAACAAATAATTTACAAAATGGGTTTCTCAAGCAATTTTCACAAAATATATGGGAATTCAAGAATTTGCATGCCTGTATATATCTCTGTATAACACCCTGGTTTTACAGTGTATTTAATGCATTGGTAGAGTACAGGAAATTTTGTTTATCAGAGCTTTAGTTCAAATTTATGTTTTCTGATATCCCTCCAAAAAGAAACAAGATTGGGTTGATCAACAGTATTTTTTTTTTTTAAATGTACCTCTCATAAAAGAAATTTTCATACACTTTCTGAAATATTTCTTCTATTTTCATGTTTTGTTACATGTTTTATAAATAAAAATCTGTCATGGTGAACATGCAACCAAACATTGCAATGTGTCAGCAAGGATATGTCCATTTTACATGTTTTCTGGTTCAGCACATCTCATGTCATATTTTAAAATCAACCACTTTTAACCATCATTGGTCAATCACGAGGCATATGCCCAATTTCGAAATATGTTTTTCTTTTCAGATGATGGAAAAATATTTGTTGGGTCAGGGGTAGGTGATCCTTTTGGACCAAAATGTCACAAAGGTGAGTACTCGGTAATGATAATTGACAATCTTACATTTTTTTAGTATCATAGGTTCTATAAGGTGTATATGACTGCTTCAAAACCATAAAGGACAAATAAACATACTAAATAATTAGTGCTAAAATTAAACTTCATTTTTGTAATTGAAACATTGAAGGTCTATGAGAAGGAAAAAAAATTCATGGTTTGCTCTCTTACACATGTACATTTTGATTTCGAATTATTTGTAGGAATTATAGAAATGGGCCCCAAAATTTATTTGAAACATCAGGAAATTTGACTCATAAAAGTTCAAATTGTATATTCAAATAAATTCAATTCAATTCAAATAAATTGTATATAAGTAGCAAATAACGTCAAATAACAAATTTATTTAGGACTTTGTCAATATTTCGAAACATCAAGAAATTTGACTCATTGAAGTTCGACTCTACTGTATTGTAAGATATATGTTCAGCATAGAAAAAACTTGAAAGTTTTTTGTTACCTTTGTGTTTGTGTGTCTGTCTCACTTTCTATGTGTGTGTTTGGTAGATTGTACAAACATATTTAAAAACTTCTCTTTTCCATTACCTCACCAGTATTAAGATAACTAAAATAATCCATATACAAACCATAACCAGGGGTTAATGGATCTTTTTTGAGACAGGGTCCTGTGCCCTTCCGATTGGGAATTTTACGTTGCAATGGGCTAAATTGAAAAAAAGTAACTATGGTCATTTCATTCATAAGAAGAAAGACACAAAAAGCCCGATCGACCAAGGGGTGGATCCATGGTGGGGCAAAAGAGGCCCCAGGGGGTACCCCTCTTTAAAAATCTTCTCCTCCAGAACCAATGCATGAATTGATAAACTAACTGTATCTTAGTGATCTACATAGATGTATGATTCAAATTTGTTAATGTTAAGTTCTATTTTTTGAAATTTTTATTAACTTTTTGAGACTGCAAAAATGAAGGGGGGGATAATTTTCCACATTTTCGACATCTTCTCCAAAACCGCTGAAGAGATTTTGATGAAACTTTATAGGAAGTAAGTACTCAAGGTCCTCAATCAAGTTTGTCCATTGCAGTCTGATCGGGCAAGAATGGGGCAAAAGAGGCCCCAGGGGATACCCCTCTTTAAAAATCTTCTTCTCTAGAACTGCTGCATGAATTAAAATACTAACTGTATCTAAGTGATGTACAAAGATGTCTGATTTAAATTTGTTAATTTCGTTGAAATTGGAAAATAAAGTTTTGAGGCGTTTCTGACGTCTATTGAAAATTTCATTCTTTTTTGTATGATTTCTTTGATTTTCTCCCATCATTCATTATGATGCTTTTATTTTATGTGTTTTACCTGTGGTTTGGTAGATAAATGTTTTCCTGAAAGAATTTTGCTGAAATTTAATTTTTTGAATTTTTTATGAATTTTTCAAGATTGCAAAAATGAAGGGGGAGGGTGTAATTTTCCAAATATTTTACTTCTTCTCCAAAACTGCTAAAGGGAATTTGATGAAACTTTATAGGAAGTAAGTACTCAAGGTCCTCAGCTAGATTGGCCCAGGGATGGATCCAGAGTGGGGCAAAATAGGCCGGGGGGGGGTTCACCTCTTTAAAAAATTTCTCCAGAACTGCGGCATGTATTGAAAAACTTATTGCATCGGAGTAATTTTGTGGATGCATGATTCAATTTCCTATTTTTGGAATAAATTGGAAAACCAATTTTGACATGTTTTTGACATCTTGCCCAGCTTTGTCATTTTCGTTCATTTTTAAGTCTCTTTCACTCCTAAAGAGTGTTAAAATAATTTGTAAATTTGAGATTCTCATATTTGTAAGATACCAACACAGTTCAGGTGAGTGATGTGGCCCATGGGTCTCTTGTTATTGTTTAATACCAAATGTGAACAGCATGGTGAACACAATTGGGAAATTTTTGCTCAAATATATGGGAAAAAATAGCAGATTTTGCCATGGGAATGGGGCCTGTTACTGGACCTGCATGTTGATGATAGTAATCCCTGATGGGATTTTCCGATTCACATAACTTGGTGGGGCTGACTAACCTTTTGATTATCATACAGATGATTCTACTCACTTTTCGGTTATGACAAGCTGCTTAGAAAAAACGTTTTATTCCTCACTGGATACTGATATGTATAGTAACAAGTAGGAATGATTACTCCAGACAGTGTAAATTAAATGTCATGCTTTATTACCTTAAATTTAAACTTGTCTGGGCCAAGAAGGGTTAAAGAGACTCAAACCTGCAAGGTTATATGGAATTTACTATACCTAGTGCTTGTCCATTTTTCATCCTTGCGGAATGAATCAAAGTTAGCTTTTGTTGTCATTAGATATATATAATTTAGCATTTTCTCTTCTGTAAAGGTGATGTGATGGGCTGCGGTATATTGTTTCCAAAAGATTATGATAGTGAGGCTGATAGTGACCTTTCACCTGATGACCCAGATGTCAGTAATCAGAAAGAGGATTATCCATCTGATTCAGATTCTGATGAAGAAAATTTACAATGGTGGAAACCCAATGAAGATGGAGGGACAGTTGTACAGGTAGATTAATGTAATGATGGTACTCTTGTCTGTTATAACAGTGATGTGTGACATCTGTACAAAGTATGTTTCCTTCTGGTATAAACGGTGGTAGTTAGAGAGATTTTTATTTCATTGCTACAGTAGATTTAAAAAGTTAAAGAATTCCCTAAGATATGTACATGATCTATGCAGTATGATATATATGCTTCACCATTAAAAATAGACTGAAATAATGATGAGCAAAGAGACCTATGAACTTTTAAACTCTCAACTGAGTAAATGAGATATTGGTAGAAAGTTAATTGATAGAGTGATTATTATAATTCTGTTTGATAATTTTTTTCACCACTAATTTTCCTTTTCTGGTTTTATTTTATTCAGGTTTTCTTTACAAGAAATGGAAAAATCATTGGATCGAAACAGATCTGTATACCAAAAGGCGGATTTTACCCAACAGTAGGAATGCTCAGTAGTTGCGAAAAGGTGAAAGTTGATTTACATCCTATGACTGGATGATGATAGTTCTTGTTAGTTCTTCCTAATTTTTCATCAAGTTGTCACTGTCAAACTTTGACTTCTTGGTTTATTGTGCTCACTCCGTCACAAGAGTGACGTTAAAAGCTAAACATTAGCATTATTGAATATATAAAGCTTACCATCATCCGTTTTCCCCCAACGTTTTCTGGTTGTCAGTGTTACTCCAGCGAATCATTTGGTTCCATAAGCAGAAGTCATCACAGACATGTTTTTTCCGTAAGTGATAATTCAATTCATGTATTCTTGATGAATATGGCTGAAAATTTTACAACTGAGTCGCTGCGTGTAGCTTGGAGTGTTGCCGCTATATCAGATCTTCTGATATTGTAGAAAGTCGGTACTGTTTCAAAAGTAAAGCATAATTATGTATTTACAGAGCTCAATATGTAATTTGTATCCATGCACATTGGGATTGGCTTTTTCTTCAATATGGAATAGTCCATCTCAGGCAAAAGGGTTGACAGGACTGGTACGATTTTTGCATCTAATCTGCTGAATTTATATCACTAATATCAGTAACAACATTGCAAATTTTATTGTTACGAGATAAACCATGAATGCCTGAGTGTAGGCGATTCATGAAATCGGAGACAGCAAATTAAAACAGAGACTTGAGGGAACATGCTGGAACGTAATGTTTTAGTCACCTGTGAACAATTCTGCTTCAGTGCTTGATATAGCATTAGTCTTTAAATATGAGAAGTTCAGGACCCCACTTTCCATATTGACTCAGTACTCAGACTCAACTAGCTTTCTGTAATTTTTAGATGAAAAAAGAAAATTTATGCTGCTACTGGACATTATATAACACACACACATTGCATTTAGTTGTAAATATGATAAATTATTGCTGATTTGAAGAAAGCTTGATTTCATGTCCAAATTTTGAGTACTTTACTCAAGGTATTTTTCCATTTTTATGTGGAAAATCATGAAATTGACTCACTGTTTTTTTATGTGAATGAAACAAAAAATAATGCGTTTCCTAGGCAGTTATATCCAGCAGAAATTAAGCAACAACTTTATTATCAGTATGATGAAATAAAAGTTGAGCTTGAGTACCAAGTGAATTTGGTGACTCCGGGGCCCCTGATGATCAGTGTTTGGATAATCAGCATTCGATGGTACATTAGAGGGTAGATGTATCCATATCTTGTTGGTGTAATTTAGAGATAGAGGGAGCGTCACAGACACTTGTACTAGTGATATAGATAGATACGAAATTCCAATAAGCATTTTTTTCATTGTTTGATTTTTTTCTGTTTTTAGCTTGAGTCGTTTTTTTTATTTGTAGTTACGAGTTTGTTTTGATGTACAATTTATTGCCGTTGTATATGGAAGTTGATTGCCAAAAGATTTGCAATAATGTTAACTTGTTAATATTTTTGTTATTTATTTCAGCGTATGAGAGATTTATAGATGTTTTTTGCAGTTGGATTGACATTTAATTTTTTGAGGTGTATGTCGTAATTTGATTATCATTATAATGGTTTTTTTAATGATGTTGATGGGAAAATGAAATGTGGGTTACGTCCCTTTGACTTACCATTTGCGTGTATGCATGTTACAAAATACGTTTTAAGTTCATACTGTGTATGAAAGATGATATAACTCCTTTAAAATAATTAACAACTAACAAAGATTGAAATAATGCTTTCCCAGATCTTTTTTACTTAATATGATAACTGCTTTAGGTTCGTGATAGTTGAGTCTTGATTACTCCAGACTTCAGAAAGTTTAAACTGAAACTTATTAGTTTGCTATTGGAAATGTTTATTTTAGTCTGAAAATGATAAAAGTTTAATGTAAAAAATGCTCTGTTCAATATTCTAATGTAGCACTTAAAACTTCACTGAAGAAGTTTAGAAAGGGGTGAAAGGTAGGTAGTTTAGTCAGTAATTAAAAGGTTGATTTGATGTGGAAATTTAAAAATGTTTAGTTGTAAGTTTAATACATGTGGAGATTGTAGTTAAGAAGAGAAAATAGTTAGTTTAAAACTAGCAATGGTTAATTTGTATAGATGATTAGGATAAAACCCAAAAATTATTTGTTTCAGTGTGAACATGGTTGGAAATCGATGCTGTTTTTAAGATTTTTACAAAGTGTGACTGAGATTTTAAATATGAATGAAATGTATTAACATCAATATTTACTTCCTTTTTTTAAAGGGTGCTTGGTAATTTGGTGGCCATGTTGTCATGACAACATATTGCAAGTAATTTTAAAATTTCTTAAACTTTAAGTTGTATGACTGCGAAAATTGCAAAGTATTAATTTCCTACAGTTGAAGAATGCCAGTGGCCTCTTCCTGGAAACATTGTAACCAGGTTCTCTTCTACAGCATTAAAAATCAGGTTGCCACCAGATAACTGCAAAATTGTTGAGATTGACGTAAAACAACACTAAACTAGTTGTCTGTTATGTATTGTTAAGTTGACTGTTAAGTTGACTTTGATAATGTGTTTTAGTATGAGTGTTAAGGAGATTTGTTGACTGTTTTTGTTCTCTGTTAACAAAAGATTAAGGATCTGGGACATATTGTATTTGGCTTTTCTGACCACAACTTAAATGTATAAAGGGTATACAAGATAATAGAGAGCGCAGTTCAAACATCCAAAGGTCAGTTGCAAAGCGAACTTAATGATTATAATTACCCAAAATGCAATACTATGCTATTAGTCTCATTTACTTTCTCCATGAAAACTAAAGAAGTCATTATCTGAAAAAGTTTAACTACAAGGTACTACTGTACTAGCAAACGTTTTGCGGACTCAGTTCATGGTAACACCGGAACTGATAATTATGTTCTAAACATTTGACATCATATATTACATTGTTACATCATTTTCAGGAACAGTGTTGCCCTACTGAGACTGAATAGATTCTTAATGTTTTTCCCGCATGTGTAAAACAAGGAGCTGCACTCTCTTTCAGGACATTCATTGCCTTAGTTCATATTATTTAAATTTGGTAGAATTACAGAGAAATAATAGAAAGATCATTTGTACAAAGAGCTAACTCATGTATTTTAATAAATTTCCTAAAATGAAAACGACTTTAAAAAGAAAATTGAATACATCAGAATCAATACTTGAGGTGGGTTAATACTGGTCGCGTTCGTTCACATGGACATGTTAGAATTCTGGAACACTTGGGTTACATGGTTACGTTTGTATATAACAAACATATCTTGTTTATTAATAAAACATATCCTATTCTAAGTCAAATCCTGACCTGTTGTCAAATATATATATAGCTTAGATTTTATTAATCGTAGTCTTCTCAGTCAACTATCAAAGTGTGTTTTAAAGGTTTCTGTTATATGTTATTTTTCTGGTTGTCTTAAATCAATCCCCAATAGTCTGAATCTAAATGCAGTTAAACTGTTATGATATATTTTTGATAACTCCTTTATCAAATTAGACTGTTAACTGTCGAGGGATTATTAATAGGTATCTCCTAAATATACTTATAAGCTAGCAGGTTTCAATAGATCATCTGCACAACATATCAGATAACGGGAGTGATAAGAGGTTGGTTTTTCATTAGATTGGTATCTCCTAGTTCATGTTGACTTCTTTCATTTTAGGCATGTGTTTCTGGTTTCAGCTCCTCAAAAAGTTAGAATTGGTAGGTAGGAAAAAGTTTTTTTTTTTTATTAAATATTTTTAAACACTCTTTCTGAATCTGAATGACAGATTTTTTGGGAGCTGTGCTCAGTTCAAACTTGTTATCTGATTTTTCTTAGGATGTTTTTCCTTTTGCTATGCAACTCCGTGTCTTCCCTGCTCCCTCATGAAGGCGTCCTCAGTAAGCATGTCATTAGCACAGACTGCCATCAATGTTTTTTCTGGAGAATGACAGCATTTGTTTAGTTTTGTAACTATTACCGTTGATGCCCCACAACTAGTGTTCACCATGTTGCAGCTGCATATCATACCACACGGAAACCTTGATTTCTGGGTCTTTCTAACGCTTGGGTGATCTCATCATGTAGGCAAACATTTTGACGACAATGCTCAGTGACTCCTAAAATCAGAAACGTTAATCGGGTCTTGGAAAACCGAGATAATTTCTGAAGAATGTCAAAAAACTGTAGGGTTGGCATTGATTTATGAGGGTCGGTCAGGAAACCAGAAACCCACAACTTTTTTTTGGCCTTTGTAGTAAGTATATTGCAACTTGTCACTATGTAGGTTTGCTGTAGTTTTGTAGGTATGTGGCAGCCTGTTTGTTGATGTACTGTAGGTTTGTTGTTGTGCAGATCTTGCAGCTTGTTATTAGGTAGGTTTCGGATGATCTGTTGTAATAGAAGTTGTCTGAAAGTCTCTTATTGGTGAAGGTTTCAGGCAACCCAATTATAACAAGATTACTAGGAACCTTTTCTGGTGAAGGTTTATTATACTGGTATAAGTCAGTAAAATACTAATAGCCTATCAAGGTTCAATTTCTGATAACCTGATATTATTTGTTACTGAGCAAGATTCTGATAGTATGCCTTCATAGTTCAGATTCATGGTTTCTTGTAGCCTGTTCTCATGACTATGGAATAGGTTATTTAGTAACCTGTTCTCACAACTATGAAATAGGATTCTGGTAGCCCAATCACATGACTATGAAATAGGTTTTTGGTAGCCTGTTCTCATGACTATGGATAAGTTTCAGGTAGCCTGTTCTCATGACTATGGAATAGGTTATTTGGTAGCCTGTTCTTACTTTTAGGTTTCTGATAGCCAATTGTCATGACTATACAAATAGGTTTCTGGTAGCCCATTCTCATGACTATGAAATAGGTTTCTGGTAGCCTGTTCTCATGACTTTCTTGTAGCCTGTTCTCTTGACTATACAAATGGGTTTCTTTTACCGTATTTTCATGAGGTTTCTGGTAGTCTATTCTCAAAACTATGAAATTGGTTTCTGGTAGCCTGTTCTCAAAACTATGAAATAGGCTTCTGTTAGTCTGTTCTCTTGACTATAAAATAGGTTTCTGGTAGCTTGTTCTCATGGTTTTTGAAAGTTTCAGATAACCTTTCCTCTTTGTAATGAAAATGGTTTTCGATGGCCTACCCTCATGGTTATTAAGTAGGTTTCTGATACCCTTCTCTCATTGTTGTAAAATATAGATTTAATAACCTATCGTCATGGTTATTGGGTAGGTTTCTGATACCCTTCTCTCATTGTTGTAAAATATAGATTTAATAACCTGTCGTCATGGTTATTGAGTAGGTTTCTGATACCCTTCTCTCATTTTTGTAAAATATAGATTTAATAACCTGTCGTCATGGTTATTGAGTAGGTTTCTGATAGCCTGTTCTTGTTATGAAATCAGTTTTCTAGGTTTATGATTGTCTGCCCTCATATGGTTATGAAAATATGTTTCTGACAGCCTGCCCTTATATGGGCCTGCCCTCATAGTTATGACATAGATTTAGTTTGTTAAAGTTGTTGAGCAGGGTTAATATGGATTTGTTATTGCTTACATTTACAGAGAAATTGTAAAGTTAAAGGTATGGTACATGTATTGATTCATCCCTTCTCTCTGAATAGTTATTTATTATTGATTGACTTTGGCTTTTTATTACTTATAGAAAATTATCAAGCAAATGCAAGCACAATGATGAGTATCAGTTTCCCTGATGTTTATGAAATGATCAATATATTTATCAAATGTCACAAGTTCAGGTAAAAGAGTACCTGCTTATTTTTTCTGAAACTGGACATTATTAATTCAATTTCAATTATTCTAAACGTTTCTATCTGGGAGGGGGTGTATATTAATGAGAAAAATCAAGACATTTTGATGAGTTGATTTTTTCCTTTGTTATTTTGAAAGGTTTAAGATCGATATGTTTTGAGGGTAACTTGGGTTTACTTGGGTTGAACCCTTTCAACACAACAAACCATAATGGACTGGTCCATATAATAAGAGAGAACATGCCATTAAAATAGTCGGGTTGGAAAAGGTTAAAATCTGACTTTAAAAACTTTTCTGCGGAAAACCGATGTATTTGTAAGTCTTTGTAAGTCAAGAATTTGTTTATTGAATGATAATGATTGGTCTGTTCACGGTGACGTATGAATGTGAAGGGGGTGGGTGGGGGTATACATGTTTTTTTGTTAATGGGGTTATTTCTGACTTCTTTGTACAGAATTGTTTTGTTGAAGAAAAAAACAAAGAAAATCAGTAAATAGTTTTTATGAGTCCCAGAAATATTTGCACATGTGCATTTTGTGTATATGTAATTGTTACAAGCTTTTTTATACTTAATACATTAAATGATTCAGTACAACTGTGTCCATATTCAAATATTGTTGTGTTGAAATTATTTACAATATAATGCATGCTAGAAAGTCATCTACAATCAGCTTTTAATACAGAAATTTACAACTATATTTTGGATGTACTGTATATCTTGAAAGTTTCACCTTTTTTGCCCCTTATTTAGAGGGTGAATTTAAAACGAAAGTGAAATGTTCAAGCTAATAATTTAAGCAAGGACATTCATGACATCCCTGGGACTATGGTGATATAAGGAAAATTCAAGATGGGAAGGACACACTCTTGAAGTATGAAGTCTCTCACTTCTGGTCAGTGCAGGTTCGTACCCCACTGGAAAACTGAAAAATTGATGAGTGTTACATAAAACACCATTTCAAATTAAGAACTATGAGAAAGATATCATTTTTCCATCATAAAATAGCAAATTATTGGGGGCGAAACTTTCCAGGTATACAATATATTAAATACAGAAATCGATTGGTCTGTTTCACCATGGTGTATGCAGTCGTAAGTTAAGTATATAGATCTACTTATACATACCAGACATTTTGCAGAAATAAGTCACTAATTTTGCTACTGTTCATGTTGGTCTCCTTTAAATACGCATTAGTGATGTTTACCATGATTAATTAGATCATGTAAGTAATATTTGTGAATTTAAAATTGGTTGTATTTCGAAGCAAATTGACGATGTCTTTACGGTTCGTAGTCAGCAATTTGGTTTAGCTGTTGCATTGTGAAAACAGTGTCGCATTGTTACTTTACATGGTGATAGAACCTGATGCCATTAGTTGACTGTGACCTTCATCTTTAACCTTTGACCTTGAAATTCAAGATCTATTGTTTTGCAATTTGACCATATTACCTTCATGTTTCTGCATTCATTGCTCATTAAGATTTCTTCTCTCCCAGACTAAATATATTTATAATTTCTTAGAACAGATTTCACCACAAAATTGCTTTAAAAAAAACCAAAAAGCAAAAAAAGGGAAATCAATTTGGAGGGTTTGGTGAAATTTAAGTTTTTATTGATGTTTTCAATTAAAAATTGCAGCTTTCAATATCACATGATTCCTTGACTTTAGATGCTCATACAGGGTCATAATGATCTTAGCAGATTTTTTTTCATATCATCGCATGAGACATTCATTTTTTGAAGTATTAGTATTTTAACTCATCAATACCTGAGAAGCAATGAACTTTTCTATAAATGAATGGCTTAGACAAGTCCAAATGTGTCTTTAGGGGTGAATGAAATAATTCTGTGTGTTAGATACATGGATAATGTAATGTCATTTATATGCAACAACCAGATTAAGGTATCAGTTGTATAAATGAGTATGTTAAATTAATATATTTTTGTCTCAATCTTGGTTAATTCCGAGAAGAAAATTAAAAAAGTAAATTTTAAAGAAATATTGTAAATTCAGTTTTCTTTAGATGTAAGAATTATGTTTGATATTAATAGAATATCTTTGAATGATTATTGTACAGAAATTGTCAAACAGTTACAGTAAACCTGTTTTACATTCTGTCAAAAAGATTGTCTTGGAGTTTCCCCTTCTGGTGGACTGTTTGAGTCTCAGAGGATATACATAAACCTAGTGCCTGGTAATTCAGTACCAGCTGATATCATTATATTAAAGTAATATTTCTCTCTGATAACACCATTTAAATTCTAAATTCTTCAAAAGCTAAGATATTCATCTTTTTTACAGTGGTTACTCTTAGACGGAGTTTGCTATATATTTAGATTTATCATTTGGCCATGTATGATATCACTTTCTCTTTAGATAATGTGCATCTTTTGTGTATTGGAGCTCAACTGATGAAGTCTAATTGAAAGAGATGATCGTCTTGAGCATTATAACTTTGGTATTATGTTTATAATATCTATATATTATAAGTGTTTTGACAAATATTTGACAACTTTTATTTGCAATATTAGTTCTCTCTTTGATAATTGGTCCCTGAAAACCTTATATCTGTACATGGGACATAGCTATATATCATAAAATATGATAATTATAGTACTTTACCAGGCATCAAATTTGACCTTTAATACCAGGGATATCTTGTTACACATGATTAAATTATGCACATAAGATATTTTCTGTCAAATTTGTGAAAATGCTTTTTATGACACTATTGGAAAATTTTAAAATGCATATCTCCTATGCATATATCATATTAGCCAAATTTCAAACCTGTGGAGGCTTATACACATACTTTCAAGGTTTCATAATTTCTTTTGTTAAACTTATAAATCCCCATTTTATTCCAATTTCTGTATGCACTACTGTAACGCATACTATTATATACAAATGTATAATTCATAGACTT
The DNA here is from genome assembly GCA_030159075.1 of Atrina japonica. Lineage (NCBI taxonomy): Eukaryota > Metazoa > Mollusca > Bivalvia > Pterioida > Pinnidae > Atrina > Atrina japonica. The sequence continues at coordinate 251,231 of BROG01000343.1, read as the reverse complement.
ACATTTAATTATGTATATCTAGTTTATGCTTGATGTAAGCTGTTAAAGATGAGATATGTTAATTCCTTAACTCATTTACCCCTAAAGACACATTTGGACTTGTCCAAATCATTGATTTACAGAAGAGTCCATTGTTTTTCAGGGGTTGAAGAGTTAAACGACAATTGCCAAATTATAAGTGTCATTGGCGAGCATCAGTTTCCTTTATGATATGATTAATGTATTGTTGCAATTTTACAAAAATGTATATCATTTATATTGATAGACTGCTTTGTTGATATAACTCTTAAAGTTTTACCGCAAAGTTTACTGCAAAGTATAATATAATCACTCATTTAAATTTGTTATGTATGGTTAGAGATGCTTACCTAAGATTATCACCCCCAGGTTTGTAATGCTTAAATTCTTAGTCTTATTGTGACTTAAGTTGATACCATTAATGGTTGAACTTTATTCAGTGGTATCCACACACACACACACACACACACACACACACACACACATATATATATATATATATATATATATATATATAAAGAGAGTTTGAACTATTGAACTATTGATTGACTTTTTAACTATGAGATAAGAAAGCTGCACAAAATGTTTGGTTACGATCTTCATTCTGTTGAGATACTGTCCATCAGAGCAAAGAAAAGGATGTTGTAAAAGAAAGTTGAATTTCACCATTTTTAAACATTGCAATGAATATTTTTCAGATAATAGAAAGATTAATGATAGACAGAAATTTATGAATTTTAATGAAAGGCCACCATTGAAGCATGTATTTTCCAAATAGTTGATTTTGAATATTCCTATATGTACCATGTTTTGGCATGTTTATCAGTGTATTGTATAATTGTTCATGTTTATTCCATTTACCTATCATCTTATCAAGGTAGACTGTGATACATCATTTCCATATGAAGAGATTTTCTATATTGTATCGTGTGTATAATAGTATATTTTATGTCAGTTGTATCATTACACATTGTTATACCATGGCAAGAAGACTGGTATGCTGAAACACGATTATTTCCCTTGAAATTCGCTTATATTTAAAAAAAACAAAAAAACACCATTCTTATCTTTAAGAATGTGATCTGAGGGTACCTATGCAATCGGGCTAGTAGCTTCCTCCCCGTTACAGAAAAATACAAAAATTAAGATGACAAAAGAAATTCTTTTTTCCATGGTAAATAACTTTTTATTATAGTTGTTTTGTAGCAAGCAAGACATCAGTAAGTTTAGGGTGCATGGACAGAAATATTAAGTTCAGATATGGCTGTTTGCTTTATCTAATGAAATGATGATTTGATAAAATGTCGAGTATCGGGTAATGTTCTAGTTATTGATCTGTTGAGATAGATGTTAAAATATGTTGTTATCTATAGTAAGAGTTGGTTTTACTATTTTACTGGTCAGAAAATAAAATAAGACATTACATAGTTTGTCATGAAATCCAATGATTATAGTTCTGCGGGTTACTGGCTGAAGACCCGTTCTCACCAAACAGCAATTCTCACTAAGGCCGTGGTTTCAGATTAAATGTTTGTTTTGTGATTGTTAAATATCTTATTATTGTTTTACACAAGTACGTTGGATAAATGTCTTTTTGTCTTGAAATAACCATGCCTGCAGAAGTATTGTGAATTTGTCATCAAATGGTAGGCATTGCAAAATTTAGTACTTGGCAAGAATTGGTTATGAATTGATCATCTGCAGCATATATTTGTCATATATGTATTTCTATTATTGAACATCGTGCTTGATTGTATACATTTGAGAGGTTTTGATTATGATACAAATAGTGATCATTCGTTCATTTCATTTGAACCAGAAACCTTGAAAATTAAATATGTTTTCAATGAAATTTACTTGAAATTTGTAGATAAGAATCACAATGAAATATGAACAGTTCATGAAATGTTATTGTTTCATACAGAAAGTGATAAATTACAAAAAGATAGCTGGTTTTGTTTGAGGCTGTTAGTACCATGAACATTTTATGTATATAAGAAACTTGAAATCAAACAGATGCTGATGAATCCAAGAGTTGATGCTTAACTCATGTCTAATGTTTACATTTTTTTTTTCAATTCTGTACTTTTTATAAAATCCTGCTTACTTTAAAACATAATTTAGTAGTATTAATATTTTTAACAATTTTTTAGTATGTCCTTGGTCATCACTACATTATAAAAAGTTTTATAGATACATGTACTGTCACCATAATAAAACGCTGTAGTTTACCATATACAATTTGTTAACTCACCAATCCCTGAAAAACAATGGACTCGTCAGTAAGTCAATGGCTTAGACCAGTCCAAAAGGGTGCATAAGTTAATAGAAATTTTCTATCATTAAAAAGTGTTGTGTACATGAAATAGTCTATACTGACCGAGTAAAAAGATTTTATACATTTAACTCATTTAATCACTTAAACGTAATTTACAGTGCCATAAATATGAGAAAGTTATATACAATAGTTATGGGTGAAGGTACTTTTTAATTGCAAGTCTTTCTTTAGTGGAATATCCTCTTTTCTCCCATTTTTTCCCTCACTTGTTTAAAAATAAATCTTTTTTTTTTACCTTTTTCCACTTCTGGGTGATTGGTTTAAAAGGTTAAATTTTCTTTATATATGTCAAATATTCAGTTCAGTCAGAATGTCAAACATTTTGGTGAATCAGATGTTCATCAATATCTATATCTGTATCTTAAGTTTTTATCTGTAAATTGTTAAATTATGCTTCAGAGAAAAATAGAAATTACTCTTGGACTATTTCATTGATTTTTAGCTTGCCGAGATTAAAGTCCGGAGAGCTAATGCCATATCCCCGGCTTTGTCGTTGGCGTCCGTAGACAACACGTTAACCAGTCCTATAACTTTTTAAATGCAAGGGACAGGGCTCTGATATATCACATATAGATTCCTTATGCTGAGAGCTTTGACCTACTTTTCAAAAACTTAAACCTTGGCTTTAACTTTTAAACCGCATAGGAACAGGGCTCTGATATATCACATATAGATTCCTGATGACGAGAGCTATCATTTGGTACATTGACTTTTGACCTTGGCCTTGAACTTTAACCTTTTTTTTCAAAAACTTTATCCTTGGCCATATCTTTTAAACCATGGGGATAGGGCTTTGATATTTCACATATATATTTTTCTTATGACTAGAGCCTTTATTTTGTACCTTGACTTTTGACCTAGTGAACTTGATCTTGGACTTGGACTTGACATAATTTTAAAAAATTTTAACGTGAGGTGAAGGAATAAAAAATTTCACCAGTCCTTTGACTTTAAAACCTGACAGCTGTGGGTCAAATATCTATTTTGAAAATTTACACCCATTTCGGCAAACTTTGTTGTCTTCTGACAACTCTTGTTTAAATTTATATCAGACTTAGATTTTAGATATCACATAGTTTTCTAATATAGATATCTTTATCATAAATTTATTGTATGAATTTTGAATGAGGTGTTGTCCAATGCAATTTTGGTGAACAAACTGCATTATGGACATTTACACACTATTGTCACATTACCTGATTTGTTTTGGAATTTTTGTGACACTAAATTTTCATGTGTAGAAATATTTCACAACATAATACTACAATAATTTCACATGTAATGATAACTGGTTCACTCCTGAATTATGACAGTGGACCATGCTATTTATTGAGTTGGGCGAGTTTTAATGAGTTAACAAACAAAATAAACTGTAGTAGTTTAGAAAGTTTACCAGCCAAACACAACGTGTGCCTTTAAATGTTGTCTCTCAATGATAATCAAAATTTTGGCCGATTTTATCCAGTGTCATTTGTTTCTGTGTGGCCCATTAAAACGTACAAGTGTTTTGTGATTGAAACATCATGTCCGTATTTCTGATCTGAAGTAGAGCAAATACTGTTCATGTATAGAATTTTGCATTGTCAGTTAAATCTTAATATAGTATGAAATGCCCTCCTTTAGGATTAGTTCATTTGAATGTTTTAGTTAATTGGTTTTGGATATTGTTTTACAATGAACTGATTAAATTAATGTTGATTTGTTTTATTGAATGAGTTTGAAAACTAAAATACACCATGTTTGATAAAGATGGGCGAAATCAAGTTAAAGGGGCAGTAACTCTATTTACCAAAAATGTTTCTACTTTTACTACTTGTACCTGATGTACAGTAACACATAAGAGCAATGCCCAGGCTTAAACTTTTTATATTCCTATATATTTTGTGAAAATAAGGTAAGATACAATGTGGTATTCATAGACAATTAGTAAGGTTGAGTTAATCAGTTGCATTTGAAAAAGTGCCAAATCTGGGTTTCTCAAGCAGTTTTCACAAAATATGTAGAAATTTAAACTTTTATACCTGTGTATATCTCTTGCAATTGTATATCAATCAAAGTAGTAAAAACGGAAAAAGAAATTTAGAAAAAAACACAGATAATGGCCATTTAACCTTAATCATAATACAAGAACTGAAATATTGGCTGCAACGTGCACATGTGTATGCATATAAAGCCCATTTAATCTAAAGTACATTACAAAAATAATTTTCAGTGAAAGTACCTGTTGTTGATTCAAAATAACTCTATATATATATATATATATATATATATATATATTATATATATATATATATATATATATATATATAGTCATAAATGTATATATAAGCATACAGATCTCCAGTTTCATGATTTGTATCATGTAACAGGTATTAAGGAATGGTAGACAAATGTGTATGATACATGATTTTACAGGTGAGAAAAGTTATTGAAAATTGGGATGAACGTCTTTTTTCCACGTCAATGAAAAGAAATCAGTATTATGTATTTTGCATTTGTTCTCAATGAAATGTTATTCTATGTTATTGCAATCGATACATTTGCTCTTTTGTAATTTTATTCACTTTCCTGTAATCTTTTTGCAGTCCAGTAACAGTTTCATTAGATTACTTTTTTCTTAAATTTTAATTTCCTTTCAATTTATTGGTGCAATTGAATGAAGAATGATTTTTTATTTTGAAAATCAAACCGGAGAATATTTTTTTTGTTCCAGGCAAGAAGTACATTGTCAGAACTTGATGATGGCTATTTTTTAACAAAACTATTCAGTTTTGATATCCTGTAGGTTTTTTTATTGATATAAGAGTATCAGTAGGTCTGCTCTTTGCGAGTTACGTCAGTTCATATCCAAAACTCGCTAACAGGACGTCTAGAATATCATTAAATGACAAAACAAATGGACAGAATGGTAGTTCATCTTTTATTTGTATCTTATCTGTACCTTTGCAAAGTTATTAAGCATACTATCCGTTTGGTGACTAATTAGAGTCACGTGCGGACATGGATGTTTTGTTATAAGAATGAAAGATCACCAGGCAGTGGTCAGTCACGTTGTTGTGGATATATTGTAATGTTTGTATGTGATACACTTGGTCAGTTCGATTCACTGATCAATGTTTGATGAAAATATCAACTGCTTTGTTTATCATTATTTTCATTAAAAGTAAAAACAACTTGTTTTTTATTTTATTATTTGTATTGTTTTATCAACACACTTATCACAATTAAGATCTAAATAGCACTAGGCTCCAAGCCCACTCTATGGACTGACTAATGTTGCCATGTCACATTTGGCTTGCGCTCACAGGAAATAACTCGTGCTCAGAGCATTTATTTTGTTTCACAAACAAAACATACCTGGTTCAACACTGGAAATAATTAATATTTTTCTTAACAAATTTAGATACAACAGTACCCATAATTCCAATATAGTAAATGAAAATCACTGTTTTTCATTTTAATTGACTCTTGACTCGCATTGGGTTGGACTTGTTGACAGGGGATGCTTACTCAGTGACATCTGATTACACCTCTGGATTTTCAGAGATCCGTATTTATCCAGTGATAACCAAATTTGTCCCCTGAACCTCCCAACTATTAGTTCAGTGGGACCTCGCTTGGGAGACCACCTCACATTTCAGACAACCAGTTTAAAGTCTCTTGATAAATATCTAATAAGTACAGAACCTCATCTGAGAGACCACCTCACAAATCAGACCACTTTAAGTGAGTCAGGTGGTCTTAATAGCGAGGTTCCACTATACTTCGATTTTTATGTCTTCAGGATCAGTTGTCCGTCCTATTGTTTTGCCTGGGTCTTATCAAGTAGGCTCTCCATACTTTGGTTTACGCATTTGAATATGGTGTTTCACAACTCTGTTAGAAGGGGAATCCCCTTCAGTTCAGCTTTGCCGATTTTGAAATTTATACACATATTCACAACGCTTTTCGTGGCGTTTAGCAAAAAACGATGAAAATAATTATAATATCAAATCGTTCTAAGAACTCAAATTAGTGAGAATACAAACTTAGATTTATTGAGAGCACAGTTATATATATATACATGTATATATATATATATATATATATATATATATATATATATATATATATATATATATATATATATATATATAAGCTTTTTATGGTCGCGTATAGTTCTTATATGTTATTGTACATCAAGTACAACTTGTAAAAGTATAAAAAGAATTAACACATCAAATGCCCTTTTAACATATACATACAACGAAGATTGGGTGATTTATCAGTGTGTGTGTCTGTCTTTCTGTGTGTGTGTGTGTGTGTTAATTGCTGACAAAATAGACCCAAGATGCATCAATCGCATTATGATGTAATTTCAAAATTACCCTCGAAGACGTTGACTGTTTGCTTATCGGCATTATGTTAACTCATTAGAAAATAAATGTTAAATGGGAGAGAGAAAATCTGCATTTTTTTCCTTGGACTTAGATGCTGTTTTTCTGACGGAAGTGATATTTCTCTCAAAGCTTACATATATCCAACGGTTTTGAAAACATGCAAAAATGTGTAACGCACCTTGATTCATTTTATTAGCACAGAGAGAGAGAGAGAGAGAGAGCACAAACACATTTATTTTTTACGTATGTTTATTACAGACCACAAAGATTCTATCATTAAATTACATTGTACGATTTTCTCCATATAAACCAGCGACTGGTGTTATTTATACATTATATTCGTTATACACCATCAGAAAACATATGCTTAGTTCAGCAAACTCCGCTTACAGATAATATTACAAATCCTGTAAAATCACTTTAAGCGTGGATGAAATCTCTACACTCTCTACATGTTAAATATTTTACATGATAAGGCGTGACTTATGTTTCCTTATAGAAACCAGTCAACATTATAATATATAATTGATATTAATTCATGGTGATGAATTAAAAATGGACGATATCATCCACGATACAAGATAATAACACAGTATCATTATCTTCAAAGTAATCAGAATTATCCAGGTTTGTGATTTCCATGCTAAATAAATGTTATGTCAACTGCTTTAGCGATAGATGTTATCAATTAATGAATATAAAGCTATCAAATTGATGTTATAATGGATTTTGTTCAAATTTTTTAACTCGTCCTTTTTTTTCCATAGAGATGAATTATTTTGTAATACCTAGTCAATTCGGATTTCTTTTATTCAGAGTTAAGTTTATCAATACACTAGTTTATTCTGCATATCGTGTCATCTAGTTAATGTATATGCCGGTTTTATTCCCAAAAGGTGAGTAGAATGTTAAATGTTCACTCATACTGTTTTCCATTTTGAATTTATGGTAATTACACAAGTTTAGTGTACAAGATAAAATATCAATGGATATACACTCAATACCGAGTTTATATGGAGAAAAATTATATACTTCAGTATATCATTATAAAAACTAATTAAAAAAAATAATTAATTAGACCAATTCGACATGTGAAAAATATTCATTTTCGAAAATAAACACCAAAATATGAGTGGACCCAGTTGATATATGTGAGGAAATAATGTTTAATTTTTGTGTCAACATTATGTGTTTATAATTATTTCTGTAAATGAGTAGTGATTTATAATCCAAATATAATGATACCATCATAAACATTTAGTTATTTTTTAAACAAAATCCATTTGACATGAGCTTTTATCCCACAAAACCCACCAGAAATATATTTCCAGATGTATATGTATATCGGTATATTTCATTTAAGATTTAAGTTTGTATATTTTATTAAAACTGTATGTTCATTTCAGAAATTAAATTAACTATTTTTTGTATAATAAATGTTCAGCCACATATTTCCAAAATAGTTAGACTGACCGAGCTCTTGAACACTTCAATATAAGCTCCATTTTGTTTTACAATTTTACGTTTAATTGAATGCACCCATATCTATAGAATTATATCATTAAAATTTGTACAAGCAATAAAAATCACGTTTAAGTGAGTTATCATATGAAAATCAATCTACAATAGACATAATATATAATTACATATGTAACAATATGAGGTACGGGAGAAAATACTTTATACGAAATTATATAAATGATGATATTGGTTTGCCTTGGAATAATAAATGTTGTGTACATACATGTAATTTGGAAATACGGGCAGCTAAAGTAATTGATTTTGTAATTCGGCTACATAAAAATGTTGATAGTTATTTAGGTATAATTATGAAAGTGAATAATAGAAATTCCAAATTCCAAATTGAAATCAGCTTTGATAATTAAATATACTGTTTCGGATAATCAACTTGTCAACATTTTTACAACTTAGAGCATCAATTGTAGCTGCGAAGTTATAAATGTCAACTTCTGTCATCATCATCCTTGGTAAACAATGGATTGCAATGTTAAAATAATATAATGTATTAAAATTATACTAATTTTGGTGGAGTTAAAAAGATTATTAAAGATTAGGTTTTGATCGATTTTGATAAAAAATTTGCCAGTAATTCTATAATTGTATATTGCACAGATGTATAGAAACTTCTGGAACTTTGGTGTTTGCCTATAAAAGCATCAAGGTTTCAAAAGTAAATGAGACCGATTTGAAAGCAATATAGAGAACGCCACTGCTCTCTGTTACATTGTTACCAATGCTGCATCTCTGCTAAATAAAACACTATACGATCATCGCTGTTATTGATATCTGTAATAAGGGAGAAGGTTACAGGTATCGATTTGGTGCCGTGACCTGGATATAAAGAAGGTATCGATTTGGTGCCGTGAAGACCTGGATATAAAGAAAGTATCGATTTGGCGCCGTTCAGACCTGGATTTAAAGGTAAGACTTTTACTTCTCTTAGTATATTATGATTTGACCATAACTTATGAAATTTTCCTTTTTGACAAATTCTAAACTTTAACTTTTACTAGTTAAAATTTCAAAAGTCTATATTCTGAAACTTAATTTGAATTGTTTAAAACATAACTAAAACTCAAAACTTATTTTTGGCAATAGCATTTAACTTTAACAAAATTAGTTAAACATAAAACATAACATTTCGAAATAAAACTCTAATTATAAAAAAATAAACTTGACTATTACATTTATCTAAAATGGCAGATAGTAATAGTAAAATAAACTTAAGTAGCATGGCTACAGAATTAGAGGACATAGAAAATGATATGTTTAAACGAGAATTAGATGAAGCTAAACAAAGAAGTTTAAATCAATCAGAAGTAAAAACTGAAAACAAATACAATAGTGATCAGAAAACGGGTGTTATAGGATAGCAGGGGGGTTAGGACCTAAAGCAACCGAAAACAAACATGATAGTGAGGACAAAGAAATGTTTGAGAAAATAATGAAACAGTTTTCAAATATGGCTAGTGCTATGGCAGTACCCATACACCAAGTAATCAAAAATTTCTCGGGTAAACCGGCAGATTTCAAGGCGTGGATTTCAGATATTGAAAGATATGCTAATTTAGTAGAATTAGATATACAGAAAATGCCGGGTGTAGCATTGGTAACATGTTCAGGGGCAGTGGCAGATTTCATTAGGAGATATTTAGTTGAACAAAAAAGTAACGAAAATTTACCTAGTTGGGGGGACCTCAATAAATTGTTAAAAGATAAGTTCGGGGAAGTAACAAATAGGAGACAGGCGTTAATAAAATTACGAAATTTACAACAGAAAGCAGATGAATCAGTTCAAATGTTTGGCGAAAGAATAATTCAGGCATCTGAAGATGTTTATATATCAGAACAAAGAAAAAACAAAAACACAAAAGACTTAATTGAACAGCAATTGATAGATATCTTTTGTAAGGGTCTCACATTTGACTATCTAAAAATGAAATTAATTAGGGAAGAACCAGCAACTTTAGATGCCGCTGTAAAAACAGCAACACGTGAGCAAGATATCAGGGATCAAATTTCATTGACTTTAGAATCACAAAATGTGTTCAGATTAAAAACAGAAAAAGATGATAGAGATATTCAGCCAATGGAAGTTGATCATTTGAGAAATAAATTATGTAAGAATTGCATGAGGAAAGGTCATACCACTCAAAATTGTCCCAGAAACATAGATGTAAATGCCGCGGACGAATCAGACATTGACAGTGACGATGATATACAAATTTTCCCAATAGATAAGAATAAACAGGTAAAGTTCAAAGATGTAAAGAAAAACAAACAGCAAAATCAACAAATGTTTCGGCTAAAACATCAAATGCAAAGAAATAATCAAGTAGGTCAGAGTAAGCAAAAAAATCAACAATCAGTACCAGATTGGGTGTTAGGTGCAGAATGTTGGGTATGTCACATGATTGGTCACCTCAGAAGAAATTGCCCCAATCGAAAAATTAACCCTCGCAATTGGGTACCATATTGGCAATATAATCAGGGACCACCATTTAATCGTGGCAGGGGTAGAACAAATTATAACTATCATGATAAGCAAAGTTACAAATCCACCACCTCAGCAATTTGCACATAATACCTATCAAAATAGGCAAAATTACAACCTGCGACCTCCACAATTTACCTACCAACATGCTCAGCCAAACGATCAAACGTTAGCACTACCAGCGCCACCTCAGATGCTAGCACTTTCGACACCCCAAATGCAAGATCATACATCTCAGTCAAATAAGCAATTAGCGCTCCCTACACCACCTGTAGTAAGTGAACAAAATTCGGAAACCCACACCCAGCGAATAGGACAACAATGGTCTCAATATAGGGAACATGGGGAACAGGAAAACTAATAGGCTCTTCTTATAAGGAAGCCGGTAAGAAGAGCTGTAGTAACAAATTAGGAAAAAGTAGGGTAGATAAATCAAATAATAAATTTGACAAAAATTATGAAATTCAATTGGCGGGAAATCCAAGTTCATGTGTATTATGGATTCAAAAACAAAAATTTAGAACATTAGTAGACACAGGAGCAGAAGTTTCATTAATTAGTAGAAAGTGCTTCCAAAATCTTCCAATCAAGGTTAAGGTTATTAATGAAAAACCAAATCTCAGGGCAGTGAATGGTCAGTCACTTAATGTTATAGGTGCAGTAAATATTAAATTTACGATGAATAAATTGACCATGAATCACAAGTTTTATGTCACAGATGGTTTGAATAGAAACTTTATCCTTGGTAGGGACTGGTTAAGACAGAATGGAGTAAGATTATACTTTTGATTTAGGTTGCTTGAGAATAGGGAGAACCTATGTCAAATTTGAAGATGACACTCACATAACATCCATAGTAAGAGTATCAAAAACAACTACATTAAGACCACAGAGTAAGACAATATGTTTTGTTAGGACAAATAGAGCATTTAACAGGAGAAATAAGGAAAATTTTGAAATCTCAAGTATCAATGATGGATGTCTTTTAGATGACCCAGGACTTGTAGTTCAAGAATCAATAGGAAAAGTAACGGGAAATAGAAACATTCCAGTATTAGTAGTTAATCAAACAAATAAATTTTATAGGTTAAAAAGAGGTCAAGTATTAGGGAAAATTAGAGCTTTAGAAATAGATGAGATACAAGTAGAATCAACAGCCTTAAGTCCAGAAAATACAGTAGGAGATGTAGATTCTTTTAAAGATATTGATGCGCCTTCAGAGTATAAAAGGAGTATTTTTAATTTGTTACAAGAAAACAAAGATATTTTTGCAAAAACCGATGCAGAGTTAGGTCATACAGGTACAGTGAAAATGAAAATAGATACAGGGGACCATCCACCAATCAGAAATAGGCCGTATAGAACACCCCTTAACAAACGACAAGTAATTGACAAGGCAGTAGATGAAATGTTAGATGCAGGTATTATAGGAAGGTCAAGGTCAACATGGGCTTTTCCATTAGTTGTAGTTGGTAAGAAAGACGGATCTAAAAGAATGTGTGTAGACTTTAGATCTCTGAATAAAATAGTGAAACCTATATCATTTCCCTTACCATTAATCGATGACATCTTGGCTAGGTTGGGAAAAGCCAAACATTTCACTAGTTTAGATCTTAAAAGTGGGTATTGGCAAGTACAAATGGATGAAGATAGTAAAGAAAAAACAGCATTTACTTGTCACAAAGGGTTATTTCAGTTTAATGTAATGCCCTTTGGGTTAAGTAATGCTCCTGCTATCTTCCAAGAACTCATGAACATAGTATTACAAGAATGTGAGGACTTTGCCACTGCTTACTTAGACGACATCTTAATATTTTCAAAAGACTCAGAAGAACATCTTAGGCACATACAAATAGTGTTTGATAAGATCAGACAGCATGGACTAAAAATGAAGTTAAAGAAATGTAGTTTCTTTAAGAAAGAAATAGAATATTTAGGCTTTATTGTTAGTGAACATGGAGTAAAAACCTAATGAAAAGAAAGTCAAAGCCATAAGAACATTACCTGTACCAAAGAATGTAAGAGAGGTTAGGGGATTCATTGGCATGTGTAGTTATTATAGGAGGTTCATACCAAATTTCTCAAGGATAGCAGAACCATTGATTGAGTTGACTAAGAAATATGCTAGATTTAGATGGTCAAAAGAATGCCAGGTAGCGTTTGATTTTCTCAAAGACAGTTTAACCGTAGTACCTTTGTTAGCTTATCCTGATACAAACAAACCCTATGTGTTATACACAGATGCTAGTGATACTTGTGTAGGTGCTTGTCTTACACAGATTACAGATACTGGGGAAGAAAAACCTATCTATTATCTGTCTCACAAATTAAGCAAATCTCAGACAAAATGGTCAACAATAGAAAAAGAATGTTTTGGAATAGCATTTGCTCTTAAGAAATTAGACTTATATTTACATGATGCTCAGTTTGTGGTACGTACAGATCACCGTCCCTTAAAGTATTTATTAGATTCACCTATGCAAAATAAGAAAATACAACAATGGGCTCTCAGTATCGCAGGTTACAACTGTAAGATTGAGTATATAGAAGGTAGATTTAACTGTTGCGCTGACTTGTTGTCAAGAATACCAGACAGTCAAGAAACAATTGATAATTCTGAATCAGAGTCAGAGTCAGACACAGAAATAGAAATAGATGATAGATTTCTAGAAAATAGGAGCACTAAATTCAAACAAATTCAGTCCTAAGAAATATGCTAGTTGTAAGATAGATCCACCTGATGACTTAGTCAAGCCGTTTATAGATCTACCAGGGGATATAGATATAAAGACAGAACAAGACAATGATGAAAAAATAGCAAAAACTTAAGATAAAATTGGACAATGGAGGGGCTACTAAAAGGGAACAAAACAGTTTAATAGTAATAGATGGTTTGTTATACTTTTTATCTCAACAAGATTCAGAAGATCCAAAACTTAGATTGTACATACCTGAAAATTTAGAAAACATTGTCATTAAACAACATCATGACTTTGCAGGACATATGGCAGTAGATAAAACATATGATATCATTAGACCAAAATACTATTTTCCAAAAAATGTATCAAAAATTGCACAAATATGTAGATCAATGTGTAAACGTGTCAAAACTAGAAGTCAAAAGAAAACACATCCACCTCTTAAGGAAACGGATATTCCACCTTATCCTTTCGCAAAAATTGGTCTAGATCTATCAGGACCATACCCCACCACCTTATCAGGTAACAGATATATTGTATCATTCATAGATCTATATTCTGGATGGCCAGAAGCTTTTAGTGTACCAAATAAATCAGCTGATAATATAGTCCATCTTATATTAGAAGAACTATTTCCAAGATATGGTTGCCCACTTCAGATACTAACAGATAATGGGTCAGAAAATGTAAACAAAGCAGTACAAGAAACACTTAAAGAGTTAAATATAGACCATATCACAACATCTTATTATAGTCCTCAAAGTAATGGCAAGGTAGAAAGATTTCATAGAACTTTACAAGATGTAATGGCTAAGAAAATATCTGATGATGTCCAAACTTGGGACTTGTATTTAAATCAGACATTAGCAGCAATTAGATTTCATTCAAATGAATCGACTAAGTTTTCACCCTTTTACTTGCTATATAATAGGGATGTAGTATTACCATTAGATACAATACTTAAACCTAGACGAAAGTATAATGGGGAAGATCAATATAAAATAGCACTTCAGCAGCAACATAAAGCTTTTACGTTAGTACACAAAAACTTAGAAGAAGCTAAGAAAAGACAAAAGAAATATGCGGATAGGGGTAGTCAAGAAATTAATTTCAAGGTAGGAGATCCAGTGTATATTAAGAATCAAAGAAAAACCAGTAAATTAGATAATAAATGGACACCTTATTACAGAATTATTGAAGAAAAAGGACCTCTAAGTTTTATAGTTAAAACCAGTTGACAGGAACGACAACTAAGACACATGCTCGACATCTTAGGTTAGCTAATTTAGATGACTGGGGGATACCCCAAGATAAACTAAACAAACCTTTAAGAAAATCAACATATGTAGTACCTCCAGATTCAGAATCTTCAGATGATGAAATTGATAAGAATAAAAGTCAATATATTGTAAAAAGTTCTAGGCAAATCCGAGATGACTCAGACAGTGAGGATGATATTCCTTTATCAGAATTAAAAAGAATGTATAGAAATACAAAAATAGAAGATAAGGAAACACAAAAACAACATGATAATGATACAACAGACAAAGAAATAAATGAGATTAAAAGTCCAAAAAGACTAGTAGACGATATAGATCCTACTGTAAAAGGGATTTTAATAACTTTAAACTCGACTTTTGATAACATGAATAAGAATAGCTTGGATATATTTGATAACATGTGTAAGAATAACTTGACTATGTTTGATAATATGTGTAAAACAATGAAAAGTTTCAAGTTGTAAAACAAATAATGTACTATTAATTACACATACTTTTTGATACCCATAATGACAGTCTTAATTATTATAATGTTTAAGTGTAGGCAAAGAATTAGAAATAAATATAGGTATAGATGTTTCGAACTTTGTGTCAAAAGGAAAAATAAAGATAATAAATGGTCAAGTGATAGGGGAAAGGAGGAGTTGAGTCTTCTACGTCTTTCAATGGGCCAGAACCTTCAACCACACCAGAAACACAGTGAATCAGAACCAAACAGTCAGCCAATTACAAGCACAAGGACTACAGATAATGACATTCTTAGTTACATACAAGACCGTGTTAGTCAACGTATAAGAGACACAGCAGGCATACATAATGAAAACCAGGACATACGAACTGAACAACAATCACACGTCTATCCAGACATAAAACTATGCAGAATGTACCTCAAGGACAAATATAACGTGGACTTAATAACTGAAAACAATCAGACCAATAACAGCAAAGATAATAGCCAAGATAACAGCGAAGAAAGCAGAGGAACAAAAATAATGAAAACAGATAAAAGGAACAAGTTTGAAAAACTGTACCCAGAATTGAAATCATGTGAAACATTTAAAAACGGTAACAATGAGGAAAATGACAATACAGAAAATAAATTGTACCAGAATCAAAAGGAGGAAACAGATGATGTAAATCAAGAAAAACTAGTCGACGGAAGATCGTCGATAGAAGATATCGAGATTGATGATACCAATTGGTTTCAATCGAGAAACCCGATCAACAAGACTGTTGGAACTAGTTTTCATTATACCAAGTAACTGAGAGAAAAAGAAATTCGACTCACTGGAAAATGGAAATAATTAAAATTTTATATTGCAATAAGCACAGTGAAATGTGAATATACACAAATAAATATAATCCAGGAGGAGTCGGGAAAGTTTTATTCAAAAGGAGGACATTTTCCTTGGAAACAGATTTTTGTGCACAGGACGGAGGACTTTCCGTGAACATTTATTACAAGACGGAGGATTTTCCGTGAACATTTATTACAAGACGGAGGATTTTCCGTGGACATTTAATTACAAGACGGAGGACTTTCCGTGAACATATAATTCCAGTAATTTTGAAGATAAACTGTAAATAAACATTTCTCATAAACATTACATTGACTAAATATGTGAATCAGTGCATGAGGTTCACATGTATTATTATATGCATATATTTAGCTTTTGCTTTTACTTATGACGATAATTAGTAATAAGAGAGGAATGAACTTTGAATAATTGATATGAACATTGTGAAACGAACGTTGAATGATTATTGAAATCAATTTCAAAGGCATGAATTGTACATAAAAGAAATTGTTAAATATCCAAATCAAGATATCCAGGTCATGATATATAATATAAAATTGATATAATATCAATTGATTATGTAAAAATCCATGTCAAATTGTATTTAAACAATCCAAGTCACACCAATGGGGAATTTTATAAAACGTAAACGTTAATTATTATAATTTAAAAAGTATTTATGTAAATGAAATTTTTACAATTAGTAAAAATTTCAGGGGATAGGGACGTTTGTAACAATATGAGGTACGGGAGAAAATACTTTATACGAAATTATATAAATGATGATATTGGTTTGCCTTGGAATAATAAATGTTGTGTACATACATGTAATTTGGAAATACGGGCAGCTAAAGTAATTGATTTTGTAATTCGGCTACATAAAAAATGTTGATAGTTATTTAGGTATAATTATGAAAGTGAATAATAGAAATTCCAAATTCCAAATTGAAATCAGCTTTGATAATTAAATATACTGTTTCGGATAATCAACTTGTCAACATTTTTACAACTTAGAGCATCAATTGTAGCTGCGAAGTTTATAAATGTCAACTTCTGTCATCATCATCCTTGGTAAACAATGGATTGCAATGTTAAATAATATAATGTATTAAAATTATACTAATTTTGGTGGAGTTAAAAAGATTTTATTAAAGATTAGGTTTTGATCGATTTTGATAAAATAATTGCCAGTAATTCTATAATTGTATATTGCACAGATGTATAGAAACTTCTGGAACTTTGGTGTTTGCCTATAAAAGCATCAAGGTTTCAAAAGTAAATGAGACCGATTTGAAAGCAATATAGAGAACGCCACTGCTCTCTGTTACATTGTTACCAATGCTGCATCTCTGCTAAATAAAACACTATACGATCATCGCTGTTATTGATATCTGTAATAAGGGAGAAGGTTACACATATTTTAGAGGGAAATCATTAGTAGGTCATACAAATTTTATTTCAAGTTTGTCATTTCACACCTCATGCAACTCTAAATATTAAATTAGTGGGTAATTATCCTTGATCATTGCTACATACCAACAAACTACATAAAATAATTATCAATACTATATAAGTCATTGATAAAGAATATACAATTTGTATCTTTGAACGATGTATAGCAAATTTTGTTTTTCAGTTTTAAGTTTGTCGGAATTTTTTCTACAAGCTAACAACTTTCCTCACATAAGATATATCAAAGTCTATTATCAATTTATGAATCGTAATTATTTGACAGGGCACTGTTAACTTACATTTGTAAGTTAAAGGATATATATATATATAATAATATATTATATTTATATAATATTTTTACCTTTATTTATTACCTTTATATATAATATATATATATATATATATATAATTAAGATTTGATTTGATTTTTTGTTTTACGCCATACTCAACAATCTTTCAGTCATATGATGGCGTCCAGTTTTTATTGGTGGAGGAGAAACCCCGGTTACCCGGGTAAAGACCACCGACCTTCCGCAAGAAGGCTGGCAAACTTTCCCACTTAATTCGAAATAACCCTAGCGGGATTCGAACCAGAGGTGAGAGGCCTTGTGATTTAAAGCGCAATGCTCTAACCACTCGGCCACGGAGGCCCCTTTATATATATATATATATATATATATATATATATATATATATATATATATATATATATATATATATATATATATATATAATTATCATGGTGGTAAAAAATAGATAAATAATAATAATAAGAAGAAGAAGAAGAAGAATACTGTAGATAAAAATAACTATGATAAAAGAACAAAAAGATAAATGGGTGCCCTGAAAATGTAATTAGCAAAATGTAATTATTACTTATACATGATAGCTTAAGATGTATACAGATATATCTTAAAATAGTATAACAATCAAACCATTTATATAAAACTATTTAGGTATTTATATAGGTGATTTGACATATATTTAATCTAAAAAGTCTTCTTTTACAAATACATCCAATACACATTTATATAGCGAGTATAAACAAGTGTTATATTTCCCTCATTTGCCATCATGTTGGCATATTATTATATGTAGTACCAAGCAAAACAAACTTAACACAATGGCCCGAGAAAGTGTAGGGTGATGTGATTTATCGTAGTAAAACAATGTCACACATCTATAAATAAAATACCCTTCACAGAAACCATTGTGTTATACTCTCATACTGAGTGGTGCTTTCGCTTTACAACATCTAGAAACCTAACTTGAAGGAAGTATGGAAAACTTACATAATTCATTTGAATAGGTGATATATTTCATTCGAATAGGTGATAATTATTCGTATAAGTGATATCACTTAAGAATTTATAAAAGTGATATCACCTATTCGAATGAGTGATGTCACCTATTCGAAAGAGTGATAACACTAACTGGTATCAAAAAGTAAAACGGTGTCCCATAGCAGTGTTTTAATGTATCTTCCACCAAGTCAACAATGTAACATAGCAGCGTATAAGAGACTCATTCTTCAAACAATTGATATGAACGTAACCACATAATGCGAGCACACAGCGTGTAACATATCAACACTATCTGACATCAATTTGTATAGATTGTCTTGTGAGATGAGTTGTGTACGTATTTGCCGTAGTGTCCAGTCTTAAACACAGTCTCCCATACACATTTATACACTTTGATTACTACAGCAGTGTTTTAATGTATCTTCCACCAATAATTATTCGAGCAAACTGACAACGTGAACTTGTGCGTGACATTAACAAAACTTCAACCTGATGCTTGATCAGTAATTCTTATCATCGACATATTCAAATCAAACGTTTTGGAGACATATATGCCGGTAGTATTAGTGTTTTAACCCTTTGAACGCCAGGACTGGGGCACAATTTTCTCATCCGTAAGCCAGGACTTTTTCAAGGGAAATGTGCTATTAAAATAACAATTTGATTGAAGTAAAGTATTTTCATTCTTCTAATGATGATCAAAATATTTACTTTTATTTGATAAATGAACAATTATGAAAAAATACTGTTTTGACCTACATGATTTTGGTAAAAGTCTGTCACAGTTATCGCGTTATATAAAATTTCACGTTTTGATCTCTGTGACCTTGACCTTTGACCTTGACTAAATTTCATGCACATCTTTGGTTGGTGATCTATCATCGGTTTAAGTTTGAAGTCTGTAAGCCTTCCCGTTTTTTGAGGAATCTGTGGACGCAGATCCAGGGAAGAATAAGAATAAGTTTTCGTAAAGGAATATTTGAAACTCATTATTACATACAAAATATATCTGTTCATTCTAGCTTTTTATATCGCTGATATAACTGACCGTTACAGAAAAAAATATTATGAAAGATTTTTTTTTTCATTTTAAATTCAAACAAAGGAAGCGGTAATTTTGATCGGAACACCTCGGGGTTTATTATTTTCTAAACATGGATCCAAATGACTTTGTTTGCGGAGAATGGAACAAGATGTGTTTACCAGTATTTGTTCGGCTGGTTGAGTTCCTGTCGTATTTATGCGTTGTGACAGTACCAGCATAGGCCAAAATTTTAAGCCCTTCACCGGCATTTGGTGACGGCTCCATATGAGTGAAAGATTCTTGAATGGGACAATAAACAATTACCCTTAGAAGACTATGACAAAGAGTCTCGAAATGAGGTACCCCCCGCTTTGTGATATTCACGATTTGTGCTACTAGTAATAAATTGTCCTTTTCTCTCTGTTATTCCACAAGATGCATTTTATTGCGACGGGCCTGCAAATTGAGGAAAGTTTGATGAAGTAATACATCTAGTTCACTCAAGAAGCTATTCCGAACACACCAGAGTTCGAATTGCAGGCTAAGAATTGCAGACTGGCAATTTCGTAAATCGAATTGCAGGCTAGATTCACACTTGTGTGGAAGTCGTAGCACGGAAAAGAACCATCACTGGATTGGCGCCTGTCTATAGCACAGGACAAAAATTGTAGCACTTCACCTATAATTGGTGATATCTCCATATAAGTTAAAGATCCTTGGGTTAAAAAAATAAACAAGCAAACTTTGAATTTCAATTATCCAAATTACAAAACTTTTATTTATTTATTTATTTTTTATTTATTTAATATTTTGCTATTCATTGTTTCGTGTAACAATGAACCATGTGGAATAAATTCTCTTGTGTCGTGTTCTAAATTTTGAATTACCGCCGGGTGGATGCAATTCAAAATTTTGATAATGACAACAAGTATTAATGTATAAATTATCCTAAACACCATCCCAGTGCATAAAAAATAGCTACACATGCATAAGGAAGTGACGAGGAACATCATGCATATTGCAAAAATTTATACTTGCCTGTACATGTATTTACCTATCTGTAAGAAAAAGAAATATCAAAATATTTTAAGTTCCTGAGAACGAAAATGGCAGATTGAAATATCAGTCAAAGTATAAACAGAATTAAAATTTTAAAATTTACGAAAACATATTTCAGAAAAATAATAATAAGAAGAAATAAATAATTGAGAAAGGACAAATGAATGAAATGCACAACAAAACCACCACTGTCAACCAAGATTCACGCAGAAATGTTCACAAGAATTACAGTGAAGTACCCAGTGGACGGTAGAGCCATAATACCAATTCCCCGCCTAAGCAACTACTCCCGCAAGGAGCACGACTACACGGATTTCGCCCTTAGGTGGAGGTCTTCCCCATGTCATCTTGCTACTTTTTTCCGAGCGGCAACTGTTTGAAACCAGTGTGGACATGCGTGTCTACTTTCATTCCCTTAAAAATAAGAACTGAAAAAAGAAAGGACAAGTGAATAAAATGCACAACAAAACCACCAGTGTCAACCAAGATTCACGCAGAAATGTTCACAAGAATTACAGTGAAGTACCCAGTGGACGGTACAGCCATAAAACCAATTCCCCGCCTAAGCAACTACTCCCGCAAGGAGCACGACTACACGGATTTCGCCCTTAGGTGGAGGTCTTCCCCATGTCATCTTGCTACTTTTTCCCGAGCGGCAACTGTTTGAAACCTGTGTGGAGATGCGTGTCTACTTCCATTCCCTTAGAAATAAGAACTGAAAAAAGAAAGGACATGTGAATAAAATGCACAACAAAACCACCACTGTCAACCAAGATTCACGCAGAAATGTTCGCAAGAATTACAGTGAAGTACCCAGTGAAGTGCCAAATGGATGGTACAGCCGTATTACCAATTCCCTGCCTAAGAAACTACTATACGGATTTCGCCCCTGAGGCGGAGGCCATCTCCATGTCATCTTGCTATTTTTTTCCGAGCGGCAACAGTTTGAAACCTATGTGGAGATGCGCCCATTTTGATACAATAAATAATTCTATGAGAAAGAAAATAATACTCCCCTCTATATACGCTTTAACTGCTCCAAACTGCAATGTGTTGTCATCTAACATTCATCGTTGACACTGAAAAATGATGATATTTTCACTGAAAATATTAAAACAAGCATTACTTTCCAGTTATAAACACACACACACACACACACACGACTTTTTTCAAGTTTCAATTATTCGTCGCTTGATTGCATTTCTACAATAGAAAAACCTGAAATGATAAAAACAATACAGTAGACATATGTATCAAGATAACTGTTGTCATATATTTAAACATTTTAAAACCGAACAGATCTTGCAAAAATAAAAGATTGAAATCGATGACATGTCATCGTCAAACATGCTTATGTGCCATGTTAGTACAGTGCTGTTAGATGTTAATATGCTGCTACTAAGGTGGTAAACATCGCTTTTATAGTTTTTGTTGAGTTCACGAACTTTGATATGATTTTGAGTACATATATGAATTACTATTAACGACCCGTATAGAGCACTGCCCACGGCGAGTGGTTTACTTTCAACAGTATTCCATACCTCGTTCATTATCAGGATTCGATGGGTCAAAAGTCCTGAATGTTTTTGTGTATGGTCAAGTCATTGTTTCCATCTTTGTTTCAAAACAAAGACCGTGATTTATTGGACTTGTAGTTTTCCATTATTATAAAGGTCATTCTGGTTGTAGCTCCCAGCGACGTCAGAGAGAAGTTACATGTCAACTGGAGTATATGAAAACACCAATGACCCGCCCTGTGTAAAGTCAAGTTTATCGGGTTTAAAGGTCGTACATTTTCCATAGTTCATGATGATATTTTAAACTCTGAGTCAGTGTGTCCAACAAGAGTATTTTTCCTATTGATAGTACGGAAGACTACTGACATTATGTCAGTCCCGTCTACGGGAGAGTATCGGTGCCACATTTCACGGGATAATATTTAAACTCCGGAGTCACACCAGTGTAACACTCGCCGAGAATCCTCAGCCTACAATTCGATTACGGAACTGCCAGCCCGCAATTCTCAGCCTGCAATTCGATTTACGGAACTGCCAGCCCGCAATTCTCAGCCTACAATTCGATTAACGGAGCTGCCAGCCCGCAATTGGACATCTGGGCCTGACACCATAAAACTTAATGTTGAATCTCCGATTCAATTATTGTCGGATTAAACCAAGTAATCGAATTGAATCCACTTACGAATTAAATCAAGTACACACACACTAACATAACCTCATAGTTTCTCGACCATTTTATTTAAACTAACTACGCATATGTAAAACAATACACAGATTATGATGTTTATAGGGAGGGTCAAAACTCAAAACACTACATCTCTCCTTTTCTTTAGATTTAAACCTTACAAAATTAAAACTACTCTAGACTTTGTCAACACGGGCTTTCCAGTGTTCATGTTAAGACAGTCATGACGAAGATAAGTAATCGTGATTAGTCTTTTGTCCATGATCTATGTTTCACGCAAGTCCAGGAGACAAACTGACATAAGTTTTATGTTCCTGCGTTAAGTCTGTCACCAATTATCGCATGACATCAGACTTTGCGTTTTGACTTCTGTGACGTTGACCTTTAGAGCTAATGACCTTGAAAGCGTGTACACTTCTAGAGAAAGTCAGGGAGACTAAATGGCATGAGTTTCATGTTCCAGTGTTAAGACAAATACCAGTTATCGCATTACATAAGATTTCACATTTTTACCAATGTGACCTTGACCTTTGACTCAATGGACTAGAAAAAATATACAGTTCTAGAGAATGTCTACTAGACTAAATGATAGAAATTTCATGTTCCTATGTTAAGTCTGTCGCCAGTCATCGCGGAGCATATAATTTCCCTTTTTGGTATCTGTGACCTTGACCTTTGAATCTATGACCTTGAAAAAGTATACAGGTCTGGATAAAGTCCAGGAGACTCACTGACAGAAGTTTTATGTTCCTGTGTTAAATCTTTCTCCAGTTATCGTAGAACATATAATTTCACTTTTGGTCTGTGACCTTGACCTTTGACCCAATGACCTTGACTAAGTTTCATGCACATTTTTAGTTGGTGATCTATCATTGGTGTAAGTTTGTAGTCTGTTTGTCTTCCCGTTTGTGAGGAACCTATCTCAGAACATAAACTTTCATATTTTGGTTTCTGTGACCTTGACCTTTGACCCAATGACCTTGAAAAAGTATACAGGTCTGGAGAAAGTCCAGGAGACTAACTGACAGAAGTTTCATGTTCCTGTGTTAAGTCTTTCTCCAGTTATCGTGGAACATAAATTTTCACATTTTTGTCTTTATGACCTTGACCTTTGACTTTATGACTTTGAAAAATGTACAGTTTTAGAAAATGCTTAGGAGACTAACTGACAGAAGTTTCATGTTCCTTTTAAAGTCTGTCGCCAGTTATCGCGGAACATAAAATTTGGTTTCTGTGACCTTGACCTTTGACCCAATGACCTTAAAATGTATACAGGTCTGGAGAAAGTCCAGGAGGCTAAGTGACATTTCATGCACATCTTTAGTTGGTGATCTATTATCGTTGTAAGTTTGAAGTGTGTAAGTCTTCCCGTTTTATTTTTAGAAACCTGTGTCCAAAAATCCTGGGAAGAATAATAATAATAATAGAGGGCAAAGCCCTCATATATGTAGAGCTCACATTTTTTATTCCTACTACACCCGGGAACCCGTACTACTAATGGTAAAGTATTTGCTCACAATGCGTGAAATGGATGTCAACTTTATGTTTGACAAAAAATATAAAGAATATGAATTTACTGATTTTATAGGGGAACAATTTTCTTAGTCAAATTAGTAATAAATGTTATATACGGAGGTAATACATGTTATATACTAAAGTAAAAAACTATTTTTTCTAAGGATAATAGGACAAATATCAATTCACATAGTTTTGCTATCTTGCTAACACGGCAATAATCACGACAGTTCGATTTACCATCAAGTTTCTGAAATGTAGAAATAAAATTGTGATTTCGGTCTTTCGTTGTAATCTGTCTTTGACCAACTGTATTATATACGACACATACGTATTTTCCATGCTGATCAGTACAGTAACAATATTTTCCACAAGTGACCTATCGGGAACCTTGCAGTTCGTCCAACTGCAGCAAGATTTATCCGTATATCATGACCATTGACATGTACATCGATGGTATTTATTTAAATAAAGATTTTTTTTTATCACGAAAAACATTTTAACATTTAATATCATTTATTATTGGCATTCAAACCGCATAACCTTTTACGTGACGTCTCAAACTTAACACGCGCAACAACAGGGTGTCCGGGTAGCGCAGTGGTTAGCGCACTCGCTTTTCACCAATGCGACCCGGGTTCGATCCTCGGATTGGGCAGAGAAGTATGTGAAATGGTTACCAACCCGGATACGCTCCTGTCCTTCGGACTGAGACAGTAAAAACCGAGGTCCCGTGTCACAGTGAGTGTCTGCACGTTAAAGAACCCTCACTGCTCAATGGCCATAGGTGTCGAGCATAGGCCAAAATTTGAAGCCCTTCACCGGCATTGGTGACGTCTCCATATGAGTGAAAGATTCTTGAGTGGGACGTTAAACAACAATAAACAAACACGCGCAACATGTTTCTGCAGTGATAGCATATTACGTAGTCCTTTAAGTCATTCAATTGTGACGTCGATTTGACGTTAATTTAATATGGGAACAAGAACGTCGCACTCTTGTTGCTACAAGAATTAATTATGATAACTTATTTCATTTGCGATATGTTCTTTATTTGTTCTCACAAAGATCATTATAAACAAAACTTCATCATTTGCTAATAACAGAGATTACTTGCAGAAATCAATACATAAATGGGACATATATATAGATATGAAGAGTTCCGATAAAGGGCGTTAATCATTCACGTCATTTTAGTATGCGCTTCCCCGATATTCCATACTTACGCCTCTTTAAATTAAATCCTCTGCCTTTGTAGCGGTATGCATTGTATAACAGTTGGACACAATTATAATTCATCAGTCTCAACCTCCTCCTTTTTTGAAAATTTTCTAAATTTTCTAAATTCGCCACTGCATATTGAAATTAATACGCATATTATCGACAATCACTGTTGCAAAACTGGAAACGCATCTTTGAATTTGTTTTTATTACATGAAATAATGGTATGCTCAACCCCACCCACATGGTGATCAATGGATCCGCCACTGTAAAAAACCATCTAATTACTAGTCTTGAAATGATATTGAAATGATATTATTTCGCCAAATATGTCTAAGAGTAACCATTTTATAAAAAGATGACTAGCTTAGTTTTTGAGGAGTTTAGAATTGAAAGGTGTTATTAGTACAATATATTACTTTAGCACACGATTATCAACTGACACCGAAATACCATGTAGGTTGAACTCAAACGGTCAATAGGAGTGGCAATGACCTAGTAGTTATAAATATTATAAACATAATACCAAATTTACAATGTTTAAGACGATCGTTTCTATCAATTGTGCTACAATTTAAAATACACGTTTATTTCGAAATATCTGAAATATTTTACCATCAAAATACTTCCAAAGATCAAATGTGCATATCACTGACCTCTGTTCGATAGTCGATAAAGAGTCAGAAGTCCGAGATGCCTTCACAAAAAGACATAGATATATTCAATCTTTAAAATTAGCATCACACAGTTTCAGATTTTTACCTATTTAAAGGCGCTATCCTATGACACTAAAACATAAACATCATGTCCTATTAAAAATTGGCCTCTTCGTAAAATTTCTCGAGACTGGATTACCCATCGTCGATTACGGGTATATGTACGTCTGGTGACCACCATTTTAACCTGAATGACTTCTATACTAAAATGTCGTAGGGTTTGTTTCCCAGTAAATTACGAACAGAAAACAAAATATTTGAATGAACTGAAGCAAACGGAAGTTTGGGAAGTTTAGACGTGGATTGACTGAACAGGTATTTATATTTTTGTCGATACTCATTTTTGTTATTGTTGTGGTGATGGTGGCGTTGTTGTCTCGTTGTTTAATGTGCCATTCAAGAATCTTTCACTTATATGGAGACGTCACCAAATGCCGATGAAGGGCTTCAAATTTTGGCCTATGCTCGGCACTTACGGCCGGTGAGGGTTCTTTACCCTACTGTCACACGGAACCTCGGTTTCTACTGTACCATCCGAAATACATTAATCCGACCTACCGCCGGCTGGACTCGCTACCGAGTGAGCCAGTCCGGCTCGAATTTTATTTCTTTTTTAAAAGAATATATATATATATATATATATATATATATATATATATATATATATATATATATATATATATATATATATATATATGTATATATATATAATGCGAGGTGACGTCCTAAGCTTGGTGGTCTGGAGACGAGTTCCATCGTATTTTCGAATGATGAATTATTTAAAAATGGGATTTTAAAAATACTATGAAATCACCAATAATTTTATATATATAAATATATATATATATATATATAGAGAGAGAGAGAGAGAGAGAGAGAGAGAGAGAGAGAGAGAGAGAGAGAGAGAGAGAGAGAGAGAGAGAGAGAGAGTAGATGTATCATAACCAGCATCGGTTTAAAATTAATAAATTGTAACATGAAATTGATGATCTGCCTACCTGAATCGTGTCCTATGTCCAGTACTCAAAATGTGTACACTTAGGTTGTTTTAAATCATCTAAGTAGATAAACATCACGTGATTGAGATGTTACAATAACCCTACCAACAAAAAGTCGTTTCTATTTAATCAAGTCAAGAAAATGAAGTGTAGAAAGTGCAACGTGAATAAATTATCGAATGAGTTTCCACCGAAGACTGTTAACGAAAAATGTCAACATCCTCCATTTATCTGCCTTGCTGTAAGTATTAGATGATACGTATTTAATATTTATTTTGTTTGAAATCGAAAATAGCTCTTACTAAGATATATATGACGTTAACGTTGTCGTTATTGCAGTTTTGTTTTGGTTCTGTGTTTTCATTTGTCCAGAGACGATCACGTTTTTAACTATTTAAAATTAAATTGCACTGTAATCTGCATAATTGTCATGTTGCACTGCTATGACGTCACGAAACTGTTTAAGCTGATAGGGCATATGTTGCATAGGGCATGTAAGGGGTCATGTCGATTACTACCTCCCATACCTTGGGCGTTGCTTAAAAAACTCCCGTTAAGCCCAACAGTCAATAACAAATTTGGTCCCAAAATGTCAGTTTTACCCACTTTGTACCCTTCCTGACGGTCTAAGGCATGTGGCATAGTGCATGTGAGAGGTCATGCCCATCTCTATATCCCATACCTTGGGCGTTGCTCAGAAACTCCCTATAAGCCCAGCGGTCAATAACAAAAATGGTCCATAAATGACAGTTGTATCCTATTTGTCCCTTTCCTGAAATGTCTAGGGCATATGTGTCATAGTGTATGTGAGACGTCATGCCCACCACTACCTCCCATACCTTGGTTGTCGCTCAGAAACTCCCATTTAGCCCAGCAGTCAATAACAAATTGGGTCCCGAAATGTCAGTTTTATACCATGTGTAACTTTCCGTTGGGCCTAGGGCACATGTGACATAGTGCATGTGAGAGGTCAAGGCCACCTCTACCTTACATACCCTTGGTGTCGCTCAGAAACTACCAGTAAGAACAGCAGTCAGTAACAAATATTGGTCAACCTAATCCCTGTGTCTATCCATCCGTCAATAATAGCCTTCAATAACGGCATTTTGTACTTCTTTTTAAATGTAGTCCACGTACAACATAACAAAAAATACCGAATAATGCTATAAAAGGTATAAACTGAAACTGTACAATATAAAGAATAATTTATGATAATAAAACAAAATAAATGAAATGCATTTGGAATACGCCGTAAATTATTTTGAACACGCCGTATCTCCTGAATATTGACAGCTGGTATTGACAGCTGGTATTGACCCCTGACTTGGCACTAGTGAATGTTTATGATGTCGAACAGTTTTAATGGTGGATGAGAGAACCCAGTTACAATGTACCCGAGAAGAGACCATCGTCTTTCCGCAAGTAAACTAGCAAATTTTCTCATAAATACCAGCTTAGATTCCAGTGGGACTCAAACCTACGCTGATCAGAAGTAAGAGACTTCATGGTTCAAAGTGCTAGGCTACAACCACTCGGCCACAGAGACCCCTAGCAATATATAGGACTTCTGGACACAGTTGTTTATCTATTAGTTAAATTTAACCACAGTTTAAATATAAGCCTCAGTTAAATATGGTAACCGAGGGTTACATAACATAGGGTCAAATTTACGGTTTTTTTCTAAATCTGTGGTTACGTAACCTTAGTTTAGAATTATAACAATTAAGGGCCACAGAGGCCCCTAGCAATATATAGAACTTCTGGACCCAGTTGAGGGCTTTTCCACTACCTATTATGCTTTGTTGTTTACACTGAGAAAATATCATAAATATGGAATTCAACCCCCTCCCCCCCCCCACACCCCACCCCCCTGAAAGACACATGAAAAAAAACCTGTTAGCCGTTAGTATTAAGACTGGCATTCATATTTTGTTTTAAGTTTACTAAAATCTGAGAATATCATAGTCTTAACTTTCTTTTTTTCAAACATTTGAATATCCATTTTAGGAATCCAAACGATTGCCACATTTGGGGCAATCCATTCCCTCACAGCGTACATAGTTTACATGATTTATATGTTGATAGCATGAAATAGTTATCATAAATACACCATAAATATTCATTGTTGTAAGTTGTAACCTATAAATATCCTAATTCGTTTCAAGTCTGCAGGTTCTGAAAAAACCAACAAATTAATAATAACACCCAAGAAGAAGTATTGCTATCTTTTCAACGAAGATAAAATGGTATGGACATTGGCAGAAAAAAATACATATTTGGCGAAAAGACTGGCCAGCAATATGGGTCTATGTCTATTTAGAAGCAATTTGTTGTTAAGATGTACAAATCATCAAAATTGTATACTTTGGAGGTGCCTTATCTTCAAAGGAAGTTAGGACTTTGGTTCATTTAGACGGTGATATAAATTCTTTGAAATAAACAAATATTTTGGATGAACATCTTAGGGTGGCCATGGTAATAATGGCAAAACACTTTTGGAATTAGTCCTTATTTAAAAATTATGAAAAAAAGAACAGCAAATATTTCAGTTTGTACCATAGCTGCTTCCTTTTTGATTATAAAATGTGTAGTGTATCTTTACATACGCTATAGCATTCGGACCGGTGCAAATATTAGGGGTTTAAGGTATGTTGATATGCTCTGGTGTATCTAGCTTCCCATGGTGTATGCATATACTATAAATAAACATGATTTTTAATCAACAGAGCAAATGTCATTTGGATAAAGATGAAAATATAGATAAAATTTAAAGATTGAGCAAACATTCATGTTGATATTTGGTCTACGAACAGAAATAAATTGAATAAATAAATAACAAAAAAATTAAGTTTAACATTGTGTCGTCTCATTGTAAATTGTAAATGAGTACACAACTGCATTTTTCAATTCACCAAATGAATAAACAACACGTAAGATCAGTTTGAAATTCTGTACATATTTCCAGTACTGGGAGGAAGATAACTTGATAGGCCTGTATTAGGCCACTATTATGTATCGGATTCAGGGATTTTCATAGAGGGGCGTAAAGTTTGTTTTTCTTTTATTGGGGTGACAAGACGCCGTACATGTGATAATTGTGTTCGTTGATTGTAAATAATTGGATACAATCGATGATTGAATATTCAGATCTTCGACTGATAGTATTTGAGCCACCAATAACCCCTGCCCCCCCCCCCCGGGGGATTTTGAAGGTTATGATTTTCTGAAAGCCTATAAAAAATGCTACAAAATGAGATATGTTAGCACTCTGGCGTTTCTGGTGTTTAGGAGTTTTGGGGTAAAAACCATAGAAAATTAACAAAAATCGCTGAAAACTGGAAAACCTCAATTAACCCCTCATTTACGGTCTTTGTTTGCAGTGAAAGTACTGGTTGTATGGTAGATATCTTAAATGACAAGTATTGACACATTTAACAACCAAACAACAGAAATCTGTGAACAAGTATTATATTTTAAACCACTCATAACCCATGCTTTTACCAAAGTGTATTTTGGAGGGTATGATTTTCAGAAAGCCCATCAAAAATGCTACAAATTGAGCTTTGTAAGCACTCTGGCCACTCAGGGGTTTTGGAAAAAACATAGCAAATTAACAGAAATTGCTGAAAATTTGAAATTAATAATTAATCCTTCATTTAAAGTTTTTTTTGCATTTAGAGTAATAAGTGTATGACAGATAGCTTAATTGATTTGTATGGACACA
Source organism: Atrina japonica (assembly GCA_030159075.1). Classification (NCBI taxonomy): domain Eukaryota; kingdom Metazoa; phylum Mollusca; class Bivalvia; order Pterioida; family Pinnidae; genus Atrina; species Atrina japonica. Next base: position 219,989 of record BROG01000343.1, on the reverse strand, counting down.
ATAAACAATGATTTGTTTTATTAAAGTTGATGTTTTGAGGTAAAAACCATGAAAATTAACAAAATATTTCTAAAAACTGGAAAACCTCAATTAATCCATCAGTTTAGACCTTTGTTTGCAATGAAAGTACAGGTTGTATGATAGTTATCTTAAATGACAAGGAATTGCCCATTTGACAACCCATTATTAATTGAATTTGGTGTTTTGGGGTAAAACACCAAATTCTTAGATAGAATTCTATGTAAAAATGACTAGACTTTAGGCAACTAAAGCCCTCAGTTTTTATGAATGGGATTTTAGAGGGTATGCTTATCTGAAAGCTTACCAAAAATGAGCCATGTTAGCACCCTAGCCATATGGACATTTAAGAGTTTTGAGACAAAACAATTGCAAAAATCATTGAAAACTGGAAAATCTCAATTATTCCTTCATTAATTGCCATTTCTTTGCAACGAGTTTGATGATTGTATGACAGATATCTAACAACGATTTTTTAAACAGAAATCTGTGAAAAAAAATTATGGACTGTTGGCCACTAAAGACCCTATTCTTTACTAAGGGATATTTTGGAGGGTATATTTGAGTAAGCTATATTAGCTTTCTAGCCCTTGAGATGTTCAAGAATCTGGGGTAAACTCATAAAATAGTAACAAAATCGATGGAAATTGGAACATCTCAAATAATCCTTCATTTAATAGCAATGAGTTTAATTTTTGTATCACAAATATCTTGAATTTTAGGTATTGGCCTATTACACAATCATTTTATATCAAATGTGGTATTCTAAGGTAAAAACCAATTTTTCAACAGAAATCTGTAAAAAGTTTATTTAACTTTAGGCCACTAAATGCATGTACCACAATTTTTACAATTGGAAAACCAGGATTAACTTTTTCATTTATGGTCTCTTTTTGCACTACAAAAATGGTGGAATAGCAGATATTTTAATTGGTGAGCTTTGGTATATGAAACAATCAGTGTGTCAGATATGGTGTTTAGGGTTCTAAACCCAAATTTCAAAGCAGTAATCTGTGAAAAAAAAAATAGATTTATACCACTAATAACCCCAGTTTCAAAAAAGGGTATTTTGAGGGTAACCCTTTACCAAATGTTATAAGGGTTGATGGGTGCTTGTTTACAATTATTTGTACTTGTTGAACTTAGTGCATCTGGACCTTTCTGGAAGATCAGTTGTCTGTGTGTTTGTTGATTGATACTTCTTCAATTTTACTTCAAGGACATTCTAACTCTGTCATCATGTCACTTCTTTTAGCCATAGGGGTTTCCCGAATCTTCTAAAAAGACCATTTTCTTGATTATTCCTATCTAGTGATTTCTAGAACTGTTTTAGAATATAAATACAGAGATGGTCAGGTCTATAGGATATAACAAGTGAAGAACAAGAAGAACAAGCTTAGAACAAGTTTAGAACAGCTGAGACTATATTAAGACCAAGTTAGAGGAGAACAGACCACATTTTATTTTGGGATTTATACGATAATAGTGCACATCAATAGTACATACAAAATTGGAATTTATTGTGCATTCAAGTGGATCCTTTTAATATTACATTCGGACTGGAATTTATTGTGTACTTGTGTGGATCTCTGAACTGGAATTGAACTGTGAGTTGTGATTTTAAATACTGTAGTCATTTAGATTAAGTTTTGTTTTATTATTGTTAATAAAATTAGTATATTTATTTTACTGTGTGACTGTAATTTTTGCTGGCATATTTTAGGGTAATTCTGACCTCATAACACATAAACATTTAAAATATGTTAGAACTCTGGCTGTTTGAGGTTTTATGAGTTTTATGGCAAAAGCAGACAATTTTAATAAGAATATAAAAAATCTATTATCTATTATACACCAAAGTATAAATCAATAGAATGTCCAGGACATAGATACAAATCCGGTAAAAATGGACAAACACGGACCTCTGTAAACCGAGAGGTGGTATCAGGTGCCATGGAGGAGTAAGCATCCCATGTCGACCGGTCACACCCGCCGTGAGTCCACAGTCAAGTCCAATGAAACACATGAGGAGTGAATCCTCGTCACAATTGGTACAGACGTCTCAACAACCGCCAACGAAAAGGCAACTCAACATTTCACCCAACGAAACAGAGTAATCGCAAACAATACTATCATAAAATTTGCGGAACGTTGATATTAAACGCGGTTTTCGATATCTCTTCTATGTCAATAATTTGTCAGTGAGTAGTTTACCTCTGTATATGGAATCTTCATATGTTGTACACTCCCTGGCATATCGGATCATTTGTGAAATATAAACTGCATATGCGGGTGACTGAGAGATATTACTACTTAAATAAGGAAAATTTACGGTGGGAAAGCCGAAACCGTCGCGTTTGTCGTATAGTTTAGTTGCTAATTTCCTGTCTGTGTCTATATTAAGTAAAATGTCTAAATATGAAGCGTGTGTGCTTGATTCTGTTGTATCTTTAATTTCTAGTTTGCTGGGATATATCGCATTGACATATATATGAAAATTGTCATTATTAATTGACAAAACGTCGTCGATATATCTAAATGTCAAACTAAAGGACACCGCTAACTTTTTCTTCTTTTGATTCAGCAGTTTCTGAATGAAGTCTGCTTCGTATGAATAAAGGAACAGGTCGGCCAATAAAGGGGCACAATTGGTTCCCATAGGAATGCTGACAGTTTGTTGAAAGACCACGTCTCCGAACATTACAAATATATTGTCTATTCTAGCATGTTTTTTATATCAACTTCAGTGTATTTATGTGTAGAATCAGAGTGGTGTTGGACAAAATAAGTATCCTGATAGCCAATCACTAGATATTTAAATTTTCGAGTACCACCTTTAGTGAAAAAACAGTTGTCTATGATGCTAAGAAGTCTTTCTTTTAATTTTTTATGTGGAATAGTTGTGTAAAGAGTAAGGAAGTCGTATGTTTTGATACTTCAAATTTTCTAAAAGCTGTTTAGAATTCTTTTTGCATCCACATTGATTTACATCGCGTCTGGAATAAGCACCTGTACAGTATTGTTGAAGTTTCTCCTTAACGGCTCTCAATATCTTGGTAACAAGTAAAGATAAAGGTTTGGTAGAACATCTGCTGGATCCTGCTTTGTAACTTTGCTTATATAGGGTTTTATGATGTTTAGGTATCCAATATAAATATGGTAGCTCAAAATCGGTATCCGTTGTAGGTATATACCTTTGAAAACATATTATTAACCAAGGGACTATGATAAGGGAAAATGGTATATATTTTGATACAATGCAAATTTTGTTTTCAAATAAATTTCCATACATGCAAACGAAAATTTCTGTGCCGATATATAGGACTTTAGAAAGAAATTGAAATCGTGGTCAAAAACCATAAAATCCAAAAAATACAGACAAAGCCAGGGTGGATCCAGGATTTCTAGGTAGAGGGAAGGAAGAGTATATAAAATTGTTTCAGCGATCGTAGGGAGGCGCAAATATGTTTTTTTATATTAATTTTCCAACTTTTTATTTAAAATATACAGGTTTTAATAATTTTGCATTAACTTCCGCGGTTTTCAGTTGATTTTTACTGTATGGCATACATCCATACATTGGCGTCCAAAGGAGGGGCAAACGCCTTTTACGCGTAGACCTACCTTTACCTTTGGATTATTCAATGATCGATATGCAAATAATTGTTCATGGATTTGGTTTTTGTTTTAATTTTTTTCAAAAAGCGTTATGTTTCACAGAAAGTCTTTATATTCTTTCAAAAATGTTATTTTCAATAGTATGGTACAAGTAACTTACAACATAGAAAAGTGTTATGCCATGGCCGGTTGCATAACTTCAGTCGGCGCCCGTCCATGGTATATCACAACACAACAAACACTTTTCTATGGTGTAATTAATACAAACAAGACCCTGTGAATGCTACCTCTACAAAATACATTATAGATCTACAGTTGAACCTTCTTTTACGACAACCTATCTAAATGACTAAGTGGTCTGATTAGCAAAATTATTTTATTATTTTATTTTTATTAAAACTTTCTCAAGTGAATGACTATTTGTGGTCTTAAATGTGAGGTAGTGTTCTGAGTCTGAGTGAGTTATTCTTTAGTCGGAGTTCTTCTATATATAGTCTCATAATCCAGTTGGTGGCCTTAATATATATATATATATATATATATATATATATATATATATATATATATATATATATATATATATATATATATATATATATATATATATATATATATATATAGTGTTTGTGTGTGTATGTGTGTGTGTGTATTTTAAAACCTGACGAGCTTTTCGAAAGCTACTTTTTCCCATGTTGTTTCACCATTTATTTTTTCTGTAAACTGTGAGGAAATTGTATAGAAATGAAAGTAGTATTTTATTGCTGAAGTCCCACAGTTCCATAAAGATAACAACAAAAGTCTACTTATTTACATATAAACTAGACAGATAAAAATCATGGGCTAACATTGGATAGCGCGAGTTGGTAGGGAGAGATAAAAGTGCGCTATATTATCGTTTAAGTATCTCATTTATCATTAAATACACAATTCTGTTATGTCACATTGTCACTGCTTTGAGATAAAGCTAATTTAATGCACTTGATCCCATTATGACAATTTTATGCAGTGTAAACCAAAGAGAATATTGACAATAATATTGTGAATATTTTATTGACTTTTTTCGAGTTGCTCCATTTTGTCATGGTGTGTCATAATAGTTTTCAACTTCAGAGAAAAATGAGGGCATCATCACTTCCTTCCGGTTTAATATTTTATCGGTCAGAGAGAACTATTAGTGTTCCAAAGTCGACAATGTTAACTTTTTGAAAGTGTGTTGACCTATGAATTTATACATGAATCTGTTCTTATTCAACAATAAAAACATAGACTTGAACATCTTCTTTTTCTGTTACATGTAGGTGTCTCCAGAAGTTACCGTGTAAAGATATAAAAATATTTTCATTTATACAATATATACCCATCAGACACCAGATTGCATTCAAAATAGCAGTTTAAATTTCAACCAACCAATTTAAGGTGTATCTATTGATCTTTAACCTATCGCATATAATAATATAACCTGGAATTTGAATATTATAAACATAATACCAAAGTTGTAATGCCCAAGATCGTTTCTGTCAATTAGACTTCATCAGTTCATCTCCAATTTTAGATAAATTTTCTAAAAAGAAAGTGATACCAGACAATGACAAACAATAAATCTAAACGTATAGCCAAAATCCGTCTAAGAGTAACCACTGTACAAAGATGACTATCTTAGTTTTAGAAGAATTCAGAATTTTCAATTGTACTATCAGTGCCAAATATTACTTTAGTATAAGATTATCATCTCGTATCGAAATACCAGGTGCTAGGGTTATGTATACACTCGGGGACTCAAACGGTCCACCAGCAGTGACAACGACCTTGCGGTTATAAATACTTAAGACGATTTTTTCTGTCAATTAGACTTCATCAGTTGAGCTCCAATTTTAAATGAATTTTCTAAAACGAAAGTGGTATCAGACAAGGCCAAACAATAATTCTAAATGTATCGCCAAAATCTGTCTAAGAGTAACCACTGTAAAAAGATGACTATCTTAGTTTTAATAGAATTTAGAATTTTAAATGTTGCTATCAATGCCAAATATTACTTTAGTATGAGATTATTAGCTGGTACCGAAATACCAGATACCAGGTTTATGTATACCCTCGGGGACGTCATTTTCGGAGAGGCCATCACGCCAATGGCAAATCTCGGAAGAGAAGTTTATGTGTAGCTGCTAAAGAAAAAGTATAGTTATTGAAAGAGGAATTTGAAATAAATCCCATGGAGAGGGTATTACTCGGATTCAATGATACATGAATGTTAATATACCCATCGCTAGAGGACGTAGCCATTGCAGGGCAAGTAGGCACAACTGTAGTAGCGGTAGGCCTAACTGTACTTTAATTTAAAATTGATGCTAATGCACTTGAACCTGGAGCTGATGCAACATTGGCAGTTGAAATAGAAGATAAGGTGTTGCTAATATATTTTTTCTGTTGTGTGGTGCATTCGCAAATGTCACTTACGACCACTTTCGCTACGATGACCTGGTTTTTTTTTTCTTGCGTGACGTAATACACATTTGTGTATTGCATAATGGCCGACATGTAAACAAAAAGTAGTGCCGTCCGGAGGGGCATGGCTTAATTAGCGTTCAGGTCATTGATGTATGTCTCGAATATTTTCTGGATTGTTAGCCAATGAAATCGTCTGAAATTTATTTATTTTGATTATAAATATTATAAACGTAACACCCATCAGTACACTATTTCTTTGTATAGAAAGAGTAATGGTTCTCTGACGTGATATGCATCGCTCACACATTTATAAATAATGATGGGATGTAGAATAAACTCTGAATACGTAATAAATTGAAATAGATTACTATCTCATTTCTATTACACTTACTCATACACCATGTACCAGGGCAGGTTCAGGTCCAACTGGAACCTAAGCTGATTTTTGTGAGAAAGTTTGCCATTTTACTTTAAGAAGGCCGGTCGTCTCTTCCCGGGTACATTGTTACTGGGTTTTCTCGGCCACCATTAAAAACGTCGTCATTTTTTAATTATCATCAACGTTTTAACATAAGTAAAACCATTGTCATTAGCATTATCTATAGCAATCTGAATAATAATAATAATAATAATAATAATAATAATAATAATAATAATAATAATGATAATAATAATTATAATACCTAGAGGCGAGGTTGTTGCTGAAGCAACAACGGGGTCATCCGATCTGGTACAGGACCAAATGGTTGAAAATAACTTGAAAATGAAACGAGATAAGAAATGAAATTTTCTCAAGCACCTATTTGAAAAGCAGTGAAAAAATGAATTGTGCTACGAAATTGACTTATGATAGTGATGATTGAAAGTGACATTTGATATAAAAAGAAAACAACCTTTAAGCAATGACCTGCACTTTTGAAATGCTTTGATCGGATGACCTTGACATTTGTTACAGATATTCTCCAGCGTGTTGCCTACAAATCTTGTACACTAACATACAATTGTTCAATAGTTATTTTGGCTATTCTGAGTTGAAATTTTCAAATTCGCTGTGACCTTGATCTTTAATCGGATGACCTTGAAACTTCACACAAATTTCCGGAAATTGCGTACAAATCTTAGACAGTTACTTATCAATAAAAGATCTATAGTTTACGAGCTATTGTGAATTCAAATTTTCAAATTCAGTTGTAACCTCCATTTTTATTCTGATGACTTGGAAATTGCCCACAAATATTCTTCAGTTGTTTTATTACAATTCTACACCACTAATATATATATGAAGCTATTTTGAGTTGAAATTTTCAAATTTAGCTGTGATTTTGACCTTTAATCCGGTGACCTTGAAACTTTGCACAAATATTCTTCAGCAAATCTACAAATCATCAACAGTTACCTATCTATAACAGTTCTATACTTTTCGTGCTATTTTGATTTGAAATTTTCAAATTTAGCTGTGACCTTGAGCTTTAATCCCATTCCCTTGAAGCTTCGCACAGATATTCTTCAGTGAATTTCCTACAAATTGTCAACACTAATTTATATAAAAGTTCCATAGTTTTTTTCAGCTATTTTGAGTTGAAATTCGACTGATTTTTCAAATTGGGTTGTGACCTTGACCTTTAATCACCCGACCTTGAAACTTTACGCGTATATTCTTTGCGTCATTGTCTATATAAATTAATGTCGCGAGCTAAATGTCCGGGTGGGGAAAGTTTTGAGCTATTTCAAGATGAAATTTTTAGCTATTTTGAGTTGAAATTTTAACTGAATTTTCAAATTGAGCTTGGATCTTTAACATCCATCGGATGACCTTGAAACTTGACACAAATATTTCTTGGCAACTTGCCTACAAATTCTCAGCACTAACTTATATATAAAAGTTCTCTAGTTCTCGAGTTATTCAGAGTTGAAATTTTAACTAAATTGTCAAACTAAGCTATGGCCTTGACCTTTGAGCTGGTGACCTTGACACTTCACACAAATATCTTCCAACAAATTCCCTACAAATCCTCATTACTAACATATCTATAAATGTTCCGCAGTTTTTGAGATATTTTTAGTTTAAATCTTTAAATTTGAGCTGCGACCTTGACCTTTTATCTGAAAACCTTGAAACTTCAAACATATTCTTGGCGTCATTTTATATAAATATCTGTCGCCATCTAGATTTCCGAGGAGGGAAAATTTTTTAGTTATTTCGATGTGAAATTTTAGCTGATTTTTCAAAATTAGCTGTGACCTTAATCTTTGATCCGATGACCTTGAAACTTCACGCAAATATTCTTCAGCGAATTGCCTACAAATTTTCTACACTAAAATGTGATAGAAGTCCTATAGTTTTTTTTAAACTATTTTCCGTTAGAATTTTATCTGAATATTCAAACTGAGCTATGACCTTGACCTTTGATCTAATGACCTTGAAACTTCACAATATTCATCAGCACATTTCCTACAAATCTTCAACATTAACATATATATAATTCCATAGTTTTTTAGCTACTTTGATTTGAAATTTTAACCGAATTTTCAAATATACCTGTGACTTGGACCTTTCATACGACGACCTTGAAACTTCACAGAAATATTCTGAAGCAAATTGCCAACAAATCCTCAACACTAACATGTATATAAAAATCCCATAGTTTTTTAGTTATTTTGGGTTGAAATTTTAACTGAATTTTCAAAATGAGCTGTGACTTGACCTCAAATCTGATGACCTTGAAACTCCTACCAAATATTCTTCATGCCATTTTCTACAAGTCTGCTAGTATTTGTCTACACTGAAGTCTCATAGTTTAAGAGATATTTTGATTTTAAAACTTTGAATTTCTCTGTGACCTTGACCTGGAATCCTGTGACCTTGTGTAAATTGTGAAACTGAATAACTTTCTCATGCATATGTCTATACAAAATGTTTCCGTCATATTTTGATGTAAATATGATTTTGAGCATCAAAAATTGACCCCTTAATATTCAGCGAGCTCTTTTCAGCTGAGATTCAGATCAAATTTGAAACCGATGTGCACAACTACCGACTTTGGGCTTCCAGAAAAAATCCAAACAGAATTTCTCTAGCTTCAGTAGTTACGGAGGAAGTTGTGTCACAATATCAGTCAAAAAAGGGAGAAAAGGGGAGATAACTCGAGAACAAAAAGGGAGATTCGAAAAACTAAAAAAAAAACGGATTTAGATCTTTTAAAGCTTCAAAAGACCTGAAAATTCGAGTCTTAATTGGATTCAAAATGTTCAAATGAACTGTGACCGTGACCTTTGAACTGATGACCCTGAAAATCGCCAAAATATTCTTCAGCGTTTTGTCTACAAATCTTCTTCACATGTATATAAAAGATTTATAGTTTTTGAGCGATTTTGTTTGTAATTTTCAAGTTGACCTCTGACCTTGACTTTTGATCCGATAACCTTGAAACTTCACACATATATTCTTTGGAGCATTTACTAGGAACCATCAACAGTTACCTGTATATAAAAGTTCTATAGGTTTTGAGCTATTTGGAGTTGAAATTTTCAAATTGAGCTGTGACCTTGACCTTTGGTCTGATGATCTTGAAACTTCACAAACATATTCTTTGGAGCATTTCCTAGGAACCGTCAACAGTAACATATATATAAAAGTTCTACTGACGACAAATATAACAAATCAGTAACACATTTACCCAGTTTTATTCCAAGTTCAGATAAAAGATTTCATTTAAACATAACTTAGATATGTTTACATTTTTATCATGAAGTGTCTCGTATTTGAAAACTTTATCTTGCATATTTCACAATAATCTTGTTTATAACGTTCACATTGCTGAAAACTAATGATAAAGTGTTTCCTCTATGTAAATTTATACTTTGGTCAGTTAAGATGGAATTTAGGAGAAATTGTATAAAAGCTATATTTATCAAAAGAAACAGAATTTGAGTAGATCAAAATATCCCAAATCTGCTTTCAGGAAATATTTCAATAATTATTTGAATAGTTGGTACATTTTTGCATGATTTTGTAGGGAATGTAATATATAAAGGCATTTTGGCCTAAAGTCAATACTCTTATTTGATATAAGACTCTGGCGTGGGATGACGATGATATAAAATGATGATAATAGGGCTGGAAAGTATCGGCACGTGACCACCGAGGGATTGTGAGATAAACAACTTCCGGGCAGTAACTAAGTAACATGAGGTTGTTAAAAAATATAAAATAGTGAAAATAAATATTTATACGGATCTGTAAAATTCGAACCTTCTTCTTCAAAATCAGACCAAAGTTACATCTGTGCAAGCTACACTCACTCGCGGAATCGAATTTCCATTTCGTCCATGGCAATTCTGACAGTATGGGTTGTCTCCCGTAGCAGTGAAACTAAACCGGATATGCATGCCGCCATGATTACAGTTGCCTCCTCCGAAGCATCCAACGTATCAAAGTCTGAATCACGTAATCAATAGAAGATGCGCGACGACAAAGTGTTTAATAAACGTACTATTTCACTAACGATTGCTTTTAAAAGGAATAATTGCGGTTAAAAGTACTGGAAATTGGATTATTCTGCCAAAACTGAAATTGCTCGGGCTTTTTCCATTTCGCATTATAGAATCCGTCTACGTCTTACGAATTTCTCGCGACTTTCCCTTTCCTCTGTGATACAGTAAGGAGAATTTCAAGTAAACAGTATTGAAAAACTGTTGAATGAAATACAATGAAAATCAAATTGTTCGGCCATAGGCAAAACAGAGGGACATTGATTATCTGGTGCCCGGAAGTCATACACCGGAAATGAATATAAACGAGACTTTCCAGCCCTATTTGTTGTTAATGACAATTACTTTATAACTAAGTATATCAGGTTTTGTATAAGAAAAGCCCAAAAATGTTTTTCATTGTAACACTTCTAATTGAAAGTTTAAATATTAAACTAAAAAGAAGATAAGGATAATTAAGAAATAATTTAAATGCATTTTGTGTAAAAAGGTTCAAATACAGGTATTCAATGGATTATCTGTTAAACTTTTTTACCTTTTTGTTAAACTTCCATCAATTTCATCACTAAGGGTTACCATGGTCACTTCAACATTTTAGTAGTTTGGCCAGTTCCCAATGGCCATTATACATTTCGTTCCATGTTTGCGACAAGAGTAACTGTTATTGCCACAAGGATTTCTTTAACCCTTTGACCCTAAATATCTAAATGTAATGTTCGTTTCTAATGTTAGGACCAGTCAATTATGGTCTGTGGGGTTGAAAGGGTTAACTGAGCTTGACTTTTTACCTTATAAACTTAGGTACATTTTCTGTCACTGCCTTCAGACCACTATTAACAAGTTTTCAGCTCTGTTGTCTTGCAATAAGGTAGTGTATACAGGATTATTTTCGCCCTAATACACATGCAAACGGTTTCGCCCCGTTTTAAATTCGCCCAGGCTTTTAATATTAAAAAAAGATTAATTTACCATTTTGAATTCGCCCATTTTTAAAACGCCCACTGACGATGAAGGCGAAGGGGCGAAAATAAAACGGAGGCGAAAATGTCTCTGTTCACAGTAAGTGTTTACGAGCCTGAACCAAAGTTGGACTTGCAAGTGAACTTGCAAAATGTATAAAACCAGCTCTTTCTGTTCGGTGGAAGCTTTTCTGGATCAATTGTGCCTTGCCGAGTATTCATACTGAATACTATCCGAATCATGCCCATTGCCTCCATATAAGACAAGGAAGAATCCAATTCCAATTGCAATTGTTATATCACTCTTCCTCGAAAGAGGGTTTTACCATACCCATATTCTGTATTGGTGGTGTACCAACCGCTCGGTACATAGATAAACATGTTATGAAATACTATATGAGATATATGTACTACTTTGTTGCTTTAGCGGATGAAAATAGTATCCTTGTATACCACTGAAAACAAGACAAGATGCTTGAAATACCCCCTTTGATGAGCAATAGGCCTTCTGACGCAACAATTGAACAGATTGGAAAAATCTGGTATCCAATAATGCGTTGCTTTATTTAGTGGTAAAGAACAGGATTCCATGAATAGACAAAGTTTTTCAAAATACAAGCAGATGGTTTCGTAGAGCAAACAAATTAATAAATAATTCGAGTGCTCCTACAGTACTCAAATTTGAGCACGTACTGTAACATTTTTTTTAAAATATTTCTGGTCTTTTTTTCAGGTGAGCAATAATTTTGATCATTATTTACAATTAATTAATTTTCTCCTCAGTGTGTTATATTCCCCCCATCAACCAAGTGTCTACAAGAAAAATGTGGGAATGACGTAGACCCCAAAAGACTTAAATGGTTCCAGGCTATTTGGAATGATATGTTCAAACAGTACAAACCAACCGAAACCACAACGTACGGATCTGGTCAAGCCTCTAAAGACGTATTGTACGTAACAGTGCTTAATGGTGACGTCACTGAGATACCCTTTGACCCCGATATGAGTATTCAGAAGATAATGACCGAACTTCGAGCCCGCTGTGGAGTTGATGTCGATCAACAAAAGCTTTTATATAAAGGAAAGGAATTACAGGTATCAGGCATCCAAATTAAGTTACTAAACATAAATGTCTATAGTGACCTTTAGGCAACTCCATGAGACATATGTGAACTAATTAAAATGAAATCTAGCTAGTGAAAATGTTTTACTTGCGTTCTACATAATCAAAGTATATACATAATTTTCATTCATGCCAAAACTAGTTGAACGAGATTACGTGTGTTTCTGTGTGTATAATTAAAAAGGTCGCATTTGGAGTTGTTATTGGCTTGTGATCACAATGATTCAATCAATAACCTTTCAGATAAACACTCTTTGACACGTGTACTTTCACTTTTCAAAGAGTTGGCAATTAGGTGAATTGGTTCATTTAGAAAATAGGAACTTGATTTGAACATTGGTGTTCCTTGACTTAAATACGTTTTTATTTTTTTTAAGATTCACTCTACGGAATCAATATTATGTAATTTGAAAGATTACAATGTGGATCCAAATTCTACTATTCAACTTATTAAGCTTCTGTATGCGGTTCCACAATACTTCAACCAAGTAGTATTTGACTTACATTGGGATTATCCGGAGCAGACAGTTATGCAAGCAGGAGACGAGAAAAGAGATTACCTTGACGCATCGTGCCTAATATTTCAAGGTCATGATTGCAAACGAAAATTAGATTTTGTACAAAAGTACCCATTAATGCAAACCATGATGAAGAAACACAACATAAAGCAGAAAAACTGGGGCGCCGTTCATTCTGGTGACAAGATGGATGAGGTCATCAATTTATAGATGTTTCCATTAAAGAAATTCCAGATGAGATTACACATCTTTTCTTTGTTTTAAGTGCCTGGAACGCAGAAAATATTTCTAAATATCCGAATCCCAGTCTATCATTCTATGAAAAGTCTGCTCCAGGTAAAAGTCTATGTTCCACATGTTTTTCTCACGCAGGCGATGCAGAAGCAGTGATTATGTGCTCTTTATCCAAGTCTTCGTCTGGTCGGTGGGTGGTGTATGAAAATGGCCAGAAATCTTCAGGAAATGCCAAAAATTATGAACCTCTCATTAAGACAATACAAGGACTTATCAATGCTGGTTACTAATTTCTTGATATTCGAATTCAACGACGACGACAAATATGTTTAGTACTGATGCAAAATATAAACATATGCACAGCTTGGTAACAGGCGAATCTTGAATCCTCGTAGATTAGAATATAAGAGAAGACATTGTTTAAAGGAATATTGTCGCTCAGTGTATCAACATTTTAGTTTGAATTTAAATGCGGTAAAAATGGAAATTTATAAAAATATTAAAAGTATTTTGCCATAAATATCAACATTTTACTGTATTTACAGGTCTAAACATGTGAAACATGACTTCGGTTATTTTTTACAGGGTGACAACAATTTAATTTGAAACGAGGTCAACTCATGTGAACTTCAGTGTGTAGTAAATCGAAAATCTTTTCATGCATACTCAACTCGGTAAAATAAAGATGTCGGAGAGTAACAAATTCAGTAATGAAAGCGATCACTATCAGGTTCGGCAAAACAAGGAATAGATCCGGTGTAATATCTAAATGGAACAGGATATATATGGGTGATTAGTTTGCACCCTGGAGTGGTATTTCCATTGGTATCTCAACAGTAATGTTAAGTATCAATGTCGTTGTCTAAAATTACTTCCCTCCGTTAGCCTATCATATACGTCTTCGGAATCTGGGTCATTGCATAATAAATTAGATTTTACTGACAAAAAGCCTAAAACAATACCAATTAACCCGATATTTTTTCAACTCGGAAACATTATCTCACTCTTTTTTACATCAATATACATCAATTTTCAATGGTGAAAAAATTACGAGTTTGAGCGACAATAAGCCTTTAAATATTATGCGATGCCCTATCAACATGACTGCGAAAACTTGTATCATATAAATAGCGTTCATATGTAAGCAAAATATCAAAAATCACGGCGCGGTACCATACCTCTTATGGAATATTCCAGTCTAAATAATTTTACTAATTTTTGGCTTATGCTGAAATCTGATTGGCTAAGCAGGCCAACATGAAAATATTTGAAAACTTGAGAACTGTTTTATGTTGCCTGGCCCAGTTGAAATGAAATATTCATCGAATAATAAATTAAAATTTCGTTGATTTAATGACGACGTGAAGAGATGAAATCAATTATATATATTATATATTCAAAGTTGTATATATTATTATATTACTAAATCAATTGAAAAGCTAAATATATTTTAATTTTTATGATATTTTATAATATTTACATTTATGTATATTTGTTATTGCAAATCTGCTTCCTAACAGTAATTCGGCGCTAATGATGATACCGTTGTGACACTAAAATGGGAATAGTTGTATCTATACAATGTTATATTTCAATGTAAATTTAGCAACAAAATTGACACCTCCAATCTATTCTGCAGTGTATAATTCAAAGCTAAACCATGGATCTCTCTCTCTCTCTCTCTCTCTCTCTCTCTCTCTCTCTCTCTCTCTCTCTCTCTCTCTCTCTCTCATCATGATTTCAGTTATGAAATAATTATCTATACAACAAAATTAAAATTTGAAAACTATACGGCGTTTGTGTATTTGTTTTATGTACTATATGTGTTAGATAATATGGAGGCTGTTCAGGAAGCTGTTGCACTAATTAACTAAAATGACAAAAGAGGTAATACAGTCGAAAAAAAAATCTACATGAATTAAACTTTTCAGCAAAATCGACAAATTTTTATTCCATATATTCCGAAAAGTTTTATTTGACTTTATACCCTTTTCAAACATACAATCATTAAAATAAGTTTTATACTGATAATTTCTATCAATCATGGTATTTCATTTCTTTTTAAATAACACCAGCAATTACGTAAAACAATAACGTTAAATTTTCTATTTTACAAATATTTACCTTAAACATTTTATAACCCAACAAAGTAGCATTTATTGCTGACTGAATTGTTTTTAAAATAGCATCCCCAATTAAGTCAAAATGGATGAAAAGGAGCCCTAACGTCTAAACACTTTGAATTCCGCGAGAGAATTAGATTTACCAACCTTGAATATACAATATACTTAAAACATTCAACGTTTTATGTTTGTAAATAATCGATTTTAAGGTACATGTGAAAGGAAATTTACATGGTATTAAAGCATCATGTTTACTACATACTAAATCAGTATTTATGGTTTTCACGTGTTTCAATGGACTTGACTGTGGACTCACGGCGGGTGTGACCGGTCGACAGGGGATGCTTACTCCTCCATGGCACCTGATCCCACCTCTTGGTTTCCAGAGGTCTGCGTTTGTCCATTTTTATCGGATTTGTATCTTTGTCATGGAGATTCTATTGATTTATTCTTTGGTATCTGAATTTTTTTATATTTTTATATGAATGTTTGGAGTCAATATTCCTTTTTGTTTGCAAATTATCAAACCAAATAATTCATTACAAATGTTTATCCTTATGTCACATAGTGTAGACCTATATAAAAACAATAACACTGAATTTATCAGTCAGTCGTGTTTCTCATTTTAGATTTTCGAACCAGTCTTTCAGCTTGTTCAATCGATATTTCTACTTCCTTTATATCGTATCCATCAGCACCACTTTCCAATGAATCAATATCTGGATCCGGAATGTAAGATCCTTCTGGAGGAAAATCACGTGCTTCAGATAATTGCTTACACTTTGACATCATTTTAGCCCTTCTTGACATTTCACCAACCTTTTTATTCTTTCTTCTTAACTGTTTTGCTCGAGCTCCTTTTAATTTCATTTTCTCGTGAATTTTTCTCGAGAGTTCCTCTTCATCTATTTCCTTCCCTGCAGCAATGTCTCTTTGAACTTCTTCATCTACCTCTGCCATCCACTTTTCAAGTGAGACCTCTTCTTGTGCACCTCCAACTATGACTTCTGTCAAAATCTGAGCATTCGACAACGCTACATACTGACCACCAGTCATAAACGCTATCGCCATAAAAAAGTCTTTCCACTGGTTTATTGAGGGTTCACAGCCAACACTGTAGAGAACTACCCCTTTCCGTGCCATTTGACGTGTTATGACCACTGGATCATGTCCAGCTGGACAGACTATAAAGTTATCTCTTTTGTTTAGTCCATGTGGAGGAGCATCTGATATCAGTATGCAAATTTTTGTTGCGTCAGAACGCCATGTAAGATTCAAAACATCATATAGAGCATCAGCCACTGCCTCTGGCGTGTCACCCCCGCCATCTGCTTTGCACTTTGAGAGCCATGATTTCACAGTAGGTACACTGGTCGTAAACTCGTGTTTGCGCGTTACAAAACTACTTTCTTGTGGTGGGTGGTCCCTGTATTCCACTAAGGCAAATCTTAGGTCGCCCGCCCCACTGTCCGATATTTTTGTAGCAATGGTGTGGATGTTTTGTGTAGCAGACTCTATGAACGATCTCATGCTGCCAGTACAATCCATGGCAAATACAATATCCAATTTTTCAGTCATACTGTATTATGTGTTGTCCTTTACCCACTCGTTATGTAAATGTCAATTAAATTATAAAATCACTGCTGATGTCTATTTATAGTACAGGAAAACCCGTTTCCACAATCAGTCTGCAAGGTTTTCGCGGAAATAAATGAAATATCAAAACATGAAAACTAGCACAGAGTTGTCACTTCGTACGTATGAACGCATCTGTAAAAAATGTGTTTTTGGATTGAATATATAAACAGTCTTGAAAAACAGAGACAGCGGTGTTGTTGGACTTTAAACATTCAATAATCATAACTCTCACACTCACTATATATCTATATCTATCTATCTATCTATCTATCTATCTATCTATCTATCTATATATATATATAGTGATTTACTTTACTTAATTCGACCGTAAACACCGAGGACCCGTGTCGCAGTAGGCGTCGGCACGTTAAAGAACCCTCACTGCTCAATGGCCGTAAGTGCCGAGCATAGGCCAAAATTTGAACCCCTTTACCGGCATTTGGTGACATCTCCATATGAGTGAAAGATTCTTAAGTGGGACATTAAAACAATAAACAAACAAATAGACGATTATATCTATTATAACCGGTACGGTCGTCGATTACATGTAGGGAATTAATTCACAACTTGCTTGGTATACATTTTCAATGTTTTATTAATTTATGTACACAACATCACACTCTGAAGTCTGAATCTGAACTGTTCACAAAGTATATATCCTACACAAAACTTATGTCCAACTTTAGGTATGTAAACAATGCACAAATTATCCGAATAATAGTTCAAGTAAGATAATCCCCATTGTACAGAATTGTCATGTAATTTATTTGATGTTCCGAAAGTAAATTCGTTTCTTAGTATCCCTCTAAATAAATACCCTGTGTCTTAACCGTTACCTGAAGTTGACATATAAGATTTACTTTTCATCACCTAACGATTTTAGGCATTTATGTCTAAAGTCGGAGCTAATTAGAAACTAAACAATGATAAGAATTACATTTCGCACTACTTGTCAACCTGTTGTATATCTTTGTACTGTACTATATTTGTTTACAAAATCGTATTTTACGATTAGATGTGACAAATCTCATTTGCACGAATTTGTATGAATTTAAAATAATAAAATACATGTACATAGATGTGATATTATTTTAGCGGTCTTATCACCCTCTCGCCCCCAAAAGGATCCGTAAGAACAAAATTAAATGTAGTACATTGACAAATAAACGTTCTATATAAAAGGTAGATGAACCTAAATATGACGTAATAATTGATATCTATTGTTAGTTTGATACGTAACTTCTATACAAAAATTATAAATGGATATACATGTTTTATGCCTTTGCATTATAAGGTAAATAATGAATACTCTATGAGTAGTAATAGGCAGCTCCATAGTGCGCCATTATAAATTAACCGCTACTGATTACGTCATTAGAATGCTGGCTTCTGATTGGTCAAATCAAATGGCGCTATGGCGTCGCCTGTGACGTAATGGCAATATGGAGTAAGAGACAATCGTTGAGCTTGGATGCGTGTCTATGACCGGAAGTAGAAGGTTGTGGGGGCGGCCACCTTGATAACAAGCTAATGAGAGCCTTCGTTACAAGAGGTCGCAGTCACGAGAGGTCAACGGATAAAACTAGAAGTTTGGTTTTTCCAGTTTCCGGACTGTGAGTGAATCTGTTTTTAGAACCGAAACTTTGGGTTGTACCTGGTTTGTGAAATCAGCAGTAGGTGTCGCCACAGTCGGTGAGAGTCCTGTATCAAGTGCGCAAGTGCGAGAAGCGGTAGGCCGAGCTCGTAACCGTGAGTCAAGCTTGAACATGTTATCCTTGTACTAAGACTTGTACAGTTACGAGTATGTACAAAGGGATATCACTCTGTATAGCCTGTATGAGTAGGAAAAAAAGGAGATCACTCTGTATAGCCTGTAGGGGTGGGACAAAGGGGAGATCACTCTGTATAGACTGTATAGGTGGAACAAAGTGAGATCAATGTGTATAGACTATAGGTGAAACATCAATGTATAGACTCTATAGCTGAAACATCACTCTGTATAGACTGTATAGGTGGAACAAAGAGGAGATCACTCTGTATAGACTAAAGGGATGGGACAAAAGGGGAGATTACTTTATATCGGCTGTATGCACTAAACCAGAGAGGGAGGGTGGATAGTGAAACAGGAAGGGTAATGAGGGAAGCCATCTTGGCTATGGAATCATGGGATATCTATTTTTTCAGGGACTGAATAATCTAACGACAGGAGAGAAAACCATAGAACTTGAAAGTGTGTAAGGTACTTAAAGTTTACAAAAGTGATAAAGTGTGTGTGTGTGTGTGTGTGTGTGTGTGTGTGTGTGTGTGTGTGTGTGTGTGTGTGTGTGTGTGTGTGTGTGTGTGTGTGTGTGTGTGTGTGTGTGCCGTTCTCAAGCTTTGCCAAAGTGATCATGTGAGTGTACCGTTCTTATTTTTCAAAGTTTGCAACGTGTGCAACGTTCTAAGTTATGAAGTCTCAAAGTGACACAAGTGACAAAGTGACACAAGTAACAAAGTTGTGAAGTATGGAGTTGTTCACTTACACCATTTCAACAAGTATCAATGTTCAGACAGTGAAAACAGTATCTGTATTATTTTATATTATTTCTTGTACTTCTGCATATAAAATAAAAAATTGAAACATTCATCCAGAGGAATTTTTCTGACGATGTTGACTCTTCGAGCTTCGGATGCCAAATGAGCTCTCAGTAGTCTAACTGAACTTATTCTCAAGTTTTTTTTAAAGTTACTAATTTTAGAATTGACTAGTTTGAATTTCTATCTAATAAAATTTTATCGATCAAGTAAAAGAACTAGTGAATGTTCACATTCACTTATTATAGTTTAGATTTACCACTACAGTATAATACAACACATACAAAAAACTGCATACTTTCAGTTAAGGTTTCTTTTCGAATAAGATGAGTGGCCCTTAAGAGGGCCGTTGGTTTTCAGGTTAAAGACCCTGTGCTTTACAGACAAAGGCAACAGACCATCTTCAGCCTTCTGGCATCAGCTTTTTTGCTCAGCTACACGCAGTGACGTACCATCTTAATAATCCAGCCTTCTGTCGATCATAGAACTTCCACTCCTGGGACGCCATCTTCAGTTTCTTTAGGATATACCAGGGTTTCAGCCTCCAGGAAAGTACTACGTTCATCATATTTGTTAAATTTTGTGTCTTCTGAAACGAATTGCGGTGAAAACAGACGCTCACAGCTTTTTATATGACCAGTACAGCACACACGTCGTACTCCGTCTCATCAACTTTGACCTCTTTGATGATTGGCGATAGAGAGCTGAGTGAATCTATTTTAGAACCGAAAGTTTAGGTTTTAGGGTATTCCTCTGATCGCATGATATAGCTTTAGCTAAATAAACGTTGTTTGAACTCTTATTTTACTCAGATATTGAAATTTACTGTTTGTACATGTTTCATAAGGTAAAAACTAGACCTATGTAATAAAAATTCAAACACTCACCCATGCTAGCAGTGGTTTTCTATTAATTGTAATGATGTTCGGATCTCAAATGAGCACTCAGAGGCCTAACTGAGCCTATTTTAGTTTTTTTAAAGTCATATGATTTACTTTTTTGTTCTGAGATATTTTATATTTTAATGCAAGGACAATTATCTAGACCCTATCTAATAAAAAATAAAACACTCATTCATGCTGCCTCCTGGTAGTGGTTTTCTTATCATTATGATGTTAACACCACGGGATCTCAAATGAGTTTTCACAAGCTTAACTGGACCTCTCTCTAGTCACGTAACTTACTATATTAGACTTTAATCTAATCAAGTGAATACTTCAGTCATAACAAAAAACAAATGATATAAAACGTTTAATGTTGAACGAATATACACTGATACAGTAACGAGTAGCATCCTAACGATTGTCATTCTATTTTACATAAGTAAACACACCCGAGTCGTTCGATGTCGAATGAGTTTATTAAGTACACTATTCTGTGTATTAATGTATTAAAAATGCCTCAAGAGTACGCGTTTTTATCTTTACAAGATCAAAATCTGATCGTGACTGGCATTACAAAATGGCGAGACCTACCATCCTGCAAGAAAAGTACTGTCAGCTGAAGCCACACTAGTGCCATCAGCTGACATGCCTAAGCGAATTTCAACTCTAAATCGTTTCAGACTTATGATCTAAATGAAGTTCGCACACGAAGTATCAGCTGACATGCCTAAGCGAATTTCAACTCTAAATTGTTTCAGACTTATGATCTAAATGAAGTTCGCACACGAAGAAGCGTTTAGTAGCTACAATATTTTAAAATTGCTGCTACAGAATAATACAAAATACATAAAACCTGCATACTTTTAGTTAAGGTTTCTTTTCTAGTGAGATGGGTGGACCTTAAAGGGACCGTTGATTGCTCCGAAAAGCTGAATAAGGGAGAGTCTAGTATTTGTCGAGTAGACGTCGCTAACGACGAACTTCTCATTCTTTCTCTATCATCAGTCGATTTATCTATGCCTTGTGTTGTCAAAGATTTACTAATGCTTCCTGGGCTAGTACATATTGTACAGGTGTTGAAAGTGGAGGCTCAGGTCTAGGTGGTCCCTGGTGTTGTGTAGTAGGTGAAGATGGTCTAGTAGGTAATGATGGGGTCCGTACCCAGAATCTATTGGCCTGTGTCGCCTTACTACAATACGTGTCCTCCGTGTCAGAATGATTCTCGTGTTTCTCTCTTCAGGTTGCATATCATCGGATGAGTTATCCATGATGAACTAATACCTAGATTCAGACAGTACTAACTTATATATAGAGTTTATGACGTACGCTGTGTACTCTGTGCTTTCTTGTGATGTGAGCCCAAGATACCAAACAAGTCTAATAATCCCTGAATGGCATCTTTCTACTCTCTCTTATCCTTTTTTTTCTCCATTTCCCCATCTCTCTCTTTATCTCTCTCACGTTTCCCACATTTTCTTTCTTTCACTCCTGTTCTGATTATTTATATTATTTGTCTTTGGTTTTACACATAAACAAGAAGAAGAAGAAGAAGAAGAAGAAGAAGAAGAAGAAGAAGAAGAAGAAGAAGAAGAAGAAGAAGAAGAAGAAGAAGAAGAAGAAGAAAAAGAAGAAGAAGAAGAAAGAATGATAATTACATCAGGTTTATAGATTCTTGTCATTTCTTGTCATTTCTTTTAGCTTCGTTACCCAAAGCTTTTGGATTGACTGAACTCAAGAAAGGATACTTTCCGCATTTGTTCAATACAGAAGCTAATGCTGATTACATAGGGTATATCTCCAAACTATGTATTACAACCCAGAAGGTATGAAACCTGATGTCCGTCGTGATTTTGAAGAGTGGTATCAAGACCAAATTCGAAAGGATGAATTTTTTTCATTTGGAACCAGAATTAGAAGAATATTGTGAATCGGACGTGACTATTTTGCGACAGGCTTGTATGCATTTTCAAAGCATGTGTTTGAAATTAGCCGATGTGGATCCATTTGGTGAATCGATTACGTTTGCCAGTACGGGAAATATAGCATATTGTCGCAATCATATACAAAAATTGCTATCATACATCCACGGGGATATCCTTCGGCACGACAGTATTCCACCCTAGCATTACGCTGGTTGAGTTAGAAAGAACATCAAACTGGTCAAACGATTAGACATGCTCATCATGGAGGCGAAGTCCAAGTAGGATCTTATCGAGTGGGTGGTTATCATGAAGACTCTCGGACCATTTACGAGTTTCATGGCTGTTTTTGGCACGGATGTCCCTTGTGTTTTCCTAACTTACAGCAAGAGAAACACCCGTTTCAACCCTCTTTGACGTGTGAAGAAGTGTATCAAAAGTCCTTAGAGAGAGATCAGTATTTGCATCAATACTATCAAGTAGAAACGTTGTGGGAACATGACTATCGTCAAAGGTACGAGACGGATCCAGAGTTTCAACATTTTATTGATAAAACGTATGGGGATTTCCCCGACCCGTTAGTTCCTAAAGATGCTTTATTTGGAGGTCAAACAAATGAAAGGAGGCATTCGTTACGTGGATGTATGTTCTTTGTACCCGTTTGTCTTGAAACATGGGGACTTTTTCAATTGGACACCCAGACGTGATTACTCATGATTTCAAAAGTCTACGTCAATATTTTGGACTGGTACAATATCGAGTTATTCCTCCTCGTCAGCTGTTTCATCCCGTGTTACCTTATCGGATTGCAGGAGGAAAATTATTTTTTCCTTTATGCTATACTATTGCTCATCAAGGAATCGAACAGTAGTTGGGTATTAGTTAATGATGCTCTCATACGAATCAAGAGCGAAGTTTGTTAGGTACATGGACGACGTGCGAATTGAAAAAGGTATAGAGAAAGGTTATGTAATAGATCGTATCTTTGAAGTATGGAATTTCCCTGATCAGTCCAATACTTTATTTTAGCTATAGTGCTCAGTTTCTCCAGATTAAACAACAGGCTAGTGATTCTCTTGCTCCCTGTCCAACAGTCGAAGATCGTCGTCAGTACCTAAAATAGATTGGAAAGAGAGAACAACTGATCATACGAGATGCAAAGAACAATCCTATCTTACGTACCATTTATAAACTGTTTCTGAATTGTTTGTGGGGTAAATTTGCTCAACGGACTAATTACCTCAGACACAGTATGTGGAGAGTAACGAAGCATTACAACTGTTGCTTTAAGATGACACTCGTGATATATTACATTTAGAACTGATTCAAAATGACGAAGGCCGTGATGAGCTAGACATGTTACTGGTGAATTCGAAACCGAAGGATGACTTTGATGAACCAAATGGTTTTAGCAATGTAGTACTAGCAGCCTTTACTACGTCTTTAGCACGGTTACATCTCTATGACACCCTAGAACGTTTGAGAGAACATGTGTTATATTTTGATACAGACAGTATCATTTATCAACACGATCCACAGCAGTGGAATCCCTCTATAATGAACACTTTAGGAGGATGGACAGACGAATTAGATGGTGATTCTATCTTATCCTTTGTCTCCGGAGGTCCTAAAAATTATGCGTACAAGACTTGTCAGGACAAAACGGTGTGTAAAGTCAAAGGAATCACGTTTGATAGTCGTACCACTTCTGCGGCCAAATTAGATACAATGAAACAGTTGTTACGTGGTCAACAAAAGAAAGTGCTTGTATCGTACCCTCATATGATCATGCGAACGAAACAGCATAAAGTCAAAACACAGGCGATGACTAAAGAAGTGCGTGTCGTGTATGATTAGAGACATCGCATTGAAAACTTTTGTACTTTATTGAAAAAGTAAACTATGAAACTTTACTTTGATGTTGTTGTTGTTGTTGTTGTTGTTGTTGTTCTTGATATAAAACAGAAGGAAGTGAGGGGTAGGAGTTCGGGTAGGAGTTCATTGATACAGTTTGATCTCAAGTACACGTACCATGGCTACTGTCGATTCTAAAGATCATGGTAGTTTTTACATGATTTTAACTAACGATACTAGTTTAACAATTTATTCTGATAATTCCTTAACAGAATTCAAAACTCATTTACTTCAAACTTTAAGTATGATGGATAGTGAGTGGGAAGAAGCTTTGAGTGAATTGATCGTTCCCAACTTAATATAATCGGTAGAATCAAATGATAATTACATAGATGTCCTGATTCCTGTTCACGTTCCTTTGGAATCAGTCGTGACACCTAAAGATACCCGGGACCCCTCTAAGTATCCCAAGAAAAAGGAAATGAAATATCGTCAACATGTACTTTTTACTATAGAATTGATTAAGAAACACGTCTCGTTAGATGATCCCCAATTTGACCATCGCATCTCTAAAACTGATACAAAGTCGGGGATCGCTTTTGTAGGAAGCATTTGGAGACTTAAATTTCGTTCGGGGTTTTATGCGTCTCCTGCTGCTTTAATAGAAGGGGTGAGAGTCGGGTTTTCTAGAGCCTTTCAATATGTCATTGATGGTACAGAAGAACTCTCTCCGAAAAATACTATTCAATTCAGGTATGACTCAGCTTTAGATATATTAAAATTTCAGATACCAAAGTATAAATCAATAGAATGTCCAGGTCACAGATACAAATCCGGCAAAAACGGACAAACACGGACCTCTGGAAACCAAGAGGTGGGATCAGGTGCCATGGAGGAGTAAGCATCCCCTGTCGACCGGCCACACCCGCCGTGTGTCCACAGCCAAGTCCAACAAAACAGATCAAATTTGTGATTGAGTTTAAAGGCCGATCCATCTATTCCGTTACCTTTTTAATACGTTTTCCAAGTCTACTAGGTTCTAAGCTCGGCTTTGAAACCATTGACCTGAATGAGGAAATGACTAAATGGATTGATGTCACACACATGCCACGGTATCCATCCGATTTAAATATTGGTATGAACGGTATCTATGTCTACAGTAACATTGCCGAAAGTCAAATTGTAGGTTCACAATCGTTACCGTTATTAGGTGTGGTCCTTTTTCAAATGGATCAATCGCTCAATCATCAACATTGGGAACCTTTACATTACAATTATATGCGTTTAAATAAAAAGCATTTTTATACCATTGAAATACAATTGAGAGATGACATGGGACGTAAAGTTCATTTTCTATGAGGAAAAGTGATTGTCAAACTTCATTTTCGTCGTGTAATTTAATTATAAAATGAAGTGCATCACAAGACTTTGGTCCGCTGATGACCGAGAGTCATCGTGTCAACATCTGGTATTGAACCTCTATCAATATGAAACCTACGAAAAAAGAAAATGAAATGAGAAAAGATGTGAGAAAAGAAGAGATAAAAAGACTAAAAAGACTAAAGGGCGGAAAGGGGAGAAACAGAGAAGAAGAGAAACAGAGAGAAAAAGTGAAACAGAGAAGAAGAAGAGAAACAAAGAGAAGAAGAAGAAGAAGAAGAAAAAAAAGGACAGAGAGACAGAATGGGGAAACGATGGAAGGACAGAGTCAGGAAAATACAGAAGCACAGGAAAAGACAGAAGGACAAAGAGATGGGGGAGAAGAAGAAGAACAGGGACAGAGAGTGAAAAGAAAGAGGGCACGTCCACGAAAAGTATCCATAAGTGAACAAAAGAACAAAGAGAAGAAGAAGAAGAACAGAGGGAAGGAGTGAAAAGAAATAGGGGACGACCATGAAAAGGAGAACAGGAAGAAATACCTCATAATATTTTAATGTTTATACGAAAATGGTTAAACGATTGTCGTCAGTCTCCCATGTACGATGACACTTTTCATTTACAATTAAATGATAATAATGGTAACCGAGCAGGTATGATGTATCATGTACATAAAGAACAACGACAACTAGCACGGGATCCTTTTGGCCATAGTGTAGACGTACCGAAGATACAATTTGTGTTTCAGGACAAAAAACGTAAAAAATATGAATGATTTTGGTCTGATCTAAAAATAAACTTTATGACCCTTATAAAAAGGGGTGGGAATCCACATCAGGGACAATTTACTCTCAGACACGATGGAAAGAACATCAAGTATGGAAACTTTATTTTCATCGACGAAGGATGCTAGTCAGACGGTCATGGATAGTGCTCCCATGAACCAAGACATGATGAATAGTGTACCACAAACCCATCGGGTAGAAGTGGACAGTGTACCGAGAGCCAACCTGATAGAAGTGACAAGGAGTCCACCTACAGAAAGGAGACAGTGTGTGAACACTTTTAAACTAAGACCTGCTACCGTCAGAGGGTTATCGTTACCTTTAGCCTTACCTAATTTTTGTACGTATGAATCCAGGTACCTGACGTTTAAAGATCATTGGCCAAAATATCTACCGGGACCTAAACAGACAGAATTAGCCAGAGCAGGATTTGTGTATTTAGGGCACATGGAATGGTCCGATAATGCTTATACAGAACATCGACGTTGATCTAAAGATTGTGCTTTCAGTCAACTGGTGATATAAAAAACAAAAAACCCTGTATCGAGCCTCCCTTCTGGGGACAAACAAGTGCCTGACGTGAACGAGTCTAAATATAGAATAAGAAGAATGGGTATAAAGTAAAGTGAAGTTTAGTCACCGAACATCGTTTGAATCAGTCATCAACATGAGTTATCCAGGATTGCCTCAGACGCACCCTAATTATTCACCTAATTGTACACCGTATATAGAAGAGGCAGATGATTTTGATGAAGTTCTCAAAACTTTAGACCAGTTGGATGAAAAACAATAAAATGATGCGGCCAAGGGAATTTTACGTGATGCCTTCCTATCATTATTACAGAAAATGAGGGAAGAACTCACGACCATTACAGCTAGTCTGGAAGAATTGAAGAATAAACTACAACCAGAAGTCAGAACATCGTATATGGGCTACGAATATAAGCCTTCCCCACAGACTCATCCTTGTTTCATTTGTGGTGAAATTGGACATTAGTCTCCTAGATGTCCTAAGAATAACGGAACGGCAACAACAACAACATCGACAACATCAGTAAGAGTAGAACCTGAGAACAAAGTAGAAAATCGATCTCGTCGGACCAATGTTATAAATGTCATCAGTCAGGTCATTTGGGCTTATGAATGTCCCGAACAGACTTCAACAGGAGCCAAACGTAAATTTAACTTGATGCTCAAGAAGGGAGGAAAACCCACCAAGAAAGTGAAAGTGGAAACCGAACAGCAGTGATTTTTGTACTGTTATCATGTAAATACGTTTACTGTCACAGCGTCAAGGAATCCGAACCGACCAATGTAGGACAAAAAACGTTCTTTTGCTCTGTGCTCTATGGGCATGATCAACCGTAGTAGTGGTACAAAGTGACAAAAGTTTATTTGCGTGATTCAAAAAAATTTTTTTAGCGGGGCATTAAACTTATCAAAAATTGAACTGGTGTTTGTGTATTATGTCTGGGTGTAAGGTGTACACTTAGAGTTTAGAGTACACTTAGAGTTTAAACCTAGTATCTACAAGGTAGACACAAAGGTACTGATCTGGTGCAAAACACCATTGACAAAACTATGAGTATGACTAGAAGGATACCAAGAGTAATAGTGTAACACTTAGAGTAAAAGAGATACAGAGAGAGAGAGATGAGAGAGAGAGAGAGAGAGAGAGAGAGGAGAGAGAGAGAGAGAGCGATGAGAGAGAGAGAGAGAGAGAGAGAGAGAGAGAGAGAGTGAGAGAGAGAGAGAGAGAGAATAAGGGTATACAAAGGATCTATGTTTTATTGTTGAGACTATAGAACTGCTCTAATCAGTCATATGTTTCTTTTCGTTAAAGTTAGGTGGCCCTGAAAAGGGTCGTTTGTGTTTTAGGCTTTATATGCAATGGCATAAAAAGCATTTTGTCCGTTTGCTCTTTCTCTTTTTCTTTTTTTCAAACTTCACGAGCTCTATCCATTCATCGATGTTCGTTAGCCATCACACCTTTCTTCCCACTCTATCGGCACACACTATCCATTCTTCTTTTTCTTTTACTTCATCCCACATGTTTACGCATTCATCCATGATCAAGAAATGACTAGACTCTTAGACATACTCAGCAGGTAGTGACGTCACACAGCGCGCGTGCGTTTCTTTTCCTTCTTGTTGAACATCGTTTAGTGAAAAACAAAAAACCAAAATGGAGAGTATCTATACAGAAGCTATTCACAAAATTATTTCACAATAATGACCACGGTGCAGTGTGATCGTTACTATCAGAGTCTACTGATGCAATTCAATCAAGGATGGAGGCAACTGAAACAATATCAAATCTCACAGAAAGTCAGGGATCAACTCGACCGGCAGTACCGACAGTGCTTAGACCATCTGTCAGCTCAGTATGTTTGTACTAGAAAACAGATTAGAGCTAGTTTTCGTCAACTACAGATACCGAACATCATGACTATCAAGAGGAAGACAGATGATCTACTGGAAGCAGAACGACGTTTACCTCTGAAAAAGAGAAGATGTTACGTCAATATTAGTAACCTATCCAACGGCCCTTTTTAGGGCCACCCATCTCATTAGAAAAGTATTCTAAACTGTACTGAGATATGCTACATCTACTAAGTACTCTATAAAACACTCCTTCTCATAAACCCTATAACTCATTTTATTGTAAACACTGCACATTCAGTTTAAGGCTTCTTTTCGTAAGATATGTGGTCCTGAAAAGGACCGTTGTTTTTGTAATATCTGCCATGATTCATGAACAAATTCTCTTGTTCAACGGCAAACACTTCTCGTCCATCTGCTTACGTTTTCTCTCTTCTCTACCAAACTGCAAAACAGAATTGAGAAGTACACTTCGTCTCAGGTGAACATCTTCTTTTCCCTGATGAAAGTTCATATTAAACTTTCGTAATTTCTCTTTAGTATCACGAATAATCTGACTGGTATCCTATACCTGCACAGGTTCGTTTAGCACAGGTTCGTTTTCTTGTTCCATAGTGAACTCCATAGTATACTCCATGTTTAACTTTTTTTATTTTTTATCACTCTTAGACTGATTTCTCCTTAGCGTCTATCACTCTTTGCTTTTTCATTGGTGGAATCACGTTGCCAACGACGGATAGATAATGATCAAAGAGGTCAAAGTTGACGAGACGGAGTACGTCGCGTGCGCTATTACTGCTCATATAAAAAGCCGTGTGCGTCTCATTTCAATGCGATTCGATTCAGAAGACACAAGATGGTGAAGCCAACTTCAATAAGTCAAACCATGTTTTTTCTAGACAGCGAGATATTTTTGGTTCATTAACCCAAATACATCACATAGAAACTGAAGAGAGTGAGAATATTTGGAGTGGCAGAAGGCTGGATTGGAGAAGTTTTGGCATGCCGCTGAGAACAGAAGAGCTGCAGCCAGAAGGCAAAAGATGGTATGCTGCTGCTGCCTGTAAGGGTTTTAACAACCCATTAACCAACGGTCCTTTTAAGGGCCACCAAACATACACATATAACTGAAAGTATGCAGTTTTTTGTATGTGTTGTGTTATACTGTAGTGGTAATTCTAACCTATACGTGAACATTCATTAGCTCTTTTACTCGATCGATAAAATTTTATTAGATTGAAATTCTAAAAATAGTAACTTTAAAAAACTTGAGATTTGGCATCCAAAGCTCAAAGAGTCAACATCGTCAGAAAAAATCCTCTGGGTGAGTGTTTCAATTTTTTATTAAAGAAGTACAAAACGCTATAAAATAATACTTAGACATTTTACTTAATATAAACACAGACGGGAAATTAGCAACTAAGCTATACGATAAACGCGACGATTTCGGCTTTCCCATCGTAAAATTTCCACATTTAAGTAGTAATATCCCTGTCACCCGCATATGGAGTTTATATTTCACAAATGATCCGATATGCCAGGGCGTGCACAACATATGAAGATTTTCATATACAGAGGTAAACTACTCACTGAAACAAATTATTGACACAGGGATATCGAAAACCCGCGTTTTAATGTCCAACGTTCCCGCAAAATTTACGGTCGGTATAATAGTCTGTTTTGCGACTACTCTGTTTCACTAAGTGAAATGTTGAGTTGCCTTTTCGTTGGCGGTTGTTGAGACGTCTGTACCAATTGTGACGAGAATACACTCCTCACGTGTTTCATTGGACTTGACTGTGGACTCACGGGCGGGTGTGACCGGTCGACAGGGGATGCTTACTCCTCCATGGCACCTGATCCCACCTCTTTGTTTCCAGAGGTCCGTGTTTGTCCATTTTTACCGGATTTGTATCTATGTCGTGGACATTCTATTGATTTATACTTTGGTATCTAAAATTTTTATACAGATACTGTTTTCACTGTCTGAACTTTGATACTTGTTGAAACGATGTAAGTGAACAATTTCATACTTCACAATTTTGTCATATGTCACTTTGTCACTAATTGTGTCACTTGTGTCACTTTGAGACTTCATAATTTAGAACGTTGCACACGTTGCAATTTTTGAAACATAAAAACGGTACACACTTGATCACTTTTGCAAACTTTGAGAATGACACACACACACTTGATCACTTGGCAAATTTTGAGAAAGTTACACACTTTGATGTTCAATGTATCTCTCTCCTGTCGTGAGATTAGTCAGTCTCTGAATAACCAGTTATCCCATGATTCCATAGCCAAGATGGCTACCTTCCCTATACTTCCTGTTTCACTTCCCACCCTCCCTCTCTGGTTTAGTGCATACAGTCCATATATTTATCTCCCTTTTGTTCCATCCCTATAGTCTATACAGAATAATCTCCCTTTGTTCCACCTATAGTCTAAACAGTGATGTTTAACCTATGGAGTCTATACTTTGATGTTTCACCTGGTATTTCGGTACCAGCTGTTCATCTTATACTAAAGTAATATTTGGCACTGTTAACACCATTTAAATTCTAAAATTTTTCTAAAGCTAAGATAGTCATTTTTTACAGTGGTTACTCTTAGACGGATTTTGGCTATACCTTAAGGAGATATTATTTGGCCTCGTATGATACCATTTTATCTTTAGAAAAAATCACATACTTTTCAAATTGGAGCTCAACCGATGAAGTCTAATTGACAGAAACGATATCGTCTTGAGCATTGTAACTTTGGTATTATGTTTATAATATATATAGTCTATGCACAGTGATCTCCCCTTTGTTCCACCTATACAGTCTGTATGGAGTAATCTCCCTTTTGTCCTACTCATACAGGCTAAACAGTGTGATGTCCCCTTTGTCTCATCTATAGTCTATATAGAGTGATCTCCCCTTTGTCCCATCCCTACAGGCTATACCGAGTGATCTCCCATTGTTCCACCTATAGAGTCTATAGATAGTGATCTCCCTTTGTACATACTCATTAACTCTATGAGTACAAGGATAACATGTTCAAGCTTGACTCACAGTTACGAGCTTGGCCTATCGCTTCTCGTGCTTGTGCACTTGATACAGGACTCTCAACGACTGTGGTGACACCTACTACTGATTTCACTCCAACCTGGGAAAAAACCCCCAAAATAGATTCACTCTCAGCCCAAAACTGGAAAAACCCAACTTCTAGTTTTAGCTGTTGACTTCTCGTGAACTCACGTGACCCTGACCTCTTGTAACGAAGGCTCTCATTTGCCTCAAGATGGCTGCCCCCACAACCTTTCACTTCCGGTCATAGACACTCCTCCAAACTCAATGATTGGCTCTTTCTCCTTATTGCCATGACAACATGTCACATTCCGGTTATGACGTCACAGGCAGCTCCATAAAGAGGTGTTACATTGTACTTTCTGGGGAAAAAAAACAAACTAGATCACCATTCCGCAACCTGACAAACAACAGGCAATATATATGTACAAATCTCAACATCTATGTTCCATCCTCCGTTGTTCTTCAAAATACAAACATGTAGTTATTCATGTCGTCAGCGAAGGTTCAGATTTCTAGTGTACAAAAGGAGGAATAAATGTGGGGGGAAATAGGCCTAGCATGTTATTTACGCAGGGTTGGTGTCTTTCAGGCCACCTATTAGGCCTATTTATGTTTCTACTCGTATGAGTAATTTTATGTTTTATGAATTGTGTAAGGAATATAATTGGTGTTGTTGACATGACCCACTGGCACACAAACTTTCCATTCCGGCCTAGATTTATACAAATTCTTATGAAAACTTCAAAAGGGGTAAAACACATTTAATGACACCTTCATCAATCATTCAGTAGTAGACCCAAAACATGAAGAGAATTGGGAACGTGATCTTAATTTTTATCCTGAGCCAGTTTGGTGGCAAAAACAAAAAATAACCTAGTCAATTTGTTTACTGATATAAAAATTTAAGATGGTTTCATTACAGAATTGTTCATCGAATTATTGGTACAAATTCTTTTTTTATATAGAATAAATATGGCAGACTCAAATGTTTGCAGCTTCTGTAAGGAACATTCTGAAACTATAGTTCACTTATTTTGGTCTTGTCCTATAATAACACAAATTTGGATTTTAACTTCAACCTGGATGAAAAACCAGCTAGAAATAGATTTCAACTTAAATTGTACTGATGTTATTCTGGGTAAAATGTCAAAATCTAACATACCAATCAACTTGATTATATTTGTTAAAAAATATATTAACAAACAAAAGTATAATAAATTGCATTCCTATTTTAACGGTGCTAAAAAGTACATAGAATATTACATCCGGACAAACAAATATAACTGTATGAAAAATTTGAAGCATGAAGTGTTTGATAAAAAATGGGGAAATTTCGGTAATTTAATTATTGAATGATTTCATTTTAATATTGTTCCTTAACAATATTACCAGTAAATATATATTTTTTTTGTGTGTGTGCGTGAAAATACAACTCGAAGGTTTATGCATTTGTGTACCAAAGATCTCTCTCTCTCTCTCTTTTTTTTTTTTCTCTTTTCCTTTCTTTCCTATGTATATGTTCCTATCTCTATGTGTGTATATTTTTGTGTTTGGCATTTGGTAAAATATATGATATTCCCGTACTCCCTAGCCAGGTGGAGTTGTAGGGGTTGATGTGAAAAACCTGGCCGAATGCCATAATAAAATAAAAAAAAAAAAATAAAAAAAATAAAAAAATAAAAAAATTTATGTCCAAACATATAAGTTTGATTCTGTAGTATCTTTAATTTCCAGTTAACTGGGATATACCGCATTCACAGAAGTTTAAAAATTGTCATTGTTAATCGTCGTTATAGCTAAACGTAAAATTAAAGACCTCAGATAGCTTTTTCTCGTTCTGTTTCACAAGCGCCTGAATGTCCATTTCATATAAATAAAGGAACAAATCTTAGTGTTTTCCTACAATATCAAAATCATGAAAAAAAACATGTTTCATAATTTTTATATATATATATATATATATATATATAGACAAAAACAAATGTCAAATTTATATAATTTTATTCACCACATTTTTCCTTCTATATGTGAATATGCATTGTACATAATAATGTAATGATAGACTCTGCATTTTACACAATTAAACATGATTATATCTAGAACTACATACATATCCAACGACTCACATACCTCTACAAATCACCATGGTTAACCTCAAACACTAAACACACATTACTTAGATATGTCATCATTTTACATATAAATATACTTTATTACAAAAATTCTGATATTTCATTTTGGTTATACAGCATTTATCACCACAGAACAAACTGTTTTTATCTTCCACAGTGATGAGATAGTAAGAATATCAAACTCAAAAATAAGATGCTTAACCCATCATGACTCGTGGTCAAATTTGGACTTACCCATTTCAAAGAATGGTAGAGCTTACTTTCATAATTCCAGAGTACATGATTTAAAATCTAAATTATATAATATTTTTACATGCAAAATGAACTACCGGTAGTTCTAACCTGAATTATAGCAGTAAACTATGTTATTTAATGATGTGAGCGAGTCTAAACGTGATCACAGGGGTTGATGAGTTGATTAATTTATGATAAAGTATTAAACAGTTGGATGTGTCTGTTTTTATCAAAAGGGCTAAGGATATGTCACCAATTACATTGAATCAGTATTCCCTTCCCCACCAGTAAAAATTAGACCATGTGAAAGTGTTGACCCCTCCGGAGGCCAGAAAAAAAAATCATGTTTTATTTCTCTCAACATTTTAGCAATATTGATATTTATGACTGATTAACCTATAATTAATAAATAACTTATCCCACCTGGCAATACCTTTACAATTTTGTACTGTCTGGTACATGTATTATTTATTGGTGTACTAGTAATTTTATTATCAAAAAGCTTGTGGTGTACCTTACATGAAGAAATGGAAAAGAAAAGAAAATGGTTTGGATTATTTTTGCAATGGACAATAAATCCCTGAATTCCCTATAAAGTATAAGCATATCAAACTAAGGCCTGGATCACATTATGCACATTTTATAAATTGTTTATACTGTTTTCAATTTGTTGTCAGTAAAACTGTCTGTAGTCACAATTCTATAAACCCATAGTTGTGGTCCCACAATCACCAAATATACTTAGTATTCAAGCTCAACTAACTTTCCATGATTAAAAAAATAACACTTTAAATTTATGGTGCAACTGGACTGGATATATTTGTATATTGTTGGCATACAATTGTAAATAATGATGGTAATTACTGTTCATTTGAAGAAAAATATGTAAAGATTGTTTGAGTACATACTTAAATTTTGAGTACCGTACTCAAGGTATATATTCAATTTTACGCTTTACTTAAAATCATTTATTGAATGATGAAAAGTAAAATTGTGTTTCCTAGTTTCCTATTCTGATTGTTCCAGAGTTTTACAAACGACTTTCAAGTCAAAAGTACTGAGTATTGAGTAAATGCCGACTTCGGGCACTGTTCAGACAATATGATAGTGACATACATATTAATAACTTTGTAACAGTTGAACAT
The DNA here is from genome assembly GCA_030159075.1 of Atrina japonica. Lineage (NCBI taxonomy): Eukaryota > Metazoa > Mollusca > Bivalvia > Pterioida > Pinnidae > Atrina > Atrina japonica. The sequence goes on along the minus strand of BROG01000343.1, from coordinate 184,459 downwards.
AATTAACAAAGATCTACAACTACTTTCAGATGAGTTCTAATTCCCTCCATAAATTTTTTACCCCTTTAATAATCAATATAAAATCCCTGGTGAATACATTAAAAGGCTAAAAATGAAGAAAATGTTACTTTCGAAAGATTTTGATAAACAATAATAAAATTGAGAAATACAGAAAATATTACTTTTGAAAGTTTTTAATAAATGTGGGGGGGGGGAAATTGCGATTTAACATTTGATGATTAGTTGTGAATGTAGCCACGTACGAAATGTCCAGATTTACTGTACTAGCATGAGTATGTAATTTGTAGACACATACATTCAGTTAAACTAGCAAAGTGTGAACTTTATCAATATCAACTTTTAGGGTGTGGAACGTTTATCAATTATATCATGTATAAAAAAAAAACTCTCATGCTAAAAACTAAGTAATATATTTCATATACATGTATATTAACTTGCACACGCCTAAAGTCAAATTTAGACTTGTAAAAGTTTGGTCTACTGTCACAATATAGGGGTAAATAAATTCTTAAATGATTATTGCAAATTTTGGTATTTGTCTCATACATCCCTGAATACTGACAGTGGACTTTATCGTCAATTTAAAAGGGTAAGCCTTAAAGTGACTTCAGGGGTTGATAGGTTAAATCTACATCTATGTTGTCATGTGACATACAACTGACACTATGTATGACTTATTGCACCACAATAATATATAATACAACAGTAAAAAACTCAACCCCCCCCCCAACAAAAGACAAAAACAAACAAAATAAAAAATGCAAATAAAACTTGTAAAACAAATCTAATGTAATTGATAAACAAAGGATGACAGATGTACATTTATATCACAGCTATGCTGGTCAATGTACAACTTTAATTTCAATCAATTTCATATTTCAGTTTTTTACTCATTAATGGACTCTTCTATAAATCAATGACTTAGTCCAAATGTGTATTTAGGGGTGAATTAGTATTAAAAATACATCTATAAATGTCCTTGATCATAAAGTAAATAACATAAACACAGTCTGTGTGCAAGGTGTGAGAAAGGTAAAATAGAATCTGTTTCCAACTAGAATAGGAATTCAATATTTTCTGGCATCTTGGACAGGCATAACTATCATTTTTCAAGTCAGATTTTCTCTGTATCCTTGGAAGTACGATTCAAGCTTGGACAGGCATTACAATCATTTTATCAAGTCAGATTTTCTTAGTATCCTTGGGAGTACAGATTCAATCTTGGACAAGCATAATTACCATTTTTTCAAGTCCGATTTTCCCTGTATCCTTGGGAGTACAGGCATGCTGCACACAACTGGATGTTAACATTATTATACCATTCATATGCTGAAATATCACTCGGAATACACAAATGTGCATACTAGTGGGTGAGAGAAAAATAGTCATTTCCCCCTTCTATGACAGATAGGACAGAAAAATCTCAACCACTGAGGTCCCCTGGAAGCTAAACCATTAATAAAGATCTTAAGGGCTTAGAACTCAAACAAATATTGCCAAATCTTGGCCACAAGTTATATAATGGAAGGCTGCAAATGAACGGAGACCAAAACAATATGCTCTGATCTTTGTTTTCATCTAGTTTTGTGGTGTAGAAAATGTTACTAAATTTTTATGAATTAGAAATCAATAATAAAAATCATGATTACAAAATATGTAATATTTCTATAACAACCAAATTAAAACAGAATCTACCAATAATCTGCGTTTATCAGATCTTTTCATAACAAACTTAAATTGCTCTCTCTCTCTCTCTCACCTTAATTCTTAATTTAAAGGTAAATACAAGCTGAGTTTAATGTGGCAAAACTACTGGATATATAATCTTTGGATATGTTGTACATAAGTACAAAAAGGTCATCTGTATTTTGGGCTCATTCTTCTGATCATCTTAAAATGAGAAATCAACACCATAACATTTATGATGTCTTTCTTGTTAAAGTTTTGATATTTCAATAGATTATATGTCTTATATCATGTATAGCACTTTAGCAGTTCATTTTGTAAATTTAACTTCCAAAAATACTGGTACTGATGCAGTACACCTGAACCTCTATTACATTTAGTAATATTTACAAAAGCCAGATAGGATATTCCTGTACATATGTTCCAGCTTTAACATACCTGTACATATGTCCCAGATTTGAAATATTAAATATATTTTCTGTATTTAAATACCTATAAATATGTTCCAGATTTAATATTCCTGTATTTATGTTCCAGATTTGACATAATTTTATATATGTTCCAGATTTGACTTACCTATACATGTTCCATATTTGACATACCTGTACAGATGTTATAGATGTAACATACCTGCAGATATATTCCAGACTTGACATTTCTGTAGAAGTGTCCCCGATTTGATAAACCTGTACCTGAGTTCTAGATTTGACATACCTGTACAAATGTTTTAGATTTGATATTCTTTTACAAATGTTCAAGATGTGATAAACCTGTACATAGGTTCCAAATATGCCATACTTGTACATGTGTTCTATATTTAATATTTCTGTACATCTGTTTATGATGTTCCAGATTTGATACTCCTGTACACATGTATCATATAAGACATACCTGTATATATGTTCCTGGTTTGATATTTCTATATATATACACTAGATCTGATATTTTTGTACATTTATATGTTCAAGATTTGGCATTTGTACATTTTGATATTGAATCAATATACTTATACATGTACATTTGTTCCAGATTTAACTTCTTATACTTCAGTATGCATCCTAAATTTGATATACTTTCACAAATGTTCTGGATCTGAAACAATTTCATATATCATCTAATAAACTTATTCATATGTTCCAGATTTGACTTACTAGCATACATGGTATAGATCTGACAAGGCTACTTTCACTTTACAAACTATGCCTTATCACTTTTTATGTTTCTTCTGTTAGCACTTGATCACCTAATCTTTACTGTTCACTATCTCCGCGACCGATCAAATTCTTCAACAATGGCTACTAGTTTTTGTCTGGCTTTTCTATTTATGTGGTCTACAGAGTTAATCAATGCCAGCAGCTGTTTACTGGAATACTCCTGAAATTACAAGATGTGTTCCTTATTTACACAAATGCCCCAAAGTGTTCCTTTTGAATTTCCTTCTCATTCAAATTCTGATATTTTTTTCAAATTTTTTCAAGATATACAAGTAAAACCTTTATAATTATCAAATGAAGTCTTGTTCTCTTTAACTTTACCATAAAATTATTAATTAAGAAGCATGAAGTGACAGAATGGTAGACACATAGTTCCATGGCTAATAATGTGTTTGTTCCCCACCCCCTGGGAGAATTTTTAAAGTTATAATTTTCTGAAAGCATATCAGAAATGCAACAAAATAAGACATGTAAGCACTCAGTGTTCTGTTTTATGAAAGGTCCCAAGTCCTCAATCCTAGGTCTTAGTCCTAATTGACATGGGACTGACCAATCAGCAATGTGTTGCCATGGTATTTAGGACTAAAAGTTAGGATTTAGGACTTATGACCTTTGGTTAAACAGGCCCAAGGTTGTTAGGGCATTCAAGAGTTTTGGGGTAAAACAATTCAAATTAACTTTAAAGTTCTCCCGAAGGGACAGGGGTTACTTCTAGGTCAAAGACTAACACTTTAGATAATGTAGAACCAGAATATTTCGTTATCGTTTTAATTTCATTCTTTCTGTTGATTTCATTTAACATCGAAATTAAAATCTTGCCAAAATTTTACATATATTACATCCAGTAATATTATTATTAATAGTTTCCCTTCAAAACATGTTATTTTATTTCAACGATATTTAATTTCAATGAAAAAGTTTAATTTTTGAAAGAACAAAATTCTAACCACACAAAAATTCTGATTCCACAGTAATATTTTCTCTACCTTCAGACGAGGGGGGGGGTATGTACCTGTTATTGCCTGTTTAGGTAGGTGTTATGCTCTCATAGAGAGTCTTTGGATAACAAAAATGGGTAAGCATAGAAGCAACCTAAACAAGCACTGATATGTTAAGTGCATCACATGACTAACTGGTTAAAGCATTTCATTCAAATCCATAATATTTCACATTTCTAGTCAGCAGGGATTCGAAACTTTCGGAATCTAAGTTGATTCTGTGAAGATGATTGCAAAAGGAAAGCAGTCTTTTCCCAGGTACAATGTAACCAGGTCAGCATCTGGCCATTAAAAATTGGCCACCACCATATAGCCAAAGTATGGCAAAAAATAATAATAATTATAAATAAATAAACAAAAGGCTCATGGGCCACATCGCTCACCTGAACTGTGTTGGTAACGTACAAACATGTGAATCTCAATTTACAAATTATTATAACACTCCTTCAATTCCTTTTGAAAGAAGGAGACTTAAAAATGATTGAAAATGACAAGCCCAATTTATTCCAAAAACAGGAAATTGAATCAAGCATCAATGGAAATGACTAAGATGCAATTAGTTTTTCATCCATGCAGCAGTTCTGGAGAAGATTTTCAAAGAGAGGCACCCTGAGGCCTCTTTTGAAGAAGACGCTGATAGAGTGAAAAATTATCCCCACCCCCATCCAAACCCACCCCCCACCCCTTCAAAACACAGGTAAAACACATAAAGTGAATGTATCATAATAAATAAATGGATAGAAAATCGAAGAAACCACACAAAAATGAATAAAATTACAGAGTCTAAAAAGACATTGAAAATGTGTAAAAAATTTATTTTCCCATTTATATGAAATTAATAAACTTGAATTATACATCTATGTAGATCACTAAGATATAATTAGTTTTTCAATCCATGCTGCAGTTCTGGAGGAGAAGATTTTTTAAACAGGGGTATGACTGGGGATCTCTTTTGCCCCACCCTGGATCCACCCCTGGGTTGATCGGACAGAAATGAACAAACTTAGTAGAGAACTTTGAATACTTGCTTCCTCTAAAGTTTCATCAAAATCCCTTCTGTGGTTTTGGAGAAGAAGTCGAAAATGTGAAAAGTTTAGAGACAGACAGACGGACAGACAGAAAGACGGTCTGAGAGATGGACGACGAATAACAGGCGAACAGCATTCATCTTATCAGTCTACAGAAATAAATGACAGTTTAAAACAGGTAGATCATCTTACTCTGTGTTCCTGTAACCATGTATCCATCTGGTTCTCTGGCAAGTAATATGCTTTGATGTAGCCTTCCACTAACTCCCTCTCTGGCACTGGTCTGAAATGAAAAACACAATCGTAATAATAATACATGATGTTTGAGAGTACTGTATACAATAAATGTAAACATACCCATTTACCCTGAAGACACATTTGGACTGACTATATATATATATATAGCCATTTTATATCATAGCCAATTTGGCCATAGTATTAAAATGGCCAATAACATTAACTCCAAACAACATATATATATATATATATATATATATATATATATATATATATATATATATATATAGTTCACCCCCGATATACCGCCACCTTTTGTTTTCCTGAATTTTGGCGGTATTACGAGTTTGACAATATATCGAGGTTCACTATTTTCAAAGTATGGTCGTTTTAATCTTGACATGTCTTTAATCCTTGTTGTATATCATATCCTGTTTACAACTCACTATCGTAAATTCAGATATTGTGTCTATTGTTTAAGCTTGGACTATTTGGCCATCCTATTAAAATGGCCAAAAATAAGTCATACAAAATATGTAGCAGTATCAATACATGTTTGACAGCTGGAAAATTTAGATTCGTTTCTAAAATCCGCACAGAAACATTTCTAATGTTAACTCTCATCATTTTTGTTTAGAAGAACTCTTTGGCAGATCTACTTGTAATTATTTCTTGACGAGTGGTAATTGCTGTGTAAACACACAACGTGTTGATTTTTTCCAATTCTCACTGAAGCGTGGCACTTATAAGCTGGTCCCTGTCTGACTTCTACACTTTGTTCATACAACTGGAACTAACAGTTTTATTCGCACTTGTTTTTTCATCTGGTCTGGCAACATTTTCAAGGGATTTAACATGCATAAATGGACATTTGTACCGGAGAATTGGCAGCGGATGGCGGGAGGGAATCATATGGGAGGAGATCCGTTCTTAAAGAAATAGCGGCGTTATGCAGATTTGGCATTATAATGGAAGGTGTTAAAATAGGGGTGACCTGTATATGTGTGTATGTATGTATGTGTATATATATATATATATATATATATATATATATATATATATATATATATATATATATATATATATATATATATATATATATTCACAACGCCGAAATAAACTCAACCAGTTTCATTATTATCATCAAGCAGTTGAAACTCAATGATAATAATGAAACCAGTTGAGTTTATTTCACTGTTGTGATTTTTTTATTTATCTAAGTACTTGTGTGAATCATTTATATCATAGATTTCATATTGTAAAACGAAATCAAATAAAGCTGGAAAACATCCGTCATTATGATGGAACAGTGACGTCATATTATGAATGAGGATACGTCATTGTGTGAAGTCATATGTGGAACATTTATAGCCAATATAAACACTGTCTAGACAATGGAGACTACTGCTGCAAATGTAAATATTAATGAAATGCCCACATCAATATTAATTGTCATTTTGTTGACATCTGAGATAAATAACTTCAGTGTTTTTTTACAGAAACATAAACATGCACACCACCATGCCACACATTGTACAGTACCTGACAGCAACAATCCCAATAGGTCATCTGAATGGCTTATGTGACCTTATACACCTTAATATTGCATCAGACTGGTCAGTTATGGTTATTCCTCTGAATCTACAGAATTGATACACAAATTGATTCGTCTACTTACTTTAAAACAACAATTGCATCAAGCTTCATCAGGAAATGCTGATAATCCAGCTGCATGAGAGCACGACCTTCATTACTGCATTTTTTAGCTGTGGCATAACTGCAAAAAAGAGATAAGAACACTTTAAGAGGAATATATGGCTACAGAGAAATAGAGAGAGAGTAGTTAAATAGGTACGTAGAATGGCAGACAAAGAGACAGACCAACAGATAGATAGATAGATAAATAGACAGATAGATAGACAGATAGATAAAGAGATAGATAGATAGATAGTTAGATAGTTAGATAGATAGATAGATAGACAGAGAGAAAAATAGACGGATAGATACTCTAATGTTTAGGGTGGAAGTACTGACAAAGCCTGCTTAAAATGACCAAAAAAGTATCGTTTGCCTCTACATGTGAACTTGGTTCGCTTTTCTTTGCAACTTTACTGCAACAGAATTCTGGTTCATTGAGGTAGTTAGACTTACCCTTCAACAAATGTCCTGTTTACCAGTCGGACACAGTGTTCCCAGACCGTGTCCTGTACAACCTTGGGTAGTGGAACTCTTCTGTTTACATCTATCAGTCGCTGATGCAAAAATTCGAAGTGCTGCAAAATACATATATAAAATGTACTGTAAATGACTTGTGATAACTTTTAATTGCATACTCATCTTCAGATCAGATATATTAGTGGGAATACAGCGCAATGTTGCTATACCAAAATTCACGAGACCATCCCAATTTCTTTGATATATCCAGAATTTGACATAACCAAATATTCCATTAAAATAGTTTTCAATCTTATTCACATCATCTCATAAGTTAATTATACAATAGAACCTGTCTTGAGAGACCACAGTTTTAGTCCTCTCGTCTTTGGATACCACATTTTCAAAACTGTTTTAGTAAATAAAACCTGTTTTAAGAGACCCCTTGTTTTGTAAGATCACATTTTAGTGGCAGATGGGGTGGTCTTTAAAGACAGGTTCCTCTGTAGTTACCTGTAAAGCAATATCCACATATCCATTATGCTGGGACATGATTTCCTTGACATCCCATTTGACACCTGCCATATGTTGAAATATGACGTCATAGTTTACAGCATATGCTGACACTGACCAATACACTGGCTTACGGAGTTCACTAGCCATGTTGACAGTCTAAAATACAAGATGTGCTTGTTAAACACAAATGCACCAAGTGTTGCCATAAATGTAATTCATAGTGAACATGAATATTTATACTGATCCTGATGTCCATCTGGAGAATTTAATTTGGGTTTTTGTTTGACGCCAAACTCAACAATTTTTCAGTTATATTGTGGCGGTCAGTTTTTAATGCTGGGGGAGAGAACCTGGTTACAATGTACTCGAGAAGAGACCACAAGCCTTCCACAATTAAAATGGCAAACTTTCTAACAAAAATCAGCTTAGGTACCAGCTGGACTCGAAACTGCACTGACCAGAATTGAGAAACTTCATGGTTCAAAGCCTGACGCTCTAACCACTCGGCCATGGAGGCACGTTTAGTTTTCATTCAGTTACATCATTATTTTTATACTTACACAAATTTGACATTTATGGAAATATTATTAGCTATTTACTGTATAATTATAAAAAAATTAACATAACCATTATCAGAGCTTACAAACCCCTCCTCTTACTAATACATTTTATTTCCAAACCCGAAGTTAACCTGACCTCCATCACAACATTGAAAAATTCCAAAACAAAAATTGCAACAACAACAACAATATATATATATATATATATATATATATATATATATATATATATATATATATATATATATATATATATATATATATATATATATATATATATATATATAAAAGATTATTCATGCGTCTGAAGCATAAAATGTACTAATAACGATAATATGTATATATGCTGTATCTAATACAAGCATGTAAACCTGATTTTAATTAATTCTCTTAACTACAGCATTGAAAATAAGACTAATTACAAAACAGGGTCAATTTTGCAGAAAATACAGGACTTATCCAGCATCTGTAGCATAACATGTGCTATGAATCATAAAACATATATGTCTTTTTAAGTGGAAGTCACGGTTGTAGCATAAGTTCCCATCCAACTTCAAAGTGATGAACTTTTTAAAAATCAATGAACTCAGCAAATTAGGAATTGAAAACACAAATTTGGCAGACTGGTACTAATACAGATCAGGCAGAGCATATGATAAAAATAACTGTCAGCATTTTTAGTGGGGTTAAAGTATGCTGTCATGTTATTTCAAGAGAAAAAGAGACACTAAGAAATAGCTTCAAAAGATGGCTGACATAAAAATGTCGTTAACAGGGACCTACCTATGTTATTATCATAGTGACTCACCTGTGAGTAGAACTGTTGAAGGAAAGCTTTCTTGCTGGATGGAATCATAGCTTCAAGGTGAGGATGAATCAACTCCAATTGCTTAGCCAGAAAAACTCTGTAAAATATTTACCAAAATTATATCTTTTTTTTCAGAATTATTTAAAAATATTTATTGCTTGGTCAGAAATATACTACACAAATTTTATCTCCTGGTGGGATGCGTATTACATGAAATCCTTTAAAACTGTATGCCTTACATAAATTATTTTGAGATCTTATGGTTGAGATATTTAAAAAACTGAGGTCCCATGACATGGCAGGCACGGAACATTAAAGAACCCTCACTTCATTGGCATCAGTCCATGGGACAGGTCAAAATTTGTTGCACTTCACCTAGACCTGGTGACATCTCCATAAGTGAACAATTCTTGATGAATCAAAACATATTTATTTGATCTCTAGGATATATCAAAAGCTATATGTAACATGGTTTGATACAGAGACTTCAAAATAACTTGTAGGATCTGTGGATCATAGTCAAACTTCAGTCTACTGCACACTTTGGAAACAAGTAGCAAAAGTTTATGTTAATAAACATTGAAGTGATGCTGATCAGGTATACTCACAGAGACTCTACTGCAGCTACTCTCTCTGCTAAACCAAATACTCTCTCCCTACTATGAAGATCAACTATGGGGGATAGATGTGCTTGTGGAATCTTTTCCTGTTGAAGAATTTTGAAAATTGCTTTGTTTTTTTTTCATGGCAAATGGACTTCTTTGCAATAAATACAATCATATTTCTTTGGATGATTTTCTTTTGTTTAATCAATTATTTCAAGCTACATTTTTTCAGTTATACTGCAGACCTTATTCTATGTCTAAGATAAAGGGAGACTACACTCCACTATAACATGTATAACATGTCTCAAGCAAAAATAATTTTTTAATATTTGTTCTAGGCTCATTACCGTAAAACTAGTATTTCTCAAGTCTATCAAGTTTACTCAACTTCAGCCAACCCTTTGATCTGATTGATGATGTTGGTCTAGTAGGTCAAGTTAAGAATATTCTCAATATAAAGGATATTTCTTAAGTCATATACATGTAGTGACAAACTATGGTCTTTGACATAATGACATACTACCTTGTCATCTTCAGGATCTGTAGGTGGAGAACCAGGAACTTGAGTCTCTGCTATTAAGTTACTTCTGATTCGCTGTAAAGTTATCTGTAGTCTGTTATTTATAGAGCGTTCCTGCATCACTGACTGAAAAACATAATAAAGGCAAGATAATTGATTAACGACAACTACAAAGTACTGTTAATTCAAGTTAGAATTTTACCAAAGATATGCATAGCAAGCTTGAACTGTTTGTAATTTAATGTTAAATCTCAAACAACAAATTAGATGTTTACACATGGTTTTACAGCATATCAAAAGAAATCAACAAAGTGTTTAGTAAATGTTGTTGTTGTTCATAATGTTAAGGAAGTGAAATGTACTTGCGTGTTTGTGTGTGGTTTGTAAATGTGTGAAGAGGTTAGTGTATGGCTGTATGGGTGCGTGTATGTAGGTGTTTGCGCAGAGGTACCAGGGGTCATGCTGGGTTTTGCCATTGCTGCAATATTTTTAATTCATCGGGCTGCAAAAAAAACCTGTATTTTTGGAACCTGCATTATTTTGAAGGATTAAGTCACCTGTATTACATAAGTAGATTTGCAATCAATCCAATTGGAAACAATGTTTTATCTTAATTACAAGAACTTTTAACAAGAGGCCAAAGAGACCTTAATAGTCACTTGAGTGAAATGTCCTTTACAAATCATAGAAGTTGAGAAGAAGATTTTCTTAGATAAAGTACATTATTACTATATGGCCATATTAACTCCACCCTAAAGACTGAATGAATTTTATAACTTTGGTAGACAGCTTTTTCTAGTCATGTATTCAAATTTTCTCCTTATTGTATAGGGGTAAAGAAAATATTTTTTTAAAGATTGAGCTATTTTTGGCAGTTTTGGCACCCACCCAAAGGTCTGAGGGGTAGAGGAATCATGAAACCTCAAAATTTGTGTTCCCATTAAGCTAAGTATTAAGTATGTTTGGTGACTTTGGTTCCAGGATATAAACCTGAAACAACTAGCTTGTAGTGCTCTAGTCTATACCACTAGACCAGTTAGGCTGTTCTTATTGAAAATAAATCATGAAGCAATATTATTATCACTGTTTGTTTGTTTAAATGGTGTTTTAGGCCATACAATGCAATTTTTCAGTCGTACATTGGTCGACAGTTTTTAATGGTTGAGAAGAGAATCTGGTTACTATTTACCCGGAAAGTAACAATCAGCCTTCCACAAGAAAGTTGGCAAACTTTCTCAAAAAAAAATCAGCTCAAGTTCCAGCAGGGCTCAAACACACATTGATTTAAAAGTGAAATACTTCATGGTTTAAAGTCTAACTATGTAATTAAAATCAACAATTAACAAAAAACTATCTAATTTGACAAAAGTGCAAAGTTTTGGGACAAGTTGGAGCTGGATGAGTCATAAACAACTTTGCCAGGATACACACATACTTTTTTTCATGTGTCATGGCTGCTGTACAGAGGAGTTGATATATTTGTGGTTTGGAAGACCACATGTTCTAGTACTGAAATAAAACTTACTGAATCAGCTCCAAAGAATGTGTAAACCTGAAACAAAGAAAACAAAGATTCTGTGAGTAGTGGTGAATCAATACATGTCCCATAACTCTGAAACCATAATTCATTACTGTAAAACCAGTTTTATTCATAGGAATTTTATTTATACATTATTCCACGAGAACTCTCACTTGCGAAAATAAAATTACCGTGTAATGAAGTATAATAGTATGATGACATGGACATTTCAAAATCATGAAAATAACATCTCGCGAACTGATTTAGAATGTGTGCATTGTGAAAACAATCCCGCGACTTACTGTAGTGAGTTATATTTAAACCTTAACAGATTATGTAACACCAATTTTTTTTCACTTGTAGTGACGTATCACCAGCTTTTGGTGAAGTGCCACAAATTTAGACCTATGGTATGGGACTGACTGCCAATGCTTAGAGGGTTCTTTTACATGCCATACCTGTCATGACACTGGACATGGGTTTAAAGTCCCATCCAAAAGACCTGTGACTTTCGCTTGGTATGCCAAATGCTTGGCTAATGAATAGTCACTACCTTGTTTAGGGGTGAAACTAAGTTCTGGGAATCAAACCAAGGACATTCTGCTTGTGAAACAAACACTCTAACTCTAAAACACTGCAAGAAGCCAGGATATGCTGCTGTGGATTGCTTTGATATATATATATATATATATATATATATATATATATATATATATATATATATATATATATATATAGTTCACTCACTATTCAGTTGTATAAGAAAGATTTACCAGGAGACTAATCTATTTTAAAACATAAAAAAATTGATAGAAGTAAAACATTCCAAGTAGTCAGTCCTAAATATTATACACTTATTTACTGGCTACTCGAAGAAAAGAAAATCAATTGTCTCAAAAGACATTAACTATTTCCGTATACCAAATAGTTGGTGTCGAGGGGAACAATAAACTTGCCATTGTTTGTTTACACAAATTATAATCGATTCTTGGTCATTCAATATTATTTTATATGCAAATCTGCCTTTTGCAACAGTGGTCATTTCTCTTTTGATAAGCAGTCATCCAGAAGTTTCTAGGATGAGTCAATTCAAACAGTAAAATGATAGCATTCCGAAAAATCATATTCCGTATATATCCTCCAGTGAGAATGCAATTTTTATAAAAGAAAAAAAATGTGAAGATGTTCACACGATATAATAGTTCTTGAAATTGTTTTCTTATTACGAGTCCTTTTTCAAACAATTTTGTAAAAATAGAAAATATATTCATCTATATCTTTATAATGAAAATACATATTAAGGTATAATGAATATATTTTACTTACAGTATATAGGTAGTAATCAAACAGCTGAGATATACAGGTAATAACATCAAAGGCTATCGGCTTTAGAACTGTCATCATCTGCATATATTTACCTATAAAGGGAGATAACTTAACTGTATTCTCAATCAAACAGCTGGACATTTACATTAGTGTGCTTTATCTTTATTGTGATAAAAAAAAAAAAAAAAAAAAAAAAAAAAAAAAAAAAAAAAAAAAAAAAAAAAAAAAAAAAAATAATGATTAAATGTTAAACAATGGTAATCCTCAACAATGTAAAGCTATGTAACTATATATGAGTGAAGATATAAACTTGTGTATATTCTGGACACATGAACAGAAACAAAACTAAAATACTAACCTAAAACTCTGAGAACATTAAGTGTTGTATTCGTTACAATGGGAATGTTTCTCTGACTCTTCTGGTGCGAAATCCTTCTCTTGTATAACCTGAAATATTTACAAATGCATTTCAATCTATGAAACATCTGGCAGCACATATTCTGGTATTGTCTGATTCACATAACACGGCAGGGTGGAGTAACCTTTTCATTATCATACCGTCGATTTTACTAACCTTTCAGTTACGACAGGCTTCACAGAAAATGTCTGTCATTACCAACTGGATAACCATATGTATAACAATAAGTAGGAACAATATTACCTCAAATATAAACGAGATTCAATCATGCCAGGTTATATGGATTTTACTATATAAATTGTCTGTTGTGTAAATGTTACAGTCAACAAGGTCACTCATCTTGGTATGTAGGTTAGTTATTTGGAACTGAAAGTTGAATGTACGTGATATGTTAGTGAAAACACAAGTACGTCAGAGAAGCTTGGAGCTTACATCGTTGTTGGATACAGTAAGATAAGCTCACCGATATCAGTATAATTGTTCTAGTCAACAGGTCACTGATTTGAGTATGAAGGATGTAGTCACAAGGTCACTGGTCTGAATGTGAAGGTTGTAGTAACAAGGTCATAGTAACAAGGTCACTGGTCTGAATGTGAAGGTTGTAGTAACAAGGTCAACGGTCAGAATGTAAAGGTTGTAGTCACAAGGTCATTGGTCTGAATGTGGAGGTTAGAGTAACAAAGTCACTGGTCTGAATGTTAAGGTTATAGTCACAAGGTCAATAGTCTGAATGTGAAGGTCAGAGTCACAAGGTCACTGGTCTTAATGCGAAGGTTGTAGTCACAAGGTCACCAGTCTGAGTGTGAAGGTTACAGTTAAAAGGTCTCTGACATGACTGTGAATGTTATAGCTATGAGGTCACTAACCTGGATGTGAGGAATGTCAATGATCTGGGTATGAAGGTTCAGCTACAAGGTCACTGACCTGGTCAAGAACTTTACAAATCCAAAACCACTAGCATAGGAATGTGGTTTATAGCTAATAGCATCACTGACAGTGGGATGAAAATAATGAAAACTATATAACTAAAGATAAGATGAAGGCATTGTATTGCCATGATTTATCTGTCTGGTTTTGTTATGTTGTTTCAACATTAATTGATACTTTTGTTACCTGTTTGGTCTGGTTTCTCCAGTAAGTTCATCAATGAAGTCCTGCTTCAATTCATCAGGAACATCTGAGTCACTATCACTGTTGTTATCATCAGTATCATGTTCCTGTAAATTGAATCAAACACTGACAAGACCTTGATTAAATGCATAGCAATAAACCAGTAATTAGTTGGGCATAGTTAAAGTTACAGGAAATTTTGTCACTATTCTCATTTTATAATCTAAATCAGAGTAAAGTACAATTAGTTTTTAGGAATGAAATATGTAAAAGGATTTTTCACATTTTTTCTGATTAATGATGTGTGTGTTTCTGAGTCAAGAAATACATTTAGTTTGAGAGCAGTGGACTATCTTTGATTCACTGTTCTGGGTCATACTTAAAGAGCATACCATTATTGCACTTAGGGGTGACGGGGTTAAGGAGTCTTTAGTGGGTTTTTTTTTCAAGTCTTTGGTATGGCTTGGTACCAATAATTTTTTTTAAAAACAATTACACCTCACCATTAGATAAAATAAAAGTGATTAAAACTAGCATGACCAAACTGACTTTCAGACACTCTATTTTGTTTGTGACAATTTTATTTATAAAAATATAAGATTTTCTGCAATTATTTTACTGTTGGTTTATTTTACAAGATAATAAAGATATTCATTTTTTGTGACAATTTCATGGTTAATTTTCTTTACAAGATCATGAAAAAATTCAATTTTTTGTGACAAATTTATTTTTAATTTACATACAAGATCATGAGGATATTCCATTTCTTACAGTTTTATCTTTAGTTTGCCTTACAAGAGAATTGAAGATATTAAATTTTTTGTGACAATTTTATCGGTAGTGTATTACAAGATCATGAAGTTTACAAAATATTATCTTCCTTCATGACAATTATTTTTTATTTAATTCACTAGTTCTGTAGATATATTCTATAGTGAAGAAAATAAGACTATTTCAATTTACCCCGGTTACGGAGAAGAAATCTTCATTTTCCTCTTCATCTGGTTGAATATCAAAGGGACTACTTTTGTTATCATCTTCTGTGAAGTATTTGACGTTGTTATGCGCTGACGATGAATGATCATCAGAGAGGCTGGAATTCTCAGACGATTTAAACTCGGGTGATTGGGCTAATCTTTTCATAAATCGAAATTCCTGTAAAATAAAGTACAACGTCATCAGCAACAATACATAGCTTACATAGCTTCACTTTAAAAAAATTCTTAAACAAAAGCAATGTTAACTCATTCAGCCAGCCCCCCCCACCACCACCAAAGACACATTTGATCTGTTCTAAGTCATTACTTTACAGAAGAGTCCATTGTTTTTCAGGGGTTGATGAGTCGAAAGAAGTTCAAGTACAAATAAATCTGTCAACTTAAAGCAAATTAAAACCACAAATGTTCATTGATATAACGAAATCCATATATTAACATGGCTGGGTTGAATCTTGTGAACCCTTTTTCACCTGGACAAGTTTAAATTTTTGGGAACAAAGCAAATGACATTAAAATTAAATTGGCACATGAAATCGTTCCTACTTGTCACTGACCATCCAGTGAGAAATAAAACATCTTTTCTTGTGAAGCTTGACTAAACCAAAATGTGAGTAGAATCAAGTTATGTGAATCGGACCATATACATGTATATATAAAATATGTTTAGTGACTGGCAACTAGTAAACATTATTAACAACATTTAACCCCTGTAAACAATTTTTACGAATTAATTTAATCTAGATGTTTGTGTGTTCAATTTTAGAGTTTTTGTCTGTTTGTTTATTGTTGTTTAAGGTCCCACTCTGAAATCTTTCACTCATATCGAGAGGTCACCAAATACCGGTGAAGGACTTTAAATGCTCGGCACTTACAGCCATTGAGCAGTGAGGGTTCTTTAACGTGCCAGCACATACTGTGACAAGGGACCTCAGTTTTTACTGTCTCATCCTAAGGACGGGGAACCAACCTGCCTCCAGCTGGACTCGAACTCATGACCTCACGATCAAGAGTCGAGCGCGCTACCAACTGAGCCAGGTCGTCTCTCAATTTTAGAGTAAGAACTGAAGAATGGATGTGTATCTACAACTCTTAGTAATCTATCTTTATCTATATCTGAATTTATTGGTACCGTTGTATCTTTATCTATATTTGAATTTATTGGTACCGTTGTATGAAATTTAAGATAAAGAAGCCATTAAATTGACGAAAATAATGAAAGGTGTTTGGAGTTTCTTTCATATTACTGGTTTCAGCAGATTTGAAAATCATAAAAAGCATGAATTGTGTTAATGCTATTAAGTACATACCAACAGATGAAGATGAGTAAAAGTGGATTTAACAGGACAAAGTTCCCATCCTTCATTCTCCAAAAACATACAAAGTTCATCCATTCTATATCTGCAAGTATAGCAATAGCTTATGCAATATCAACATGGAATATTAACATTTGTTCAATAAAAATGTTTTCAATTTTTTATTCATGATTTGTATACAGTAAATTAAATAAATTTTCAAGGATACAGTAGCCTCCTATATTAAAATAGTGAATCATAGCTCTTTGGTTTGTTAAGAGTCACTGAAGTTAAGCTCAACTCGTCATGCAGTTACCAAAATCATAAACTTATCCAAAAATAAAATGTTGACCTTTATACATAATCTGAAAATGAACATCTTTAAGGTATAAACTATGCTTGGCTGTTAAAAAAAAAAATCATTTATGTCCCGACCAGTAATTTTACAGGTGGAAATTGTTAAAGGCATTATGGTTGAATTTGTAAAGCCATTGTGTGATATAAATTTATTTGGAATGATCAATTTTAAATTTTAAAAATTTTCAACAATTTTTCAGTTATATGGTGGTGATCAGTTTTCAATGGCAGAGGAGAGAGCCACTGGAAGAGACCACTGACCTTCTACAAGTAAACTGACAAACATTCTCAAAATATCAGCATAGGCTCCAATGAGACTTGGACCTGCGCTGACCATTGGTGAGAGACTTCTTGGTTTAAAGAACAATGTTCTAACCACTCGGCCAACTTATTTTATTTGGACTATGAATTTCAAGATTAAAGGTAAATAACAAAATTCATATTCAACTAATGTCATCATGTTCTATCATCATGCTTATCGGTAGTTAAAATATTGTAATCACTTTTCTCACAACAGAGCTAAATGCAATTGCTACACCAATTTGTTGGCACAGAGAGGCTGACAGACATTTCTAATTTATAAATAAATCAGTATCTACTTTGCAATCCGACCAAAAGAAATAAAGTAAACATCTGTATTACAATTAGAGGCATAAATGTAAACTGTTTACCTATGGTGATTCTTGAAGTAATTTAAACTTTGTTGCTTTAGTGAATCTTGTAATCCTTCTGATTTACTACTGCAAAACTCCTCTCCTATCTTGATCATTCTGTAAATACATGAATTACCTCCCTTAGAATCTAATGGTGAAAGTCAAATCTAAAATTAGTAATACAGTCAAACTTGTCTATAAAGGTCACTTGTGGGAACAAGCAAAAGTAGCTGTTGTAGACAGGTGGTCTTTATAAAGAGGTTTATTTATTATAAAAAAGTTAACAAAATTTATGTTTGAATGGCCTTGATAGGCAGGTGTCCTTTCTACAGAGGTGGTCTTTAATGCAAGTTTGACTGTAATTGTAAACAGACCTGGTAATCTATTATGTCAAAATGATAGATTTAAACAATTCATAACACACTCACTCATGTCACTTATGCATTAATGCACCTGATGTATGCCTTCTAATACTATTTTAAACCTGTAAGGAGCCAAAAGGGCAATATTAATAACTAGAATCCCTATGTAAATCAATGTATAAAATTTGGTTAAAATTTGAGGCAAGAAATATAAATTATTTGAAGGTAAACAAAATGTTGTTTAGCCCATTTACCCCTAAAGACACTTTTGGACTGGTCTAAGTCATTGGTTTACAGAAGAGTTCATTGTTTCTTAAGGGGTGGTGAGTTTTAGACAAAAATAAAAACAACAACAGATGAACAAAGAATAATTTGCCATCCCACCCCCAAAAGATCTTCATAAAATATCACTTGCTTAATCAATACCTGTGTATTAGATCCAATACTCTGATAAACTCCTCTAACTTAAAGTTGGACAGATCTGTACCCAGTACAAAGACCTTGACCTTGGACTGTACGTCTTGCCAGATACGACTCAATCCATGCTCCAACTTCTGTTTTATGTAACGTTTGTTGAAATCCATGGCAACATTCCCAGAGTTTTCTATAAATAAATAATTTATATTAACACAAGAATTTGTTTATTTGTATCTTCCATTTCAATGTAAACATAATCAGTTATCAAAGTGCCAGTGAGAAGACTACAATTGGTTGCTAGGTTACCTGTGTCTGTATTGTTGTCTTGATCATGTGCTTCATGCCACTGCATCGTTTTGTGATAACTTATCATGACCTTCCACAGCGCTTTACACAGATCTATCAGACAGGGCGTAAAACTCTCCTGTGTAACATTCTGTAGAAAAAAAAGAAACATTCACAATTTAGGTCAAAACAAGCCACATCTATACATGTACAGTCACAGATACATTCACAGTCTGGGTCAAAACAAGACACATCTATACATGTACAGTCACAGATACATTCACAGTCAAGGTCAAAAGAAGCCACATCTATACATGTACAGTCACAGATACATTCACAGTCTGGGTCAAAACAAGACACATCTATACATGTACAGTCACAGATACATTAACAGTCTGGGTCAAACAAGACACATCTATACATGTACAGTCACAGATACATTCCCAGTCTGGGTCAAAACAAGACACATCTATACATGTATAGTCACAATCTGGGTCCAGACAAGACACACCTACATACATGTATAGTCACAATCTGGGTCCAAACAAGACACACCTACATACATGTATAGTCACAATCTGGGTCCAAACAAGACACACCTACATACATGTATAGTCACAATCTGGGTAAAAACAAGACACACCTACATACATGTATAGTCACAATCTGGGTCAAAACAAGACACACCTACATACATGTATAGTCACAATCTGGGTCAAAACAAGACACACCTACATACATGTATAGTCACAATCTGGGTCCAAACAAGACACACCTACATACATGTATAGTCACAATCTGGGTCCAAACAAGACACACCTACATACATGTATAGTCACAATCTGGGTCCAAACAAGACACACCTACATACATGTATAGTCACAATCTTGCTCAAGACAAGACACACCTACATACATGTATAGTCACAATCTGGGTCAAAACAAGACACACCTACATACATGTATAGTCACAATCTGGGTCCAAACAAGACACACCTGCATACATGTATAGTCACAATCTGTGTCAAGACAAGACACACCTACATACATGTATAGTCACAATCTGTGTCAAGACAAGACACACCTACATACATGTATAGTCACAATCTGGGTAAAAACAAGACACACCTACATACATGTATAGTCACAATCTGTGTCAAGACAAGACACACCTACATACATGTATAGTCACAATCTGGGTCCAAACAAGACACACGTACATACATGTATAGTCACAATCTTGCTCAAGACAAGACACACCTACATACATGTATAGTCACAATCTGGGTCAAAACAAGACACACCTACATACATGTATAGTCACAATCTGGGTCCAAACAAGACACACCTGCATACATGTATAGTCACAATCTGTGTCAAGACAAGACACACCTACATACATGTATAGTCACAATCTGGGTCAAGACAAGACACACCTACATACATGTATAGTCACAATCTGGGTCCAAACAAGACACACCTACATACATGTATAGTCACAATCTGTGTCAAGACAAGACACACCTACATACATGTATAGTCACAATCTTGCTCAAGACAAGACACACCTACATACATGTATAGTCACAATCTGGGTCAAAACAAGACACACCTACATACATGTATAGTCACAATCTGGGTCCAAACAAGACACACCTGCATACATGTATAAGTCACAATCTGTGTCAAGACAAGACACACCTACATACATGTATAGTCACAAACTGTGTCAAGACAAGACACACCTACATACATGTATAGTCACAATCTGGGTCCAAACAAGACACACCTACATACATGTATAGTCACAATCTGTGTCAAGACAAGACACATCTACATACATGTATAGTCACAATCTGGGTCCAAACAAGACACACGTACATACATGTATAGTCACAATCTTGCTCAAGACAAGACACACCTACATACATGTATAGTCACAATCTGGGTCAAAACAAGACACACCTACATACATGTATAGTCACAATCTGGGTCCAAACAAGACACACCTGCATACATGTATAGTCACAATCTGTGTCAAGACAAGACACACCTACATACATGTATAGTCACAATCTGTGTCAAGACAAGACACACCTACATACATGTATAGTCACAATCTGGGTCCAAACAAGACACACCTACATACATGTATAGTCACAATCTGTGTCAAGACAAGACACACCTACATACATGTATAGTCACAATCTGGGTCAAGACAAGACACATGTATAGTCCATTTGCTCTTCATTGAAACTGGGGTTTAGTTGTTTTTTGCAAAAACTGTATAAGTTAGATATTCACTCTTATTATTTTTATTTTAAAGGTTATACATGACTAAAAATGATTTTAATTGCATCAAACAATTCAAGGAGAAAAGTTTCCCCATTACTAATAATATTAGATTTCTTTCAAATTTAAAGAAAAATTACGTGGGTGTAAATTCAATACACTGAACAGCCATAATACTGTAAATATAAACAGTTTTCAAACCACATGGTTACCTAAAAATAGTCAGTGTGCCTGCTACTTATATGCAATACCCATCATATATGAAAATATATAGATCCCTTGATTCAATATCATTTTGTCATAATATTGAAAGGATGCAATTAAATTTATTTATAGGATAAACACATATGTTAAAATAGAAGGACATGATTCAATTAAGGATTGTTTTTCATTTTTTGAACATCATCGGGGTATAAAAGCAATTGCTCATGGAAAAAATTCTGTGCAGCACGAAGCACAATGAATTTTTTCCATGAGCAATTGCTTTTATACCCCGTTGATGTTCAAAAAATGAAAAACAATCCTTATATTTATATACATTACCATTTTTCATTGAAACTAGTCCACTGGATACTAAATTCATTCCAGAATACTGACTTTGTGGGGGGTGTTTTCATATGACGTAATGGCTCAACAGCTGTTTAGACATGAGAAGTAGTTCTCTTTATGATCACAAATACTAAATGAAATTAAGGTTTAATTTCTTTTTTTATATGATTTTGAAAGAAACTAGTGATATGGACAATTTTGAATACTTATTCTCAGATTTAGTTCGCGATTTTTAATATTCAACCATTTAGAAGTGGCGGGTTAAATGTGTCAGAAGAGTATTGCCCGAATGGGCCTTGTGCTAATGGCTGATAGGCCTACCATGTATGATTTGGATAGCAACAGATGATTGTTGTTTACAACAAATTTTCGTTTGAATTCTGATATTTTATCAGTGGAATATACCACAGAAAGTTTGAGTGTTACTGTTAATATTGGTTCATGACAACTGGAAGTAGCCATTCTATTTGATATTTTACCAATTGCTGAATCAGCTGGGAAATGCCGTGAACTGTGAAGGGGTGACAATTTCGTAAGTAGACCTATTTCAGAATATAGGCTAGCCCACTAGCATATCCTTCAAATCAATTGAAACAAGACAAATGCAGATTATGTTGTGATATAACAAACTGTTATTGTTCTGTTTAAAAGATAATTATCGACATGTTCGTTATGGAAAATCTGTGTAGGCCTATAAAGTATAATAGATCCATATGTCAATTCAGACTTCAGTTTTTACCAGCTGATCATATAGAGTATCCCGTCAATTTACTGAGAAACCTATGAACACTACTTATGCTCGGCATTAACATTACAGGTTGTGAAAAACAAGATGTGCCTGGTAATTAGCCTAGCAAATAATAGGATTTGAGGTGAACTGAGAGCCTATTTCACACGATGCGAGTGACGAATTGTTTCTGTCAGGAATAGCCTA
This sequence comes from Atrina japonica, assembly GCA_030159075.1. Lineage (NCBI taxonomy): Eukaryota > Metazoa > Mollusca > Bivalvia > Pterioida > Pinnidae > Atrina > Atrina japonica. The sequence continues at coordinate 161,601 of BROG01000343.1, read as the reverse complement.
TATGGTGACGGAAAAGCAAGCTGTTTATCAGAGATGCAGGACAAAATTGCACTAGACCTGACTCCCTTTTCAACTTACTTACAAGCAACATAACTACGAAGCAAATTTTCATTTCTGTGGCATGTGTTTCTTTTCATAACATGACCTAGATCTATCGCAATATGATATGGGCATCTACAGTGTGCTACAGATGCAGGCCTAGTCTTGTGTTTTCGATTTCTTTCAGTGATTTTTGTTTGTTTTGTGGTAATTAATGGCTTTAAATAAAAATATGGAATGAATGTGAGTTATTTTATTCTTTATTGATTCATTCATATGTTCAGAGAATACTTGTCCGACAAATCGATGCCGTAACATGGTCATGGAAAAGGTTTCTCAGATATTCAGGTATTCCTAAGCCAGCAAGCGGTTAACACTTAAATCATGTGATGACCCATTGGGTTTATTGATACAACAATACGGTCGTTCTGTATAACTGTAATGAAGGAAATTACAGTCGGTATGTAAATATTTCACATTTTATACATGTATGCACGAATGGGCCTGACTTGTTACAAACTTAATTCATGCAGACTGGTCAATAAGAGATCATCTCACAATTGCAAGTCAACATCAGTTATAAGTTTACATTTTTTGTTTTGTTTTTATGTTGTTTTACATCCAGCATGCCAAGAATACTACTAATAAAATGAAATTATTTCAGTAACATAAGTTTTGTGCATTATATTAAACATGATGCAGACTTTATAATTCTGATTTTTTTTCCAGTTAATAAAAAATAATTTAATTATGATGCAATCCTATATCAGTGTAGCTGTCATATATCCCAGAGTTTCTGATTTGCATATGACCTACTTATGCATAAATCAGAAAGAATTATGGGTGCTATTCTATCAACTGTCCATTTGCCCACACAAACTGTTAAACAAATTTGTATTGCAGTAAATGGGTAAAATTTTTGTTAGCAAACCAAAACTTTGCATATTCACAATTCACATTATGTATGGTAAATTTAAAAACATTGCTGTAATATTTAAATTTGATGATTAAGTGTAATTTAAGAAATTTAACAAAACACCAGTTTCAATGGAAAACATACACATATACATATAGTCAACATCTGGGTCAAAACAAGACGCACCTACATACATGTATAATCAAAATCTGGGTCAAAACAAGACGCACCTACATACATGTATAATCAAAATCTGGGTCAAAACAAGACGCACCTACATACATGTATAATCATAATCTGGGTCAAAACAAGACACACCTACATACATGTATAATCAAAATCTGGGTCAAAACAAGACACACCTACATACATGTATAATCAAAATCTGGGTCAAAACAAGACACACCTACATACATGTATAATCATAATCTGGGTCAAAATAAGACACACCTACATACATGTATAATCATAATCTGGGTCAAAACAAGACACACCTACATACATGTATAATCATAATCTGGGTTAAAATAAGACACACAGGCCTCACACTGGGTCTAAGAAAGAGAGAGACTTCACTTCTCCCTCCAGATGTTGAAGAGTCCTGGACACATCTAAATACATGTACAGTCACAATCTGGTTCACAATGAGATAAATTTACATTCATGAATATTTATTTAATGTTTTAAGTTTGCAGATTCATTGTATTTCATTGTCATTTTTTTAGATGTCACCAGGTTATCTGTGAAGTGCTACCCATTCTGATCCTCCACATTGTAATACACCACCTGAGAAATTCAAATGACCTGAAAATGCAGTTTGGACAGTCGTGTGGATCTAACGCCACTGTAATCTAAATAACCTTGACCTATCTCATTTCTTACCTTGCATAGATCAGAATATTGACGCTTATGGAAATTTTCCCTGCCAGTACCCGAACAGAGTTCCACATAACCAAGGACAATTTGGAATGCTGTGTTATGTATGGCACTTGTAAAGTGCATATGAAGTTGATCCATGGCCGTCTGTAAAGATAAAAGTCACATCTGATGTATTTCATGTGTATTGTAAATCAAGATGTTACAAATGTCGACTGTAACTATGGTAATGGTTGGCCTAGTAATATTTATACAGTATAATCTATTTTGAATTGAGGTGGGACCAATCAAAATATTCAGAAAAGACAGCTTTCGGATTGCAGTTTTTTGGTCGAATAGAAAAAGCATAGACACATGTGTATATGTCATATTACAATGTGTGTACTGTAAGACCAATACATTTCACTGATCACTACTATTCTGTAAACGATCCAGTGAAAAATAAGATACAATGAAAACGAATTCAGTTTTATTTGCAAAGCAGTAAAACATTTTGGTGTGTTCATATTACAAACATTTTACCATAGGCTTGGGTTAAGTTTACATGAATCGATCGGAATACAGGATGTCCAATTAATTAAGTGATTTGGGGACAAATTCTATGTTTGGAATTCGGAGTGGACAAGATTCAGAACACAAGATATGAATTTGTAAACAAGTAATAGTCAATTGTGTCAGGACCAAACTATTTTGATTGCCATCTAAATCTAAACAGGCAAATGTATCCAGGAAATGACCTCTGTGCATCCAAATCTATATAAGTAAAAGTACCCAGGAAATAACCTCTGGTCATCTAACTCTAAACAGGAAAAAATATCAAGGAAATGACCTATGGCCATCGAAATCTTAACAGGCAAAATATCCAGAAAATGACCTCTGGCCATCTAAATCTAAACAAGAAAATGTATCCAGAAAATGACCTCTGTCCATCTGAATTTAACATGCTTAAACAGGCAAAAGTACACAGAAAATGACCACTGATCATCCTAAATATAAACTGGTAATCTTCTTCACATAAACAGCTTAGGATCTAGTAAGGGTTGAGATATTGCCAACTAGAAGTGTTATTCATGAATTCATTTCCATCTTAATATCTCTCATCCCTGACCTGTTGATTTTTTAAAAAATAATACATACCTGAGTTTTTCCAAGTAACCTGTAAGCCCTCTGAACTTTTTCGTAATGGCTGATATCAAAGTTACTGCAGGTCTTTGAGAGAGCTACGTCTAACTGTTCCTCAATCATCACTAAGGTATCTTGCAGCTTAGAGTTGAGTTCACTGAAATAAAGTTTTCATGAGAAAGATCAAGATAAAAAACAATCATCTCTAAAGATAATAATCTTGAAAAAACAATCATTCTGAAAAATCTTGCAAAAGATCATCTTAAAAATAACCATGATGAATGATAATAATCTAGAAAAATGTTCATTTTAAAAAAAATAATCATCATGCAAAATGATACCTTTGAAAAAAAATCATCTTAAGAAATAATCATCATGCAAAATAAAAACCTTGAAAAATAATAATTTTGTTTGTCATCATATATCATTCTACTTACAATTAAGATCATTTACTATGTGAAAAAAATCATCATCTTACATCCTTATCTTACAAAATTTGATTTGTTATGTATACTCTATGTTACGAGTTCAAGTTGTTAGTAAAAAGTGATTAGCATACAAAAGCAAATACAGTTTTCAATAAAGCACTCATCTGTCAATAACTTAACCCAAATTTTGTAGCTAAAAACTATTTGGGAATACATGTTGTATACATTCCAAAACAAAAAACACATTGGATTAAATGAAACACAAGAAATCTTGAAATAGAATTGCAATTTGAACTACTTTACACAGAAAGCCAATACTGAGTAGGAGAGAAACAGACTATAGACTCTCAATTGCAAGTCAAGGGTAATATTGAGATCCTACGTCCAGATAATAGACTACTTTACACCGAGAGCCAGCTGGAGAGAAACAGACTTTAGACTCTCAATTGCAAGTCAAGAGTCGTATTGAGATCCTACGTCCAGATAATAGACTACTTTACACTGAGAGCCAGCTGGACAGAAACAGACTATAGACTCTCAATTGCAAGTCAAGGGTCGTATTGAGGTCCTACGTCCAGATAATAGACTACTTTACATTTAGAGCCAGCAGGAGAGAAACAGACTATAGACTCTCAATTGCAAGTCAAGGGTCATATTGAGATCCTACGTCCAGATAATAGACTACTTTACACTGAGAGCCAGCTGGAGAGAAACAGACTATAGACTCTCAATTGCAAGTCAAGGGTCATATTGAGATCCTACATCCAGATAATAGACTACTTTACACTGAGAGCCAGCTGGACAGAAACAGACTTTAGACTCTCAATTGCAAGTCAAGGGTCGTATTGAGGTCCTACGTCCAGATAATAGACTACTTTACATTTAGAGCCAGCAGGAGAGAAACAGACTATAGACTCTCAATTGCAAGTCAAGGGTCATATTGAGATCCTACGTCCAGATAATAGACTACTTTACACTGAGAGCCAGCTGGAGAGAAACAGACTATAGACTCTCAATTGCAAGTCAAGGGTCATATTGAGATCCTACATCCAGATAATAGACTACTTTACACTGAGAGCCAGCTGGACAGAAACAGACTTTAGACTCTCAATTGCAAGTCAAGGGTCATATTGAGGTCCTACGTCCAGATAATAGACTACTTTACATTGAGAGCCAGCAGGAGAGAAACAGACTATAGACTTTCAATTGCAAGTCAAGGGTCATATTGAGGTCCTACGTCCAGATAATAGACTACTTAACACTGAGAGCCAGCTGGAGAGAAACAGACTTTAGACTCTCAATTGCAAGTCAAGGGTCATATTGAGGTCCTACGTCCAGATAATAGACTACTTTACATTGAGAGCCAGCTGGAGAGAAACAGACTTTAGACTCTCAATTGCAAGTCAAGGGTCATATTGAGGTCCTACGTCCAGATAATAGACTACTTAACACTGAGAGCCAGCTGGAGAGAAACAGACTTTAGACTCTCAATTGCAAGTCAAGGGTCATATTGAGGTCCTACATCCAGATAATAGACTACTTTACACTGAGAGCCAGCTGGACAGAAACAGACTTTAGACTCTCAATTGCAAGTCAAGGGTCATATTGAGGTCCTACGTCCAGATAATAGACTACTTTACATTGAGAGCCAGCAGGAGAGAAACAGACTATAGACTTTCAATTGCAAGTCAAGGGTCATATTGAGGTCCTACGTCCAGATAATAGACTACTTAACACTGAGAGCCAGCTGGAGAGAAAGGGAATACAGACATCTTAAGTGTAAGATCATTTTGAGGTCCTGGGCCCTGATAATCATCTATTTTACAAGGACAGCAAGCACAACAGAAACAGATCTTATCACTTACCTGATACATGTAAAGTGTCGAAATGTACTTGCAGCTTTCTGACACTCCAAGCACAACTGTATAGCACCACAGTAATCTTCTTCCTGTAGTTAAAAACAGGTCAAAGGTCAATAATACAAGATCCAAGTGAAAGTGTTTCAATCATATCATTACTAATGTATTGCATAATTAAATGATTTATTTTTAGACATAAATAAGATTCAACAGTCACATATGTATCTGCTCTAAAGAACCACAAACCCCTCAACAAGGGGGCCATAAAAATCAAAACCCTTGTTATCTTCATCACAGAGATGTGACGTACCAAATATTAAGAGAACGGGTCCACTAGTTTTTTACATGAAGATGAAGATATTCAAGAGTCTATGCATGATGCAAATCCCAAGCAATGAAAGAAACAGAATCACTCAGATGACCTATAAGACATGTACTATACTGGCCTCCATCAACTGATCTACATAAATTCAAGGTATCCGTTTCTGAAGAAAACTGAACTATTTTCATTGAAACTTTGACTTCAGTTATATCAAAGATGATGTACTAGAAAAATCCAACCTGCAATTTGCTGGTGGCAAAAACCCATTTTTTCTGGAAGTGAATCTGGCCCTATCATGCCTATGTTTGTTTACAATTATAGGGTGTGACTAATTACTGGACACAGAGATACACATGACACAGTAGAAAACAGAAAAGACACATACCTCCAGCATTTCTCTCAATCGAAGATCTGTTCTTTGCTGAAAAACAAGGTAAAATTGCTATCAATGGTCATGACAACAGATACTTAATATGCAAATAGGAAATAATAGTTATTTCCCATTGATGGGTCAAGATATCCATTTGAACATGTTCTAATTATAAAATGCAAAAAAAAATCACTATTTTCTCGCTTTTTCAGAACAGGATCATCAAAATAAGAACTGTTAGAATTATCCATCATGGTTCATGAAAATTTTCCAAAAAAAAGAGATCAAGAATTTTTCAAGAACTTTCCAAGACATTTTGCAATGAAACATTATATATCTTATAATTGTAAAATGTTTATTCTACTTTCAAGTCATGTGTCGGTTATATGAAAATCAATCAACCCTATGTGTGATAATGCTTTTGGTAAGTTTAGATTTTCCAAAATTGATTTAAACAGTTTTAAGGATTCATTCATTCCAAAGGGGTTTCTTCAGGCTCAAAATCATTTGAATTTTTAATTTAATTTTTTCATGACAATTTTCAAATTCAAGGGTCTTTTAAGACTTATGAAACTTTTGAAGATAGACAAGACAACTGAAGAAGTAAGCCATTTTTAAACATTTTAACTCTTAAGTCCCATAACTCTGGTAAATATTGCTGAATGCTGGCCATAAATGATCTCATTCTCAATATTATTGACATAAAGCTTTATGCTATTTTTGGTGACGATTTGAATTTGATTTTTGTTACCAGGTTAGATGTGTTTAACACCATGTTCAATGTTCCTGGGAAAAGACCACTGACCTTCCCCCAAGTAAACTGGCAAACTTTCTCACAAAAATCAACTTAAGTTCCAGTGGGGCTCGAACCTGTGCTGACCAGAAGTGAGAGACTTCATGGTTCAAATCGAGATGCTCTAACCACTTAGCCAAGGAGGCCCCTTGTGATGATTTGATGAAAGAAATTTAAGTCATTTGATGACAATCAACATGTTTTAAAAAGACAAACAGAAACCAAAAACAATACAATGCAATATGTCCCCCAATATGCAATCCCGTGGTGTAAAAATGAAAAGTACATACCAATGTCTTGATGGTGCGGAATGACTTGAGTAGACCATTCAGCTGCTGTTTTTTCCTGTAGTTTGCCAGCATGTTAAGACTTGCTGCTGTAAATGTGTCTCGAGCACCACGCAACTGTCTGTGTGAAAAGAAACCACACACCATATATACACCACAAGAACAGAAATAAAGAAGTTTTGTATGCCACATTATATTTATATCCAATGCTGTAGATTTATAATACACACAGTCAAACTTGTCTATAAAGGCCACTCAAGGGAACAGGCAAAAACAGCTGTTATAGACAGGTGGCCTTTATCAAAGTACTGAAATGGGTTGTTATTTTGGCAAAATGAAAATAAATTAAATTAAAGTAGATCTAAAAACAAAAACAAAGTACTGAAATGGGTTGTTATTTTGGCAAAATGAAAATAAATTAAATTAAAGTAGATCTAAAAAACAAAAACAAAGTACTGAAATGGGTTGTTATTTTGGCAAAATGAAAATAAATTAAATTAAAGTAGATCTAAACACAAAAAACAAAGTACTGAAATGGGTTGTTATTTTGGCAAAATGAAAATAAATTAAATTAAAGTAGATCTAAAAACAAAAACAAAGTACTGAAATGGGTTGTTATTTTGGCAAAATGAAAATAAATTAAATTAAAGTAGATCTAAAAACAAAAACAAAGTACTGAAATGGGTTGTTATTTTGGCAAAATGAAAATAAATTAAATTAAAGTAGATCTAAAAACAAAAACAAAGTACTGAAATGGGTTGTTATTTTGGCAAAATGAAAATAAATTAATTAAAGTAGATCTAAACACAAAAAACAAAGTACTGAAATGGGTTGTTATTTTGGCAAAATGAAAATAAATTAAATTAAAGTAGATCTAAAAACAAAAACAAAGTACTGAAATGGGTTGTTATTTTGGCAAAATGAAAATAAATTAAATTAAAGTAGATCTAAACACAAAAACAAAGTACTGAAATGGGTTGTTATTTTGGCAAAATGAAAATAAATTAAATTAAAGTAGATCTAAAAACAAAAACAAAGTACTGAAATGGGTTGTTTATTTTGGCAAAATGAAAATAAATTAAATTAAAGTAGATCTAAAAACAAAAAAAAAAGTACTGAAATGGGTTGTTATTTTGGCAAAATGAAAATAAAATTAAATTAAAGTAGATCTAAACACAAAAACAAAGTACTGAAATGGGTTGTTATTTTGGCAAAATGAAAATAAATTAAATTAAAGTAGATCTAAAACACAAAAACAAAGTACTGAAATGGGTTGTTATTTTGGCAAAATGAAAATAAATTAAATTAAAGTAGATCTAAAAACAAAAACAAAGTACTGAAATGGGTTGTTATTTTGGCAAAATGAAAATAAATTAAATTAAAGTAGATCTAAAAACAAAAACAAAAAATTCAATTTCCAGCCTCTATCGAAATTCAAAATTAACATTCTAAATTTTATTTGTTGTATCTTCCGCACCAACTTTAAACAGAATATATTGTCTGCCGTGCATTAACACTCATTTCAAAATAAAACGTAAGCATTTATAGAACCTACTTAAATTTAAACCAAACATGTCACTGTGAACAGGTAAAATAAATTTTTCATAGCGAAAAATGACTGTTATTTAAAACAAATTTTAGGGCTTGTAATATCGAACATAAAAAAATCCTATTTAGGGCTATTACCTTGGTACATGAACATATAATCTGCCTAGACTAAATAAACAACCAAACAACGTTCTCTATCTTGTATTAATTAATACAAATAACTGTACGGAATGAAAAAGACAGTTTACCCAATGTATATTGTTAAAGAAATGATTTTTCACCAATATAATTAGGGGCTAAAGTCACGATGAAACAATCTATCACGTATTTCACTTATAGACATCAACGCTTTCGGCAATGGATAAAACTTTGTTTTTCGTTGAAGACAGCATTTCTCTTTTGAATACCATTATGAACAGACCGATTACACCAAAAGTTTAGGTTTATACATCCCAATCTAATCGTAGTTAACTTTAAAAGGTGTGATAATTGTTGTGTAAACACCCGACAATGGACATGGCAATTTTCCCCAACTTCACCAGAAACGAGAACAGGAAATCGTAACATTCAATGTTTGAGTTACTTCCCTTTGAGATATCAATACACACTGTATGCAAGTGATCGTCCACTGAAATTGAGCAACCACTGGTTATGTAAGGCATGTGATCACCACATAGGGTGTATAAATAAAGGAAATATGCACGGGGAATCTCATTAAGGCAGGTTATGTATAGTGAATAGTTGACAAACACGTTACTTTGATAGTTTTCAAAATGGACAGAAACTTATTCATAATGAACTTCACATGCCATTTTCATAACAAGCACCTCCTACTCCATGCTGTACCCTGTATTCTGCTTTTATTTTCATTTTTCCATGGTCTAGAAAACATACATGTTCTTGAGATTTCAACAGAAATTGATTTCGCTTCATGTTGGTAATAGCGATATGTAATTATTTCTATTTACAATCGCTGTATGCTTGTGGCTGTCAATATCAATTTGATGAATGGCGGAGTAATACTCCCTCATTTAATTTTCGCCATTTTCGCCCTTAGATGAGAAGGCTAATTGAAAATGAAAGTGGAATTTCCAAGCTAAATAATTGAAGTATGCATATACATGCCATCCATGAGATTCTGGTGATTAAGGGTGAATTTAAAATGGGGTGAACCTGTTTTCTGTCGTAAAAGGGCAAAAATAACAAGGAGCAAAAATTTCCTGGTAGACAGTATCTCTATAAAGGAAGATTATGTCTTGTGACCAAAAGCGATGTTTAAACAAACAAAATGATTAATAGACTGAAAATTAATACCATAAATAAACAGATTGACAAATAAATAGATAAATAAATAAACAGACTGAAATTATACTGGATACAGACAGTTGGATGAGACCATATATTTGGTATTGTTTATATGAGTATAGTGTTGAGTAGCAACTGGTACTAAAATAGTTGCTTAAGAATATGACGCATGTGGGTCTCCATACTTACTTTCTTCCATTAGCACAGATGATGCTAGCCAGCTGTAGTGATTTCTGAAGTTCCATAACTCTTTGCAATTCAGCGGCATAAGCAGGGTGGTTCTGCAGAACCAAGTCTGATACTTTTTTAGAAACCTTAAAACAAAGAGGATAAAAAATTTAGAGCAGATATGTACATTTAAAGAAAATAGGATCACGTGATGATGAGTGTGGTTGTATGTGTTTTGTGTGCATCTGCACATGTGTATGTGTGTATTTGCATCAGCATGTGTGTGTCTGTATGTGCATCAGCACATGTGTTATGTGTGTATGTGAGTATGTATTAGAGTGAGAGGAAAGAAGGGACAAAATATAGAAAGAGAGATGAGAAGTAGCATTTTTATATTTTTAGCAAACATAATAAACAACGTAGTATGAAGGTAGATACATGCATTTACACAACTATACCAGTATGTACATGTTTAATAAAAATGGTCATTATACAATTTATTATTGAAATGGGATTTTTCGAGATAAAAAATCCTGATCTTACTGTTACCCTATAAAACCATAATTTATTGTAAGCAGTTAATTGGTTACACAGTAATCCAGCTTTCTAATTGGTCAAAATTATGCTACATCAGGGAAATTCCATTGTATTATTTTTATCTGAGGTGATTTATTTCAGATTGCATGGTACATGGATTTGTGACAATTTTCAGGCTAACATTGCATTTTGTCAAAACCTTTGGGCAGGTTCTAAGCCAATCAGAGATTGGTAACTATGGCAAGTCAATCAGAGATTGGTAACTATGGCAATCATTTAACAACTCAAATACCTACCACTTGTAGTTGCTTTGTCAGCTGTTTTCTATCGATGTCAATCTGATTCAAGTCTAAAGTTTCGGGGAGTTTCTGAAAGGATAAAAATCTCATTATTTTGTAGTGAACCCTAGGCCTAAAGTTCCCAATAATGAGAAAAATGTACACACATGATTTACAGAAGTCACATCATAAAAAAGGAAAAACAAGAAAATTACTTAACACATATGTACATGTAACACAGAGTAAATAGCTCAACAAGTCACAAAATCATCTACAATGTACAAATTATCAATTTATCATTCACTCACAATACTTTAATATATCCTAAGTTAAGTTTATACTGAAGGCTGACACTTGATTTTTTTTTTCAGTTGTTTAACAAAAAGAATTGTTTACTTATATGGATATGTCACCAGCATGTCTTGTCACTGACAGTGATACAGTACTTTACACAATATACACTTAGCTTAAGTCCATACAGACTCATGTCTTGTCACTGACAGTGATACAGTACTTTACACAATATACACCTAGCTTAAGTCCATACAGACTCATGTCTTGTCACTGACAATGATACAGTACTTTACATAACATACACCTAGTTTAAGTCCATACAGACTCATGTCTTGTCACTGACAATGATACAGTACTTTACATAATATACACCTAGTTTAAGTCCATACAGACTCATGTTCCATCACTGATATAAGTACTATACACAATATACACTTACCTTAAGTCCATACAGACTTATATCTTGTCACTGATACAGTACTTTATACAATATATACTTTTTTTTTTTTTTTTTTTTTGTATTTATTTTATTTATGAAATTTTATATCAATACAGAGTACATTAACATTAGAAATATCCAACTTTACTCCATATCCTTTTCACAGTTTTTTGTCCTGCATGCATGCACACCAATCCGTTCATACATTGAGCTCAGTACATACATTTAGAAACCACCCTCAACCAAACATACAGAAATCAATGTTACTTTCACATGTTTCATACATCCTTGTATACATGTATACATATGACCACACAGACATATACACATCTAATATGCCTACATATATACTTGCATATTATCTATGCTCCTACTTTATACATTTTATAGCTCTTATATACATGAATATATATACTTAAATACAAACATACCCATATAAAGTTACATTGTGTTTCTATGCATGTTAATTTTCAGACTAGATTCATTAAATATGCACATCTGTATTGTGTATAAAGAGAGAGAGAGAGAGAGAGAGAGAGAGAGAGAGAGAGAGAGAGAGAGAGAGAGAGAGAGAGAGAGAGAGAGAGAGAGAGAGAGAGAGAGAGAGAGAGAGAGTACAAAATTGTAAAACATCAAATTGTAGCTAAAAGCACAACATTAAGATATATATGTAAATGCAGACCAACAGTATCTAATTGGATTGTTCATTTGGAAACAAAATGCACACATCAAGAAATGTTGCTGGCATGAGGGAAAGGCAGTAAACATACATGTGTGTTGATTGAAAACTCTACCCAGATATTAACAAAATGAAAATTTTATTCAGGTATTTCTATGAGTGCATTCCATTTGTTCCACTGTCTTTGTAAATTTTGAAAGTTATCTTCTCCTTTGTTCACTGCTATAAATTTTAGAACATTATAATTATTACTTATCAATTTCTTGAAGCCAATACTAGATAAGGGTTGTTGTAAACATCTAGTTTTATAAATGTAATGTTTTCATTACTAGTAAAATAAAGTTGTCCACAGTATTATAAACACCATGGTGGTTATTATAAAAACCAAATATAAACATTTCTTTATTGAAAGCAAAGGGTATAAATAGACTGTCTAATATACTACAGAACTCTTGTATAAAGTTTTGAACAATGTCACATTCCCAAAGGGCATGTTCAATTGTTTCTAATTCAGTGTTACATCTTGTACAGTAGGGACTGTCAACAATACCTGCTCTCATATAAATTAAGAGTTTGTAGTAAGAATATATTGATTAATTCTGTATTGAAACCACTGTAACTTAGCTTCTTTTGTTATTTGAAAAGGAAGTTTGTAAATTTTTACACCATGTTTGATCATTAAAGTCAAATATTTCCTCCCATTTTTTACGACCAGTAGAGATAAACGTGCTGCTGCTCTTTTCAACAGCAAATTGTAATAAAGTTTTGCTCCTTTTGTACACTTCAGAACTATTTTCAAGTTAAAAGGTAAGCATGGATAGGATAGAGGCACACAAGGTCTTGTACTTTCTGTAATGTATTTCTGTATGATACGAGTAATACTTAAGAAATTGTAAAAAGTTAGTATTAATATCATATCTTTCTTTAAATTCTTCAAGATTATATAAGCATTTATTATTATAAATCTTTAAAAAGATCTTGAATACGAACAATTCCTTTTTTAAACCAATGTTTGTAAAAAATAGTTTTATTGTCTACAGTTAATTTTTTATTGTACCAAATAGGAATTTCAGCTACTGTACTGATGTGACCATCACTGACTTCAGCAGTTTCAATAATTTTTTCCCAGGCCTGGAAAACTTCTTTCCAAAATATATTTGTAGTTTCTTTAAGACATTTATTTATAAAATTCTGTTCCACAATTCGCAAGTATATTTTCATTTATTTTTGTAAAAAGTATTTTTTGCCACTTACTAGTTGTAGTGTATAGCCTTCTCACCCAGGTTATTTTGAGAGATTTTATATAAGTTTTCAAATGTAACATGTTAAGTCCCCCCTCCAAATATTTTTTTACTACTATATCTCTCTTCAACTTGTCAGATTTGCTATTCCATAAAAATGCAAAAAGATCTGAATTTAATTTATTTATGAAATTATCACTTGGGTTAGGTATTGACAAAAACAAATTGTTAAATTGTGATATTATTAATGATTTTATTAGCTGAATTTTTCCTATTGGTGTCAGGACTCTCCTATTCCAAGTTTTAATTAGGGATTTCAGTTTTACAAGTTTTTTATCAAAATTTAATTTAGGTATTCTAAAAAGATCAAACATGGAACTCTATACCAAGTAAATTAAAAGTGCTATTTCCCCAATGTAAATTAAATTCAGGGTAGGTTACCTCACTGTATTTTCTACTTCCAATCCAGACAGCCTGAGTTTTGCTTAGATTCATTTTCAATCCAGAAATACTTTCAAATGCTTTAAGCTCTTGTATTGAGTGTGAGAGAGATTCTTTTGACCCATCTAAAATGAGAGTAGTGTCATCAGCATATTGGGATAATAAGATAGGAGTATCGTCAATATGGATGCCTTTAATGTTTTTATTATTTCTGATTCTAACAGATAAAATTTCTGCACATAAAATGAAAATGTAGGGCGCAATAGGATCACCTTGACGGCATCCGTTTTTAATTTCAAAAAATTGAGACAAATTGTCTCCTTGATTTACAGCAGAGTTAGTCTTTTTTATGAAGTATTTTTTATCCAATTTTTTATATCTGAACCAAAGTTAAAATATTCAAAAACCTTCTCCATAAAAAACCAGGAAACAGAATCGAATGCTTTTTCGAAATCTATCATTAATAAAATTCCAGAAATATCATTTTCCTCTGCATAATGCAAAATATCGTAAATAAGTCTAATATTTTCCCCAATATATCTCCCTTGAATAAATCCTGTCTGATCACTATTTATTAATTTACCTAACACCTTGTTTTAATCTATTAGCGATTGAACCAGAAGCAATTTTGTATATATTATTTAAAAGAGTAATTGGCCTCCAATTTTTAATGAATTGTCTAGGTTTATCCCCCTTTGGCAGACAGGTAATTATACCTTGTTTTTGAGTAACTGATAATTCCTTATGTAAAAATCCATAGTTAATAGAGACCTGACAATAAATATACCTAGTTGTTTCCAAAAAACTTTTAGAAATTCAACCGTAAAACCATCTGAACCAGGGCTTTTATTATTTTTTCATTTTTTTAAGTGTCTGTGATGCTTCTGTGTATGTAATCTGTCCTTCCAAACTTTCAGCCTCTGGCTTACTTAACTTTGGAACATCCATGTTTTTTAAAAATTCATTTAAATCTATATCATCATGGACTACACTGTCACTTATGCTATATAGTTTTTTGTAAAAATTACTTATTTCCTCTAAAATGTCATCCTGATTGGAAATCTCCTCTCCATTATCCTTTACTATTTTAGGAATAATTTTAGTGGTAAAATTCCTGTTTTCAAGGTTCAGAAAATACTTAGTAGGTTTTTCCCCCTCCAGTATCCACTTAGCTTTTGACCTAACTATACTACCTTTCAACTTATTGATTCTTATGTTTCTCAAGTTCTTGTTTCTTAGCATTTAATTCATCAATGTTAATATCTGTACAGGATTCTAATTTATAAATACTTTCTATAAGGTTACTTTCTTGAGTTTTTAAGTTTTTCTTTTTATGTGCTGAGTATGAGATTGTTTTTCCTCTGATTTCCATTAAAATTGTTTCTAAAAAATAATTGGTCATTTATTATAAATTGAATTTCAGTATCTGGGATTTTGTTGATATCAACTAAATTATAAACTGGGAGAGCATATTGGGATTTGACATCTAGAATAAGTTTGTTTATGGTGTCCAGGTATTCAGAGTCTTGCAATAAAGAATTATTAAGTTTCCAAAGTCCACGTCCTTTTTTGAAGTTATTGAATTTTAAAGTAATATATGGCATTGAATGGTCAGATCTATATCCAGGTTCTATATCTGCGGCATATATACTTGGTAGCAACTTATCTGCTACAAGAAAAAAATCTAAACGTGCTTGTTTGAAGGGATTGGTTCTTCTCCAGGTAAATCTTTTCCTATTGGGGAAATATTCTCTATAAATATCTACCAAACTGAATGTCTCCATAATTTCTAGTATTTTTTCCCTGGCTCTAGGATTGTTAATGTTTTTATATAATTATGACAGTCTCGTTCAGGATCTACAACTAAATTAAAATCTCCACACATAATATATAAATCATTATCAAATAAACCTAATGTTTCTATTATCCCTATCATAAAAAAATGGACTATCTGTATTAGGACCATATATTGTGATTAAAGTCAGTCTATTATTCTCTATCTCCAAGTCTAGAGCCAGAAAGTTCCCATCCCTTTCTTTTTTTTCTCTAAGAACCTTGTATTCAAAATTATTATTAAATAAAATTGCCACCCCCCCATAGAATTTGAACTCAGAGAACTGAAATAACACTCAAAACCCCACTCTGCCCGTACCATGTTTTCTAAATCTGGAGTAAAATGGGTATCTTGGATGCAAAAAACATTATATTTTTTACTTCTTAAATAGGAAAAGACATCTTTTCTTTTATTTTTATCCCCCAGACCTTGACAATTTAAGGTAAGTATTCTAATACCTTCCATGTTGATACTTTATGATTAATTTACTATGTCTACCCTCATACCAGCTGATACATATTAGTAGATGTACTTTTGTAAACAGAGAAAAGAGGAAAGATAGACAGGAGAAAAAAGAATAAAAAGACATTGTAAGAAAGTGGTTTGTAGTTCTGACCACTATCAACCAAGCTCAGTTGAAAGTACAACTGTATATAAGGTACATGTAGTTACATATTCCGCCTAATAGTTGAAATGCTTGTTGTGTTTACAAATGTATAGGTAGGCCTAAACAATGCTTGTATTACATATACCTGTGACTGTGTAGGTAAACAATGTAAAGTAATTAAGTACAATCAAAAGTATAATAGTCTGTCCAAACAGACATTCCATGCTTCACATGGAAGAAAAAAAGGACCTAATAATGAAAGGTCACTATAAATACAAGCAGATTGAAAATTACTGACTGTTTTGTCTACACAATCACATTTACCTGTAAAATAAAGATTATGTATCTAGATATAACATGTATAACTATAACTGTACCAAGACATACATTTCTCATGTTCAGCAAGAAAAAAAAAAAAAAATACTATAACAGTACTAAGTCGTATATTCACATCTAAGTAAATACATGTACATGTAGTAACCCTCAAATATAAATTACTTAATAAATTAGTTGAACTCAATCATTACTTTCGGAGCTGCACAGTTAGCATTATCATGTATACATTATACAGCACAATTAAAAATTTCATTGTACATGTAGACAGTGAGAACTCACCAACCAAGTCTTGAACATTGCAGTAAGTGTGTTGTTCATAATTAAAATGTATCAATACTGTCATTGGTTTATAAACTTAATCAAAGTTAAGTAATCTCATACTTACAGTCACAGATGTTCTCAAAATTTTAGATATGATATTAAAGCACTTATATCCATTAGAAAAACACAAATGTTGGGGAACAAAATGTTGATGGTATCACATTTATATACACTATATAACAGCCGCCTGTCATTTCACAAGCAAAGTACACAGGTTAGTGAAAGTTGTTGTCATTCAACAAAAAGTTCTTAGACAGGATTGTGTCATGTGATATCCTTCTTTTCTTTCCATTTTTCAATTTCAAAAATAGTTTGCCATCTACACTCCACGAATTTTCCACACACTCCAGGTTGAAAGCCTCTTTTAGTCTCTGTTGGTTAACACGGGTTAAGTCCTCATATACCAATTGTTTTTTCCCCTTCAAAAAGTTTCCGCTGCTGAATAACTTCAAACTTCTTTCTCCGTGTGTGTAAATTTGCAGATGATGGCCCTTGGGTTATTCCTCCTAAAGGTGCCAAGCCTGTGTGCAGTGTCAATATCAGCCGATGTAATATCCACATTTAACTCTGTGTTTGCAAACTCAATAACCTTTGTAACAGTTTCTTCAACACTTTCAAACTTATTACTGTCTTCAATTCCTGTAATCCGAATAGAATTTTTCCTCCCGTACTGCTCCAGGTCATTGTGCTTATTTTCCAGGGCCAAAACTCTATTGTCACTTTCCAACACTTGTTTCTCTAACTTTAGTACTATTTGCTTTAACTCCTCATTTTCTGCCTCTAAATCAAAAACTCTGCCCTCTAGTCTTTCTACCAACTCCTTATTTTCCTCTCTTATTTCTTCTCCAAGTTTCTTTATCTGAGTTTTCATATCAACTCTCATGGAATTCAGCAACTCATAAATATTATCCAGTTTCTCATCTGTACTAAGTTTATTTCCTTCACTGTCACCACCTTTGCCTGGACTAGGACCTTTTCCTTTCCCACTGATGCTCGCACTTCTTGTTGCAGCCATTTCATGTGTTTAGTGTCCCAAATCTATATTATAGTTATCCTTCACTAATCCACTTGGACAGAATTTTAAAAAACCTCTACATATGTATTACACAGGTAAGACTACACAGCACAAATGGGCTAATGAGCTGGTTAATAGTGGTCACTACACTGGTCACTGAACCATGCTTTAATCCAAATAAAGACAAAGGAGCAAATAAACTTCCTTCAAAATCCTAAAGAATAAATTCTCCAAAGCACTTCAAAGACTGAAAAAGCTTTCCACAGCTTGTCATAAATACACTGACAAAAAATCACAGTAATCAATCCAATATTATGGGTGGAATTTCAGAATTTTACAGAGAAGAAAAAACACAGCCTCTGACCAGTTCAGTGGTGACCTTTCACCGTCTATACAATATATACTTACCTTAAGTTCATACAGACTCATGTCTTGTCACTGACACTGATACAGTACTTTACACAATATACACTTAGTTTAAGTCCATACAGACTCATGTCTTGTCACTGATGCAGTACTTTACACAATATACACTTACCTTAATTCCATACAGACTTATATCTTGTCACTGATACAGTACTTTATACAATATATACTTACCTTAAGTCCATACAGACTCATGTCTTGTCACTGACACTGATACAGTACTTTACACAATATACACTTAGTTTAAGTCCATACAGACTCATGTCTTGTCACTGATGCAATACTTTATACAATATATACTTACCTTAAGTCCATACAGACTCATATCTATTAACTGTTACAAGTACTAATCACAATATACACAATGTACTTACCTGAGGTTCATACAGACTTATGTCTCATCACTATTATAAGTACTAAACACAATACACACTTACCGTAAGTTCATATAAACTTGTATCTTGACCCTCACTATTGTAATATATTTCCTCAATGCCTTCTAAAATCTCTTGTTCCTCATGTGGATTACTAGGTCGTGTGTGCTACAAATAGAATACAACTTACTGAAGAGAGACAACATAAACATGTACATGTAAACAAATACATAAAAATTGCATAACATTTGCTCAATCAATTATATCTTTGAAATATTTGTTTTTGAAGAAAGAAAAAGGATAAACCATGCCACTGGATATATTGGTTTTTTCATTATTCAAATGTTCACAAATGCATGCATCACTATGTACAAACTTGAGTTCCCTCACTTGACATATCAGTAACAGACAAATAATGTAACTTTACTCAAAGGGGCATAATTCTAGAAGAAAATCTGTCTCCACATCAACATTAATATTATCACAGCATGTATATTCAGTATTTGTGATTCTAGAAATATATCTTTATCATCTATCTGACAGATATTCATGAATTGTCAAAACATCAATACTGCTGACAAAAGCACATAAAACAGTATAATTAAAAGGGTATAAATCTCCTCATCTCCACTCTTAGACAGCAATGATTGTCTTTTGTTTTTCAACCAACTTTTCCAAAGCTCCTGTAATGAATTTTAGTCATCTTGTATTGCAATTTTATGAATTTACAATTTAATGTAATGTTTTCAGTAGTACTCAGGGTTGGTACAAGGAACACAAAATAAAAAATAAGCACTTTATATGTACTTTACCTGGACTTAAATCCAATTTCTACGCACTTTAATCGAAAAAAAAAAAAAACACTTAAATTTATCACAAACATTTTTTTTTGTTCATGCTATTATTTTTGTCAAAATCTAGCAGCACATTTTTCTTCACATCCTTTTCAAGTTACTCCGACATACGTAACAAAAAGATGAATAAAATCAAGGACAAAACCTAAATCCTTTAAAACCAAGAATTCTAAGCACTTTTCAAGCACCAACATAGAAATGTTCTTAGTTTTCAAGGACTCAGAAATACAAAATGTATCTATTATGGACTTTTTAAGCACTTCCATAAAAACTAAAGCACTTTTGAAGAACTGGTACATTGTATCTGAGGACCTTCTAGGCATTCAAACCAAAACTAAGCACTTTTCAAATTGTGGACAATTTCTAAGCACTCCCATCAAAACTATGCACTTTTCAAATTGTGGACAATTTCCAAGCACTCTCATCAAAACTATGCACTTTTCAAGGTCTGTACAAACCCTGTTACTATCCCAGCACTTGATACACGTGCAACAATATACATTTGTTGACTGGGTGTCGAACCAGAGGACCAAACTGTTGCCTGAGACTGAAGGCAACAGTTTGGTTTGTATGTTTGTTTATTGTTTAGTGTCCCTCTCAAGAATATTTTACTCATATGGAGATGTCATCAAATGCCGGCAAAGGGCTTCAAATTTTGGCTTATGCTCGGCACTTACGGCCACTGAGCAGTGAGGGTTCAACATCTACTGTGACATGGGACAGTAAAATCTGCTTTAGCGAGCACCTGTGTATAAAGACCACCTGGTCATAAAGACCATTTTTTGTTGTCCCCCAATAGTACCATTTGTGTACAAATCAACCTCTATATAAAGACCACCTCCTTACAAAGACTGGTTTACCTTTGTTCTAAAAAGGTTGCTATACACCAGTTTCACTGTATTTCATATAAAATCACATTTTTCAAAAAAGCTATTAAAGTGTCATTTCCTGTTCAATTTCAATACAATTTTCATATATAAGTTTTTGAAGTCTGTATGTTTGTTTTGATATAATTCCCAATTTTTTTTACAGAAATGATGAATTTGCATGTCTCTTTTTACTGTCAAAATGGGGTATTGTACCCTGAAAAATTTCATTTCCTTTTGAAATACCTGTAGATAAATCTAGAAAACACTGGAACTTTTAAATTTATACAATGAGGAAATACATGTACACAATGAACAAGATGAAACTACATGTTTTGGATATTTTAATTTTTATGGTAGAGATGCCAGTGTTTTTTCTTTAATATTTAAAATGGCATTGTATTGTGATTTTAGAAAAGAACAGATCAGAAGAAACAAAACGACGCCTCATTTGTCAAATTTGGTCCAGTAGTTTTCAAATAACAACAATTTGTACATTAAAAATGGTGGCCTTTTTGTTTCCATATGAACATATTCTGCTTGAAAATGGCCTCTACCCCTGTTTTTACAGACTATTTTAACAAGGTATTCTCTTCCAAACAGTTCAATATTAATAAATTGATATAAATGATTATAAATTATGGTATAAGTTTGATCAAAGTTGATTCAGAAATGACTCTGTCAATGCTTTGGAAAAATGACATTTACATGTATATGAAACATATATTGATACAGGGAAAATCAGAGTGTCATTTTCCACACAAATATCAAATCAATATGTAGAGACATTGCAAAGAAAAGGCACAGAAAGGGATATTTAAAAAAAATTTACAAGTCAAGGGGCCATAAATCTGAACAAAATCATCTGACCGGAACCAAATTTGAACATGATCTGTAACTCATTTAGATACAATGATATACCAAATATCAAATTAATATGTAGAAGCATTGCAAAGAAAAGGTGCAGAAAGGGATATTTAAAAAAAAAATTACTAAGTCATGGGGCCATAACTCTGCACAAAATCATTCGACTGGAACCAAATTTGAAATCATCTAGATGCAACCAAATATCGAATATCAACTCACTATGTTGAAGCATTACAAAGAAAAACTGTGAAAACTGTTATTTTTCAAATATCTACATATTTCCAAGGATCATAACTCAGCAACAGAAAATCATAATTTAATCAAATTCGAAAGGGAGCTTGCAATTATGGTAAGAAACAAACTACCAAATATTCATTAAAATCTGTTCAGGCGTTTTTGAATTATCATGCGAGGTGTGGACGACGTACGGACAACAGTATATCATAATACGTCCCGTCAAAATTGATGGGCCTATAAAAACCATGTGGTTAAACAATCCTTTAAATAAAACCTCTTTTCAGAGACCACCTGTCTTGAGAGGTCACATTTCAGTGACACATGTGGTGGCTGCTCAAGGCGGGGTTCCACTGTATAAATACCTTGAGCTTAGACAAAGCTGGATCAACTGTAAACACATCATGGCTAATGTTATCTTCTACAGGAGGAATGAAAGAATCCTGAAATATGACAAAATAGAATTAACATACAAAAACACCAATGCTATTTCTCTGTGACTTATTAAAGTTGAAAATAATCATTTGATACCAGGGATTTTCCTAGGCTGATTTTGGGACAGGTTACAGGACCCATTCCCAATGCAAAAATGGCTTATATTTTCCCAAAATTTAGTTATGCAAAAATTCCCAATTCAAAATAAAAAATGTCTAAAACTATGTGTTTCTATTGCAATAAAAATGTTGTATTTTCCCCCACATTTCTGGACCTTGGACCCAGAATTTTGGAGCTAGGAAAATACCTGTATACACATGTATGTAGCGCTACAAAGTACATAACATTGTATATACAATGTTATCTATAGTGGCAGTTTGAATATGACTGATTCCATTTTTTTTTCTAGTTTCCATCTTACATTTGGTTATATAATACTAACTACATGTAATTTCTTACAATAAATACACATGTTTTTGTTCACTGTACAATGACATAAGGCTAAGCTGTAAATTGTATAAGCACATTTTATATTAGGGGGAGGGTTTACTCAGAAGAAAAAGCCACTAATGTCATGTCTGCAAATAAAAAAAATCACATCTAAGAACTTTCTCTTCCCATTCATAAAAATATCATAACACAAATTAAAATGTACATGTATATATACCAGTACATACATGTATGTATATATATATATATATATATATATATATATATATATTATGCGTAGAATAATGAATATGGACTTGGCTACAGAAAATGTGCACAGATGTGCTTTGATCTTTCTGCTGGATGAGCAAATAAGAGACAGGACAGGTAGGAGAACTTGTAAAAGGAAAGGGTGCAACAAAAATCAGAGCAGAGCTAGCACTCCCTGCTAAAACCCTCTATCAGAAGTTAGAAGACTGCACGTATTTAGTTTGTTATATAAAGCAAGTAATATTCCGACATACAGAATTACATCAATGAACAATAGTTATATTCACAAAAAACTTAATTTTCCATTAATTGATAGTTCTTTCAATCAATGAAAGGTCATAGGTCATGTCAGCAGGTGTGAGCTGTTGCAGTGTGGTGAAATCATTAAGTAAACAAATGCATATTGTACATCTTGCTTGTAGGAAGAAACATGTACAACATGTACATGCTTCAGTCTTTTATCAGTCAGCTGATAACAATACTTTGATGTTGATTTCTAAGGGATTGATGCCATCTATATGAATACATATACCCTATCAAAATTGGAATTGCATGTACATATATGTATGTATTGCGATGTCGTCAAATTTAGTGCGTCTTCTAATTCTGCACTCTACTTTATGCTCAATTCAATTTGTATACCAGTGATATGTAAAGCCTAAGAGTCATGACTTTTATGTAATGGACATCGTATATTTGGTTCCAGATAACCTAACATGCATTTCTTCCTTATTGTTGTGCAAATTAGATAATCACCAGTGAATATTTATAGAGAATGGACGTGATTTAAGAGAGCATCTCAGTGTTCTAGGATTTCCCTGCATTTTCAACTTTACAAGGGAAAGTTCATACTTGAAAATGACTTTCCCACAACTCAACTTTCCATGACTTTACATGAAGTTTCGCATAATTGCTCTTTGAATTTACATTGTGTTATAACTTGTAATGATTAAAAGTCATAGTAAACAAATTTCATATAATTTTTTTAAAATGTAAAAATATAAAGGAAATGCATTTCAAAAACTTGCACTTCTTTAAAAAACATCAAAAGTAAAGTGTTGTTTAATGTTTGTCTTCCTTGACTGTTGCACCATAACTGAACACCCATTTACAAGAATTCAAATGTAAAGAGCCAAGGTTTTTGTGTACATACTTTATATTTGTGTCTGTGTTGTGTATCGTGTACGATGGCCGGATTGTGTAAAACCTCTACCGATCATAAAATACTATAAGCTGATGCTTGTCATTTCTGAATTTGAACGCCCTTCCTCAGAAAAGCGTAATTAATTGCCAAGCAGGCTGATTTAATGACTAACATTATTAAATATTTCACTTGCTATTCAAAAGCTCAAATAATTGCCCCAATAGAACATCAAATTTTTTTTTGATTTGTTGAAAGTTGGTCATCATTCAGTTGAACAGCAACAGGGGCCCAATGACACCAACAGTAGTCAAACAGAATAGCCTAAATGACTAGTAAATCTAGCACTCTATTTCCCAAATTAAATGAACTTTTTTGAGTTGCTCAAAAGCTCTATTAATATCAATTGATTTCTAAATATGAATTGATGAAGCAAGTGATGTACATGTCTCTACTTTGATTCTCACAACATTCTGAAAAATAAAACAGTAGACCTAAAAACAATATGCTAGAGAACGACTATACAGCAGAGCTGTAAAACAGCTGATGTTTATGTTAAAATTACTTTTACCCAGAAACTTGTTAACATACGTTACACTCGAGTGTAATGATTTTATAGCAATAAACTGAAACGAATTGAATTTTACATGTATACATTTTTCTAAATACTTTGAAAGATTTCAATAGATCTATCAATGTTTAATTAATTGAAATTATAATTTACAGTGTAATGTAAGCCTAATATACAGTTACAAAGCTAACCGGTGCGATGATTCTGTTGCCTTGATGTTCATGTCAAAACGAGGGACTTTCTTCAAAGTTCCAGTCATCGTGTTTTTCTATTCAAATGAATACATGTTTCCGGCTGAATAATGATATGAAATTATGAATGAAGAAAATATACTTATTTTAGATACAAGTGATCATTTTTTATTCTTTAGTTTTCAAAATCGTCCTCTATTTCCATGTCGCCGAAGTTTTCCTTTTGATAGTTTACCTTGTTCAAGACGGAAATCGGAAAACGAAGAGCAATACGGGCAAAATTAAAATCTGAATTTTCACTGGATGATAAAATTATTTGTTTATGACGAAGGGATCATATCTATTTTAGTTCTTAAAATGCAGTGATTATTCCTGGTGCCGCGAAGCAGAGATACACCAGGTATTGACCGAATTCATACTGAGATGCCGATTTATTTCATATAAGAAAAACAAAATTACAGTCAGTAATAAAAAAAAATTCATGCATGTAGTTATTTAATTATTTGTTTAACTTGCCCATGGGTACTGGTAATAAGAGTTTGAAAATTGACTTTCCCGTTTCAAATGTTGACTTGCCACGGGTGACGGGAGATGGGAATCCTAGACCACTGGCATCTGCTGCTGTGCGGGGTTTCAGATACTGCCAGAATCATCTGAAGGCACTAAATGTCATTCCAAAATAGTATTTAGCATTATTACATATTAAAAAAATATTTTAGAATTAAGCCAAAATTATTTTCATCATGTTTTACTTTTTTCTTTTTTTTTTTTTGTGTTAAATGAACTAAATTTTTATTATTAACCAAGAATGTCAAAATTCTCAGCTAAGATTTTAAAAGACAATCAAGTTTTAATATATTTTATCAGAGTAAACAGTAACTCTTTCATGAAATAATCTTTACTCTTTCTATTCGGGACCTCTGATGATGACCTACATTTACAATGTTTTCGAAGTCATGTATGCTCATGGTAACAAATATAATATTGTATAATAGATGAAGTGCACAGAATTAAACGACTTTAATAAGGTTGAGGAAACATGTGGGTATCAGGGTTTAAACCATAATTTTATCATTGATTCAGAACACACAGTAATAAAATGTGTATAAATTTGAACTGATTGCTTAAAGCTGACTTCACATGTGTAAACAATAACAATTTGATTTTCAAACATCGTAATGTATTGATACAACAATTAGAGCTTTGGGGCACAGAACAGGCTGACTGCATTGTATGTTTACGCTGGCTATATACATGTATATACAAACATAATACATATGTGTAGATGTGCAGACTTTGCTACAGATTTGTGAAAATGAAGCTTGGATCTATTGACATGATATAGGCATACCCTCATTCAGTCATTCAGGGTCAACAACATGGGATTTTGGTTTTAAAAATGTTATTAATATTGTTCAACATGTACTGTAGATATTTGCAGACCTACTCACCTAGTGCCAGGTGGAGATGTATGAAAAGCATGCTCTTCCTCTCTCATATTAGCCCCCACCCATATCAAAAGTACATTATATGATCATAAAATATGGTGATTGGAAAAAACAGCAAGACATAACAAAATAATATATTTAAATTTTTGTTTCGGCTTCAAGTGCACATATACACATGTAATTGTAAATGTCATGTGCGACCAAAATTGAAACTGGAAAAATAAATTAATAAATTTACATCCTATCGATACCAATGGCTAATTCTGAGTACATGACCCTTATTTATTACTATAAAACTAAAGGATAAAACACTCTGGCCTAAAATCTACATTTGTATACATTAAGTATAAATAATTTATAAAATATTAAATAATATTAATAAACAGAAATCGTCTGTATTGATAGATGTATCTGGTTTAGTTTAGTGATAAATAAAGTAAGTTCATACCTGCTTCTTCAGAATAGATCTGAATTTCTTTTTAATATCGTCCATGATAATGTTTCATGAAGTCAAAGGATATCTACTAGTTCGCTGTCTGCATCTTTTTATGACAGTTTCATCCCACCCAACTGGCACTGCTGACATGGGTAACAATCAACGGGAGATTACTCTTACCGGAAGTAGCACAATATTTATCTGCCTTCGACCGGGTAAACTTGCAAACATAAACAATATTTGACATGTTCTGTATGTTGTCAGCAACATGATTAGTGACAGCGACGAAGAAGGCACAGATATATCTGAAAGATATATAAAATCAAATGACGAACTTCAGAAATTCACGTGCACAGGTGCGTCGTGGAATCATGAGTAAAGGGCGGTTAAATTACAATCCACTGACAACTTTTTTTTAAAAAAAATAGGCCTAAATTCTGAAGACATTTTAAATTTTAGATCAAGGATAAGGTCTTTTTATAGATTCACATTTTTCTTTTTTTATTTTAAATTGACAGTATATCATGTAAGCTCTTTTTATGCCTCAAAGATGGGGACATATTGGGGCAAAAATAAAATGAAAAAAAAAATGGTTTGTTTGATGTGACCTGAATTACCACAGCCAGGCCGCTGACATTACGTATTAAAATAATATGTCACTTATAATAGGCCATTTTCTAGTTGACACGTGCCATTCAGTTTTGTGGAATATTTTGTACTCATACCCCGTGACGTCAATAGAAACGTGACCTAGGTTATGTCCAGTTCCGTAATATCTACATCAACAACATTCACAGATATCTTGCTTCAGGTCATTTGGTTGAGGGTAAAGTAAAACTAAATGTTCATTCTTGTAAAGTTGACAAGTGTCATGTCTTTACTTTAGGCTATTTCTCAAATCTGACTCCTTTCATACATATACATATTTCTGGTCACCTGTGCAATAAACAAGACTGGGACACATCCAATCTGGGGCACATCCAGTCTAATTAAATCACTCCCTTTTTCAGCCTTTGATTACTTAAGGGACCCATTTCATACCCATGGTACTAAATCAGAAAATGGGAGCATTGAGAGATCAGTTTTCAATGGGACTAATTCATTAACAACATGATACCCGATAATGTTTGTGTCAGGGACTAGTGTTTCTATTAGTGATGGAATGACATTAGCAGACGATATCCTGCGATAACATCATTTCAGCGGGAAGATTACATAGAGTTATATTCCATCACCATTGGAGATACTAGTACTGCACAAACAGTATCAGTTATCATGTGGTACAATGTACATGAATTAGTCCTATTTAGATTGGAACACATCACACAAATATTTATTTTATTGCTTGCCTTTTTTGGTCATTTTGTTTGTCCATTAGCAACATGTTGTTTTTCATCACAGAAATTTCTGTCTTCAAATTCCTACCAAATATGGTATGTTCAATATGAGGTGTAAGATGAGTTAGATTACAGTCAACATTGGGCAGAATTTGCAAGAGTTATGGGACATTAAAATCTACATGAACGATTTGTATCTCAAGAGTATAGTGTTTCTGAAACACATCTTGTTTATATATTTTTCAGATATTCCGCTGCGACCATATCAATTGTCAGGGGTTAACTGGTTGATTGGCTGTTACAAAAAAAGTCATGGCTCCATATTGGGAGATGAGATGGGACTTGGCAAAACATGTCAGGTATTTGTCTTTTAAATATTTTTAAGACCTTATTGATGGCCATAATTTATTGTTTTACAAATTTGAGCTAAAATGAAAACTTCCTGCATTTCAAGGAAAAGATTTTGAAATAGGAAAATGCAAGTGTCTTTATTACAATGCCACATATATTATGCAGGGATTTTGCCTTACATAATTATATTACAACTGTATATACAGGTCATCACCTTGGTAGCTCAAAATATACCAATCATATAACAAATACAAAAAATGGAAGATAGACCTGGATAAATTCCAGGTTAGAAGTACAGGTATTGTAAATTATCACTGTTTCACTTTCCTGTCTTCCTACCTTACCTTTTACTTACATACATAAATAACCCAAAATGCAAATTACAGTGAAACTTGTATATAAAGACCCCCTTAGGACACAACAAAACCAGTCTTTATAGTGAGGTGGTCTTTATGTAGAAGTCGATTTGTACAGAAATGGTACTATTGTGGACAGCAGAGACCAGTATGAATGACCGGGTGGTCTTTATACACAGGTGGTCACTAAAGCAGGTTTTACGGTATTGTCATCACATATGTCTATATCCTATGTATATCTCCTATTTTTTCTTTCTTCAGACTATAGCATTCCTTGCATATGTGAAAAAGGATAGAAAACAGAGTATTGTAGTGTGTCCAAGGTCACTACTGGAGAACTGGCAAGAAGAACTTGAAAGGCAAGTGATAAAACATATAGTCCAACACTGTTCCAGCTAGAAATTTGGAGAGTGGGGCAGGATTATTCCGAAAAATATACCACATTTTAGTCAGTTAACTCATCAACCCCTGTGGTCACATATAGACTCACCCAAATCAATAAATTGTATGATCTGTTGTCATAATTCAGGAACGAACAAGTTAATATTACAAGTAAAATTATTTTATGTTTTATACAGAATCATACACTTCTGAATTCTGACAGTGGATTTTACTATTCTTTGAAATGGGTGAGTCCAAATATAGTTTCAGGGGTTGATAAATTAAAAAAACATTTTAATCATGTCTATCACTGCCAAAAAGGGGGGTTCTGTACCTATTAGATATTTATCAAAAGACTGAAAACTTGTGGTCTGAAATGTGATGTGGTCTGCTAAGCAAAGTGGTCTTTAGGTGAGATTCTATTGTATATGCCCTCCCCCCCCCAAAAAAAAAAACATTTCTGACTCTCCCCACAATAGATCAATCTTTTATCCATTTGCAAGATTTTTTTCATCAAATTTAAATCAAATTTGGTATGATGATTTATATTAACAAAATAAAGAATGAGTTCTTTTTATGGGTTTACTTCGACTTTTCATCGAGGGCTATCCTGTTAGAAGTGAAGAGGTTGCATTCGCACTTCCTGTAAAATATAGTCCAAGTCAAGAATTCAAATTTTACAGAAAAGTCAAAATATTTTGATATAAATGAAATTAAATCTAGTTTGATAATCATTAAATGAAATATCACATAATTCTACTTACTTTTGCCTTTCGAAATTATACAGTACAATTTGTAGTTAGTTTCAACACAACTTCATCGATATATGATTATAAAATTTATCATTTTATTTTAAAGAAAATTACAATTTATTTTTGTAGATTTGCTCCATGTTTGAAAGTCCAGTGTTATGTAGGCAACAAAGATAAACGGCATGAACTAGCTAACACAATATCAAGAGCTTACAGAAAAGGGGAACAACTCTTTGATATACTGGTTACAACATATGAAGTAAGCAAGAACTAGTGATATATCTTTATCATTGGAATATTAAGATGAGGGATATAAACATCCAGTTAATTTAATCCATTTAATCCAAATATTAGAATTATGCTTGCAGTGGTCTAATGGTAAAGTCTTCAAGATTTAGCTCTTTCATAGTCACATTTCAGGCATTGAATAGAAAAATATGCTGAATACATACATTGTACATGTATCTAGTATAAACTTGAGTTGTACATGTATCTAGTATAAACTTGAGTCATTTTACAATAATTAACATAGAAGTTCAGGGAACTTATATGAATGTCTCTTGTTGGCTCTGATGTTGGCATGAGGGTTCTTACAGTTGGTGTCAAGCAAGTGGGCTTAACATTATACTGCTTGGACACTCAATACCTATTTAGATTCACAAACCCTGAATAGAATGGCAGCCAGAAGTATATGCATGTAAAGTGATACTTGTATATAACGACCTCCTGAGGTAGAGAGGCCAATGGGTTTTTGTTTAAATTATTGATAGTGGTACAATTTTATTATGTTTAAAACAATCTTTAAACATGAAAGAAAATGATACCTCATTTGTTAAAATTGGTCAAGTAGTGTTCATACAGCGTCAATTTAAAATATTCAGAATCTGCCATTTTTACTTCCCCAGTTTGCTGAAAACGGCAGTTTTGTGCATTTTCAAACCCAAATAAAAACAACAACTGATAACCAAGCTGGCTAATTTTTCACTAACTTTATAAATACTTGCTATTCAACAACTTAGATAAATTCCAGGACCAACAAAACATCGCAAATATTTTTTTGACCTATCAAAAATTGGCCATCATTCAATTTCAGCAGTAACGGCACAAATAGCAGATGGACCAGCACTTTCAGTTGTTCAATATATTTTATCTTCAGACCGGTCCATGGTGGGAAAAACACAGAATTTTTAACAGTTGTTTTACATGGAATTACATTAATAATACATATTCATGAATTTTATTTCAATTATTGACATGTTTACTCCTGCTTTAATTATTACTCAAGACATGCTGAAAAAATCTGTAGACATGTATGGTCTACTCATGTACTGCTTGCTATACAGACAGAGCTACAAAACCACTGTTCATGTTCAACTTTTCACTCAGAAGCCTGTCTCCATTCTATTTTTACATTCGAGAATTCTCAAAATATATGAATTATTTACAGTTTGACCGAAATTGGACCAATAACCGTGTCTGACGTCAGTGGCTCTTTGATGTCTGTATTAAAATGAGGAACATGCTCTTAAGTTCAACTCATTGTGTAGTTTTCGCCTCAAGTAGATATATGTTCCTGCCTCTATATTGATGTAAAAATTTGCATGAAGAATCTATACTCACTAAATTAACAGAAAATTGTTAACAATTTATGAATTTTTAAAATAATCCTGTATTTCTAGATTATCTTTATTTTTTTGTTTTGATATTTTACCTTGATCAAAGTGGAAATCTGAAGTTTGCCAACCAGTACCGGCAAAATCAAAATCTTAATTTTCATTGGATGGTAAAAATTATCATTGTATGACATCAAGAACATGTTTAATTTTGGCTCAAAGATGAGTTATGGTGGGATTTTCCGGTGGCGCGCGGCTGAAAAAAGCGTCCGGTATTGACAGCGTTCGTATTAAAATTCTGATATTTACCTTGTAAGTCAACAGATAAATGATCACAAATAAAAAGAGTAATGTTTAATTAAAGTATTTATCAAACTTAAATTGTGTAAACTCCAAATTTACGATTGCAATATCATGAACAATATCGGTCTCAACACATTATTCTACATACGGATAATAACATGGCGAACAACAGTGTCAACTATTGGCCTCTCTACCCTAGGGATACAAGAAAATGGTCTTTATAGGGAGGTGGTCTTTATATAGAGGTTGATTTATACACAAATGGTACTATTGGGGAGAACAAAAACAGTCTTTATGACCAGGTGGTCATTATATACAGGTGGTCTCGAAAGCAGGTGTTACTGTATATTCAGAAATTATATTTCATGTAACTTTGAAAAAAAAAAAGCAAAATATTGAAGAAAATGTTTTATATTGAACATTGTTTCCTTCTTTTATACATTTTATTGCTTTAATTTACAATTGTGTCCCTTGTTCCTATGTAGAGTTTTATTACATTGTACGTTGATTTACAGTTGTGCCTTAAAGATGATGGATTTTTGTCCTCATTGCCTTGGCAAGTTATGGTCGTAGATGAAGCACACAGACTGAAGAACAATGAATCTTTATTATACAGAACTATATCACAGGTATATACTATAGTTTGTACAGCTAGGTATAGATGTAAGGATTTTCATGTAATGTTTGAGGTCCAATTTTTTGTGTAATGAAACAGGTAATGCACATGCACAGTTGATGTGGTTAAAGCCAGGGTAGACATTTTAAACTTGTATTTGACCCTGTATATACTA
This sequence comes from Atrina japonica, assembly GCA_030159075.1. Lineage (NCBI taxonomy): Eukaryota > Metazoa > Mollusca > Bivalvia > Pterioida > Pinnidae > Atrina > Atrina japonica. The sequence goes on along the minus strand of BROG01000343.1, from coordinate 129,120 downwards.
AGCCCTTCAAAGAGACATAGGAATCTGTTGTGTAGCTTGTCTGCCCAATTTCATGGGCTGTTACAGACACCTGCTGGGCCATTTTCTATAGCTTCTACGGGGCTGGCCCCACTCCCAATGCAAAAATACATGGTTTTTTTACCAATTTGATGAAAAAAAATTCCCAGTATTGTGTATAGATCATAATGAAGACAAGTGAAAGCAGGGGAAATGCGATAAAAAAAAATACGAGATTCCATTATATTTAGATTTATATTTGTGCAAATTATTTTTCCCATTTGACACAAATTCAAATTAGGATTCCCAATTGTGTTGCCAATGGCATTTTCCAAAATTGGCAGAAAAAAAGCCTGTGTGTAAACCAAACTATGACATAGATCAACGATACATGAAAATGCTTGCATTTAGCATTTTTAGTGCTGACTTAGATTGTACATGTGGCTTGGTAACAGACTGGTCCACTTCATGTGGTTTGGATATAGAAATGTATGACTTGTACTCTCTACTTAGATTGAACATGCACGTATAACATATCTAACTATAACTGACATTGGGTAACAGACTGGTCCACTTCATGTGGTTTGAATATAGAAATGTATGACTTGTTAGCTACTTAGATTGAACATACACGTATAACATATCTAACTATAACTGACACTGGGTAACAGACTGGTCCACTTCATGTGGTTTGAATATAGAAATGTATGACTTGTTAGCTACTTAGATTGAACATACACGTATAACATATCTAACTATAACTGACACTGGGTAACAGACTGGTCCACTTCATGTGGTTTGGATATAGAAATGTATGACTTGTACTCAACTTAGATTGAACATACACGTATAACATATATAACTATAACTGACAAGTACTACTCTTTGAAATACTTGTTTGACTCTGCAAAGGGTTGACCCCGTCATCGGGCAATGGTAGTTGTCTATCCCCGATTCTATGGTTCATTATACAAATGTAAAATGATTGGTTTTTTTCTGTATCATTACAGTGGGACATTGATAACAGTGTACTACTGACTGGAACTCCAGTACAGAACAATCTTGAAGAACTGTACTCTCTCCTCGGATTCATAGCTCCCAGGATATTTAGACGATCAGGACAAGAAAGATTTGTCAAGAAATACGGTGATGTCACAAAGTCAAAAGGTGTATATAAATACAGTCGAAACTTCATACATTGAAATCAAAGGAGAATGAATTTTTCTTTCAAATAAACAAGTTGTAATGGTAATAAAGAAATGTGGGGAATCAAAATCATTTTAGATAAAGCAGGAATTCAATGTTACAGGGTTCAACAGGTATAAGTGAGTTTAACTGTGCTTCAAATCCATTGGTTATAGATACATCAGGAATTTCTGAGAACTAATCTTGTACATGTTGTACAAAATTACGAATTTAATCGTCTTGTGTCATGGATTTTGTTTTTCTCCCATGGTTCTCAAAATTTTCCTTCTACCAGGAATAATTTCCTTGTCAATCCCTAGGGACATCAATTTATGATGCATTGCTCCTATGACTTCTAGGCCCTTTGTTAGGTCTAATGAGAATGCAGTGTATTAGTTATGTCTGACATTATTTGTGTAGGCCTGCATAAACAAGCACTTATAGCAAGTTAGAAAAATAATCCTACATGGTTGTGTTGAGTGTAGACGGAAATTTCCACCTTTATTAGAAGAATCTGTACGTCCAATCCATTGGAGACCCTTGGATTTGACAACCAGATTATAACCACTCCGGTGGAGATTTCCTTTTCCAGTCCACTCACCCATGTAAAATTTTAATATTCTCCCATATTCACAGAGTTATCCTTATAAATAGTGCAAAATGATCAGGTTGTCATCCATATTTATGTCAGACATGACTCAGATGTGTAGATCTATATAGACATGTAGATCATGCATAAATCTACATAGACATATATTTAAGAAATGGAAGAAAAATAATCAACCCCTACCTTGAGGGTATGACAAAGGAATCTCAATCCTCGGGATAATATTCTCGAATGACAAACCCTCAGCTTCTATTATTCTATCAACACGTATTTTCAGGTGTGTCAGAATTACATGACTTACTGAAACCATACCTTCTGCGGAGAACAAAAGAGGCAGTTCTGAAAGATCTGCCTGTTAAGACAGAAATAGTGATGTATCATGGGATATCCACACTACAGAAGAAACTGTACAAAGCCATCTTGACAAAGGATGTCAGTAAGTCTCTTCTTGTTCCAGATTCAATGATGATGAAAAAATTCCATTAGAGAAAATGCAAGCATGAGTTTTATGTTTCATCGTTCTGGTTCTTTCTTTGTTTTATTATTATTTTACACCATAATGAAAAAAATGTTTCTTATAGTGGCAGCCATATTTTTTATGGTGGATTGGAAAATCCGGTCACAAAGTATCTGGGAAAAGACTCGAGCTCTCTGCAAGTCAACTGGCAATCCTCTGTTTGCTGTCAAATTCACTTAATTCTGGCCATACTGGTTTCAATCATTTCTGGCTGAAAAATGCTCTATTGTTATACTGAAATTGTTTAAATTTGTTTTTTCATAGACTTCGCTTGTCTCACAGTTGCTTTGCTAGTACAGATAAATAAAACTCGAACCCACACTTACAAGAGTTGAAAGACTTCACAGTGTTTCAACCACTCGACCCTGGATATTTCTACGTTATTTCAGTGCTACCGAGCAAATTGCACTGATTGACTTGGTTTATGTCTGCTATTAAATTCACTTATTTCTGGATTATTATACATGTTTGTTTTTTATCTGAGGCACAAATTCTAAAATTTTCAGGTGTGTTCGAAAACTCTCAAAGATATGGAGGCAGCTCCCCTCGTTTGATGAACATTTTAATGCAACTCAGGAAATGTGTAAATCACCCTTACCTCTTTGATGGTAAGTGTAGCTTTGGTAGAATCACAGTAGTTAAGGGGTATTAGCTTTTTTTTCTTTCCTTTTTTACCTCTTAGCTATACAATTAAAAAAAGAGATATACTCAGGCATAAAAATTCTTAAATTCCTATATCTTTCGTGAAAATTGCTTGCTTCCCAGTTTGGCAATTATTCACTTGCAGTTGATTAATTCAATCTTACTATTTGTATGTGCATACCACACTGGACCTGATCTTATTTTCACAAAATATACTAGTATAGGAATATAAGATTTTTTATGCCTGTGAATAGCTCTTATTTGTTATTGAACATCAAGTACAAGTAGTAAAATTAGAAAAAGTCGAAATGATATTTTTGGTAAACACAGCTAATGCACCTGTAAGTTATCATATATCTGTTTTGTTTTCCTCCAAATAACTCAAATTTCTTTCTTCATATTTTAACTTAATTTACATGTAGTACAGTCTTTGTCTACAAGATCCACTCAAGGGAACAAGCAATAGAAGCCATTATAGACAGGTGGTCTTTATGAAGAGGTTTATTCACTATAAAAAATTAACAAAGGTTATGTTGAGTTGCCTTTATAGGCAGGTGCCCCTTCTGCAGGGGTGGCCATAAGTGCACGTTTGTCTGTACAGTAAAACCTGCTTTAGCGACTGCCTGTGTATAAAGACCACCTGGTCACAAAGACCATTTTTTGTTGTCCTCAATAGTATCATTTGTGTACAAATCAACTTAAATATAAAGACCATCTCCATATAAAGACCGATTCTGTTGTGTCCCTAAGGGGATCTTTATATACAAGTTTCACTGTATAGTGTTTTATATTAATAAGGTCTAGTTTGAGTTCCATTATTGCCAACATTCTGCAATATTTATCAGAGTTATGGGACTTTAAAACTTGCATCAATGGCTTACCTCTTGGGAGCATGATATTTCAACAATATATCTTGTTTCTGTTTTCAGGGGTGGAACCAGAACCATTTGAGTTAGGAGAACATTTGGTGGAGGCCAGTGGCAAGTTAGTGTTGATTGACAGACTGCTGAGTTATTGTCAGTCCACAGGCCATAAGGTTCTTATCTTCTCACAGATGACACATATGTTAGACATACTGCAGGATTACCTAGGTTACAGAGGTTAGTAACCCCTACACAGACATGTACAATGTTATAACAATGTCATAGGTCAGAGGTAATCTTCTCACAGAAGACACATATGTTAGACATACTACAGGATTACCTAGGTTATAGAGGTGAGTAATCCACACACACACAGTCATGTACAATGTCATATCAGTGTCAGAGGTTAGAGGTGACACATATGTTAGACATACTGCAGGATTACCTAGGTTATAGAGGTGAGTAATCCGCACACACACAGTCATGTACAATGTCATATCAGTGTCAGAGGTTAGAGGTGACACATATGTTAGACATACTGCAGGATTACCTAGGTTACAGAGGTGAGTAATCCCCACACAGAGGCGAGTCATGTACAATGTCGATGTCATATCAGTGTCAGAGGTTAGAGGTGACACATATGTTAGACATACTGCAGGATTACCTAGGTTATAGAGTAATCCCCTCACAACAGTGAGTATATCCAGCACACACACAGTCATGTACGATGTCATATCAGTGTCAGAGGTTAGAGGTGACACATATGTTAGACATACTGCAGGATTACCTAGGTTACAGAGGTGAGTAATCCCCACACACAGTCATGTACAATGTCATATCAGTGTCAGAGGTTAGAGGTGACACATATGTAAGACATACTGCAGAATATAGTGGTTAGTAGTCCCAACACAGACATGTACACCATCATAACAGTGTCATAGATCATAGATGATCTTCTCACCAATGACACATATTTCAGACTTACTACAGGGTTTCCCAGGTTTGGCAGTTTTGCTTCGCAATTATTTGTCGTATTCTTAATTTCACGGTATCAAGTCCTGACATTAAGTTTATTAGTTCTCTGCTGATGAAACCAGCAGACTATATTCATCCCAATCAGTTTGTGGTAACATGGTTACATCAGTTTTTATATGTATCATTGTTTCAGCTACTTGTAATTGGTTTACAGAATCGTTTTATGTATTGATTGTCTCCTTTCAGAGTACACATATGAGAGACTTGATGGCTCGGTCAGAGGAGAGGAGAGATTTTTAGCAGTACAGAACTTCAACAAGAATAAGGATACATTCGTCTTCCTTCTGAGCACTAAAGCTGGTAATATTTCTTAACATATTTGTCAAGGTACATTTTAACACGCTTATCTGAGTCTGCTCTGCTCGCAATTGTTCCTTTGGTTAAAGCATTCTCCTCACAAGCGGAAGGACCTAGGTTTGATTCCCTATGTTGCTCATTCTTGAGACAAGCAGTGGCCCCCTTCCTTCACCATACACTCAACAGAAGAAACTCTGAAGTCCTTTGGATGAGATGTGAAACTGAGGTTCAGTGTTACAGTGGGCATTGCATGACAAGAACCCTCACTGCATTGGCAGCAGCCCATAACACTAGTCAAAAGTTGTGGTACTTTACTACTATCTAGTGACAGCATCATGTAAATGACACATACTTGTCAGGATGTTTATGTTAAAAGAAAAACACCTGCCCTAAGATATAGATTCAATTAAGAATTGCTTTACTTATTTGTGTCTGTCGATCAGTCCATTATCATGAAAGGCATGATGCTACAACTTATAGTCAATATTCAAGGATTAGCGTAAGGCCCCTAGGCTTATCCTAGTCATTATGGGTTTGAGTCCCATCGGAACCTGAGCTGATTTTGAGAGTAAGTTTGTCATTTTACTCATGGAAGGCAGGTAGTCAGGTGCCACCACTGTATAACTGAAAAATTGTCGAGTGTGGCATAAAATAACGTTCAAACAAGCAAAGGGTTTGAACCTTGTCGCAGCAGACACAGTGATATTTGTGTGTATATCTGTATAGTTACCATGTATACACATTATAGGTGGACAGGGTTTGAATCTTGTCGCAGCAGACAGTGATATTTGTGTGTATATCTGTATAGTTATCATGTATATACACATTATAGGTGGACAGGGTTTGAATCTTGTCGCAGCAGACAGTGATATTTGTGTGTATATCTGTATAGTTATCATGTATATACACATTATAGGTGGACAGGGTTTGAATCTTGTCGCAGCAGGCAGTGATATTTGTGTGTATATCTGTATAGTTACCAGGTATACACATTATAGGTGGACAGGGTTTGAATCTTGTCGCAGCAGACAGTGATATTTGTGTGTATATCTGTATAGTTTTCATGTATATACACATTTTCAGGTGGAAAGGGTTTGAACCTTGTCGCAGCAGACAGTGATATTTGTGTGTATATCTGTATAGTTATCATGTATATACACATTATAGGTGGACAGGGTTTGAACCTTGTCGCAGCAGACACAGTGATATTTGTGTGTATATCTGTATAGTTATCATGTATATACACATTATAGGTGGACAGGGTTTGAACCTTGTCGCAGCAGACACAGTGATATTTGTGTGTATATCTGTATAGTTATCATGTATATACACATTATAGGTGGACAGGGTTTGAAACCTTGTCGCAGCAGACAGTGATATTTGTGTGTATATCTGTATAGTTATCATGTATATACACATTTTCAGGTGGACAGGGTTTGAACCTTGTCGCAGCAGACACAGTGATATTTGTGTGTATATCTGTATAGTTATCATGTATATACACATTTTCAGGTGGACAGGGTTTGAACCTTGTCGCAGCAGACACAGTGATATTTGTGTGTATATCTGTATAGTTATCATGTATATACACATTTTCAGGTGGACAGGGTTTGAACCTTGTCGCAGCAGACAGTGATATTTGTGTGTATATCTGTATAGTTATCATGTATATACACATTTTCAGGTGGACAGGGTTTGAACCTTGTCGCAGCAGACACAGTGATATTTGTGTGTATATCTGTATAGTTATCATGTATATACACATTTTCAGGGGGACAGGGTTTGAACCTTGTCGCAGCAGACACAGTGATATTTGTGGACAGTGACTTTAATCCTCAAAATGACCTTCAAGCAGCAGCTCGTGCACATCGCATTGGTCAAAAAAGGTTTGATATTCATGTTTTTCTGTTCTAGATACCGGTATATCAATTTCAAATAATTTCGCAAATCTGAAAATGGCAAGTAAATCGATAGCATGTCATAATATTTTAAACAAAATTACCGGTACAGTACCAATGATTAACAACCTTTTCAACTGATTTGATTCTTACCAATTTTAGTCTCAATTTAAATTTGTAGTTAAGGTCGTTAAAAGAAAGATGGTACAGTAAGTTGGGTTTGCTCATTGTTTTTGGCCTGTCTGTTTTTCTTTTTGCAAGTTCTTGGTTTTTGTCAAATAACTTTGAAAATTTTCTTTAAATTTTAGCAAAATTTTGTATAAAGCTTCATATTTATACAATTTAATATTACCTTAATTATAGTCAGGATACTGTAGTATTTGCCAGAGTTATGGGATTTTCCAGTCTTACTGGCTACTTTTCTGAATAACACTTCTTAATCTTATCAGGGGTTCTAAATTCTCAGTCTAAAGTCTGAAAAATTGGGAAAATATATGACATTTTTACTACAACAGAAAAAACTTTAATTTGAGACATTTCCTGGAAAATTGATTATTCTTTATTTTAATACTCCAAATTGAGAAATTTTGCATATTTTGGGGAAAATACAAGCTATTTCTGCATTGCAAATGGGTCCTGTAAGCTATCGGTCCTAATAGCTTTGGAAAATTCCTGATCTTGTGGTATAATTTAATCAGAATAACAATGTTGATACAGTGAAACCTGTCTTGAAAGACCACTCTCATGAAAGAGCACCTGTCTTTAACCCTTTCAATACAATAGTTTCCTATAACGCCCACTGAATTTATTTTTTCTCTTCTCACGATAATGTCCACGGCTGCCTGGTAGAAATACAACCGCTGGTAACGAGAACGTTGTAAACCACCTCGTGTTTCTCCTTCAGTGGCTTCACTTTCAATTTGGGTTTTTCCCACTTTCACTTTACGATCGGAAATCATGTTTATAACAAGAGTTAGATGAGACTTTAATCTGTATTATCACATGTATGTGTAATGGATGCCAGTGAAAATTTACAAGTTACTACGGATATAAAAGTGCATTATTTTGAAATCGGTGACTGAAAGTTGCTAAAAAAAATGGCTACCGTTTATGCATCCGAGATTTCCCCAAGATGATTTAGATATTTTCAACTTTGATTCCGACTCTAAAATGACTTTTTAGTATCTGATTTGAATGATGATTCTGCATGTGAACAACATGTGAACCCTATTTCTATGGAAATAAAATCTGAGATAGATATCGATTCTGAATAAGATGTTAGCGGTGACGATGATTTTACGGACAATTTCAATGCAGAAACCTCCTGTGTGGAACATGTTTTGACAAATAATTTAAATCAAAACGTTGAATTTAACACATTTATAGCTGAAAATATTGGTTCAACATTTTATCAAGTAACAAGTGAGTTACTCAGTTAGCATATTCTCATCTCCTTTTTCATGATGAGTATACGTGCAATTTTTTATATGAAGTGCAAAGGAAAATTGTGTATACAATATAATATATACATGTATTTAGAATGTATTGATTTATTCAAGTTTTTCATTCAAAAGTTCTATTTGTACATGATTAAAATAAGATCATATTCCTAAAATTTCTCTCACAAATTTATTCATTACATACCCATGAATTAAAAATCAGACTGCACAGCAAAACGACATCATGATGAAAATATGCTACAGTGAGCAGACTGCAGAAAATGTAAACTACTACAGTGTATAACATCACTATGCAGCTGTAATGTTGCCGTATTGAAAGGGTTAAAGACCGCATTCTGAAAACACTTGGTTAAATAATTCTTTTGATAAAACCTCTTTTGAGAGACCACCTGATTTAAGAGACCACATTTCAGTGGCAGACAGGGTGGTCTCTCAAGACAGGTTCCACTGGACTTAAATTGTTTCATTATTTTAGGCCGGTAAAGATTATTCGTCTAGTGGGTAGAAACACTGTAGAGGAAATCATACTGAAGAGAGCCGAAGATAAACTGAAGCTGACAGAGAAAGTGATAGAGGAAGGAGAGTTCTCACTCGGAGTTAATAAAGAGTCGCTCATTGCAGATGACCATGTGCCAGTAAGTGTAAACAAAATGGTCTGTTTGAGAGATAATTGAACTTTTAACTTTTGAACCTTTTAGACTTAATTAGGAGATTTATCCACATCTTCATTCTAGAGACATACATATGGTAGTACAATCATGATAAAACTGATTAACTAATCTTAATGATTACCAGTTTACCAAAATTTTAGAGATGCGGGACACCCATTTTCTGCTACATTATTTGAAGTCTTACATTAATAGTATAAATAATACATGGATATTTTCACTCCCTTTGACTTTCACCATTGTCGTCCTTAGATGAGAGGGCAAATTTAAAATGAAAGCGGAAATTTTCCAGCTTAATATCTGAAGCACAGACACACAGTAGGCTATGGTGATTTAGGGCAAATTTAAGACAGGGCATACCGTAATTTATCTAATTAAGGCGCTGCTCTAATTAAGGCGCCACCAAGACAAAAATTATGTTTATTTATTTTAATAAAGGCGCCCTTTGAAACAAAACAAAAAAAATAACCCCCCCCCCCAAAAAAAATGAAAATGAAATGTTTTTTGACAGCTTTAATGATAACATACAGTAAATAAATAAGACCAGATGATCTTTTAACCTCAGGTCGATTAAATCATTACCAAATAGATTTTAGATACGATCAGAGACTGATTAGATAGACTCACAACATCTTAAATTCAGTCTTCAGCTTGAAAGCAGAACCTATTTTGCCTCGCAGTTATGTGTTTGCAGAGTACAGTTACTAAGTTTAATGTGAGTTGTAGTGTTAAAGAGTCCATTATAATCGTTTTGTATACTTTCTTGACTTTGTACTGGTTCAGTTGTTTATATATTTGCCTTGGTATTTGATATATAGATTTCTAAATTTTGTGTCGGTGAATCAGCAGACATTAGGCAATACACTTTATTCGGTACTTCGATCCTGATTTTCAAAAACCACATGTTTTGACATTTCTGTATTGTCATTTTGACTTCAGCATTGTCAGTTACATAATTGATACCAACAGTCATCATGAATTGTTTGTTTAGGGCATGCCTAATTAGTAATGGGCTGATTTACCAACTAACAGGTATATCTAAGCAGTTAGGAGATGGCAGCACAGGTTAAAGTCTATTTCTTGAATATCCGACAAATAATTTCATACATTACCGAGATTTCATTTTTCAATTTGAAATCAGCTTTCCTCTTGATATAATTTATAACAATATGAATTTAAAGACTGGCTACATTAATTACACCAGCATGATGATAAAGAAGAGTATTTATTATGACAAACTTGATTGATTATGGATCAGTACTTGTTAAGAACAGAGTATAATTCCGAGTGACAGCATAGACTCATGAGTTGTTTTCACCATGCGGTAGACTAAATAAACAACATAAAAGGAATGTTTATTCACAGAAGTCTTTCACTTTTATAGATGTTTGTAGCTGATAATGATCTGGATTAACTAATGAAAATAAATAAACAACATCTAGACGTATTTATCATCGACATGTTGCTTGGATACTTGAGGTTGATTTCAAACCCCAGATCAACGAAAACTCCAATTAAGGCACCTTATCAACTGAAAGTTAGTTTTTTTGACTCAAATTAAGGCACCCATTAATCTGAAATACCCCCAAAAGAGCGCCTTAATTAGATAAATTATGGTATATGCTTTCTGTCGTAAAAGGGAAAAAATAATTAGAATTGAAAATTGTCAGAAAGTGTCAGAAAATGAAAAATAATTTGATCATATGCAATGTATAATCAGAAGTTGTTAAAATTACAAATTTCAGCTGCAAGATATATTGAAGTTTGGTGTAGACACATTGTTGAATGAAGAAGACAGTGCAGACTTGGATACTGATTTTAAGCAAATGTTGGGATCTTCTGTAGATGGGGAATGGCAGGTTGAGGAGGAGTCCACAGTTACAGAAGAGGTAATTACAGGATCTAAATTAGTGGTCCTTTTTACCATTGTGTAATTTTGATGCCATATTAAGGGTGTTGTTTTATAGATTCTCTTCCGTACAATTTATTTTGGCTTTAACCTATATTTTTGTTTATCATGGTAGTTACTTAAAGGGGTGCTAGCTGTGTGTTTTTTTTAAATCCTTTTCTTTTTAGGTCATCTGAGACAAAGTCTCAAGTGACCTATTCTAATCCCTTTTGTACATCGCCATGAGGTGTCATTCGCTGTGCGTCCGTAAATGATTTACATTTTCGACTTCTTCTCTGAAACTACCTAAGGGAAATTGATGAAACTTTACAGAGAGCAAGTACTCAAAGTCCTTTAACGAGTTGTAGTTTTCAGCCCAATCAGCCCAGGGGTTAGATCCAGGGTGGGGCAAAAGTGGCCTCGGGGAGTACCCCTCTTTAAAAATTTTCAGATCCAGAACCGCTGCATGAATTAAAAAACAGATTGTTTCTTAGTGGTCTACATGGATGTATGATTCAAGTTTGTAATTTTCATAGAAATTGGAAAATTAATTTTTGATGCGTTTTTGAGGTCTTTTCAGACTTTGTCATTTTCATTCACTTTTGTATGATTTCTTTCATTATGTCCCCTTTTATTCACTATGATGCCATATGAGTGAAAGATTCTTGAGTGGGACGTTAAACAGCAATAAACAAACAAACAAACAAACAAACTATGTTGCATTCATTTTATGTGTTTGACCATTTATTTGGTAAAGGAATGTTTTAGTGCAAGAATTTTGTGAAAAACTAATTCTTCTCTTTCATGACACTAAAAACTACTTCCCCTGATAACCCATGTATTCAAAATTGCTTACCTCAGGTGACCATCAAGGCACATGGACCTCTTGATTATTACTTAGGTTGATATACAATAATAAAAAAAGAGATATACACAGGCACAGAAATTCTTAAAATTCACATTTATTTTGTGAAAATTGCTTGAGAAACCCAGTTTGGCAGTTATTCACATGCAATTGATGAACTCAACCTTAATATTTGTATATGCATACCACACTGTACCTGACCTATTTTTCACAAAATATATAGGCATATAAGTTGGGGTTTTTTTTGCCTGTGTATAGCTCTTTTTTGTTATAGTATGCCAAGTACAAATAATAAAAGTAAAAAAAATTAAAATATTTTTTTTTGGTAAACACAGCTTTAAAAACAATATTGATATCCAAAAAGTCTATTTTAAGAAAATATTCTATACGAGTATTACTTACAAGGAACTTGCAAAGTCAAAGACAGTAAAGCACTTGATCACTACAGTACTTCTTTAATAATTCAATGAATGATGTTTTTTGGTAATAAAACTGTGTGTATTTAAGTAAAACAAAACAAAGCAGAAAACAAAACAAACAAAATAACAAAAAAAGAACAACAATAGTACAAAACCTATGTCCTGTGAAATCCACGGTCATTGGTGTAGCTGAAAATCTGTTTATACCTACTCCAGAGGTAGATTGTTCAACAAATTGAATACTAATGTCATACATCCTTTAACGGAGATATTTCTTTTACAGAATGAAAGTGCAGTAGAGCAGCCATCTAGTATGTATGTATTTGAAGGAACAGATTATTCTAAAGAACCATCAGCAGCCGATAAGAAAGCTTTTGATGAATTGATTGCCAGTAAGTATATTGTGCCTTTGTCAGAAGTAATGATATAGCCCATTGCCAGTAAGTATATTGTGCCTTTGTCAGAAGTAATAATATAGCCCATTGCCAGTAAGTATATTGTGCCTTTGTCAGAAGTAATGATATAGCCCATTGCCAGTAAGTATATTGTGCCTTTGTCAGAAGTAATGATATAGCCCATTGCCAGTAAGTATATTGTGCCTTTGTCAGAAGTAATGATATAGCCCATTGCCAGTAAGTATATTGTGCCTTTGTCAGAAGTAATGATATAGCCCATTGCCAGTAAGTATATTGTGCCTATGTCAGAAGTAATGATATAGCCCATTGCCAGTAAGTATATTGTGCCTTTGTCAGAAGTAATGATATAGCCCATTGCCAGTAAGTATATTGTGCCTTTGTAATGATATAGCCCATTGCCATTAAGTATATTGTGCCTTTGTCAGAAGTAATGATATAGCCCATTGCCAGTAAGTATATTGTGCCTTTGTCAGAAGTAATGATATAGCCCATTGCCATTAAGTATATTGTGCCTTTGTAATGATATAGCCCATTGCCAGTAAATATATTGTGCCTTTGTCAGAAGTAATGATATAGCCCATTGCCAGTAAGTATATTGTGCCTTTGTAATGATATAGCCCATTGCCATTAAGTATATTGTGCCTTTGTCAGAAGTAATGATATAGCCCATTGCCATTAAGTATATTGTGCCTTTGTAATGATATAACCCATTGCCATTAAGTATATTGTGCCTTTGTCAGAAGTAATGATATAGCCCATTGCCATTAAGCATATTGTGCCTTTGTAATGATATAGCCCATTGCCAGTAAGTATATTGTGCCTTTGTAATGATATAGCCCATTGCCAGTAAGTATATTGTGCCTTTGTAATGATATAGCCCATTGTCAGTAAGAATGTTGTGCCTTTGTAATGATATAGCCCATTGCCAGTAAGTATATTGTGCCTTTGTAATGATATAGCCCATTGCCAGTAAGTATGTTGTGCCTTTGTAATGATATAGCCCATTGCTGATAAGGTTTATAATCAGACGAGGAATATAGGTGAATACAGTCAAACTTGCATTAAAGTCCATCTCTGTATAAAGGGCACCTACCTAATAAAGGCCATTCAAACCTAGCCTTTGTTAACTTTTACAATGAATAAACCTCTTTAAAAAGCCACTTGTCTATAAAGGCTACTTTTGTGTGTTCCCTTGAATGGCCTCTGTAGACAAATTTGTTACAATTGAAAGGGAAGAGTGTGAGATGATGTTATTGCAGTTTTCAGCTCAAACATACGTCTTTTAGGTAATTTGATGGTTTTCTCACACAGAAATGAGCGCCAAAAATATAAGTTGATATAGGTTCTAGAATATGCTTATTTATTGTATACATTTAATCATGTTCCCATATCACCACTAAAGCATGGTCTTGCAAGTTACTTGATCTCTCAAATTAGGTTTTGTCTAAAGGTCTCACAAGACAGATGGTCTTCTGTGACAGTAGTATCACAAGAAACCATTCTCCACAAGTATATGAATTGTGATTGATCATGTTGATCTGTGTAACAAATTGCACTAGAATCTTTCACTTACACATGTTACATGGACAAATGTTTATGCCTGATTAATGTTATCAAGGATGTTTTTATATAAATGGAAATGTATGTAAATTATAAAGAGTGGGAAATAAAACTAAATAGAACAAAATTTAATGATTAAATTATGATATTGTATAATTTGAAATTTTTGGCATCCATCATATTTTTTGCCTTTAAATGAGAGGGCAAGTTTAAAATAAAAGGCAAACATTTCAATCTATGAATAATTGAAGGATAGAAAACAAATTTAGGTTGAATTTAAGATGGGAGAATATATTTTCATATGCAGTAGGGCAAAAATGTCCAGGTATACAGTGGAACCCGTCTTAAGAGACCACACTGATAAAAGACCACCTGTCTTATGAGACCACATTTTGATAATCACCTGTTAAAAAATTCCTTTCGGTAAAACCTCTTTTAAGAGACCACCTGTCTTTTAAGATCACATTCATTGGCAGATTGGATGGTCTCTGAAGTAAAATTCCACTGTAATACAGTAGTTGTGTGATTAGAGGTGAATGTATATTGTTATGGCCTTCTTATTGTAATCAGCTGTAAGGATATTACATGATACTGACTTACTGATTTTAATAAGTATTGGTATTCATGGTATTGTTGCTACTGTGCATCCATTACTTTCAGCACGTAATTCAAAAGTGATGTTTGGTACACTTTAAGCCTCATTAACATTATCAAGACATAAGAATGCAGATAAATTTGCATTAAAAAGGCTATTGTAATTCATTTTCCCACTTATATGCAGCTGAGCAAGTTATTCTTGAGGAAAAGATGACAGGAGAGAGATCTATGCGTAAGAAAGTTTCTACACTAGTTGGCCTTCTCCCTGAGGTTGCTAGGAAACCAAGAAAACAGCTGACCCCAGAAGAATTAGAGGAGAGAAATATTAAGGTTCGTTCATTTTGATTTGATATTTCTTTTTGCGTTTTAGCAAATAATTACAGGAGTGAAAACGTCCATTTTGATCAATGTTCAATTCTATCTTTAAAAAACTGCATAATTGAAATAACATCACAGATAGTGTGACATCATCGAATCATAACAGCAACATTGCACCAATATGCAAGGTCATAGTCAAATCAATATAGATAAGAAAAATATAACTATTGTAGAATCAGAAAATTTCCTGGGGGTAAAATTTTGTTGTTTTGAAAATAAAACAAATCCATTGAAATGAAAAACATGTTTGTAAAGAAAACTTTAAGTATTATTGGTGTATAATTGATGTAGAGTTTTGTCATGGTTTGAATTCCGTTGATAAGTGAAAAAAAAAAATAAACGAAATTAAATCCATAACATGCATAATGAAATTTTCTGATTCTACACTACAATGTATATGAAATTCTCTACACATATTTCACAAGAGTGTAAACTATTTTTGTTTGAATCATTGTCCAGATCATATTTATGACCTCATTTAAACAATTTTAAATTAGAATGGATAGTTCCTTGGCTGCCACACATCTGGCATATGATGGCACAGGCACTTTTGGTAAGACTAAAAACCGAGATCCATAGTTTCATGGTAAATATGACATATCATGGATCAATCATTGCAATGGCAAACATCTCATAGCACAGGTCCAGATTTGTGATACTTCACCTGTGTAGAATTCTTTGTTGGACATAGCATAAAAAGAAAACAAAACAAAAAAACTGTTGTGTTCTTATAATCAGTCTGCAGTATGTGGTCTACTTTATATGTACAGTAGAACCTGTCTTGTGAGACCACTATCATGAAAGACCACCTGTCTTGTGGGTCCACTGTCATAAGAGTCCACCTGTCTTGTGGGACCACTGTCATAAAAGTCCACCTGTCTTGTGGGACCACATTCTGAAAACCTTGTAGCTAAGTAATCTTTTAGATAAAACCTCTTTTCAGAGACCACCTGTCTTATAAGACCAAATTTCAACGGGAGAAGGGGGTGGTCTTTTAAGACAGGTTCTGCTGTACAATGGTACAATGTTATCTTGAAGTTGATTGGTCATATTTCAGAGAAAAGAAGCAGCAGAAAAGAGAGCTAAACTAGCAGAAGAAGAGGAAATCAGGAGAGCTCGAGAAAGGAGGAAGAAACTGTAAGAATAATTTTATAATACATTTTGACCTTACACAAATTTCTGTATCAGAAAGTCTATTTCTTATCTTAATTCCAAAGTTAATTAATGCCAGCAAGTAAACTGGCGAACATTCTTGCCAAAATCAGCTTAGGTTCCAGTGGGGCTTGAACATGCACTGACCAGAAGTGAGAGACTTCATGGTTCAAAGTGCAATGCTGTAGTCACTCGGCCACAGACAGTATCAGAAGTGATTGATTTCCCAGGGGGTATTAGATATTTGAAGTGTTATAGACAAACAAAGTGATAAATATAACATTTTGTTACAGGGAAACCATGTGGAAAGCCAATGAATACATCTCAAGCTGTGTCAGACTGGACAGCGATGACGAAGAAGAAGATGAGGAGGAGACTGGGATTGATATAACAGATGATGAAGCCAAAAAGGACCGATCTATACATTACATCAGCGGAGATGTCACACATCCAATCAAATGTGATACGGAAGTCAACCTTATTGTACACTGTGCAGGTGAGTAAAGTCAACACTGTATATGGACTTTCAATATAACTAAAAATTGACCTTTCATTGCTCTTATTTTCTGATACGTCGCTTAGAGGATCTAATGAAACCTGCTATGGGTCACATTCATATGACCTCATAGGTGTGTTGAGTTCATCCAATGAAAATGCAGCTTACATGATCTTGTAAGTTTAATGATTCTTACTACTCTCAGAATGCTTGTTTAACATGTTTAATTCAGACATGCAGGCCTACATCTCTATCATGTATATAGCAGATTTTATCTGATTTGACTTGATTTTATCACATTTATTTTTGTGTGTGTTTTAGATGACTCTGGAAGATGGGGTAGAGGCGGCCTCTTCACGGCCATTTCTAAACGCTCACCTGTCCCACAAGAGCAGTATGAACAAGCATCCAAAATGAAAGGTAAACATTGATAATTGACTTTCAGTGAACTAACAATTTACAATCAAACTTGTTGATAAAGGCCACTCTAGGGAACAGGCAAAAGTGGCAATTATAGACAGGTGCTTTATTCATTATGAAAAAAAGTTCACAAAGGTTATGTTTGTATGACCTTTATAGACAGGAGCCCTTTATACAAAGGTGGCCTTTAATGCAAGTTTGAATGAACAACGCATATGAAATTTACAGTATATGTAAGAATTGAAATAAAAGAGTGACCATTTAATTATGTAGAAATTTGGCTTAATGATATGATTTTGTACATCTTTTAAATGTCAACAAATACATAGGTAATGTTTTGGTTTTTTGTTGTTTTTTTTATTTCCATGCACTTGGATGCATTGACTGAAGGAATTCTATTGTAAGCTCAGTCTGTGAACAATTGTTGTTCATAAGTTGCTTACCGTTGAAACTGGGGTCAGTGTTTTTTGGTTTTTTTTGTGTGTCCACCCTGTTCATCTTGTTAATCTTTTGGTTAAAGTTTTTCAGTTGCTCACCATTAACTTAACTCATCAACTCCTGAAAAACAATGGAATCTTTTGTAAATTAGTGACTTAGACAGTGTTAGACCAGTCCAAATGTGTCTTTAGGGGTGAACAAGTTATAATGGTTTCACAGGTAGAGGTTTTGTATTGATTCATCAATACTCTCTGAATGCTTTTTGTCTCAAACATGTCAAAGTCTATATATCTTTATTCCAAGAAAACATGCAAATTTATGTCTGAGAGTTTGAAGAAAATGTAACCTCAAGCCCTTGATCAGATGTACAATTATTGACTTTGTTTGAGGATGACATAAGGATTTATCCGTTCAAAGGAAAATTATATTGACTGAGGTGAAGTCTATATCATTTGTATCTCTAGACTCTGCCTGTATCTCTAGACTCTGTCTGAGTCTCTAGAATCTGTCTGTATCTATAGACTCTGTCTGTATCTCTAGACTCTGTCAGTCTGTATCTATAGACTCTGTCTGTATCTATAGACTCTGTCAGTCTGTATCTCTAGACTCTGTCTGTATCTCTAGACACTGTGTGTCTGTATCTCTAGACTCTGTCTGTATCTCTAGACTCTGTTTTTCTGTATCTATAGAATCTGTCTGTCTGTATCTCTAGGCTCTGTCTGTATCTCTAGACTCTGTCAGTCTGTATCTATAGACTCTGTCTGTATCTCTAGACACTGTGTGTCTGTATCTCTAGACTTTGTCTGTATCTCTAGACTCTGTTTTTCTGTATCTATAGACTCTGTCTGTCTGTATCTCTAGACTCTGTTTTTCTGTATCTCTAGACTGTCTGTCTGTATCTCTAGGCTCTGTCTGTATCTCTAGACTCTGTGTGTCTGTAGCTCTAGACTCTGTCTGTATCTCTAGACACTGTGTGTCTGTATCTCTAGATTCTGTCTGTATCTCTAGACTCTGTCTGTATCTCTAAACTCTGTTTTTCTGTATCTATAGACTATGTCTGTCTGTATCTCTAGGCTCTGTCTGTATCTCTAGACTCTGTCAGTCTATATCTCTAGACTCTGTCTGTATCTCTAGACACTGTGTGTCTGTATCTCTAGACTCTGTCTGTATCTCTAGACACTGTGTGTCTGTATCTCTAGACTCTGTTTTTCTGTATCTCTAGACTGTCTGTCTGTATCTCTAGACTGTGTGTCTGTATCTCTAGACTCTGTTTTTCTGTATCTCTAGACTCTGTCTGTATCTCTATACTCTTGTCAGTCTGTATCTCTAGACTCTGTCTGTATCTCTAGACACTGTGTGTCTGTATCTCTAGACTCTGTCTGTATCTCTAGACACTGTGTGTCTGTATCTCTAGACTCTGTCTGTATCTCTAGACACTGTGTGTCTGTATCTCTAGACTCTGTCTGTATCTCTAGACACTGTGTGTCTGTATCTCTAGACTGTTTTTCTGTATCTTTAGACTGTCTGTCTGTATCTCTAGACTCCGTGTGTCTGTATCTCTAGACTCTGTTTTTCTGTATCTATAGACTCTGTCTGTCTGTATATATATACTGTCTGTATCTCTAGAGTCAGTTTATCTGTATCTATAGACTGTCTGTATCTCTAGACTCTTGTTTGTCTGTACCTCTAGACTATGTCTGTATCTGTAGATTCTGTTTGCATCTCTAAATTTTGATTGTATCTCTAAATTCTGTCTGTTTGTATAAATTTGTAGACTTTGTCTGTCTGTATCTATAGACTCTGTCTGTATCTGTAGATCATGTATGTCTGTCTGTCTATTTCACTAGACATTATCTGTATTTGTAGATTATGTTTGCATCTGTAGATTCTGTTTGTATCTCTAAATTTTGTCTGTCTTTCTGTATTTCTAGGCTCTGTTTGTGTCTGTATATTCTTTAACTGATTTGTTATTGATGAACATGACTTGTAGCAGGAATGTGTGTTCCATTATTGTTTTGAGGGTGAAATATTACATAAATGCAGTGCCTTGTCTAAATTTCTCTATTTAAGTGAGTAATATATGGATTTTGCCCTTGAATTATAGATATAGCACTTGGAGACTGCCATCTTATCTCCCTAGATGATACGGAAAGCAGAGATGATGTTGAAGATTGGGTAAGATTTTGAAAAAAAAGCTGAGGTTGGAATAATATTTGAATGAATTTATTGTAAATATACATCCTGTATAATGCTAGGATTTCATTGATTTGTATAATATACTAAATTATCACATACATATTGCTGACAGAAGATGTTGACTTTTTAAGTTTCTATACAATATATTAAAAAGATATATTATGAGTGATACAAGTTTCTGTGTATGAAAAGTATCTAAAAGACCAGCTATTACAAAATTTCTGATCAGATATTAGCAGCAAATGTTATCACATACCTTTATAAGAATTTTGAAGGAGGTAGGATTTTGGATTTTTATTTTGTATTTTTACCAGCGAGTTAAACATTTCTACATAAACTCACAGAATACCCTGAATGTTTAACTCATACATTCATAGAAAATTTCAAAATCAGATTTTAATTGTCATATGACATATTATTTTGTCATGTTTTTCCAGAACTAAACTTATTTGCTGTCGTATTCTTTTTTTCTGTTATTGGTCTGCAGTTCTATAAGTTATAGTTCTGAGGTCTGTTTTATCTTTTCTGTTTTCAGTTGGCTTTAGTAATTGCACAACGTAGAGATAAGAAAAACAATTTGTCTGGCATTAAGTTGTCATCCCTTAATAGTGGACTCAAGGATGTGTACAAGCTGGCCAAAGCTAGAAATGGTATTAAAAAAATCATATCTCTCTCTCTCTCTCTCTCTCTCTCTCTCTCTCTCTCTCTCTCTCTCTCTCTCTCTCTCTCTCTCTCTCTCTCTCTGGTTGTCTGTCTATCTGTCTCTCTCTCTGGTTGTCTGTCTATCTGTCTATCAATCTTTCTCAAAATTTCCTCTGCATGTGAAAACATAATTAAATCTATTTTTGTGTTTTCTGTTTTCCAGGTAGTGTACACCTGCCTAGGATAGGCCATGACACACCTGGATTTAATTGGTATGGTACAGAAAGACTTATCAAAAAGCATCTGGCATCCAGAGGAATCCCAACATACATGTATCCATTTCTTACATTATCATTATTTTTAGGTCAAATTCTCTTTTTTGGCATATTGCAACTCTCCTGTAAGAATAGCACAGATTCAGAATTACTGTATGTGTATTTAAATTAGCGCACTTATATTTTAGTGCTCTTAGGGGGTATATACTTATTAGCGCAATCTTGAAGTTTCGGAATTAATTTAATTAGCTTTGTCATGTATACAGAATGACAGGATGAAAAAATTTTACCACTATATTTGAATTACCACAATGACTTGCGCGTAAAAGGCACTTATATTAGAATACCGCTAAAACAAGTACATGTACAGTATCACTCAGCCAGGAATTTTGTGGATTGGTTTGGGACTTACTTCACAGATATTTAAATGCCCTTCTGGCCTCTTGTTATATATTTCTCTGTCTAAGTATCTATCTGTGTATCCATTTTTGTTGTTTACTTAATTAAAGGTGTAATAGCTTATGCATATTAATTTCCTTAATCTATTAAAGATATTACTATCCACGAAAGCAACATCAAAAACGTAAATTGGATGACTCTGGTAAACAACATGGCAATGGTGAGTGTTCATTCATTTCAAAGCCAGATTAAATACATGTAAATCATATATCTTTGTCTGTTTTAATAGGTAATAGATTTTTTTTCAACATAGCAAAAATTGCTTCAACTAGAGAAAAACTGCTTTACTAGGTTTAAATGAGGAAAAAAATAAAAACATAACTAGGCCATCACTGTAATTTTGGCATGACATTCTATTATCCTAAATCATGGTCTTGTTACATAAATTTACACCTGATTTTGGTTGAAATCTGAATTTCAACCATCTGAATTTGTTTTCATTTTTTTTCTTGTAGCTAAGAAGAAGTGTATCTCTAATGAACCCTCCACTAGTAGGAATGCTGAAGGGAATACCTCTAAATCCAGTAACAGTACTAGTGGTCCCATGAAACTACAAGATTTGTTCAAAGGAGTTACAGCTTACATACATCCAAGAAATATCGCAGCTGATGAAATAAAGAAGTTCAAACGCCATATCATAGCATATCCTTTACTGCTGCCTTCATGAATTCTGATATTATCATTTTTTAAAAAGACCTTATCATTTTATCATAATAAATTACTTCATGGCTGAGCTGTCAGAGCACAAACTCATAGATAAATATCTATAAGGTGACCTCTGGTCGAATGGTTAGAGCATTGCACTTTAAACCATGATGTCTTTCACCTCTGATCGGTGTGGGTTCAAATTCCATTGGAACCTAAGCTGCTTTAGAGGAGAAGTTTGCCAGTTTATTTGCAGAAAGTCAATGGTCTCTTCCTGGTTACACTGTAACCAGGTTATCTCCTCCACCATTAAAAACTTCCCGCCAACACATAACTGAAAAATTGTTGAGTGTGGTGTAAAGCACAAAAAAACTGTAAACAAGGACTTATGGACAAAAACAGATTTCGGGGAAATACAGAAGCAGTTTCAGTTGCCATGGTGAGGTGACAGGACACAATTGCTGTGAGCCCCCAGAGTCCTGAAATCTGATTGGCTGACCAGTCCAAGTTGAGAATATTTTCAGACTTTAATATGTGAATTCTCAAGTTTTATGTTGCTGTATACTATTTCAGGTTTGACAGATCTATACATGTATTGTGAAATATTTTGGGTACTATTTAGACAATGTGAAGTTGTTTCCATGGCAATATTTTCCTTAATTTCTTCACTTATGATGGTGACATGGAAGTGACATTCAATGACAGTGTTACGCATCTGATCGTACATCCAGACTGTGACAGAGAGGTGAGTACATGTAATATCAGATAAGTGTGTCAATAATGTTGATGTGAAATTTTTTGGAATGTCACATAATTTATCTTAAACATCAATCGGCATCTTAAACATCAATCGGGGCCTCTGTGACTGAGTGGCTTGAACAATCGTGCTTTGAAATATGAAGTCTCCCAGTTCAGGTCAGCTTTTTCACAAAAATAAGTTTAGGTTCCAGTCCTATATTTGACTCATTAAGCACCCAAGTCTCTATAAGCACCCCTCCCACTTAAGTCCACTAGATCGGAAGTCTTTTCTAGCTAGTTGACAAGGAAATGTGGACCTTTAAAACCGTAAGTAACCGTTAATCAGTAGCCCCCCAGCAACAGAGGAATGTTGATAGGTGTCCTCAGTTATAACTACCACAACTTTACCACTGTGCCTTATAAAAATTACTTGTTTTACGTCAATTTGACTATTAATTGGGATCATTAAGCGCCCACCCCTTTTTCCTGATTTTTTAGTGCCCAGGGCGGTTAATGGGTCAAATACAGTAGCCATTTTAAGTCCGATCATCAGGCTGTCTGGTGAAGGTTACAGTTTTGGTTCTAATTCTGTAATTATTCATTTTACCAGTAGGGACATTCCATTGTTAAAAGTAATTTTACTTATGACCTTGACCTCTTCCTTCTTGGAATATTTTCAGATTCTGAGGTCCTTGTCAAAAGCTAAATATATTGTAACTTTGTAAATTCATATGACTTAGAGTTGTTGCCTCTACATTTTCACTCACTTTTGCTATTTCTCTGCAGGAAATTCTGGGAATTTCTGGAAACACAGAGGATTGTCAGATCGTAACCTGTGATTGGTTGAGTACATGTCTAAAGAAAGGGCAGCTAGTGTCTGTCCAAGATTTCAAATATCCAATAACAATGGCAGCAACATGATGTGTCACTTAATTATGAAAGGAAACAAGCAGCTGTATAGTGCGAGATTCAGTAGTGATGTGAAGACCAGAAATTTAGCCATACCTGTATTGTATAGGTCTAAAGCTGGCATCTAGAACAGGAATTCATTTGTATTGTGTAGGTCTGATAGAGACATTTAACACATTGACCTCTGAGAAAATAATGGACTCTTTTGGAAATCAAGAACTTAGACCTGTCCAAATGTGTCTTTAGAAATAAATGAGTTAAAACAGGAACTCGGCTGTATTGTGTAGATCTGTGACTTAACTGTGTTCTGTACATGTATATTTAGTAGAGAAATTCAGAATGTGAACTCTGATGTCACTTTATAAAAACCGTCCAATAGAGACATTTAGAATAGCAAATTGATTGAATTGTGTCAGTCAAATTCAGAATTCGCTTTTATAAAATATGTCCAATAGAGACATTTAGAATAGCAAATTGATTGAATTGTGTTAGTCAAACTCAGAATTAGGGATTTGGCAGTATTATACATGTCTAGCAGATACATTTGGAACAAGGATTTACTTGTGGTGTGTATGTGTAGCAGAGACATTTACTGATGTAGAACAGAAAATCACCTGTAATGTTGTCTAGCAGTAACATTAACTGATTTAGAGCAGGAAATCACCTGTATTGTTTTTGTCTAGCAGTAACATTAACTGATTTAGAGCAGAAAATCACCTGTATTGTTTTTGTCTAGCAGTAACATTAACTGATTTAGAACAGGAAATCACCTGTATTGTTTTTGTCTAGCAGTAACATTAACTGATTTAGAACAGGAAATCACCTGTATTGTTTATGTCTAGCAGTAACATTAACTGATTTAGAGCAGAAAATCACCTGTATTGTTTATGTCTAGCAGTAACATTAACTGATTTAGAGCAGAAAATCACCTGTATTGTTTATGTCTAGCAGTAACATTAACTGATTTAGAACAGAAAATCACCTGTATTGTTTATGTCTAGCAGTAACATTAACTGATTTAGAACAGAAAATCACCTGTATTGTTTATGTCTAGCAGTAACATTAACTGATTTAGAGCAGAAAATCACCTGTATTGTTTATGTCTAGCAGTAACATTAACTGATTTAGAGCAGAAAATCACCTGTATTGTTTATGTCTAGCAGTAACATTAACTGATTTAGAGCAGGAAATCACCTGTATTGTTT
Source organism: Atrina japonica (assembly GCA_030159075.1). NCBI lineage: Eukaryota > Metazoa > Mollusca > Bivalvia > Pterioida > Pinnidae > Atrina > Atrina japonica. Next base: position 104,253 of record BROG01000343.1, on the reverse strand, counting down.
TTGTCTAGCAGTAACATTAACTGATTTAGAACAGGAAATCACCTGTATTGTTTATGTCTAGCAGTAACATTAACTGATTTAGAGCAGAAAATCACCTGTATTGTTTATGTCTAGCAGTAACATTAACTGATTTAGAGCAGAAAATCACCTGTATTGTTTATGTCTAGCAGTAACATTAACTGATTTAGAACAGAAAATCACCTGTATTGTTTACTAGCAGTAACATTAACTGATTTAGAACAGAAAATCACCTGTATTGTTTATGTCTAGCAGTAACATTAACTGATTTAGAGCAGAAAATCACCTGTATTGTTTATGTCTAGCAGTAACATTAACTGATTTAGAGCAGAAAATCACCTGTATTGTTTATGTCTAGCAGTAACATTAACTGATTTAGAGCAGGAAATCACCTGTATTGTTTTTGTCTAGCAGTAACATTAACTGATTTAGAGCAGGAAATCACCTGTATTGTTTATGTCTAGCAGTAACATTAACTGATTTAGAACAGGAAATCACCTGTATTTTATGTATTTTCTAGTAGCATTAGTATTATGTATGTATTTTAAGTCCTGCCAAGAGTTTATCACTCATATAGAACCATCACTAGTTTTATGAGAAGTGGCACAAATTTTAACTTGTGTTATGGACTGATATCAAAACAGTGGTGGTTCTCTGACTTTCCACACCTACGAACAGACAGGATCACAGTATTTTTTTAAAAGTCTTTGCTCTTGATTAGAGTGTCAGACTCTGGACTGTGGTACTAAATGTATGTGTCCTATGGAATATCATTGAACATGTCAAAAGAAATGAGATTTCCTTGATAATAATCGTGAGAGAATGCATAATTCATCAGTTTAGATGTTGATATTTTTCACATCATGTATATCATGTATTTTGTGTGCGTTTATTATCATTTAGCAATATTTGTGATGATACTGGTATAATCATGAACATTTCATTTCTAAACTTTACAATCTGTTACATCCAGACCCCCTTATAACGACCATCGTTATTCCAACATTTTTAACCACCAACATGATTTTGCTGGTAAGAAACAGATATGACATTATTTTTAACCACCAACATGATTTTGCTGGGAAGAAACAGATATGACATTATTTTTAACCACCAACACGATTTTGCTGGGAAGAAACAGATATGACATTATTTTTAACCACCAACACGATTTTGCTGGGAAGAAACAGATATGACATTATTTTTAACCACCAACACGATTTTGCTGGGAAGAAACAGATATGACATTATTTTCTTTGATGTAACAAAATTTACAGCTTCTAACATCAACAGTTAAAATTCAGAACAAATGTGCATTTTGGTTAATAAGAATTGGGATACAACAATGCAAAGATATACATGTACCATCCAAAAATGTATTCTTTTTTCTATTCTGATGGAATTGATCAATGGTACCATGATAATTATTCTCCTTATAAGCCTTTGAGCATAGGCCAAAATTTGAAGCCATCGGCATTTGGTGACGTCTCCATATGAGTGAAAGATTCTGAATGGGACGTTAAACAACAATACAACAACAACAACCAAGGAACAAACATGGTTGTTATAAAGATGGTCGACTGTATAACATTAAGTGTCTATCATCAGATTATATGTAGAATGATTGTCTCATATCTATGTGTGGAAATGTAGTCTATACAAAGCAAACTGTGATAGAAAAGTAAATGTACAAAAAATGGCTTACTGAATGAATAAAAAAATGTCTTTTGTATGATAAATTCTGTTCTATCATTTTTTATTCCCTTACGAAGCGAAGTCCCACTGGAACCTAAGCTGATATTTGGGGAAGGTTTGCTAATTTACTTGAGGAAGGTCGGTGGTCTCTTCCCAAGCACATATCGGAGGATAGGGCTCTCTCTGACCAGGTGGTCAGAGGAAAAGGGCCTCTTTGATCACAGGGTAGGTCTCTATGGCCAAGTGGTCAGGCCATCATGGTTTAAACCATAATTTGCCTTGTCAGCATTAGTTTGAGTCCCACTGGATCATGTAGGCCTACTGACTATTAGGCCTCTACTGTTGAAACCAGGTGGAGGGTTCTTTCTGCATCCATCTGTCTGACTACATGTATGTGTGTTGTATTTTAGCTAACCTGAGACAAAGGTTCTAGTGAGCTATTGTAAGGTACCCTATTGTTATCCTATAGTTATCTGTCATTAACTTTTCATATTTTCAACTTCATCTTTACAACCATTTAAGGAATTTTGACCAAACTGACCAAGAAGCAAGTCAACTTTAAGTTCTTAACCTTGTTTGTGTTGTTTCATATAAATTGACTCAGGGTGGGGCAATATAGTTCCCCATAGGTTACCCCTTTTTGAAAATCAACTACTAATTCAGAACTGCTATCTGAATTGAAAAACTAATTGCATCTTAATAATTAAATGGTTGTATAATTCAAGTCTGTGTTTTTTGTAGAAATCAGAAAATTGATTTTTGATGCATTTTTTATGTCATTTTTATTCACTTTTGTATCTTTGATCCCTCTTTCCAGGGAATGACACCCCACTCCAACGTTAAAGACCTGTGGCCAGTTTCTCTAAAGGTTGTAACTTTACATGTAGATGTAAATCTAGACTTAGTTATGACCTTTTGTGAACCTGAAACTATGTACACCTAAATAAAATCATAACTCGAGTTGCATTTCAAGTTACGTCTGCATTTGCGGGCAAAGCTACGACCTTTGGTAAATTCAAAACTGACCACTGACGTGTGGCACAACAACCTCAAATATATGTCGGATTATCAAAATGCTTAAATTATGTTTGATTTTGCCTTCCTATCCTTTTCACATTGGTTGATGGTGTTCAGGTGTGCTACACAAGCCTAATTTGGACCTCTTGTGAATATTATTCCTTTAATGGACAACATAATTTCATTTCAGTTATATATTCTGTTGAGGATTATATGCCAGACGATGGACCAAACATGAGCACGTGGAACGTGGACACTTTGTCTGAATGGTTAAAAGTTATAAGATGGTTGATAAAATCTCGTATTCCAAATCTAAAAGGAAAGTTCTATGAAAACATGTTATCCTTTTGTGTTCAGTGACTCAAGTTGTGATAACGAGCTGGATAGATTACATAACCAATATGTAGTGGTCCCAGCAGACAAAATCTCAGATAATACAGTGTTTATTTGTAAAGCACATTACTATAATTGTCTATTAGAAGGACTATGGTTTAATACAAATTCGGGTTATCCATCACGCATGTAGGCACAATAGTCCACTCTCAAAAGATGAAATCCTTCAAAATCATGTGTCCGTTTTACGTTCTTTTTGATATACCAGTACCTACAACTGATACTGATATTGAGCTATCATATTTGTATTGGATACCTAAACTTTACAAAACCCCATACAAACAAAGGCACATAGCAGGATTAAAAGCAGACTGAGGATTAAAAGTTTGAGTAAGTGTAAATTTAAAATCTATTTGCCAAGCAGAGTCAACTTTAAGGTCACGCTCTCATTGGTTACTTCACATAATTTTAAGTATTATACACATAAAAACACTGAAGTTGATATAAAAAAAAAATGCTGGAATTTCAACAACAAAAATATTGTATGGAGAGCAGGTCTTTCAGCAAACTGTCGGCATTCCCATGGAACCAATTGTACCCCTTAATTGGCTGAACTGTTCTTTATTCATTCAAAGCAGGCTTCATTCAGAAGCTTAGAACTGAATCAAAAGAAGAAAAGGCAAGCAGTGATCTTTAATTTGAAATTTAGGATATACTGATGACATTTTGTCATGCAATTAATAATTTTACACGCTTCCTACTTTAATTTTAACTTAATGACTATACACACAGACAGGAAATTAGCAACCAAGTTGTACAACAAACGCAACAATTTAAATGGCTTTCCCATCGTAAATTTTCCACATTTAAGTAGTGATATTCCACACAATCACCTGCATATGGTGTTTAGATCTTACAAATGATCCAATATGTCAGGGCAAGAAGGTACCACATTTAGTCAGTACTCAAGCTCAACTAAACAGAGATCTGTGTTTGTCCAATATTACAGTTTTGTATATAATGTATCCTGTACATCCTGAAGATTTATACTTTGGTATCTAGGATTTTATATGCATACTTCATCAGTTTTATTTGCCAGTTTGTCTCCCCCATAAATAAAGAAGACTTTTTTATGAAAAATTTTGATAATTTTTTCAAGAAAAATGCATATCTCCCGCATGAAAAATTTAAATTTCCCTATTAATTCTTATTAAAATTTAGAGTCTCCCCTGTGAGATTGAAAAATCTCCCCCATGATTTTTCAAGGTTGGCAAATCAATCTGTATATGCATGTATCGGCGGTGACATGTCGATAGTCCGACGGTCCGATAGTCCGATAGTCCGACAGTTAAATCTCATGGCTATCAAGAGGATTAAACAGAACAAAAAGTCACTTAAATATTTGACGCAGTGTCTGCTTTGTCACCACGCAATTTGTAATAACTTTTTAAAAGCCATCTTATTGGTTCAAACCCATCTTTTCTCCATTAAATTGGTGATTGTGTCTTAAGACGGTCATCCCAAACATTTTCCCCTATTTTTAAAATAATTCTCTGATTTTGAAATTTTTTTATTCAATTGTGTCGTATATTACAAATTGCGTGGTGACACTGCTTCTCCTCTGCAGCGAGTTCATCGAAACTTGACGGGAAGCAACTAGTTTTCTACTTATCAAATATGGCCGCACTGGCTTCTGACTGAACATGCATGGATAGTGCTCAGGTATGCGTCTCTTGTTGTATGATCTGCAGAGCCCCGTGTTTCCAAAGATGTTTGATTTCAGAACTGCGTGGTTAAATAAAAATATATATCGCTGGTAGAATCTAGCTCAAAAAGTTTGACTGGAAGAATTATTGATCGAATTCAACTGCAAACTCTTATTTTAATAGTAGACATTTTGACATGAATATAGATCTATCACTGATTTTGTGTATCTCCTTTAAGTTTCAACGTTGCGTGTGTACATACAACTTTGAAATTCCCGCGTTTTAAAAACAATCCGTATCGTTTTCGGGCTTGAATTTTACACAATTTGAAGATTAGCCGCCATTTTTAGTTGCTGGCTGCGACGATGTCTCGACGAGATTGCAGTCTTTTTATAGGGCGATTAAGCAAATCTACAAGAGTCCGGGATCTTGAGGATATTTTTGAACCATATGGACGAATGGCAAGATGTGAAGTGAAATACGGTAAACCCCTGCTTCACAGATCTAGGATATCCATGACTGTACCGTCATGCAGTGACCGAACACCGCCACTGGCGATTGCGAACAACGTGACGTAATTTCTATTGAAACGTCGCGGTCATACTTCCCTACTACCCTAGACCGCGATGTTTCAATAAATATGAAAAATAATATATAGGTAAACCTATAGAGAGGGCGAAAGCATTCATCAACAATTTTACATATTCAGTTAATCCCTTTGGGGATGCTATCGTGTTGCCCCCTCCGGGGGTAGTTACAGCTGCAACGAAGAAAGAAGATATTTTTCTTTCTTTTATTTTTCTGTGTCGGGAAAATAACAAATAGCAAAATACCTTCTTCGTTGCAGCTGTAACTACGCCGGGGGCAACACGACAGAATCCCCAAAGGGGTTAAAGTTCAGTGTTTTTATCACGTAAATGTTCCGGTCATAGTGTTTCCCACAGGAACACAAAAGGGCATGGCGATAAGTCATGAAAAGGGCACTTCCTTGCGTATTATGTCATGAAAAAGGGCACTTCCATGAATGTCAAAGTAAAATTGAATAGAAAAGGCAGTTTCTAAATTGGAAAAAGTAAAACAAGACAAATAAATGTTAATTAATGATCTAATTGTTAAAACATTTGTTGAGCATTTATTACAAGCACAGTATATTCAGAAGGGTCATTGAATTTTTTTAAGAAAGCGAAATCTAAGTCGGCATTCTTTCTACAGCATTAGATCGGGGTCTGAAAATGTATCAACCAAATCATGAGCCTACTTCAATTTTCATTGGCCAAAATAAAAAATCCTTGGCCAACTTGATATACCTACAAAGTCCATGAGTTTTATTCAGCCTCTGGGACTTAGCATGTTTCGTGTTGAGAGTGTACAGATATACAATGATGACTGATATAACTATTCTGCCTTTTATACCTGTTGTGGGACTTGTTTTCCAGTGAAACAATTACAGATATGTCTGCGTGTGGGGAGATTAGTGGGAATGTTTCAAAACATTTTTTTCAACACAATATTTTTCTATTAAAAGTTCAAAAGCTTTTTATGATCCTAGTTCAGCTTTAAAGTTGTTTAGTTCTGCACACTTCATCTATTATACATTATTATATTTGTTACCATGAACATACATGACTTTGAAGACATTGTAAATGTAGGTCATCATCAGCGATCCCATATAGAAAGTTATAGATGTTTAAAGGAAGTGTTGCTGTTTAATCTAACTTAATATATAAACAGTAAAACACCAATTTGTCTTTTAAAATTTTAGCAAAATAACTTTTGAAATAGAGTGCTGAGAATTTTGTCATGCTTGATAAATAATAAATATTCAGTTCATTTAACATGAAAATCAAAAGAAAAACATGGTAAAAATAATTTTGGCTTAATTATAAAATATATTTTTAATATGTCATAATGCTAAATGCTATTTTGGAATGAACTTTAACGCCTTCTGACAACTCATGCAGTTTCAAGCTTAAGGGGTAAACCCGTGTGTACTACAACACTAGCTCAAGCAACAATGTAGTAGTAACATTATTTCAATATTCGACGGTTGTCTGATTGTCAAAAATAAGGCCTAAAATAAAATTAAGTTTGTTTGCTGTTTACCGACCGACCCACGGGAATCGCCGCGACTCCGAAAATTTTATTGCCGTTTTAAAAAAAAAATATTTTTTTTATTGCCGATCTTTCTCAACTTTATATAGTATTAGTATTACTTTGTCTCGATCTCTGAGAATATACATGTATATATTTTGACCGTGGCGCTATTATTTATTCAATGAAACATCGTATATTAACAGTATTTTATCCGAGTAGTGTAAAATAATAGCCAGAACGTACGTAACATGACACTAGGCATCTATCAAGGAACTGCAAATACATAATACGACCTTTTGTAACTCTTCGATACATTACCAATCCATCTACAGTTGTGGGCATAAATGAGTTTGCCGAACTTTCTGTCCCGATTTTAAGCGATTTTTTTTATGGGGGAGGATAAATCAGGATTTTACCCCAATCCCTTTGGAGATTCTGTCTGGTGGGGCGACACGACAGAATCTCCAAAGGGATTTATTAAGATTTTACTCACTCAAAAAATCATTTAATCGGGACATAAAGTTCGGCCTAAGCTACTGGCATACTGCTATATCCCAGAATGACACATGTATTTTCTCTACGAATACTATTTATAAAAATAGGAAACCAAAAATCCTGTATGATACATATTTTACTTAGATAAACAATTTATGAAACACCTGTGTAAATTTGTTTGATATGTTTCCTCCTTTCATGAAAGCTGAAGGGAATAATGTTATAGCAAACAAAAAATTGTGTAGACAGTTACGTTACAGTTATCTCCCGTTATATTTTTTTATTTCAAAAATATTTGTCAAAACATAATTTTACAAAAACAATATAAAATCTAGTAAAATGAAATCAATTAAATTTATACACCTGTTTTCTTTAACATAACATAACATGTGTATTTATCTAATTTACATTAGAAATATATTAAAAAATTCCCAGGAAAGTTATCATTTTAAAACACCAACTCTGTCACTGCACCGTGCACTTTATTATAAACACTGCCTCGCCGTGTCACTGATTACCAATAGTTGGGAGGTCAAGTTGAGCCTCTGATGTAATATTGGCAATATTGTTTAACTTGCAACCAGTGATCATATCCTATGAGATGACCATTGAGATATGATAGATAATTGTTGTAAAGTGAAAACTTATTGAAATTTCACAAATAACCTCTCTCTTCTCATGTCTGTTTCAAACATTTATGAAATATTAAATGTGTCCTCATTTACATTTATTTTCATTATAATTTGTACAGAAAATGACTGACTGCACAATGACAGAAACATTTCCAATAAAATAAAATAATTTCCCTACCTACCTACCCATAGGTAAAAGGTTAGAGTCGGTAAACAGCAAAAAGAGAATATATTATATCTCCCCTAACCTAAAGTTGATTTGATCTAGCAAATGCAGTAACATTTGTACATGTATGCCTAACATGAATCATGAGTGAGCATACATGAAACTTTTTTTATTTTTATTTTTTTTTATTTGCAGGTGCTGAAATGGGTGAGTTTGACAGATGAAAAACTGGAGAAATACTGTAAATTCTGAAATTATAGAAACACTAACTGCAGTGCTTAAGAATAACAGTGGGCATATTTAAAAAAAAAATAATTTCATGAAAAAATTCAGAAGTGAAAAGATTTCGATAATTTTTTTCCATCTTATCTTAAATCATGTGACATGGACAGACTCTGATTTCAAACACTTTTGAAATTGATTACCAAGCAACAAACTATATATTTATGATCATGTAATGTGTTCAATTTTCGGACAAGATTAGTATTATTAGCATTTGGACAAGCAGGGCATCGTTTCATTAAAGGTCCAAAACTTTGCAATTACCGATTCTTTTCAGTTCTTTATCATGAAATATTTAATTCTGGAACACGATGTGTATGATCTGTTATACATTCCCTAGTTTACACAATCAAAGGAAAGTAAATGGTATGTCTGTATTGGAAGACGCTAGGACTTCTACCAGTCTTATTTCCCTCTAACTCATCAAACAAAGTAGTTTAGTGTGTCATTTCAAACAATTTCTCAAATTATTTCACATGATCTTGATGAAAACAAGATGGATTCTGAATTTACAACTGTCTAGAACCAGGAGCCGGCCTGGCTCAGTCGGTAGCGCGCTCGACTCTGGATTGTGAGGTCGTGAGTTCAAGTCCCGCTGGTGACAGGTTGGTTTCCTGTCTTTCGGACAGTAAAAACTGGAGGTCCCGTGTCACAGTAGGTGTCGGCACGTTAAAGAACCCTCACTGCTCAATGGCTGTAAGTGACGAGCATAGGCCAAAATTTGAAGCCCTTCACCGGCATTTGGTGACGTCTCCATATGAGTGAAATATTCTTGAGTGGGACGTTAAACAACAATAAACCTAAACCCAGTCGGAAATTACTGACTAAATTTTGTCATGGATCAGAAACGTTTATGAAGCGAACAGTAATCATATTACTGAGTTTACAACTTCCTTTTCGTTTTATAACTTTTATGAAACAATGCCCAGATCACCAAAGGTTGGTCACTACCATATAACTAAAAAATCATTGATTGTGACACAAAACACTTTTTAAACAAAAACTGAATGAGTTTCACTTGTTATACTGTAATTATATCATTTGTATATATGGTAAATCAAAATTTTAGACCAGTGTCCAAAAATGAGTGCACAGATCATCACCCTATTCAGTAAGTGGTTTAATTGATTGTACAGTGTTAATTCCAGTTTCAATAATACATACATGTAGATAGGCCCCATAGCACAATTGGTAAAAGCGTCCTGCAAGTGTTCGGAAGGTCCTGCAAGTGTTCGGAAGGTCCTGCGTTCGATTCCCGGTCTGTCTGCACATTTTTCTCTGCCTGATTCATTTCAGGAATTTGGCAATTAACTAAATAACCCACTGTGGTATGTTTTAAGAGTCTTGGGTTTCGATATACAAAATAAATTTTATGCCCTAAAAAGTAAAAATATTTCCATTTACTTTACATACATGTAGGTAAATGTGAAAACCGGAAGAAGATATAAGGAACAAAATCGAGAAGGCGCGAATAAATGCACGATCATAACGGTAATCCGGGCTAACTCAAAAGTTCCCTATTGGAAGTGTATGTAAATTGTAATTGCGTTCAAAAAATAAATTGCACTTAAGTGGAATCGTGACATATCTCTTGTAACTTGAAATCAATCTTGTAATTTCATGATCCTATGTTTTCTCCTTTTAGCTTATGCCTTTGTTGACTTTGAAGATAGGCATGATGCTGAGGTTGGTACCGCTACAAATTTCTTTTATACTTTGAAAATATATGACATAGAAAATGTCTCTTATTTTAAAACATAATAATTTACCATTTAAGAAATATACATGACTTTTCTATTTTTACTCTGCTTATGAAAGAAGCTTCTAATTATATATGCAGTGGAACCTGTCTTGAAAGACCACCCATTCTGCCTCTGAAATGTGCTCTTTGAAAAGAGGTTTTATTCTAAGGATAATTCAACCAAGTATCTTTCAGAATATAGTTTCAGATGATAGGATGTCTATCAAGACATGTTCTACTGTATATGATTTTTACAAGCTTTAAGTGAATGTTGGATGATTCAGAAATTAACCATGGGTTGTAAAGGCATTGAAAGTTTCAAATGTTTGATGTTTTTTTTACAAATAAAATGTTCTTTAAAAAAATCCTGGAGTGGGTTGACAAAAACTTGTTCTTTGTGGATGGAAGGAATATCAATCCTTAACATATTTTATTCATTCTAGGCAATATATTAATGATATTTTAAAATTGTGGAATAGCAGTTTATCTTTTTAGTTGTTTAGGTCTAAATGGTATATATGTGTATGTGTGTGTGTGTATATATATATATATATATATATATATATATATATATATTTATCAAAATGATATGCTGTATGCCTTAAAAGCTGAAATGCTTTGATCAGAACTTATTTCTACAGCATAGTTGTAAAATGCACAAAGTCTGACTCTTGTAAAGCCATAGTTGTAACTTATAATTCTGAATCATCTAGCATTCATTTTGATCAAGTTAAATTTACAATTTTCAAATTGAAATATGCAGTGTATGACTTTGTATTAATAACTGTACCAGTAGCAGCTTGTTTTTTTAATGTAGTTTATTAGGACATTACTAAATACTTACTGTAATTTCTCTTTTAAAGTACAATTTGGTCAAAACTTCAAGTTTCTCTTGGTATATTAGCCATAATATTTTTTTTATCAGATTTACATATTTTGTAATTTTAATTTTAACGAAAAGGTTTTTTTTTTAAAAAAATATTATTGAATTAATTCATGGCTATAGCATCCTAATTTAGTTGGATATGCATTTCTGTCAATAAGTTAATCTCCTAAGCTCATTAAAAATTTTTTTATGCCCTCGGCCTGAAATTCCATCAGTAGCATATAGTGTTCACATTGTCTGTCTGTCCGTAATTCAGTCCCGCTTACATATAAAGTGTAATATTTCAAATTTGGATTGTGATACAGTAACTATACTTGGACTGTAAGTTCATCAAAGGGTTGCTTACACTTCACTAACTTCACATGTCCCTAGGGGGGGTTGAGGTCAAAATGTAAGACATTTAAAGTATATATATATTTATATATTATATGCCAGCATAAAAATTTGTTGGGACCGGGGGTATTTGTGCTTCACAAACACATCTTGTTTATGTTGAAAACATTGCAGAACATGCGTTAATTCTTTATTATATTGTTATTGATTTAACAGGTTAATGATAGCTACCCGAATCTTCTTGTTGGGTTACCAGAGCCAACATTACTAATTAGGTCACTTGAATCACCTTTCCTTTTTGGGTTACCTGAGCCACCTTTAGCTAATAGGTCACTGGAGCCACCTTTACTGATTGGGTTACCTGAGTCACCTTTAGCTAATAGGTCACTGGAGCCACCTTTACTGATTGGGTTACCTGAGTCACCTTTAGCTAATAGGTCACTGGAGCCACCTTTACTGATTGGGTTACCTGAGTCACCTTTAGCTAATAGGTCACTGGAGCCACCTTTACTGATTGGATTACCTGAGTCACGTTTAGCTAATAGGTCACTGGGGCCACCTTTACTGATTGGGTTACCTGAGCCACCTTTAGCTAATGGGTCACTGGAGCCACCTTTACTGATTGGGTTACCTGAGCCCCTTTAGCTAATGGGTCACTGGAGCCACCTTTACTGATTGGGTTACCTGAGCCACCTTTAGCTAATGGGTCACTGGAGCCACCTTTACTGATTGGGTTACCTGAGTCACCTTTAGCTAATAGGTCACTGGAGTCACCTTTACTGATTGGGTTACCTGAGCCACCTTTCTGATTGGGTTACCTGAGTCACGTTTAGCTAATAGGTCACTGGGGCCACCTTTACTCATTGGGTTACCTGAGCCACCTTTAGCTAATGGGTCACTGGAGCCACCTTTACTGATTGGGTTACCTGAGCCCCTTTAGCTAATGGGTCACTGGAGCCACCTTTACTGATTGGGTTACCTGAGTCACCTTTAGCTAATAGGTCACTGGAGTCACCTTTACTTATTGGGTTACCTGAACCCCCTTTACTTATTAGGTTATATCCAAACCACCTTTACTTGTAAAGTAACTCAAATTACCATTACTTATTGGGTTACCTGAGTCATTTTTACTTATAAGGTCACTCAAATTACCTTTAATTATTAGGTCACTCGCGTCACCAATACTTATTGGGTTACCTGAGTCACCAATACACATTAGGTTACCCGAGTGGTTAGAGCATCACGCTTTAAACTATCAGTACATGATATGAAGTTTCTCACCTCTTGTCAGTATGGTTCAAGCCCCATTGACTGGTGGTCTCTTCCCGGCTACATTGTAACTGGATTTTCTCCTCCATCACTAAAGACTCGCTGCCACCTTATGAATAAAAAATTATTGAGTGTGGCATAAAACAACATTCAAATTAAACAAATCCAACATGTAGATTAGATAGTCTGGTAGATTACTTAAAATGTAGGTGAGATGACCTGTAGTAGATTAGATAGCCTATAACAGTAGATTAGATCTACATCTATGATAAAAACCTTTTTTCTGCTATTACAAGATTTGTTTCACAAAAACTTGTAATATTGCTTTCAAGTGGTTTTGATAATAATTTAGGGTAATACAAATTTATAGTGGTTGTATGAGAGCTAATCATATTGGTATTAGATTGAGATCTTCTCATAAATTGGAGAAATTGTAAATATTAGTTTTGTTTTGAAGATCAAGGTCTAATTTTTATACAACTGTATATATGTTTATAAATATCCAAAAGTTAAAAAAATACTCTGGAAGAAACTAAGATGTATCAAGATCAAAATCAGTTGGGAACTACATTATTTGGCATGTTAAGTTGGTTGTTCCTTTTTGAATTTGAATAAACTATCAAACAAACAGATCTGTTACTTTTCTAAACTATGTCAGGGGTTCAGAATTCTTTTTTAGATACTTAAGTCCAGGACTTGAGGAGTAAATTTCTGGCAAGTCCAACTGAGAAATTTCAAAGTCTGTGCTGAATTTTGTTAATAAGTAATACAGTAAAATTATAAATGAATGCAGATGAGGCAAGTCTCGCGGACTTCAGGTACTTTTAAACACCAAGTCTGAACCCGAATTAACCATTGGGGAATTTTGAACCCCTATATGTCAGTTGAAATTAAAACAACTTAACAAAACGTGTTGTTTTAAATTTATTGTACAGAAAAGTTTTTGTGAAACTTATCACATGTTTTTTATTATTTGGTTTTTGTTTTTTGGGGTTGGTTTTTTTTTTTTTTGACAGAAATGCATTTCCATATTAAGTTAACAGTTATAAGTATTTTTATGAACACATATGTAAACATTGTTTGACGTGGTCTAGCAGTACAAAAGGATTTATTTTGACCTTTATTTAGCTGGTTAAAATATCTAAGTTAAAATTTGTCCAAGGATTTGAAAATGTCGCCATTTTATTTTGATGTAGATTTGTGCATATTATTTGTGAATACATGTAGTTCATAATTTAATAAATGTTGATCTTTGGCTAAACCAGTGTGACCATACCATGACCAGAAAGAAAACATGAGTGACCAAGTGACCATAGCCTTGTAGCTGTACCTTGCAATTTTAGTCAAAAGCCGCTTGATCAAATCAACGACAGAAATAACTAGGCCATAATATTCCCAGCATTCCATTTATAACCATATACATGACAAAGTGTTTGGTGCCATTAGAGTCAGAGTCACATTACCTAACCAATCAGGGTTCAGAACCATTACCATGTCACTTCGCATCCTCTGCTACATGTACTGGCAACCATTGTATCCATACCATCTTCATGACCAATCAGGGTTCAGAACCAATACCATGTGACTTCGATCCAATGCTACCTGTACGTGTTACCATAGTATCCATACCATCTTCATGACCAAACAGGGTTCAGAACCAATACCATGTGACTTCGAATCCTCTGCTACATGTACTGGTAACCATTGTATCCATACCATCTTCATGACCAATCAGGGTTCAGAACCAATACCATGTGACTTCGATCCAATGCTACCTGTTACCATAGTATCCATACCGTCTTCATGAGCACATGTCATAAGTATGTGTCAGATTATCAATGTTCAGACTCTAAATCAAAGCTGGTCAATACTACAATGCACACATGCGTATTTCATTTTGGTACTGATTTGGACCACTTCATTACTTCAGAATTTATCTGTTCATATGTTAATATGTTGTTGTTGTTTTTATTTATCTTTTTTTTTTTTGAGTGGGGAGGGGGTGTTTCCCATTTTATATCCACTCCAAATATTGCATATGTGTCACTATCTATATGTTCATTTGTACATATAGGCTTATAAGACTTTACCCCTTTAACCCACAGACCATAATGGACTGATCCAATACAATAGAAAAGAGCAAACCATAAAGTTACCAGGATTGAAAGGGTATACAAATGATGGCAACCATGTGCATTTTATAGTTTTGGAACTTTTGATTTTGGTCAAGTATATCCCCTCTTCACTTGGGTCATATTAAGTATTTTGGGCAATATTTTCCTTTGAAGATATCTGGGTCAAATTTCCAGTCTTAGGATTCTGTTATAAAGCTTGTTTTTAGATAATTAATTTTATATGTAAATCCAGGTCAGCAATTTTTAGAATTGGTCAGTGAAAAATGAAATCTTACCAAAGTCAGGGTGGAAAATGAAATTAGGTCAATAAATAATATTTTGTGATTTTTGTATATATACTATTTGGAGGTTTTTTAATGAAAAATAGTTGATTAAAAACCACCTTGGGGGGGAGTGTCTGATTATGAATTACATCAATGTACAAAATCTTGAACATTGTAGAACTTGGTAGGAAGAGTTTCAATATTTCTTATATAAGGTCAAAAATTAAAAAGATTTCTTTGATGTAACCCAACTGATCCACCTTAAAAGCCTCCACTGGTCAATTTTGCCCTTTTATATTTATTTTATTCTCTTCAGAAATCTGAAATTGGTCCAATAAGCATAATAAATTACAAAGAAGATTAAAAAAAAATGCCTTCTGACCGAATCAGTTCTAGAACTACCAGTTACAACACATCAAAGAAATAATTTTTTAGTTGTTTATTAATGGATTGTTACAGGTTAGGCCTTATGATATCAATTCTTTGATTACTTCCTCAAATTTTGAGAAACAAAAGCCAAGAAACACCAAAAAACTTCAAAATATTTTGCATGCCTGTGCATTGTATGTTTGGCCACATTGATACATCCAATTATCTCTTTGCTGTCAATTTTGACAGTTATTTAGCCCCAGTGCTTTAAACTTTCTGATTTCTTAGTCTGCTGAACCAATGATATTGCTTGTAACAAAAGTGCATCCAATGAAAATACTTGTTATTAATGCTACTTGCAATGGCTATATATTGGGGGGGAAAATGTTCAGCAGAAGTTACTACTCAACAAATTTGGTTAATAATTTTATAGCACTGGGGCCCAATATTCATGAATTCCATGTTTCTGTTGACTTATTTAGGTAGAAGGAAAAAATAAAGGAGCAGTTACCAATAATGCTTCTATATTAAAACCAGATATTATAATTGATGAATCTTTGAAAGTTTTTTAAAGATCTATTACAATTTTGATTTTCTGTCATCTGAAACATGGGATTTTTCCCCAATAATTTTCTGAAATATAGATTTTTGATAACAGTAGTATCATATTTTTTATTTATGACATTTTTGCAGAAATTGACTGCACAAAAGATTATTTGATTAGGTATATATTCACATCAGTTCTCATAAAAATCAATACACATTATCATTTAAAATAATGTTTATTTGCAGTGTACAAAGTGTATATTGTTTATTAATGTAGGTAATTATCAATGTATGGTCAGGTATCAGTATTCATATACATCCTAAAACCAAAAACAGTGTAGATTTATTAGATGCATTCTGTATCACTGGTCTCAGACCTATTGTTACTATGCAGACTTGGGTTAATCATGTTAATAAAAGGGAAATCCAATCTCTCACTGCTCCTAGTGATGCGAGTCTCTCTGCTTTTTAACATCGGGAGATTATCATACATCCGTTTGTGGTGTTTTAGTGGTAGAGCGATCGACTCACAAACAAAAGGTCCCAGGTTTGATTCCTGGACTGGGTCAATACATATATCAAAGACTTTAAGAATAGATATGGCTGTTCCTTTGTTAAGTGCTTGGGATACGAAGTGTATGTGAAAGCCACGGGACTTTCAGATGAGACTCAAAACAGAGGTCTCATGTCGCGGAAGGTGTGGCATATAAAAGAACCATGACTGGATTGACATCAGTCCATAGCACAGGTCAGAATTTGTAGCACTTCACCTACAGCTGGTGACATCTCAATATAAGTGAAAAAATTTTGACGGGATGTAAAACAGCAACAAAAGAATCATTAGCAAACCTGCAATTTTTGTTTCCAATTACAAGTGTTTTGAATCCTTTAGTTCAGTATATAAGTGCTTTTTACGGCCACTTCAATACTGCAGAGCCAGCCTGGCTCTGTCGGTTGTGGCTTGACTCTTGTTCGAGTCCAGCCAGTGGCAGGTTGGTTTCCTGTTTTTCAGATGAGACAGTAAAAACCAAGGTCCTGTGTTACAGTAGGTGTTGGCAAGTTGAAGAACCCTCATTGCTCAATAGCCGTAAGTGCCGAGTGTAGGCCAAAATTTGAAGCCCTTCATCTGCATTTGGTGACGTCTACATAGAAGTGAAAGATTCTTGAGTGGGACATTAAACAACAATAAACAAAACAAAAAAGCAAATACTGCAGCTTGACCATTGATTAGGAAATCTTTTGATTGTCAAATGAACTTTATTTACTTAATTTGTATTTTGTGTGTTGATGTTTACTTTTATCAGGATGCTATCAGATTTGAGAACGGCCGGGAGGTATGTGGTTCTAGTATCATCGTAGAAAGAGTCAAAGGTGCTCCAAGACGCCCTGTGGAAAGGAGGGTACGTTGTTTATCTAAGTTTAGCAGAGTTCCAGAAACCTGCCAGACTACCTGACTGTAAACATTATCTAAAATCAGATGGTTATTCTTTTGGTTCATTCTGTAAATTCAATATATTAATCAGACAGATATCTGACACTTCATTACTTGTGCTTGTAACCACTTAAAGTGGAAAAAAGACCTCCATGGTTTTGACACATGTAGAATAATATTTAAAAATTTGAATAATTTCAGGGTTCTAACTATGATGAGTGCTACAGATGTCATAGAAGTGGACATTTTGCCAGAGACTGTCCAGATGACCGATATTCCGGCTACAGAAGGGCACGAGGAGGCCGATACAGATCACCATCTCCAAGGAGACGTAGGCGGTATGAGTGCAGTTTTTTCTATAATGACGCATTATAGCTATAAAAAGTCATGATATGAAATTTAAAAGGTCTTAACTTACAGCAAGCCCACTAGTGGTTACCTTTTCAGGAGGATCATTGATTTGTCTTATATACTCTTTTTTCTTACATTGCAGGTCTAGGTCTCGCTCATATGGCAAACGAAGGAGGAGTCGTAGTAGATCTGGTCGCAGAAGTACAGAAAGAAGGTCTGGAAGGTCAAGGTCACGATCACGGAGTCAGGAGCGTAAACGAAGCAGGAGAAGCAAATCTGAGAGCAGAAGCATGTCCAAGTCAGCCAGTCGATCCAAAAGTAAAAGTCCATCTCCGAGGCAACAATCTAAAAGTCCGTCGCGAAGCCCATCCCCTGAAGGTGCAGTAAATGGTAACACAGAGGTACAAGAAGAATCTAGGTCAAGATCAAGGTCGCAATCAAATAGTGTCAATTCAGATGAATAATGATGTGGTGGGCCTATTTAGTTTAGCCCATAATTTAGCAGCTAAAAATATAGATGATGTAAATGACAGATTTTTGAATCCTGAATATTTTTCTTAAGGGCGTACATTGTATTTTTTCATCCATGTTTATATACCCCATCTGTGTTTTTGTTTACATATTGTAAAATTTTGAATCTGCTTTTGTTATCATTTTTGTTGTTTATTTGTTTTTTGTAAAGTTTGTTTTGTTGCATTTTGTCTTGGTAGAGAAACTATCTTTCATTCTTGATAAGGCTTTATATTCTTTTAGTGTTGGGAGGAAGTAATCTGTGAATCAGATTTGTAAGCTTTTTTCTGACATTATCTTTGTAGTTGTACCTGTGGTTCGGAGGTCAGTCCTCATTTACTTGCCATCCTTAAAGACATTGGGGCTGCATAGTTTATTCATAAATTTTAGGGTGAGACAGATCAGCCACAAAAGTGATGATTTTTATGAATCACAAAAGTATGAATTTCAAATGTTCAGTATTTTAATTTTCTTGAATGCTATTTTTTTTTTTTAACATATATAACAGGATTTTCATTAGATTTTCCTACAAAAGTTTGGGTTTATAGCTGGCATACTCAATGTGAAGGGTTTTTACGCAGCAAGGACACCCATGACCTAGTGGTTAGAGCATCGTGTTTTGAACCATGAAGTCTTCCACTTCTGGTCAGCACAGGTTCAAGCCCCGGTGGAACCTAAGCTGATTTTTGTGTGAAAGTTTGCCATTACTCCCAGAAGGTTGGTGGTTTATTCCTGGGTACATTGTAACAAGGTTCTGTCCTAAGCCAATAAAAACCATCACCATATAACTGAAAAATTGTTGAGTATGGCGTAAAACACCATTCAAATTCCAATTTTTCCCCAGCACCGACATATACATATTTAACAAACATTCTGGAAGAATTACCAAAGTTATGAATATATCAAAAAAATGTACTAAACATATTTACAATGACTTTATATATATATATTTATGGTGTGTGTGTGTGTGTATATATATATATATATATATATATATATACACACATATATATATACACATATACATACATACATACATAGTCCCCTCCCAATGAAGCAGTCTAGGGGAGAGGAGAGAGAATAGTTTTTGTCTGTGTCCGTCAGTCTGGTTAAACAGTTTTTTCAGTTCAAGTTTTTTAATGGCTCACTATTCACTGAATCATGGTTTTGCAGGGAAGGATTAAATACTCACACAAAACTTGTTTACAATTGCTAAATGCAGGAAGATACTGCTGATATAGAAGTGATATGTTATTTTGGTTTGATTATGTTAGAAAATGCTACATTGAAACCTAAGTGTGAGAAGCAAAATTATTCAGTATGCAAAGATCTGCAGAAATGTAAAATATGACTGAAATTGTCATGTGAAAGAAACCTTATATAGGAAATGAAAAATGATTGACAAAAATAAAGTTTGTGAATGTTCTCTCATTATGTCCTCAAATCTGACTTCAGTTTACTAAAACATCCACAACAGACATGATATGCAGGTGAGCGATTGAGGTTCCTCTAAATAAGGTTTACGGCAGTGGGATGTCGACTTTGATGTAAGTGGAATCATAGTATTTCGCATTTATATACATTTATCTGATATCTTTTTGTAGACCGTATTATTTTACTTAGGTATAAAACAATCCTCAGAAATCTATTAATTTGACTATGTTTACCTGCTGAATTTGGAAGTTTATTTAAGCTTATTTTATCTTTTGTCCTCTTAAGGTATATGAGAGTCGTCGAAACTCCACAATAGAGTGCTCAGTTTGCAACCAGAGGGTTGCAGGTTTGAGTCTCAGCGGAGGCGATTCGCTTTTCCTTTCCTTCAGATGAGCCAGTAAAAACCAAGGTCCTATGTTATGTCACAATAGGTGTTGGCACATTAAAGAAACCTCACTGCTCAATGGCCGTAAGTGCGGGGCATATAGGCATTTGGCGATGTCTCCATATGAGTGAAAGATTCTTGAGTGGGACATTATACAACAACAAGAACAACGTAAGGTGTACTTTTAAGAGTTCCATGAATTACTTACATTGAGTTTGACAGCTGTAACATATGCTATTTTGATTGCTCTTCTCCTCCACACTTTATCGATCTACTACACATCATTAGACATGTATATATCAACAGACAGAAGCCTTTGTATATTTTAACAAAATGATCTCTCCTCAGTCTTTGGTTGCTAAATGGTAGATTTCTCCGGTGGACACAAATGTAGAGACATTTAAATTTGTTTTCATTCTTTTGACTCCCACCTTTTTTTGTATATTTGTGTAGGTTTTTGTTACCATTATCAGTTGTTGGTCATAGATATATTGTGTTGTTGTAAATAACATCCCTCAAAGTTCATATGATATTATAATTTGTTGCTGTAGTATTTTGGGCAGTATTGCAAAGCAAATAATGGTCTAGAAATAAGATTGTCTGTCCATCGGCCTGTTAGTCTGTGTCGACAGTTTGGTCTAGTTGTTGCATCTCTCTTAGTTGTTTAATTTTTTCACGTTGTAACTTCACATGATGGCAGAAAATAAACTGACTATGACCTTCAATTTTCTTTTACCTTGACCTTGAAATTCAAATTCCAGATGTATTTTGATATTATACATTGGTTTAGAAATGCTTTGCAATATGGCCATACTGCCTTTAGTGGTTCCTTGTTGCATTGCCACCACCAGATTAAGCAAGAAAATGTCATCTAATTTTTATCAGGTCATGTGATTTGTACCTGTATTTACCTACCTGGTACCTGTTTTGTTTCAATCATTTTCAAGATTATATGTAGATACATTCTTTATGTGACATCAATTATGACACGGTATGGTTCCTGTTAACACAAATGTTGAAACATAACACATACAGGAAATAAAGAAATTTAGAAAAATAAAAATTGAAGTTGTGTTTGTTTGTCAAAACTGATACAGGTGATTACTGTAAACCTGGAAATTTTTGCCCTTTTACAATGCAAACAAATATTCACCCAGTCTTAAATTTGCCCTAAACCAATGCTGTCTCATGTTGGGCTTAATTATCCATGCTCCAGTTATTTTTATCTAGAAATTTCCACCTTCATTTTAATTTCTGCCTCTCAACTATAAATGGGTGAAAACGGCAAAAATTAATGAGTGAAATTTTTCAGGTATACAACAGTGATGGATGAAATGATGTTTCAGTGTTTTAATCTGAAATTACAGTGGAATCTGTCTTGAGAGACCACAGTATCTGCACTGAAATGTGGTCTTACAAGACAGGTGGTCTCTCAGAAGGTTTTATCTAAAGGAATAATTACGTGGTTTTCAGAATGTTGTCTAACAAGACTGGTGGTCTTTCTAGACAGCTTCCACTGTATCAAGAAAATTGACATGCTTCCATGTCTTTATGTCTTGGTTTTATAAATCTCACCAAGGATTATTCTTCTGTGATGGAGGCATCACCAGCTATTGGTGAAGTGCCACAAATTTTGACCTGTGCTATGGACTGATTCTAATGCAATTTTTTTTCTCTTTTTAATGTGCTATATTTACTATGAGGACTTTGTTTTTGTCTCGCCTGTGAAGCAAAAGGCGAGACATAGAGATCACTAATTCTGTCCGGTGGCAGTGGTGTCGTCGTCCACATTTTGTTTCCAGATCAGAACTCCTAAACTACTGGGTGGATAGGAACCATACATCACACAAATAATCCTCATGTACCCTATGCCTCAGGAGAGAGATATAGCTCCTTGGAGCTCTCTTGTTAAGTGTCATCCAATAGACTTGTGATTTTCAGCTCTTATGTTGAGAGATTTGGGAAGTAACAGTCACTGTCAGTTTTACAAAGTCAGGTGTTGGTTTACTATACCATTTTTTAAAGGAAAGTTTGCAGTGTTGTCAGAAAAGTTCAAAACTTTTATATCTTTATGCTCAACAAAAATGCAACAACAGAAGTCTTTAGGATTACATGGACTATGAAACAAGCGTTTTATTCATGTATCATTAAGAGTTACTCCTCTGTCAGGTTATGGTTAAAGTTTTTCTAATTGCTCACCATTCATTAAACAAATAAAAAAAATATGTATTAAAAGTGACATGTATTGATTTATCAATACTCTCAGAATGCTTGTTGTTTACATAATTTCACACAGAAATAAAATTTTGACCTCTGGCCTAAATTAAAGGAAATTTTGTTTGACCAATCGTGATAAAATTTTTATCATGGGTAGGTAGGTAGGAAAATTGTATCATTTCATTTTTAAACAAGATGTGTCTGTGAAACACAAATACCCCTGGTCCTAACAAATTGAATATTGCACTTTATATGTAAGCGTGACAGAATTATGGACGACAGATCAAGGGATGATCCAAACACTAGACCCGGCAGAACTGTAAGACCAGGGTAATAAAAATGGTCTATACAGAAATGTCAAAACTGTAAACATAGATAATATGTATTTATAGTGAGTATACAGGATGCTTTATATATTTCTGTATAAATGTTTGACCAATACAGGAGTCGGAGAATGGCACAAAAGATTAATTTTCTGTTGTTTTTCTTTTATATAAAGGCAAACAAATTATTTCTATTTGACAAGGACTGGTCTAACACACAAAATTTTAGTTCAGGCCTTACCTGACGGTCTGAGAGAGCGCATCTTGAATTCCTTTCATATTGGTGACAGACGATGATAACAAACAACAAAAATCTATGTTGTTTATCACTCATTTTATTTGACCTGATAAATAACCAGTCTCATGATAATAATTACAGAATGAGAATTCTGTTAAATATCAAAACACCATTCATAAACATAAAAAAATGGAAAACAAACGGATGCAAGTTACATGATACACAGCTTAATAGATGATTAAGACTTAAAATAAAGTATTCAAAAGAGGCTTAAATACTAAAACAATACTTCGTAAAGATCATAACAGGGCACCATCTACATCTGGTATCCAAAAGAAGCTCAAATACTATTACACCATACCTTGTAGAGATCGGTGAAGGGCGCCATCTACATGTGGTATCCAAAAGAGACTGGAGTACTTTTACAATACTTTATGAAGATCAATACAGGGCGCCATCCAAAAAGAGGCTTAAATACCATTAGAATACTTTTGTAATAAAGATCATTATGGGGCGCCATCTATATCTGTTTTCAAAAAGAGGCCCAAATACTATTACAATACTTTTGTAAAGATCATATTATGGGGTGCCATCTTCATTTGTTATTAAAATTAAGAGGCTCAAATACTATTAGAAATACATGTACTTGCATACTTTGTAAAGTTCACTACAGCTGACATCTACATCTGCATATTTAGTTCAGTTCTGTAGGATTACTTTGATAAAATTCATACAACAATACTGCATACTGAAGAAAATATTGAAGAACTGAAGAATGTATGTTTGTGATTAAAATATATTGAAAATCCTAGATAGGTTGAAAATTAATTTTACCATTTTCAATTACTATTTCTTTGTTTGAGGTGCCCAAAATGATGTTAAATGATCAGTTAATGCCTTACTCATCATAATGGAGGGATAATTCCTATTTGGGGACACAATTTTGCATTTTATAGAATTATAAACAATAAGAAAAAAGAAAAAACAAGATGTCTTTGAAAAATCTATATGCCATTGAAAGCTAATTCACTGATGAAAGTTTTAAAGTCCCATAACACTGGCATATATTTCTGAATCATAATCATCCTAGATTCTGTTGATATAGGGAAAAATACCAAATCTGTTAAAATTTTAGGAAAGAAACAAAAATAATGTTGTAATAAGACATACAGACTGGCCAAAAACAATATGAATATGTACCCATTCCTCTGCACCTTTTGACATCCATCACAACTTATGATTTAGGGGCATTAACAGATATGAGGGATTTCCCACACTCTTTTTTTAAATGGGGTCTGGGCCATATGAATTGGGAATTTTAGCAACATTTTGTTGAAATAGGTAAATCTAGAAATACTAAAAAATATGTGAAAATACAAGAATCTCTTCAAATTCATTGTCATTTGACTTCAATTTGAAAATTTCGATTGCAAATTGGGGGGAAAAATGCATTTTTTGCATGGGGAATAGGGCCTTATTTCGGACCAGTATTTTGGAGTGGAGAATCCCTGGATATCATGGTGACACAAACAACAATGGTGTTAGATGTCAACTGATAACAAATCTAAGGATAAAAAGATCATGTTGAACATGTTGAAATCTGATTTCAGCATAAGAATGTCATGGTAACAAAAGAAGTTGTCAGCTTTATGCCTTCCCAGTTCTAAACCCATCCACAACCTGTAAGGTAAGGCAACAAAACATGATAAAAATAAATCACAACTCGAATGGATTAACCCTGTTACTTCGAAAAGGTGGATCATTTCATAATACCTGTACCTACAATTTCTTCCTTAGGATATGCAGCATTCAAGACTTTCAGAGAATTTTAAAACAATATTGATTATAGCCAATTGCTGATTATCTAGACTTTATGGAACAAACAATAAGTCCAGTCAAAGGTTGCACATCGACCCCATATGGTCAAATTTAAATCCTTAACCGTTCTTTGAAATAGGTGAGACTGAATGTGGCTACAGTGGATGATGAATTAAACTGATTTCAATATATAAAGTTTAAATTGGAAACTAGACATCAGTAGATACAAAAGAACAGTCTTGAAGTTTGGCATCTGGATAAAAGATGTCTGACAAAAAGGTCGGAATAATCAGAGCAAATCTGCTTACCACACTTAGCATTAAATATGCATAGATAACACCTACAATTAATACTTGTATTTAAAACATAATTGTCATTGTATGAACCTTACAGAAAATAATAGACTGGTCTTAAACATTAGAAAAGATCATACCACTCAGGTCCTCAGGGGTGAAAGGGTTATTCAAATCATACTTGAAATTATATCAACATTCAGATTATACTCAAACAATAGGCCATACTTGACTTTATATTTCCAGATGCTCAACATGTCAGAATTGACCTATCACCAAATGTCTGACACATGGCATTCCCTGTGTGCACTGTTTGATGTCATTCAACTGTAATGTCATAATGACACAAATGTTTGGTGGGCCATTTAATTGTAATAACAGAATAGAATAGACCAAAAAAAGGTGACATGTCAAACCTTTTGTGAGAGGTCAATTATATTGACATTTGGATTATACTTATACAGTATATACTTGAGTTAATACTCATGTACTTCCAGATGCTCAACAAGTTCAAAATTTACCAAAACATTTAGATTATACTTAAAATATGCATACATTGTATTCATAATGATACCACATACTCAAACAAAAGTCTCATGATACTCATCATCAGCCATTCAAACAAAACATTTTGATGATTATACTCATTATATACTCAAACAAAATTATGATTATACTCATCATTACATACTCAATCAAAACATCTTAATTATCATACGCAAAATTGTATACTCTGGACATTCTAATTATTACACTTGTCAAGATATATTCCTTTTTCAATTGCACTTCCACATGACAAGGGAACAGCTTTTTTGGGGGAACATTTAACAAAAGGTTGGCAATTTTGTAATCATAAACCAGTATTACTACCATTTCCTGTTCAAGTTTCCACCATTTTTACAAAGCATTCTGTAAAATTCTCCTTTTTTCTGTATTCATTTGTATCGAGATTACCAACCATGTTTGCAGGAACACAGACTTTTCTGAGGCAATGAGCTAGAATTCGATAACCTTTTTATTTCATTTTTGTTTTACACCATGTCAAGAATTTTCTACTTAGATAAAGATGTCACCGACTCTAAGTGAAGTGCTACATATCTAAAAGGATATATGTATGATCTTGAATTGTTCAACCTGATAGGTGAATGTTATTTTAGTCCCAGTATATATAGCATACATATTTTCAGTATTTCTTGATTTGTGAAATCAAACGACATTACTTAATCAGTTTTTTATATGGTGGCCTCTACAAGTGGGAGTACAATTGACCTTGACCCTTACAATAGTCGAATTGTCCTTGAACTTAGCAACACAAATTTGAATAGCCTCATACACTTTGTGTACCAACTTTTTATAATAATACACATATAATAATATATGCACCATACAGCCCACTCAGAAATTGTAATACACCACTTCCTTCCTGTTTAATGATATGCGGTTGCTTTGGTTACCTTGAAAAGTACCAAGTTTGATGAAAATCGGGCAATAATTGTTGAGTTATAGCACATAAAACAGCCAGACCGACAACGCCATACCAAAATACAACATTTTCGATGGGCGTATAAAAAGCTGTTTTTTGGGATTATGGGATATATACCTTACAACATTTTTTAGAGTAGAAAATTACAGAAATATTTGGAATGGGACTATGGGATATCTATTTTTCCTTTTTTTCCAGAGCAGAATACGAAAAATATTTGACTTGGGATTATGGGATATTTACTCACACACAATTTCTTTTACAGAGCAAATGCATATCATTAAACAAAAGCAAAGTATAAAATGATCTTGAATTATCTATGATTACATCAAAATTACAATATATACATTATAAATTCAACCTTGTATAAATAAGTATATACACATCGTATTTACATACATGTAGGTCACTTGTCCTTTGTCCAAGCTTGAAGAAAAAACAACATATTGTCATGTGTAAAATGAACAGACATTGTTGAAGTTTTATTAGTGTTACATAGTATGAAAACTGCCATTATTGCTCCTACAGGTATGAACTTTTATCAAAGGAAAATCAGAAAAAAATATAAATGTATATTAGATATATATGTGTTAATGCATATAGCTGCAAATCCAAAGATGTGTATAAAAGAGATGTTACAAAATATTTTAGCTGTTGTGTAGATGTGAAAAGTAAGAAGTTACAGGAATGGTTTTGATTACATGAAGGACCCATCTGACTGTATGCATGACATCCATGCCAATTATAAACAAGAGGTGTCAGAGGGCAACATAGCTTGCCAGTGGCAAAATAGCAATATATAGGTCAAAAGGTCATATGAAAAGGCCAATCATACGGATTTGTGAAATGTGAAATATTAATGCTGTACTACTCATATTTCAAAACTTATAGTCCAGGTGAAAGCTTTTATCCATGTGCACAACTGATGATGCCAGGAGATCAACTATATCTCTCCAGACATCTTATCTGGGAAGCTAAAAATAGTATTACACTCGTCATATTACTGTAGGTCTATTATCATTATATACTTGCTTAAATAAAAAAAAAATTATAGCGCTTACTGCTTTGGTGAGAAGAAGAGTAGAAACATTGTGATTGTACTTTGAACTGCTTAAGTTATGGCCTAAAATGGCATCAGCAGAAATTTCACATTGAAACAGGTGCTTGATGAAATATTCTTTCCAACTCTTTTAAGGGTTACGTTATATGATAAATCAAATCTTGTATGAGAGGCAATGATCCCATGTCATATTGTAATTACTGAAATTGGGCAAAACAAACTGAAATGAACCTTCTCTAAAGGCTCGTGACAATGTTAAATTACTGAACTCATTTAATGAATACAACAGGACATTTCTACTCGTGTAATATCCTAGAGCTGTCATTGATGAGAAATTCTATACGGATATATTAATACATAAAAATATCAAGATATACAGAATACTTTTGGTACTTTTATGAAATACTTTCATAATTAAGAGATATAATAATTATTTATATTTAGTTGTGTATTTAACTACATGAATATGAATCAAGCAATCAGTGCAGAGTAAATAGTGTTTGTTTGAGCAAATATAACAATGAAAATAAAAAAATAACAGTTTAAGAACAAGAAGTAAAACTGGAAGTGAAAATTCCGGAGATTGTAAAAGAGAAAACGACCTGTGAAATACATGTGAAATGTATCATTAACAAAAAGACATGTTTTGATATTGTATTGAATCAATTTGTATCAATGATATGTCAACATCGAGTGAATCTATGACAGCCCAATAGGATCCTCTATTAAAAGCATAGCGAGATTGACTTGTATATGGAAACCAATGATGCATGTCTGTAGAGATGACCTTCAAAAATTATATAGATTCTGATATTTCCATGTGCATTTGTATGTGCAGAAAACAGTCTAAAAACAATTCGTTTTTATTCTAATGAAATGACCAGACTAACAGTCATATTTATCACTAACAAAAAAAAAGAAACAACAGTATTAGTTCCATAGTTAAAACTGAAAATGCCGAAATTGACTGGCAAAATGTAAATGAATCAGTCAATTATGCAATGCATTCACTAACTAGATAAAAACTAAATATAGCCCAGATATTTTTCTATTGTTTAAATGCCATACACTTATAACATTCTATTTTGCTTATCAGTGTAATTTTATTACACCTTATTCATATCATTACAAGTTTAAATGATGGATTCATCTTAAAGTCAAACAGTTTTATTAAGTCTTAACTCATACACCCCTAAAGACTCATTTGGATTGGTTTAAGTCATTGATTTACAAAACATTCCATTGTTTTTCAGGGGTTGATGACTTAACAAGCTACTTGTTTCGCAAACACAAGTAATTTGTCTACATAAATATGGCTAATAGAAAAGTCACTCAGCTATGGACATGGACTATTTTATGTACATTTGTTTTGCATCTAGCTTTTAAATATCACACATTTCATCTAAAGACTATGTCAATGTGATCTAATTGAGAATACACAGATCTATAGACCTCTTCACAATATCTGCAGTCATGTGACTTTGGATGGCAAAAAGATACAGATTCCAAGAAAATAATGCCGAGGGAAACAATAAGTTACTCTGACAAAGTCTATATATTTGTGCAAATCTGTATCATTTTGCCATCCAAAGTTACAGGAAACAATTACTCCACCAGCATAATTAAGCCCCTGAAAACAATAAGTTACTTTGAAGAAGTCCATATTTTTGAGCGAATCTGTATCATTTTGCCATCCAAAGTTACATGACTCTGACCACAGTAACCTTGCAAAGGTCTATTTCAATAAACATGATAAAGGTTTTATATGCACCCTTCCTTCCATAGGTTCATAGACTTCATATAATAACAGCAACTAGACATAAATGCAATATTGTCATTTAGTTTTTTTGCTTTTGTTTTTATTTTGTTATTGGTTTTTCAAGATACCAAAAATCCATGCATAAACAAACATATGATGATGAATAGAAAATGTAACAGCAATTTAAAAAGATTGTGAAAAATTGATACAAAGATTGAAATACTAAAAGGAGACTAAATGCTCCCTACAGTATATGTAACAGAGTTAATTAGCAATGGAATGATAATCTTTTCTCAGATAATTTACTAAATCATAAAACGGAGGAACAAAAGGAAGAAAATTGTTGAAGCTCATGTCTATATTTTAGTATGTTGTCAACAGATATATTTTCTGTAAAAAAATGTTTCCATATTCTTTCAAGAATTATTCAAACAATTCATTCGCACTATCCCTATACGTTTAGAATTGCTTTCAGTTGCTGCACTCAAACTTACAGCCACTGAGGAAGACTATTTACAAACTATTGCAAATCAAAATAAATGGGAAACTACAAAACTCAAACTGAAATGAGTTACAATAAAATACTTTCAGGATATAAAAATAGGATTTCTATTAGAAATCACAAAAAGAATAAATTACTAATCTATACAAATATAGGATTTCCAATAAAAATGACAAATAGACAGCACATTGTATGTGCAACATATGGCTACAATTAAATAACAAGAGATACAAAATAAACAAACAAAATTGCAGTTAGCAAGAAAAATAGACTATTACATGTAAATACTAGCTGCATGTTTTGAGGCTCTATAACAAAGACCAAATCTTAACAAGAATACATGGTAGATCAAATACCATCATAAATTTGTAATTTTTTATAAAATTCAATGTTTCATATCTGTACTTCATTGTTATTTATGTTCATGCTAATTAACTACAATATGTCTGACCAAGCATAAAAAATGATCTTTGAGAGACCAAAGACCAAATACCTGTACAACATTTTTGTGTGCATCTGTAGGTGATTTGATCACATACTTTAAACAACAGCTTATCAGTCTCACAATACAACAATAACTTTGCTGTATTTTACATTTATTACAATTCACATTTCTAGATACCATTCTACAACTATTCTGACTTCAATTTTACACTAGCAAGTCACTAACTTCAATCTAATACTAACAAGTCACTGACTTTGATCTAATAGTAACAATCCACTGACTTCAATCCAACACCTGCCACAAACTTTAACCTAACACTAACATGTCACTGACTTCTATCTTACACTAACCAGTCACTGACTTCAATCTTACACTAACAAGTTGCTGACTTTTATCTAACACTTACAAGACACTGACTTCAATCTAACACTAGCAAGTCAATGACTGTTATCTAACACTTACAAGACACTGACTTCAATCTAACACTAGTACTTCACTGACTTAAGCCTCACATTAACATATCACTGACTTAAACCTAACACAAACAGGACTCAGGACTTGATACTAGCATGAAACATGCTAAAAGAATGGAATTTCAATAGATGATCAAGACTGGGTAATGGAATCTCTGTTGGGATGATAACATTTTATAAGAGTTAACTCCCTTTACTCTATAACATTTTATCAGAGTTAATTCCCTTTACTATATCACAGATATATATATATATATATATATATATATATATATATATATATATATATATATATATATATATATATATATATAATATTCCTTCATCAAACCTGTACTTTATCAAGTATTCAATGGGGTACATTATATCATGTTATATTTGTTCTAATGACCATGTGCGCTACCTCACCCCAGAAAATAAATTTGCAGACAGAAACTAAAAATTCATGAAAATTTTCCAGAGTATTTCTTTACAACAAAACAAACATAACAGAAACCAGAAATTTTCTTTTGAAAATTAAAGTTAAAAAAATGTGAAGTTCAACTTTGTTGATGATGTTTATATCATTTGAAACTTACACACAAAAATACTATGAATCAAACACTCAGTTTCTTTTTGTAGAAAAAAGGTAAAAATTTGTTTTTATATTGCCACAATATATACATTTTGCATTTAAAATTGGATCCTTTTCCTGTGAATGATTAATGCCACACTAGGTGAAATTTACATCATACACATGTGCCACAAAAATAGCCACTCACAGATTAATTTTCATACATATACAACTACTTCACCAGCACATGCCCCTGGCACCATACATTTATGAAATTGACATCATTCATAAATACTCATACATGTACATTTCTATCACTATAAACAGTAGAAATGAAATTTCCATCACTATGGCATCCCAAAACATTTTTGTTTATGACACAACCAGTGACAACTACATGTCACAACCATCTGTTGTCTATGCCACAATGAGTGAAATTTACATCTACCCATATGCCACAACACCTGCTCTTTACACAACAATAAATGACAATCACACCTACCAGCATGCCACATTTTCTGTTCATGCCACAACTGATGTAATTTACATCCTATCACTCACAACAAAATAACTACGAATTAAGGATTATATCCTATCAGAGCAGCCTATCCATTGTATCCCTAGTTTTCCCTACTTGCTATCAGAGGTGCTGTTGTGTCGTCTCCGCTCAGAAAAATTTAGTTCATCCTGTAATAATTTTAGCGTGTCAACAAGAGATGTTTTTTCCCTATTCAATGATATGACCTCATCTTCCAAGTGAGAGACTTTCTCAATCAATTTCAAATTTTCTGTAATGTACATTTCATTCTGTGTTTTCAAATCTCTAGCTTCCTCCAGTTCATTTGGACTGCTATAAGCAAATTTTTTCATTTGTTCCTGAAGTGATCGGTTTTCAAATTTCAGATTTTCCAGTTGTTCTAGTTTACTGTTCATATCGTTAATCATCTCCTGTAGTTTCTGTTTTTCCTGTTTTATCTGTTGTAATTCTGTGACAGCTGTTTCTAACTTTGTCTGACTCACCATTGCCTTCATATCCGACAGCTGTTTTTGCTGTTTAGCTTGCTGTAATTCTGTCAAAGCAGTAACTAACTTTGACTTGATTTTGTTTGTACTTATTTCCTGTGTGGAGTTAACTTTGTCAAAGTTATCTCCCTTGGTTGGAACCTCTTCAATGTTGTTTTCTGCAGTTTGTATAATTTCTGGATCTGCATTACATATAAGTGTGTCCATGGGTTCTAGTCCTCCTGAAATACCAATAGTGAATACAAAGCAAAATGAATAAAAAACACTTAAGTCTTACCAAGTATATCCCTCATAAAACACCAATCATAAAGACAATAAAGTCCCATAACTCTGGCAAATATTGCCTGATATCGATTTACAGAAGAGTCCATTACTTTTTAAAGGGGTTGATGAGTTAACGTAATGTTGCAAATGGACAGACAGATTATCATGTTTATCAGTAATGAAGTTAACTAATCAAGCCCTGTGGTCACATTTAGACTCACCCAAATAAATAAACAGAATGGTCTCCTGTCAAATTTCTGGGGTGAACTAGTTTATATTGAATGTAAAATCATTTTTGAAGTTTGGATTCTAATTATACACCCCTGAATTCTGACTATGGACTTTACCATTCTTTGAAAGGGATGAGTCTAAATGTGGCTGCAATGGTCAATGATTTAGAAGGGTATGGAGTAAAAGCCATTGTTTGCTCATGGTAATATGGGATAGGATAAAATAGTTTTTATCATCTGAAATATGTCGACTTACCACCTCTCAAATGGAATATTCCATCACCACCTCGAGTGATAGTCAGCTGATGAATACTCAGTTGAATTGGCTCCGGGACTGCTACCGGACCGCCGACAGTTGTGTCGGAAGAAGGACGATCCTCCTGATAAAAAGACAAACATTCCGTTTACTGGAATACACTCGTAAAAATAAAATAAAATAAAATCATTTCGACATATCTTTTGTCAGTAGTAGCTTTTTCATGTTTTATTCATATCTGTATAATTATTAACCCAGAACGATAAGATATGGTTTTTTGTACCTGTGAAATACAGTCTAACCCTCTTATATTGATCCCTGTTACAGTGATATCCTGTTTAATCTAAAATGATTTGGATTCCCTGTCTCTATTGTTATAACCCAGTTATTCTGAAACCTCTGTTTGATTTGAAAATTTAATTTGGAAGAAAAGTTCATTTCCTTTGGAGTTCAACATATCCAGGTTCAGCTTTAAATATGTATAAGAATGTTTATGATTAATTCATTGTAATTGTTAACATCAAATCTGTTTTCTTCTTTGATTTACATCCATAAAGCTGAAGTCAATACAACAAGAGGCCCATGGGCCTTAATGGTCACCTGAGTATGCACAATTTTTTGGTCTTTAGAAATTGTTGTGTCAACTATGTGCTCTTTATACTTCATAATAAATGATGGATATATTGATTTAACTATCATACAATACTGACTGACAAGTTTCAATCCTTTTATAGGATACTAAGTTTAATCATATAACAGTGAGATATGGTTTTGGTATATCCAGATTAGATACACAAAAATAAAAACATCAATCACTTATTGTGCCTTACCGACCAAAATGTTTAGGAATTTCACAATTATGGTAAAGCTTTTTGCTCTTTCTAATCTTGCATTCACTCTTACTTCATAATGCACAAATGTGAAGGAGAATTCTACAATTATGTTTATTACCAAAATATTACCATTTTTGCCTTGCCCTAGGGGCAGTACTCTTGCCCCAAGGCACATGAATTTCATAATTTTGGTAGAAGGCTTAATGCCTCATCTAACAAGGTATAATTGTAACAGAAGCTGGTTACAAAAGTATCTTAAACAAACCCCATCTCTTCATGTAATCCAGTGTATCTAGGTGATCAGAGAATCTTTAGTTTCACCATAACATACAAAAAAACTATAATATACAACTTGTCTAGTCACGAGGAGCACGAAAAACACATGTGGTAAGGTTCACATTCAGATGATTAAAGATTTCTAACATTATGGGGTGGTAATGGCCCTGGGGACGCCCAGAAACCCTGAAACTTGTCTTTTCATGGGTAATAAGAAAATATATGGTTTAGGGGTGGGGATCTCAACGGTTTTTGAAAACAGAGATTTCTGAAATTAAGTGGTGAGGAATGACTCCAAGGTACCACCCAAAAATATCACCCTACAATTTGTCTTGTCAAATAATAAGAAAATATGTGATTTAGGGGTATGGTTTTCTGATTTCTGAAATAAGGAGATAGTTTTTGAGATAATTAAAGATTTCTGAAATTAAGGGGTGGGGAATGAACTGAGATTCCCCAAAATACCTCCATACAACGTGTCTTGTCATGAATAACAAGAAAATATATAGTTTAAGGATGGGAAGCTCAACTATTTATGAGATAATTGAATATTTCTGAAAGAATGGATTGAGGATAACCCAGGGGACCCCCAAAATATCACCATAAAACTTATCTTGTCATGAGGAATAAGAAAATATATGGCTTAGGGGTGGGGATCTCTACTAGTTTTAGATAATTGAATATTTCTGAAATATGGGAGGTGGGGATGACCTCAGGGACCTGAAATTTTCCAATACAATTAGTCTTGCCATGAGGAATCACAAAATATATGGTTTTGGGGTGGGATTTCAACTACTTTTGAGGTAATGGAAGATTTCTGAAATGAGAGGTGTGGGGAATGACCCATGGGATAAAGTCGTATATGGCAATGTGCCACTTAATAATATTTGATTTGAAGTACAACTCAATTATT
This sequence comes from Atrina japonica, assembly GCA_030159075.1. Lineage (NCBI taxonomy): Eukaryota > Metazoa > Mollusca > Bivalvia > Pterioida > Pinnidae > Atrina > Atrina japonica. The sequence continues at coordinate 69,202 of BROG01000343.1, read as the reverse complement.
TTTATCAGTTAAAATGTAATGTTTTATTTTCCTATATGTTTCTATAGTAAACCCCACCCCAATTTGAGCCCCTAAAAATATACCTTATATCCCCCTTATCCCCAAACTGAAAGCCTCTTGCACAACTAGGGATATAGGCCTACAATACCCTGAAGTTTCATGGACTTTTACTCTGTAGTGCCCGAAAAACGCTGGAGTAGGGAAGATTTTCTAACATTAAATACATATTAGTAATTACTATATATTATACATTTAGCTCCACCCAAGGTGCAGAACCCATGCCCTCAGGGTAATGAATTTTACAATTTTGGTAGAGGGCTTCATGCTCTTTATACATAAACCGAGGGTATAGATAAACCTAGTATCTGGTGTTTTCGGTACCAGCTGATAATCTTATACTAATGTAACATTTGGCACTGATAACTCCAATTAAATTCAGAATTATTCAAAAGCTAAGATAGTCATCTTATTACAGTGGTTACTCTTAGATGGATTAAGCTATGCATTTAGATTTATTTGGCCTTGTACTAAACCACTTTTCCGTTAGAAAATCTATTTAAAATTGGAGCTCAACTGATGAAGTCTACTTGACATAAACAATCATGAGCATTACAACTTCATAATCTTTCTAACCATGCATTCAGTTTTCCTTTAAGATGTGCAAGAGTTGAAAAGAAGATTTTTGAAGATTTGGCTATTTTTACTATAAAGTCAATTTAGCCCCACCCTAGGGGCAGAACCCATGCCATCAGGGTCTTGAATTTTGCAATTTCTGTAGAGGGCTTTGTGCTCTTTCTAACCATGCATTCAGTTTTCCTTTAAGATGAGCAGGAGTTGAGAAGATTTTTGAAGATTTGGTTATTTTTATTATAAAGTCAATTTAGCCCCACCCTAGGGGCAGAACCCATGCCATCAGGGTCATGAATTTTTCAAATTTTGGTAGAGGGCTTCATGCTCTTTCTAACCATGCATTCAGTTTTTCTTTAAGATGAGCAGGAGTTGAGAAGAAGATTTTTGAAGATTTGGCTATTTTTATTATAAAGTCAATTTAGCCCCAGCCTAGGAGCAATGCATGCTGTCTGGGTCATACATTTTGCAATTTTGGTAAACAACTCTAGGACATTACAACCATATAAAGCATTTGTTCATTAAGGTACCCAAGTAAAGAAAAAGATTTTTTTAAATTACCCTATTTTCATGGTTTTACCCCCTCCCTAGGGCCCCTGTGGGTAGGGACCACCTTTTTTATGCCCCTTCAGGTATTGATGCTAGTGACCAAGTTTGGTTGGAATTGGCATAGAGATTCTTGAGAAGAAGCTGAAAATGCGAAAAAAAATAACCGATGCCACATGTCGCACGATGACAGACGAAACACGATCGCAATAGGTCACCATGAACTTTGCTCATGTGACCTAAAAATATTCTTATTGGTCTATTTCATACACATGTATCACCATGTTCAGTAATTATACATTCGTACACATCACCTAATCCATTTCAACAAAATTAAAAAATACAATAGGTATTCCTTTATAGAAATATTTCAATAATCATAAAAACACACATAGGGTGTGTATCATTATAAAACCTACATTCATGAGAAATATCATACAAGTGTCTGTATATACAAGTAAACAGGTATATCCCTAAACCTCCATGCAGATACATAATGTACAGGTTACATCTACATATTCCTCTCTACAGGTAACAAGTCAGAGAACATTTGTAGTTATCAATATAATCTAATTATATTACACATATTCTGCCTGATAGTTCAACTTCACATATCATGTATATATACTCATATATCATGTATATACCGTACTCAGTTTGACTTGATACATTGAGGTATTTCATATCTAAAGTATATGACTCAAACCAAGTTTTATCACATTCGGTCTTTTAAGACCACATTTCATTGTCAGATGGGGTGGTCTTTTATGACAGGTGCCACTGTATGTAGCACTGTCAAATTATCTAATTTGGTCGAGTCAAGATGGCCGAGAAGTGCAGTGGTAGAATTATACGCCCACTCACTTCTCACCAATGCAACCCAAGTTCAATGCTCTGAGTGGATACGAAAGGATGCAATATGGTACGGTGGCTGCCAGCTATTGTGTTCACATATTCACTTGCCTAGTTTCACTTAAATCAAAATTTAATGCATTAACACTAATTGTGTACTAAAATATGTACATGTTAAAATAAATCTAAAACTGAAGAACATATAATTCAGAAAATAATAATGATAGGAGAAAGAGAGAGTTTGATGTGCAGTGCCAGAGAAATATACATCACATAAATATAACCATATCCTTTAGACAGAGATATGAGATACAAACCGCATGCACCTTACTTATATTTCATGACACTTTGTTAATAAGGTAGATAGTATATACATGTATATATGTATAAGAAATTTTACACAGCCCCTTATGTCAAATACAAAATATAATATGTGTCGATCATGAAATCAAAATGAAAATAAACTTTTCTTAGCATTAAATGTTACCTTCAAGATAAAGTGGTTGATAGGTTTGATCTGTAAAGCAAGATTTATTGTTGTTCATTATTTCATTGTTTACTGAGCATTAACACATGCAAAATGGGGAACAAACACAAAATACAAGACTGCTGCTAAATCACTGCAACACGCAGGGTGAGAAAAATGTACTCATCCATGCGCCATGGACGAATGAAAATAGATTGGGGATGATTAGTTAGAGGAGGGTACTCATCTCCAGTGATGAGTGATTTGTTTCTAGATCTATAACATCTTACTTCTTAGCCTCTAAAACTTTTCATGAAAATGACACCTTCAAAATCCTTTACTGCAATTTTAATTCTTTTAGGTCCCATATCAGAGAAATAATATTAAAAAAATAGTCATAATGGTTCCATAAATGTTTTTGAAAACTTTGGACAAACTGAAAATGTCTAGGGATGAGTGGTTTTCACAAACACTAGTCCCATAGGATGAATGATTTTTAAAAACTTTTTCTCACCATGTACAAGTGGGGATGACATCAGGGTTGTTTTTGTCTATATCACGCATATGGAAAGGTAGATCCTGACAAACACATTGAGAATTTTCACTTGTATAAAGTTACATAATTTATTGTTATTTTAACCCTTAAGTTAGAAATAAAATTATATGGGCTAACATTTTCCAGACATATTTTTAAGATATTTGTTATCCATTTTGTTAAGTGTATCATCTTTGTAGTCAAGTGTATAATACTTGTTGTTAGGTTTATCAATTTTGTTGCCAAGTGTATAACATTGTTGTCAGTTGTACCAACTTTGTTGTAAGATGTATTAACCTTGTTGTTAGATTATGAATTTTGTTGCAAGGTGTAATAACATTGTTGTCAAGTGTACTAACATTGTTGTCAGGTGTATTTCCCTTGTTGTTAGGTGTACCGATTATGTTGCCAAGTGCATTACCCTTGTTATTAGGTGGATCAACTTTGCTGTCAAGTGTATCACCCTTGTTGTTAGGTAGGTGGATCAACTTTGTTGTTGTATCACCTTCAAGTGTGTATCAACCCTTATATTTCCCTTTGTTAGGTGTATCAACTTTGTTGCTGTATCACCCTTGTTGTTAGGTGTATAGTTGTATTTCCCTTGTTGTTAGGTGTATCAACTTTGTTGTCAAGTATATCACCCTTATTGCTAGGTGCTAGGTGTGTCAGTGTATCACCCTTGTTGTTGTATCAACTTTGTTGTCAAGTGTATCACCCTTGTTGTTAGGTGTATCAACTTTGTTGTCAAGTATATCACCCTTGTTGTTAGGTGGATCAACTTTGTTGTCAAGTGTATCACCCTTGTTGTTAGGAAGATCAACTTTGTTGTTAAGTGTATCACCTTTATTGCTAGGTGTATTAACTTTATTACTATGTGTATAATCCTTGCTGTTAGGTGCATTAACTTTGTTGCCAAGTGTATTTCCTTTGTTGTTAGATGTATCATCTTTGTTGCCAAGTGTATTACTCTTGTTGCTAGGTGTATGCACCTTGATTGCATGTGAAATTAATTTCAAACTTTAGATACATTTTGAGTTGCTACAGAAGTAAAGTCACAAAATGATGTTAGATAAGTATTGTAAGACTTGTTATTAGTGCAAGCCAAGAGAGACTGTTTGTAGATGAGTTAGTCAGATGCTAGTATATAACACTGCCAAAAGAATTACTGCAAGTAGAAATTGAGTCAGACTACCATAAGACTTGTAAATACAGTAGAACCTGTCTTAAGAGACCTCTGTCACAGAAGACCACAGTCTAAAAGTCACTTTGCTAAGTAATCCTTTGGATAAAACTTCATCTGATAGACCACCTAAAACCACATTTCAACATGTTCAGTGACAGAAGGGGAGGTCTTCCAAGACAGGTTCCATTGTAAACAGAAACTGAGCAAGTATGTAACTCTCTGTAAAACAGTAGATAGTCTATCTTTGATATATATTACACATTTAACATTTAGCCCTAAATAATATATATATATATATATATACAGTTCACCCCCGATATACTGCCACCTTTGTTTTCTTGAATTCTGGTGGTAAAATGGGTTTGGCAGTATATCGAGTTTTACTATTTTTGAGGTGTGGTCATTTTCATCTTAACATGTCTTTAATCCCTGTTGTATATCATATCCTGTTTACATCTCACTATCGTAAATTCGGATATTTTGTCTATTGTTAAAGTTTGGCCACCCTATTAAAATGGCCAAAATGGAACCGTCCAAAATATGTAGCAATACATGTTCGTCGGCCGGAAAATCTTGATCTGTTTTTAACATTAGCCAGGAAACATTTCTAATGTTAAGTTTCATCTTTTTGTTTAAAATAACTCTTTGACAGGTAGGTAATACAAAGATTTTAAGGTTATATATCCCATCTTTTTTCCAACTCTCACAGAAGCGTGACACTCATAATCTGGTCCCCGTCTGACATCTACACTTAGTTCATACAACCGGATACCAGTTTATGACACTCGATATTCGAGTTATCTCAGTCAAAGTATGAAGTAAACAAGCTATGGCTAACAATTTTACTCACACCTGTTTTTTTCATCTGGTCTGGCAATATTTTTGAGGGATTTAATATGTAAAAATGACCATTTGTATCAGAGAATTGGCGGCAGATGGTGGTATGTGGGTTTTGGCGTTACAACGAGGGAATTATATGGGAGGAAATCCGTTCTCCAAGAAATAGCAATGTTATGCCAGTTTGGCATTATAACGGAGGGCGATATAATGGGGGGTGAACTGTATATCATTTTGAATTGTATTTGGCAGAATTTTTCTTTTTGACAACAAGCTAAAATTTCATCACTGATTAACCTGCAATTATTTCAATCTGCTAGTGATGTCATAGTGATGTCATAGGAGCACTAAAGCGCTATAAAACATGTGTGATTTTTGTACTGTTTATAACAGAACTGTCTTTCAATATGGAATTTTTTACTTTGAATTTTGAATGTTGTTTTATGCCACACTCAACAATTTTTCAGTTATATGGTGGCGACAGTTCTTTTAAATATGGAATTAATCCATAATAAATATAGAGTTTAGATCGAAAACCCGTGTTGACATTTATTTCATTATTACAGTCAAACATGCATTAAAGGCATTATCTGTAGAAAGGCCACCTGCCTATAAAGGCCAATCAAACATAAACTTTGTCAACTTATTTATGTTGAATGAACTTCTTTATCATGGCCACCTGTCTAAACCAGCTACATTTGACTGTTCCCTCAAGTGGCTTTTATAGACAAGTTTGAATGTATGTGAAATGTTATTTCATAGGTGTTAGTTATTTCACTGACCAAATGGAGATTTTCTCTGACCAATACAACTTTATTTCATTGGTCTCCTCCTTCCCCATTGGCTACAATTGTCCATATCCACCTATTTCCTGTTCTTTTACTTTTTCAGACAAAAATCGTTCATTAACAACGTTTGTAAAGTATCAATCGAAGTATTACATTATAACAGAAGTCAGTGACTAAGTTTTTTCCCTGAATTTCCTGAAATTTTATTTTAACTCACCAATTTTTAAAATTCCCTGACAATTCATATACCTTGAATAAAAATATTAGTTTGCACTGACTTTTCAAGTAAAGGCTGTAACTCTCAATAACACATTTTAGATCCAAGAAAAGATATCATAAGATAAAGTCGTGTACAGTATACGGCCAAAAGCGAGTCAACAAAATGCTTGTCAATAGAAACATTTGTTTCTTAAAGGCATACAGGCTTTTATTTTGATCAAAAATATCCCACGATTAGACCATAACTTTGATTAAGAGAGCTAAAAAGATATATTGCCTTGGAAAATTTTAACATAACAAGCATATATTGTCTAAAATGAATGAAATATGCCGAAGATTGATACTCTTACCATCCACATAAGAATACAAACATTTACTCACCCATTGTTCACGTTTGATTGCTTTTCATCGATCATAATCAGACAAGGATTTTCTAAAAACATTTTATTTGTATAAAATGTTGGATATTTGAAACTTTAAATACAAACAAATACAGTAAATACAGTAAATAATGTTTATTTATCTATCAATCAAAATCGAGACCGGATGTTCAACTTTGATTTAACTGGAATTTCGACTCATCCAATTTCGACATTACGCGATTCCACTGTATATCCATTCTGACAGCTTATATATGTATGTCTCTAAGTACAATGATTTAATGAGTAATATTTTGTAATCGAATTTCTGCTAAAATGTACGGTATATAACGAACTGTAAAGTCGTTAATTAACACAAACAGATTAGAAATGTACTGTATTCATAAAGTATAACATTTCTAAATTCTGTTAGCTCTGCACATGACATTGGCCATTTTGATGACTCACTTTTGACTATAACTGTAGCTGTCAGTTAGTACATTGTAAAAGTAAATACAAAAACCATATTTTAAAGCCAAATTTATAATTTACCTGTAATATCAGGGACAAATTATTGACATCAATATGCATGGGCAATGCCTCTCCTACGCTTTCATCTTCAACAAAGTTGGTCAGATTTGTCAAACTTGAGAGGGTAAACCTGAGCCCACAGTCCTGTGCCTTTACTTGCAGAAATCCCTTTCCCTCAGAATCTTTTTCATCCTCAGTTTCTGTGCTTGGGCCGGTAAATTTCATTTTCACAGCATATGAGTTTCCAAAAGGACCATCTTCTGCTTGTAAAAATCCTGAAACATGAAAAATACAACAAAATAATGTTCCAAGTGGGCATGACTCTATTTTACAATACTTTCATTCTCATTGACCATATTACGCATGTTAAAAGCAAATTTATGAATTTCCTCATCCATAATGCTAAAAATTTGCTTTGAGTATGGTATTCAATATCTATGTATGTACTGAAATATTTTTGAATATTTTTAAAGTCTTTCTCTGTCTTCAGTAATTTTTTTTTCTATGTATAATTATATGCAAATTTTGCTTTCTGTTTTTTTCATTTCAGCATAAATTTTGAATTTTTTCATCCACAAATCATCAAAATACCGTTTTTTGCTTTTTGCTGCCAATGTACCCAGATTGTGTGCGCCATTGTTAGTATGGACAGTTTTCTTAAACTAATAGTGTCTGCCATTCACATATTTTTGAGTAACTGGAAATGTGGAATCTTTTTATTATGACCCTTATTTGATAAAATGGAAACAAATATGATGAAAGCACTTTCAGAACAAATTCAGAATTAAATGAAACAAACTTTTTTTTTTATTTTTGGCTGGGATCCAGAAAAGTTTGTCAGTTCACTTGGTTGTTGTTCTTCTCTTGCAACCAAGTTTTAAAGGTCACCTGAGTGCAATGTAAGGCTACCATAAGAGAATGTTGATTATTGGTTCACAAGACAAGTTTTTCAACATGTACCAATTTATTGCCCCTTTTGAGCCCCTACAGGTATTACTCCCTTTTCATTTGCAAACTTAATGCAGTTTTCCATGGGGACAGACCCTTCTACACTTCATTAACATTGGCCCATTTTTTCTTCAAAAGAAAACAAAAATGTGTAAAAGTTTACAAAAACAGATATTTTCTTTTTATTTAGGTCTCTATGCCCTTGTCCTTTGACTTTATGACTGTGTCACAATGATCCTAAAACAATTCCTAACAACTTTCCTATATTCAATTTTCATTTGCAAACTTTGTAGATACTGACTTAACAATCATTCATAAGAAATTTGAAAGAAATCTCATCAAAATACTGGTCAAGAAAAGAAGATTTTTAAAGATGTATCAATTTTTGGCCCTTTTTGTATGCCCCTCCTCCCTTATGGGTCCTCGCCCTTATTCATTCACAAACTTTATGTAGCTTCATATGGGTTAATTCTTGCCAACATTGGTTAAGATTGACCTATTGCATGTATTGGTTCTTGATAAGAAGTTGAAAAAGTCTCAAATTTAACAACAGACTATGGCGTAAAGCACCGCTAAAATATACAAAACAACCAACCTGACTGGGAATCGAATTTTGCATGGAAATCCTCGTATAACATATTTCCTGGTTGAGAAGTGAGTAGAGATTTTGCCTGGATTCTAGCTGATACTTTATTGCCGTCACCTTGCAGGCAGACCTCACCATGATATAATTTGAACAGAATCACTGACACCTAGATAAAAATTATAATTAAATTAATGTCATGACATCATATATGAAATTATAAATATACAGTGGAACCAGTCTTGAGAGACCATCCCTTCTGCCACCCAAATGTGGTCTCTCAAAACATGGTGGTTTCTCAAGACAGGTGGTCCTTTCAGAGAAGTTTTATTTGAAGGATAATTTAACTTGATTATTCTGTAGTTCTTGGAATGTACATGTGGTCTTAGAAGACAGGTGGTCACTCATGAGAGGTGTGTCTCATGATAGGTTCCAATGTACTTCTACTGTACGTAATACATTTGGAATTTTTCACTTCTAGTTATTTTTGCCCTTTTTGACAAAACATATTCTGTCTTAAATTTGCCATACATAAACATAGTCTCATGTCAGAGCTTCATTTATTCAGCTTGCAAATTTCACTTTCATTTTATATGAGCCAGTGACTGAGAAAGGGTCCTTAAGGCAAAACCAATGAAATGCGAGAAAACAAGGACTTCTGTATGAAGTCATATTTCTAATTTTCACACTTAAAATAAAAGGAGTTACACTTGCCTTCGCTCATTCTCATACTCTTTGTTCAAGCCATATATATCTACGTTCAAGTATCTGAAAACATCAAAATAACAATTTTCCCCCAAATTGTCCTCAGGACCTTTTTCTCAGCCGCTGGCTCCTATTTGTCCTCTCATATAAGGGCTAAAATTAAACTAGAGCAAACACTTCCAGGTATACATTAGGGCTTACATCATACCCAGTTTGAATGTAAAGAACATCAAATTACAGATACATTGTATACCAACATGATACCTAGGTTTTGAAAAATCTCCCATATTAATGTCTGTAACATTTCTGAAGAGGAACGTGGAATGGACATGAACATGTGTAGTTGTATACCTATCCCAAATGATACTGTATAGAGGTTTAATTCATCAGGTTGTAAAATTTTCTTTTTGAAAATAGCATAAAAATAACATTTAGCACTGCAAAAGCAGTATAATAAAATTATATCAAAATTTAAAACTTGAACAATGTTTCTTAAATTTAGTGATTTATCAATACTGTGAGTATAGCAAATATTAACACGGCAGGCAATTTTCCCCTCTATACAGTAATTTGTGTACTAGACCACATTTCAATCCTGTTGCATTTAGATCTTGTTCAGATTTATCATATAACATTTATCTATATACACAAAGTGGGACAAAAAAACAGTTGTGAGGGAACAACATAGCTTGCTGATTGACTACATTTTGTACATCATAATACAATGGAACTTCACTATTAAGACCACCTTACTGACTAAAAGTGGTCTGATTAGTGAGGTGGTCTCTTAAGTGAGGTTCTGTACTTATTAGATATTTATCAAAAGAATGGTCTGAAATGGGAGGTGGTCTCCTAAGCGAGGTGGTCTTCAGGTGAGGTTTGGTGAAAAAATTAAGTCTCAAAGATAGGGAAAATACGAAAAATTATCAACGAATTTAAAAATTTGAATTCCAACATTAATGTTACACCTAAGTGAACCTACATCCTAACACCTATAGTTACTAAATGGTAAGCTTCTACAACAACTTATTACCAAACTTTAACTGAGACGCCAACAATGACACCAACACAAACCCCTAGGGTGCTACTATAAATAATACAATTTTTAGTACTAACCATATCTTGTGCCTTCGAAGAATTATCTGCAAAGAAACTAGAAAAGTCTTCCATAGCGTCTGTGTCTGTTGATATTGAAGCCGTCTCAGAAGTTCTGTGATGCTGGAAAATCGGAGAATCTCCATCATCTAAAGACAGCATCTCGAAATCAGTGTCTTCATCGGAAAGGTCTGTTCGTATTGACATTGTCTCCGAATCATCCGATATACCATCATCACCTTTACTGTCTATCTTTGCTTTCAATTTGTCTGCTAAACCCGACATTTTGGAAGTAAATTTCTTCATGTGATCTGTCGCTTTGCTGCCCGATTTTCCTCCCGCCATCTGTTGATTTCTTGACCTGCTGCTTGATGTCGAGCTGTACCCCGACTCACTGGCCATGGCCGAAAACGACACGAGACCTTGGCTCAAATTTACAGATTCTACACTAGAAAGAGTCTGAGAGGATAGGGAGTTTCTAGCTAGCACATTCTTGTCCATGTCCTGATCCCCTAGGCCGATCACATCGTTACTCGTCGGTAAATGACTATGTATCCCAGAATCACTTTGAGATTTTGAGATTGTGTACAGACAGTCAACAGTTGTGCTACTGGATTGTTTGTCATCTGTTAAGGTCGCATCTGCAAAACAAAAATCAGTTTCACATACATTTCCACTTTATTTGGATATATAGTAAAACCTGCTATAACGGCCACCTCTATATAAGTATTACCTGTTTATAAAGGCCAGTTTTTTCAAGTCCCTTGACTGCATACTTCAACTAAATTAAACCTGTGTATAAGGGTCACCTGCATATAATAAAGGTCAATATTTTCTGGTCCCTTGGATAGCCCCTATATACAGGTATCATTGTATTCGGAAATGCATGAATCAAATACTGCATTATATCGTTACACCCTTTGAAGGAGAATTTTGGTTTATTCAATGAACATATTTTCTCTTTCAGTTTAACTGAAAAGGTGTGTTAACATGGGTAATGAAAATTTTCATGATAGACTTTCTCTGTCAATTTTGGGAAAATGTCATTGGCGACAGAATTGGGAATTCTAATATGAATTTGTGTCCAACCGGGTAAAAAATGTTTGCACACATGGAGATCTAAATGTTACAGAATTTTTATTTAAACATATTTCCCCCTTACATTAATTGATTTTCCATTTCAGTCGTGACCTCAACACCAATATGGCAATTTTTCCCATCAAATTAGGAAAAAATACATGTATTTTGCATAGGGAATGGGGCTGAATTTCACCTCTGTGAAAACTATAGAAAAAGGCCTGCATGAAGGCCAAGAGTCTGCAAATATATAGATAGATATAAATCTACCTATATATATATATATATATATATATATATATATATATATATATATATATACACTCAGATGTAAATGTAACTTGTTGGTAATATATGCTTGTAGATCATGTACATGTAGTTCTTTGAAAAAAAGATAATTCAGGCACATCAAAATAAAAATGTCAAACAAAAAAGGTTGTCTCTTAGGTAAGCTCAGGTGAGTGCTTGGAATTATTTGATAATCGCTCAGAAATGTTCAATGTGAGGTGGTCTCTCCTGAGTGAGGTGGTCATCACACAAATGTGAGGTGGTCTATCCACAGTGAGGTGGTCATCACACAAATGTGAGGTGGTCTATCCACAGTGATGTGGTCATCACACAAATGTGGGGTGGTCTCTCCTGAGTGAGGTGGTCATCACACAAATGTGAGGTGGTTTCCACAGTGATGTCATGTGTGGTGATCTCTCCTGAGTGAGGTGGTCATCATACAAATGTGAGGTGATCTCTCCTGAGTGAGGTGGTCATCACACAAATGTGAGATGGTCTCCACAGTGACGTGGTCATCACACAAATGTGAGGTGGTCATCACACAAATGTGAGATGGTCTCCACAGTGACGTGGTCATCACACAAATGTGAGGTGGTCTCCACAGTGACGTGGTCATCACACAAATGTGAGGTGGTCTCCACAGTGAGGTGGTCATCACACAAATGTGAGATGGTCTCCACAGTGACGTGGTCATCACACAAATGTGAGGTGGTCTCCACAGTGAGGTGGTCATCACACAAATGTGAGGTGGTCTCCACAGTGATGTGGTCATCACACAAATGTGGGGTGGTCTCTCCTGAGTGAGGTGGTCATCACACAAATGTGAGGTGGTCTCCACAGTGATGTGGTCATCACACAAATGTGAGGTGATCTCTCCTGAGTGAGGTGGTCATCACACAAATGTGAGGTGGTCTCCACAGTGACATCGTCATCACACAAATGTGAGGTGGTCATCACACAAATGTGAGGTGGTCTCTCCTGAGTGAGGTGGTCATCACACAAATGTGAGGTGGCCTCTCCACAGTGACGTGGTCATCACACAAATGTGAGGTGGCCTCTCCACAGTGACGTGGTCATCACACAAATGTGAGGTGGTCTCCACAGTGATGTGGTCATCACACAAATGTGAGGTGGTCTCCACAGTGAGGTGGTCATTATACATATGTGAGGTGGTCTCTCCACAGTGACGTGGTCATCACACAAATGTGAGGTGGTCATCACACAAATGTGAGATGGTCTTTCCTGAGTGAGGTGGTCATCACACAAATGTGAGGTGGTCTCCACAGTGAGGTGGTCATCACACAAATGTGAGGTGGTCTCCACAGTGAGGTGGTCATCACACAAATGTGAGGTGGTCTCTCCACAGTGAGGTGGTCATCACACAAATGTGGGGTGGTCTCCACAGTGAGGTGGTCATCACACAAATGTGACAGTGAGGTGGTCATCACACAAATGTGAGGTGGTCTCTCCACAGTGAGGTGGTCATCACACAAATGTGAGGTGGTCTCCACAGTGAGGTGGTCATCACACAAATGTGAGGTGGTCTCCACAGTGAGGTGGTCATCACACAAATGTGAGGTGGTCTTCTGAGTGAGGTGGTCATCACACAAATGTGAGATGGTCTCCACAGTGAGGTGGTCATCACACAAATGTGAGGTGGTCTCCACAGTGAGGTGGTCATATACATATGTGAGGTGGTCTCTCCACAGTGACGTGGTCATCACACAAATGTGAGGTGGTCATCACACAAATGTGAGATGGTCTTTCCTGAGTGAGGTGGTCATCACACAAATGTGAGGTGGTCTCCACAGTGAGGTGGTCATCACACAAATGTGAGGTGGTCTCCACAGTGAGGTGGTCATCACACAAATGTGGGGTGGTCTCCACAGTGAGGTGGTCATCACACAAATGTGAGGTGGTCTCCACAGTGAGGTGGTCATCACACAAATGTGAGGTGGTCTCCACAGTGAGGTGGTCATCACACAAATGTGAGGTGGTCTCCACAGTGAGGTGGTCATCACACAAATGTGAGGTGGTCTCCACAGTGAGGTGGTCATCACACAAATGTGAGGTGGTCTTCTGAGTGAGGTGGTCATCACACAAATGTGAGATGGTCTCTCCTGAGTGAGGTGGTCATCACACAAATTTGAGGTGGTCTCCACAGTGAGGTGGTCATCACACAAATGTGAGGTGGTCTCCACAGTGAGGTGGTCATCACACAAATGTGAGGTGGTCTTCTGAGTGAGGTGGTCATCATACAAGGTTCCAATGTACTTTTGATTATAGTAGGACCCACATCACTCACTTCCTACATCCATGATTAAGGTAGCAATTGGCAAATGACGGTTATTGTTTGTGTTAAAAGAGTCAAGTTTGACTGAGATCAGATTTGAACCCCAGAACATTGGCACCTAAGAGTTACCATATGTAGTGGATGGCATGAGCTCTGACCTCTGTAATTATATGGCATGAACTTTGACAACTCTAATTATATTGATATAGATAACCAATCTTCTTCTGCCTCAAACAATGTAATAAACTTGCCAAAGTTGGCAAACATACTCTATTTCATTATTTTCATACTTCTTATGTGTACTTACCCTGTGGCCAAGTTGTTAGGGCATCACACTTTAAACCATGAAATCTCTCACTTCTGTCCAGTGCAGGTAGGAGTCCCACTGGAACCTAAGCTGATTTTCTGAGAAAGTTCGCCAGTTTACTTGCAGAATGCCAGTGGTTTCTTGACATTGTAACCGGGTTCCCACTTTCACCACTAAAAACTGGCTGCCGCCATACAAAATGTTGTGTGGTGTAAATCAACATACAACTTCAAATAAAAATATCATGTACTTACCCTCGGAATCTTCTTTTTCATTGCTATAGTTACTGATACATTTATCTTGAGATTCGTCTTCCATATCATCATCATGAGCACTAATAGCAGAGGGACTAAACGGAGAATCAAAAGGCGGCAGCTCGGCAGTATACGGACAGATCATGGCTATTTCAATCTCTGGAACTACCAGTGGTACGGAAAAAGTCAATGGTGGAGATGAATCTCCAAGAAAATAAGTCACATCAGCATTCATTTGCTCCTGAAATTTTGTAAATGATTCTAAAAGTCCCATAGTCATTATATACTGAAAATGTGTCATTTGAGCTTTAATGCGACCTGGTCCTATTTTAGCCAAAAGGTTAAAGCTCGCGGCATGACAAGCAGAATATTGCACGTTACCTGCAGGATCACATGACGACCCCATGGCACTAAAACGTAATTTATCACAGTACGCTTCTCGATGAGATCGTTGATGAAGTTCGTCACTATCTTGTAGATGCTCTCGTGTAGATTCCTCTAGGCTATTTCCTACAGGAACATCTTCACTGGAATTTTCAACCACATAGAACTCCTTCAGCAGTTTATGCGCTCTTCGATTTTGTCTCTCAGGACTATTTTGATCTGGATCATTCTCGGTCTCCACATATATTTGTTCATTGTCATTTTCCACCTTGATGTCCTTACATGACATGGAATCAGATTTCGTTTTATCCTGACTGCCACGTTTAGTCGGTTTGACCTCTGATGAACTTTTACACAACCAAAGAGTAATAGGAATGGATTCTACAAAGGGTGAAGGCCGACATTTTGAACTAATGGAACCAAGAAATTCCAACCAAACTTGTTCCGTAATCACAACCCAAATGTCGTAGCTAGCATCTTTTGTCAATGTTTTGGTTTTTAGAATGTCTTTTCTTTCTCCAATAACTACATCTTGAACTTTTCCATCAACAAGACATTTTGCCAATTTGTCTAAATATGGATTCTCTGTACCTTGAGCATGAGATGAAAAGTTGGGTGGAATTGCGGAGAGTGGATTATTTTCATTCGGGAATTGGTTGGAAGTGAATAAACTGGCTTTGGAGTAAGAATCTATAACACTTGATAATTCTTTTGATGTGGTATTATCTTCGACATGAGTATTGGTTGCAGAAATCTTGGATATCTGGAGCTGGATTCCCTCTGGTCGTTCCGGATTACTATCCATCTTCTCCTCACCTGGAACTATAACCTTTAAGAAAAAAAGGGAACGACTTTACTTTACTGGTCCCCAAAATAATGCGCTAAACTTTATGAACTGCTAAGGCATTTCCTCTCTATAGAGATGGTGTCAGCCTTTGTATATGTGGAAAAATAAGTGTTTAAGCCCAGTCACTCACTTTTCCAACATAGACAATTATCAATTAATGTAATTCAAACTCAACAATTTCAGTAAAAATGTGAAAATGTTGAATAAGTTATCAATTGGTTAATTCAACTGAATTTATTAATTATGCTGAAAAGTATACAGTTCCCTTGTCAAGGAAGGATTCGCACATTTAACAGTGAATCACTCATTTCAACTCTGATGTGAGAGTGCATACTAACAGTAACACAAAGGAGCCCATATCTAATCCAAAGAGGCCCTAGATCTGAGTCACTTTCCATGAAATACAAACCAAATTCAATACTTGTCTGAATGATTTTAACTATAAAGTATGTACATTATTATTTTATTACAGGGGCTGGCGCCCCCAACCCCCTCCCCACTAAGTTTTACATAGATATGCAACATATTCTGATGCTTGAAAAAATGACAGTGTATTATCAAGTCTTGCCTAACAACCATCGATGACATGCGCAAAATTAAAATTTCAGGGACTGGCACAGTAAATTCTACCCCAAAAAAGATAAACACAAACATTGAAATTGCCTCCTTTTTATTTAACTTTTTGGTTTAAATTCGGTGGCAGCCAGTTTTTAATGGTGGAGTGGACAGCCCAGTTAAAAATGTACCTGGGAAGAGACCATCAGTCTTCCGTAAGTAAACTTTCTCATAAAACCAAACAAAGTTCCAGCAGGGCTTGAACCTGCACTGACCAAATGTGAGAGACTTCATCATTTTAAGTTACCACTCATGGATTAATATCATCAACATGCGGGTCTTGCAAAATGCCTTAATCCAAATGCAAAATCTGCTATTTTTTTCTCAAATTTGAGCAAAAATTTCCCAATTATATTCACCATGTAGCTCACAGACAAAGAAAAAATTTACAATTTAAAAAGTACTGCTCAATTAAAACCTCCATGTCTTTAGATGAAATCCATGTTGTCAATTTAATAAAAAATGTTATATGAATTACAAGTTTTGTATCTTTATTTTTATTAGTAAAATGACCAAAGTTACTTTTAATGTTATCAAATTCGGCCTATTGAGACACAAGATTCCCAACTGAAGGGGTACAGGACCCTGTCCCAAAAATGATTTATTAGCCCATGCCCCTGAAATCTCTTTAAGGAAATTAAAGTTGTAATAAAAATTTCAAAATGAACACTTTCATGCCTGTACTTGGTTCTGAGCCAATCAAAATAATATCGAAACATCACTCTGTTGTCTGAAAACTTCGCCAAAACAAGAGAAAAGTTTGTATGACAAATGCCAGAGAAAAGTCTCCCTCAAACTTTTCTTTAGAAAAGACCTTTTACAAAACTTGACAGTAAATCTGTACTGATTTTGAGAGATAATTTGTAAGAGGTCATGTAGAGATGAATTTAATCAATACTGTACTTAATCTTCCACCCTCTTCCTATGTTAACTTTAACCTCAATGTTACTAAACAAGTAATTTATATAAAACTGAATTTTGTGGCTTTATATCAGCTGATATGTTATACAGTAGAATCTCGTCTAATGACCACCGTACCATCAGTTAGGAGACCAGCTCACATTTAAAGGGACATTAGCTGTGGTTGTTTTTTTTTTTGTTTTTTTTTTTAAATTTCATCTTTTTTTTACTGCTTAGATTGATATTCAATAACAAAAAAGAGATATACACAGGCCTAAAAATTCTTTAATTCCTATATACATGTATCTTGTCAAAATTGCTTGAGAAACCCAGGTTTGGCACTATTTCACTTGCAACTGTTTAACTCAGCCTTACTATTTGAATATGTACACCACACTGGACCTGACCTTATTTTCACAAAATATATAGAAATATAAGATTTTTTTTATGCCTGTATATAGTTCTTATTTGTTCTTGAAGTAAAAGTAGAAAAAAATCTAAATAATTATTTTGGTAAACACAGCTAATGTCCCTTTAAGATTGTAAATACTTTCTCAATAAATATTACTGAAGTTCAGACCCTCACTTAAGGGACTATCTTGCTAATCAGACCACTCTGAGTCAGTTGGTTATGTGGTCTTAATAGCGAGGTTCCACTGTATATATATGTAAATACCTACCCTTGGCATAATAGCTTCAACTTTCATGTCTAGATGTGGCAATGATGTATCCTCAATCTCAATGTTGCCCTGAAATATATGAATTGGAGGTTCATTGCGACATTACATACATGTATCATATGACCTTAGCAGTCTTAGTAACTTGGAGCAAATTAAATTTGCATATTTTCTAGGGACAGAAGTTGATCCCTTGTGACAAGAATGTATACACGGATATAAATAATTTCTAATAAAAAAAATTATTTTTATCATATCAATGATAAATCTGAGTGAATATGTAAGAAGCACAAATTAGAAGTATCACAAATGGTTTATAGGTTCAGTGTCATGATAGATGTGGCGTGTAAAAGAAATCCGGCTGTATCAACTAAAGTCCAAAGCATAAGTCAAAATTTGTCACACTTCACCTATACCAGGTGCTGTTAACACATAGGTGAATATGTCTTGATCGGATGTTTGGAACAAACAGACATTTATTTACTGCTGCATTAGTTTTTCTAGGATTTTGTTTCCATTTTCATAATGTCTTTTTTTATCAACTTTCATGAATAAAAAAATTATTTCAATGATAAACAATGATGGTTCTGAATGAAAAAATTAAACTGTACTGGACAGATACCCGAGTTTTCTTTAGGAATATGAAAGTTTACTGGTGAAAATATATGTATTTAGTTTCTTTATTTGTTTTAAATGATTTTTTACTTACTAGACTCTGTGCCAGGTTGAGCATGAAATAGTTCATCCATAACATCGTCAACCAGTCAACATTTACACACACTGGATTCAGCAGTACATACAAATTAGCATGTGGAACTGAAAAACAGAAGTACAAAAGTCATGTGACGCAAACAAAAGTCATCCACACCATACCTGTGGATTGATGTTTTAACTACAGGCAGACTTACAGTGGAATCTAATTATGTCAAGTTCAGATGAGTAGAAATTCCAGATATGTCAAAATTGAATGGCTTGTCCAAATTTTAATTTTTATGGATAGAAATAGATGTTGATTAAAAAATTTTATTATCTAGAAAGAACCATTTTAGTTTTTGATAAAACCTGGATATGCCATTTTATCTTGATAGACCTTTACTTTTGTACTGTACTGTAAAACCTAGCGAATGAGGCTAACTTAATGAACTGAAAGGCTCCCCCGCTTTGGACATAGTGTCAAGATATCTAAACTGAGAAAAAAAATATCTGTTTCCTTAAATTGTATGTATGAACCAAATACAGTGAAGAAATGAAATAGATATTGTCAGACAAATAATATCAGAAAAAGGACAAAAAAAATATATGAATATAAGGACGGTAGCCTCTGTATGAGTGCAATTTCTGTATGCAAAACTGTTTTCTTAAAAGGTATACCTGCATTATATATAAGGATGGATGAAATTCAAACACAAAAGTATAGTACCCATGAACCGGTGGTGGTGTGACAAACATTAACATGTCAAAATGTACATTTTTATATTTCAATCATACTTCAACACCATGAACATGTTCAACAAACCTGTATATTTGAACATGTTCAACAAACCTATATATTTGAACATGTTCCATAAACCTGTATTTTGGAACATGTTCAACAAACCTGTATATTTGAACATGTTCAACAAACCTGTATTTTTGAACATGTCCAACAAACCTGTATATTTTAACATGTTCAACAAACCTGTATTTTTGAACATGTTCCACAAACCTGTATTTTTGAACATGTTCCACAAACCTGTATATTTGAACATGTTCAACAAACCTGTATTTTTGAACATGTCCAACAAACCTGTATATTTGAACATGTTCAACAAACCTGTATTTTTGAACATGTTCCACAAACCTGTATTTTTGAACATGTTCCACAAACCTGTATATTTGAACATGTTCCACAAACCTGTATATTTGAACATGTTCAACAAACCTGTATATTTGAACATGTTCCACAAACCTGTATTTTGAACATGTCCAACAAACCTGTATTTTTGAACATGTTCAACAAACCTGTATATTTGAAGGTTTGAAGATGAGAAGTGGGTTAATTTGTAAGAGGCCATACAACACACTGAATTTTATTCACGAGAATTTTATATCTACACGAAATTTCGTGAGAACTTTCACTCATGGAAATTAAATTATCATGTAATGAAGTATACTAATGGTATGATGAAATGGACATTCTAAATAGCGAAAATATAATCTCGTGAATAAATTTAGAACTTGTGAATCATGAAAATTAAATCCCGTGAGAATTTTCGGATTCACAGTAATTATTATATAGTCTGTTTGATGTGCACTGACCAAAACTTGGAGACGTCTAAAATCTTAATTCCTTATCTCAACTAATTCAGCCCAATATATATATATATAAATGGTATGTTCTTTACTATTGTCTTAGACAGATCAATCATGGTCTGTAGTCATGATTTGATTTTTTTTTATTTGATTTTTTGTTTTACGCCATACTCAACAATCTTTCAGTCATATGATGGCGTCCAGTTTTTATTGGTGGGGGAGAAACCCCGTTACCCGGGTAAAGACCACCGACCTACCGCAAGTAAACTGGCAAACTTTCCCACATAATTCGAAACGACCCTAGTGGGATTCGAACCAGAGGTGAGAGGCCTTGTGATTTAAAGGGCAATGCTCTAACCACTCGGCCATGGAGGCCCCCCTGCAGTCATGAAAGGTTTACAATATATATAATATAAATGAATTATCGGTAAATAAAATTGCAAATTTTTCTAAGAACAAAATAAGTGATTGTAAACCTGCTTAAAAACAAAAAATTGGGAATGTGACTTTTTTGCCTGAATGACACCTTGAACTCACAAATATTTTAAAACCTTGATCCTGAAAGGGTCTTAGCTGTGTTTTTTGTTTTTCCATTTTTCTTTCTATTTATACAGGCTTTACTGTACCAGACATTTTGAAATAAAAAAAAATTGCTGGTCAACCGGACCAATGAATAAAAGAATTTCACTGGTCAAAGAAATGTTTTTACCGGTCTATATATATACCTAATTGAAATAAATTGGTCAATTACTGGTCATTTGGACCTTTTATCAGATTGATTTCATAGGACTTTTGGAAAATTTACCAGTTTTTTCTAGTAAGACTGGTGAATTTCAAAAACTCTGTACATGTGTGTGTGTATACATATATATATATATATATATATATATATATATATATATATACATATATATATATATATATATATATATATATATATATATATATATATATATATGTATATTTATTCCAAAACAGGAAATTGAATCATGCATCCATAAAAATCACTCAGATCAATTAGTTTTTCAATCCATGCAGCAGTTCTGGTAAAGATTTTTAAAAAGGGATATCCCCTGGAGCCTCTTTTGCCCCACCTTAGATCCACCCCTGGGCAAATTGGGTCGAAATGAACAAACTTGGTAAAGGACCTTGAGTATGTACTTCCTATTAAGTTTCATCAAAATCCCTTCAGCAGTTTTGGAGAAGAAGTCAAAAATGTGGAAAATTACCTTCCTCCCTCTCCCTTCATTTTTGCAGTCTTAAAAAATTCATTAAAAATTCAAAAAATTAAATTTCAGCCAAATTCTTTCAGAAAAGCATTTATCTACCAAACCACAGGTAAAACACATAAATGCATCATAATGAATAATAGGGGAAAAAATCAAAGAAATCATACAAAAATGAATGAAAATTACAAAGTTTCTAAAAAAACGTCAAAAACACGCCAAATATTTTTATTTTCTTGAATCATACATCTATGTAGATCACTGAGATACAGTTATTTTTTTTCAATTGATGCAGCAGTTCTGGAAGAGAAGATTTTTAAAGAGGGGCACCCCCTGGGGCCTCTTTTGCACCCTGGATCTACCCCTGGGTGATCAGGCCAAAATGAAGAAATTTTGTAGAGGACTTTGAGTACTTGCTTCCTATAAAGTTTCATCAAAATCCCTTCAGTGGTTTTTGAGAAGAAGTAGAAAATGTGAAAAGTTTACTGACAGACAGACGACGGATTAAAGGCTATCAGAAAAGTTCACCTGAAACTTCGTTTTAGGTGAGCTAAAAATGATTTCTTTTGTCTAAAATAAGTTACCAATGTACAAGATGTAATGAATAGTTAGTAGTCATACATTCCCTGTTTCACACTACTATTTCCATTGTTCAATAGAATGTTCCTAATATTATGATATATATCGTGATACATGGCGATACACTTTTCATTTATCATGATATATCGTGATACACTTTTGAGTCATGATACATAGCCCTAATTAAACATTGTTCACATATAGTCCAGCCATATAGATTTATTTATCCTTATGATATAAAATGTATAGCTCAATGAGAACCAAACAGTCGGAGACATCTGCTCCTGATTTCTAGCTACATTACTGAAAACTTGCATAAATCAGTGCTCTTTTTTTCCACAACAAACTGATGAAGCTTCCACTAAATTTTAACACATACAGAGACTGATTGACAAAAATCAATTAATACAGCACTCAGTAATCAATTTCGATCTATTTGATTAATGAAGGATAAAGATGCGTCATCACGATTAATGAAATAAATATCTATATCATAATGACTTTTTAATGACTCCTAGGTGAGAAAACATGATCAAGAGTTGAGTATATTTGTCAAGTTAATATACAAATCATGGTGTAATAGCCAATTATTTGCAATTCACCATGCCACTTGGGATTGAAGGGATTGGAATTTGCTAAGGACAGGTAAAAATGTATACCAAAGTGCTGAGTTTATGTTCTGTTTGACATGTATACGCTAGCTATCGAAATAAATGTTTGATGAAGTTTACATAAAAACACCTTGCCTTCATTTACACAGTTACAGCCCCTTGGGGGAAATGCAACCTACATTCGAATGAA
Source organism: Atrina japonica (assembly GCA_030159075.1). NCBI lineage: Eukaryota > Metazoa > Mollusca > Bivalvia > Pterioida > Pinnidae > Atrina > Atrina japonica. The sequence continues at coordinate 46,388 of BROG01000343.1, read as the reverse complement.
ATAATTTGTATAAGTGGTACATGGCTATTGAAATAATGTCTATACTTCAATTTCAGGAATTAAACAAGGAGCAAAAAATCAGGTAGTAATGTACCATATTGAATTTTTATCATTTATGAAATAAATAAATAAATAAATAAACAAATAAATAAAAAATAAATAAATAAAAGAATAATTAACTAAATAATTAACTAACTAACTAAATAAATAAATAAATAAAAACAACACAAAAGTGATGTCTTATCATTTTAAATATACAATGATTCATTCAAAATAAATGCTATTCTGCTCATCTTTCATAGTATTATGTTCAGCCAAAAATAACAAATCAAAAGATTTATTGATGTAAACCGACCACCCTACTGAAAAAAAAACTCTGACCCAAAAAATGTTTTAAGTAGTTTTGCCCACATATTTGTCGTTTTCTTACAAAAAAAATCTGAAATTTTGTCTAATTTATATATCATCTGACCCCCTTCTAAAACTACTTGTCATGTTTTAATAATGGCCATTGGTCATTCTACTAACAGAAACAAACATACAAAATTTGTGATTCATTTAACTGTTAAACTGACAACATGAAATTCATGGAGACAAGGAGGTTTTAACTGAGCAGGACTTGAAGTTGTAATTTTTACTTTGTCTGTATACCAAAAGCTACATGTAAACATAATTGGGAAAATTTTGCTCAAAATTGGGGAAAATATAAAGATTTTGCATTGGGAATGGTCTTTTACAGGACTCAGATATAGATGATATCAATCCCTGTCTAGAGCATTTGCTTTGGTCCATTTTTCTTTTTTCTTTTTTTTTTTTCTATCAAAACTTTAACTTTGGAATAGACCCTTTCACTGTGGTCCTGACTTTGAGTGGCAAAATGATACAGATACACACAAAAACACAGTCGTTACATTTTTATTATCCTTAATATCCTAGAATTGCTACACCCTAAATTTGATTAGAATATGCCACTTAAGGTGATCCAAAAAATTATATTGGAATTAAGGTGACCCCAAAAAAATAACTTCCAAGACAATAAGTCAGTTTATTAACTAGCTTTTGTTGTTTGTTTTTGCTTTTTTTTTTTTTTTTTTTCTTTTTTTTTTTTTGCAGCAGTTGCAAAATAAACTCTAAACAAACAAAGACAAGAGGCTTAATGGGCCGTAACTGTCACCTGAGTGAAATAATACCAAGAATTGACCCCTTTTTGGACCCCTATTGGTTCTAGCCCCTTTTCATTTGCAAACTTCATGCAGCTTCACATGGGGATGCTTCATGCCAAGTTTGGTTAAAAATGGCCCACTGGCTCTTGAGTAGAAGTTGAAAATGTGCAAAAGTTAACAACACATAACACACGATGGACGAGGATGGACAAATGACAATAGCAATAGGTCACCCTGGCTCAGGTGACTTTAAAAAAGAAAAAAAAAAAACAGACAGAAAATTAACAGAACTAAAGCAAGTACAAACAAGTTCCTCACTCACAAAAATCCAGAATGAACATGAATATTTAAAAAGGGGAATAACTCAGGGTACAAGGGTCATGGGAGGTCAATTTTCATTTTCTTTACTCATGACACTCCATTTACCTAAGATGTACATCTTCCCAAATAAACTGAGTCTAGGTGAAGAAATGGTGAAGATATACAGCTTATAGAAGTCAAGATGACAGACAGACAGGTAGATACAACACAAACCTAAAGTTCCCTTGGAATTCTGCTGGGATTTGAAAATAAGGATTTGGACTTTGAAGTTAAGGAAACAACTCTTAACTGCCAGATTAAAAATGCACAATTATAAATGATGTTTCTGATTTCATAGCATCCTGTAGTTTAGCATACATGTACAATGTACCTTATCAACAGAAATCTACGCTAATGAAAAGCCATCATCAAAACTTAATTATCGTTGAATGTGCACTAAATTTTCCTGTTGGTGCTCTACAGGTGGTAATGAATAAAATGTGCATAGGTTTTTTTTTTCAAATGACAAATTATCCAGAGACAAAATTTCAGTAGCCATGTACAATAAAAACTGAAGAGATGATATGATAAAGCTTTCAAAAGGATAATACAGTTTTTAATCTATTCAGACTTTGGCTGGGCTTTCAGAGACAACAACCACTGAAAATTTAGGATTCAGAAGCAGAATTGATCAATAACTAGACAAGGATTGGAAGTGTCTTGTCTGATAAATAAAGTGAATCTGGACAAATGAATAATGGCTTTTTATGAGGAGTTCAGACAAATCTTTATTGTATCAAGATTTTAATTGTTTTTCCAGAGAGATACCAGCATAAACTTAATGTTTCAGAGTCACCTATGCTACTCAAGGTTCAACAGTTCTAGAAATGTCGGTGCTCCCTCTAAATGAATTTTTGTGAGGGATTCAGAGATACCAGTATTCCCTCAGACTGGATTTTTGTGAGGGATTCAGATACTGGTACTTGGTAATTTTTTTTAGTATGGTTCAGAAGTACTAGCACTTTGTTGGGATTTTTCTGAGTAATTCAGAGATGCCAGTACTTCCTCTGTCTGGATTTTTATGAGTGATTCAGATATACCAGTACTCTGTTTGGATTTTAATGAGTGATTCAGATATTCCAGTACTCTGTCAGGAATTTTGTGGGTGAATCAGAGATACCAGTATATTCTGTCTGGATTTTTATGAAAGATTAAAAAAAAACAGTACTTTGTCTGGATTTTTGTGTGCAATTCCGAGAAACTAGTACTCAGTTTGGATTTTTGTGAGTGAATCAAAGATACAGGTACTCTTTATATTTATGAGTGATTCAGATATTCCAGTATTCAGCCTGGATTTTTGTGAGTGATTCAGAAATAAGAGTTCTCTAATTTTTATCTATGTTTTGGGGATACATGTATGTGTACTCTCTTTGGATTTGACCATTACTAGTATTGGACTTTTAAGTATTTCAGCAAACACCTGTACTCTGTGTGACTTCAAAATCTATACTAATCTCAAGATTTGGATTTAAATCAAAAAGGTATTTAAAATTTTGTATTTCATTCAGCATTTTGAAAATATAGTTTATACGAATCTACATACAATCAAACTTGTACGTATATATAAAGTCCACTCAAGGGAACAGACAAAAGTAGCCAATATCCATATAGACAGGTGGCCTTTTTAAAGAGGTTTATTCATTATAAAATAGTTAACAAAGGTTATGTTTGAATGACCTCTATAGGCAGGTGCCCTTTATACAGAGGTGGCCTTTCATGCCAGTTTGACTGCAGTGTAAGGGGTTGCTCAATTTGTCAAGTGAAAAAAATACCTATACATATTGCCTATTTGCATATTTGGGTATTTCTCTAACTGAACATTTTCAATTATTATGAATAAGTCAAATATGAAAACAAAATAGTTGTCAGGCTTCTACCTGGTTATTTTTGCCCCTGTTTATTTTCACCCCTTTATGACAGGAGGCATATTCACTCTGTCTTAAATCTGCCTTAAAACACCATAGTTGCATGAGTGACATGTATAGTCACGCTTTAATTATTTAGCTAGAAAATAACATTTTCATTTAAATTTGCAATCTTATCTAAGGACGAAAATGAGTTAAATTAAATGGGACCGAATATTTTCAGTTATACCGAAGCTCAAAAACAAAATGCCCACAATCTTTGATCGTTTGTTTGATTGTTGTTTCACATCCTGTCACAAATTTTTCACTTACATTGAGATGTCATCGCATCAGGTGAAGTGCTACAGATTTTGGCCTGTGCTATAGACTGACACCAATGCAGTGAGGGTTCTTTTACATGACACACTTTCCGTGACACGGGACCTCAGTTTTCAGTCTCAAATAAAAGACTCCCCAATCTTTGATCTCATAAGCAAAGGAAATGTTTGACCAATTACCGCAACTTACTGAAACCAGAATTTTTGTGACAAAGGACGATCTGTGATAGCTCAATAGTACTCAAAGTTAAGTAAACAAAAGGACTTGGTATCAAATCTGTTTCTGGCCAGGTATCTTTAAAGGAGCATTAACTGTGATTTTTTTTTTTTTTTTAAATTGTCTTTCCTTTTTTACTTCTTAGTTTGATATACAATAACAAAAAGAGCTATACACAGACATAAAAAAAACTTAAATTCTTATATATTTTATGAAAATTGGTTGATAAATTCAAGTCTGGCACTTTTCAAAATTGCAATTGATTAACTCGACCTTACCACATGTATTTATATATGAATAACACACTGGACCTCCTGACCTTATTTTCACCAAATATTGTTATATATCTGTGTGTAGCTCTTACGTGTATTTATTCTTGTACATCAAGTAAAAGTAGAAAAAAATTGAAAAGATTTCTTTTGTTTACAAAGTTATTGCCCCTTTAACAAGATTTCACATCAGAACATGTAGAAGTGAAAGGTAATGGTCTTTCAGATGTGACTGAGAACAATGACTCTCTTGCAGAAATCTTAAGTCTGAGAAGATTCGTCAGTTGGTCTGTTCAGCCAATCAAATTTCAGGATTAGCTGAAGTTAGAAAGAATCTCAGACTTAAGTGAAGAAAATATCAACATTGATACATGTACATGTACATATAGGTTTACCATTATGTCACGTACAACAGCAATCCCTAAGCTATATTCTATCGATATGATTAATATTTAATTGGATATTTTTATTCCTGTTTAAATTTTGCTACTTTCATCCTTAGATGAACATTGATAGTAGAGCTGTTATCGTGATTGAGATAAGCATCATGATATCAGCAAAGTTTGCTAATATCACGATATTCCACAGAATTTGATTCAGTATTCTTGCTAACTATGCCAATTAAGCAGTGTTTGTTTATTATTTATTTCATGCATAATATCTCCTCAGTAAGATATACACATAATAAATGTAAAAAATATTTTTGAGTCGTTTCACAACAATGAATGGGATTTATGATTGCTTCGGTAGCTCATGTACATACTAAATATTAAGAATTTCTTTTCTATTGCAGTATTGGAGTCAGCGATATCGCGATGCTTGAATGTTTTCACGATATCGTCGTCAGGTTTACAGTAATCATGATTTATTGCAATGACGATATATGATAATATCTCTAATTGATAGGATGGCGAATTGAAAATGAAAGTGAAATTTTTAAACTAAATAATTGAAGCACAGACATACCATTCATGAGACTAGGGTGATTAAAGACAAAGTCAAGACATGGTGAATATGTTTTCTGTTGAAAAATAACTTGGGTGAAAATTTCCAGGAATACAGTATTGCATGCATACTTTTTTATACATTTATTAGCAATTAGTATTTTTTTTTATAATTTCAGAGAGACCGCGACATGTTGTCATACATCAACAACTATACCGACATCACCGGTATCAATGAAACGTGGAAAAGTGGAGCTGTGGACTCTGATGAAGTGGAGGCAACTGTTCGATTGATGCATCAAATTGGTGCCACAACAATCTCAGTTCTTGGATCATGCATTAACTTTGTAACAATAATCATGATAGTACGATCCAGACTCTACAAACAAACTGCCGTTATTTTCATCCTTAATCTGATTGTTCATAATTTTCTGATCTCCGTTTTCTGTCTTCCGACAGTTGCTTATGAATCTTTTCATGAGCAATATGTGGATGCAGAAAATCACTGCCGTGCCCTAGGTTTCATCACTTACTCTATACTAGGGTCTGACATAATGGCCGTTTTACTTATTTCGATAAATCGGTATGTACTAATCGTTCACTTTAAATACTATCAGAAAATTTACACGACAAAAGGAATAAGAATCATGTTTCTGATATCTTGGCTGATTGTTCCATTTTTTTGTATATTCCCACTGACGGAAACATGGGGATCATTTAGATATGACAGTCAACGGTTTATCTGCCACCCATTAGCAAGCAGCAAATCCTTTAATATTTTTCTCATTCTTTTCGTTCTTATCATGGTGGTTCCAATATTTGTTTACTGTTACATAAGAATCGTGTACACAGTTGTATTGCAGCGGAGGAAAGTCAATGCAATGAGGAGTAATTTAAATGAAGACAAACTCCGGAAACATGACACACAGCTTCTTGTCACTGTGGTCATGCTGCTGACAACTTTTGCTGTCGTATACCTGCCATTTTTTATTTTGGGACTACTTGACCCTTCCATGTCAAAGTACGATGTCAAATTGCACGTGGCTTTTGTCTATTTTGCCTGGTTGCACTGCATTGTTAATGCAATTGTGTACACTTTGACCAGTCAACAGATTAAACAGGCATATGTAGCACTCTTGTGTTGTCATAGCAACCAGTTTAAAGTCACTGAAAACACGGTTATCAAGAACATTCAGCTAGAGATCAAAATAGACATCAAAAGAACAAGCACTTCTGAGGTATTTTCCCGTAATACATCTCAAACTAATTGCAATCACCTACAATCAATGTATGAATAATCTTATCATATTTCTACTGCATATCACATTATCCTTATAATCACATTACAGTCAAACTTGCATTAAAGATCACCTCTGTATAAAGGGCACCTGCCTATAAAGGTCAAGGTTTCTTAATGAATAAACCTCTTTAAAAGGACCACCTGTATAGAACAGCTATTTTTGCCGGTTTCCTTCAGTGGCCTTTAGACTATAAACAAGTTTGACTATACAGTAGAACCTGTCTTGAGAGACCACCATCGTAAAAGACCACCTGTCTTGAGAGACAACTGTCGTAAAAGAGCACCTGGTAGACCACAGCCTCGATACCAATTGGTTAATCAATCCTTTAAATAAAACCTTTTGTGAGAGAGTACCTGTATTGTAAAACACATTTAGTGGCATAAAGGATGTGGCATAAAGGATGGTCCTCCATGACAAGTTTGACTGTACTGCTATATGTAACATCATCCTTATAATCAGATTACTAGACCTCAATAGCTGAGTGTCTCTAGATTGTTTGTTTGTTTGTTGTTGTTTAATGTCCCACTCAAGAATATTTAAATTATATGGAGAGGTCATCAAATGCCGGTGAAAGGCTTCAAATTTTGGCCTATGCTTGGCACTTACAGCCATTCAGCAGTAAGGACTCTTTAACATGCCGACACCTACTGTAACACAGGACCTCGGAGTGTCTCTAGAGGTGAGAGAATTAAAGTGATATGGTCTAACCACTCAGCCATAGATAAGATGTTTTAAAAACCCAGGCTGTGTCACTGTTAGCATAGCACATGAAAGAACTCTCAGTAAGTTTACTGCTTTGGCATGTCCATAGCTAAGGTTGAAATTTTCTGCCAATCTTCTTTTTAATTGTGACATCTCTATTGAAGCGAAACAATCTTGCAGGACAATAATAAAAATAAACAAATACCTCATTTTCACCCTTCTATCGTCCCATGCCAAAAGTGAGTCAACTAAACACAAAATCATTTGTCCATAGCTTTCTATGTTAAATCAACTTTTTAGAAATAACTGATCTGACTTATAAAATCTATGAAATCTTTTTGCAAATTTGGGTTGAAGTCTATGGACTATCTTTCTAAATGAGTTTGGTATGTATCAGTTTCTTTTCATGAAAACCACAAGTTTTTGTAAGTCATCAGTGAAATTTACAGCATCATTTCCTTCTAAGGCGATGATAAATAGCCTTTTTAAAATAAATATTTGAATTTTGATAAGAATGGACGCTAGCATTACCTCGTGGCAAGTATTTGAAAAACGTAGAACTAACATAGAAAGCTATTGGGAAATGGTGATTGTTGGCTCAATTTTGACAGGGATCACCTTCTATCACATGTTAGGAAACCCTCAGAATCTGGGGTTGCCCCCTCCCCCCTTCAAAACCCAAGCTGTAAACTAGCATGAAAGACATATGTAAATGATTTACAGACTATCATATTTCATTGATTTATTTACAATTTACTTTTGCACTATTGTTGTAAATATTGTATGCTATTAAAATCTATTTTTATCCAATAAATCATCTTACATTTCTTCTCAATCATATTGCTTTTTCTTATTAAATGATTCAATCTTTTGAAAAATTACCAGGAATCCAATTCCTTTAACAGTTTTTTACTTAAGACAATGTTTCAAATGTAAATTGGACAACATTGCAGACTATTTATAAGAAAAAAGTGAGGAAAACTGCCTCAAAAAAAAAAAAAAAATGAGGTCAAGGCTCATAGGAAGGTTGGTAAGTTCACATCAGACAAATTTTTATCTTTGGCCTTAGTAGCAGTTTGTTGGATAAACACTTCTTAGACACCTTACCTTTACTCATCAAACCCTGAGAGACAATGGACTCTTCTGAAAATCAATGACTTACAGGGTTCGAAAAATTTGTATAAAAGCACTCGTCCTTCGGGCGAGTGATTACATAACTTCCACTCACCCAAACTCATTTTGCACTCGCCCAAGTATATAAAATCTTTTTTCAAAGTAAATAGATCTTATATGACTTAACAGATATGATACTCTTCATTTGACAAATTGTCTTTTTTTTTCTAATTAAGTACTTATTATGATGGAAAATGTGTGAAAATCTTACCACAACTTTTGTATGCTCTCATTTTCAGTTTTTAGAATTAAAATTCTTGACTGAAATTTTGGTTGCACGCCATAAAAATCTGGTTACCCACAATGAAAAAAAATATTTCATTTAATTTTGTTTTTTAAAGTTATTGTTATTTTAATAGATAAAATTATATACAATATAAATTGTCTCTGAATGATGCATTTGCATCTAAATTAAATGTAAATGCATCATTATTATGACTATAATCAACTATTATCATTGCTGTTTTATGATGTTACTACTATGTGTTTAACTAAATCAATATAAATTACAAAAGTAAGTTTTCACTTTATTTAGATGAAAACAAGAGCTATCCATTTCTATATTTTCATTAAAACTTTTATTTATAGTATTGAGTAACTATTTTTACTTTTATCATTCACTTACATTCAGATTTTACAACTTCTATACAAATTATAGTGCTATGATTATTTTACCAAATCCTGAAATTCAGGTTTGTTAGAAATTGGTTCTTTTCTTTACACACATCCAACTTCCACTTCCTCAACATTGCAAGTATCAGCTGTCAACACAAGTGTGACATTTTTGGCTAAAGACTAACACAATAAAATAATTGTTTAAGTTTCTAATTGTTTGTTGTAATGTATTTTGAACTGTGAAATTCTCGTAAAAGAGAAAACAAATTTTAGTAGGGCGCAGCATGCCACACAGGCGAGTTCATTATGAATATTTACTCGCCAGAAACAATTTTTTACTCGCCAATGTGAGTGGGCGAGTGGATTTTTTCGTGACTTAGACCATCCAAAAAAACATAGAATATATCAATTTAAAATGAAAATTTCAATTTTGAGTCACAATGATTATTTTTTCTTAATGAGAAAACTTCTTACCTGGAAAGTCTATTCCTTCTGGAAAGAAGTAATCAGTGTACTCTGCATGAATGACAGACATGTCAGAAGGGAGATGTAATTGTTTCTTGTCCGAGGACAGGAACTTTTTTGGTGAGTTTCTTTTGTTGTCAGCAGTCGTAACCTGAAAAATCGTGAACTCTTCAATTTTCAAGACGTAACAGCTCTCCAGAAGTTTTGTTGATCTTCTTGTATGTGGTGCATCATGTTGACGCCCCTGCCTAGGGCTTGGTGGCGCATGTTTTGCTTCATTTTGCATAGCTTCTGATTTCTTTAGACTTGCAACAGTGTGAGACGGGGACTGAGAAGGGGAGACAATCTTGCAAGTGTTGCGAGCTTTGGAAACTTCCTGCTTAAATGCGGCAAAGAGCTGTTGTACCCAGTAGTTGCGAGAACCCTGATTGTCCATATATCTGTGCCATGATTTTCGTTCCCCACCTGTAAAGCACAAAATACAAAAGTCATCATAATCTTTGTCTTTGTCATGAAATAATTGAAACTGGCAGTGTTACTTGACATTGTCAACTGTCAATAGAACAGATAATATTGACATCAGATCACAGGATATGTTGACACTGCCAATATTACAGGATATCTTCAAATTGTCAGTATAACAGATAATATTGACATCAGATCACAGGATATGTTGACACTGCCAATATTACAGGATATCTTCAAATTGTCAGTATAACAGATAATATTGACATCAGATCACAGGATATGTTGACACTGCCAATATTAAAGGATATCTTCAAATTGTCAGTATAACAGATAATATTGACATCAGATCACAGGATATGTTAACACTGCCAATATTACAGGATATCTTCAAATTGTCAGTATAACAGATAATATTGACATCAGATCACAGGATATGTTAACACTGCCAATATTACAGGATATCTTCAAATTGTCAGTATAACAGATAATATTGACATCAGATCACAGGATATGTTAACACTGCCAATATTACAGGATATCTTCAAATTGTCAGTATAACAGGTAATGTTGATACTCAATATCATAGACTAAGTCAACACTGTCAATATTTACAGGCTATGTTGACACTGTCTATATCACAGGTCTAGTTGACACTGGCAATATCAGATTATGTTGGTACTATCAATATTACAGGTCATCTTGACACTCAATATCATAGGTCATGTTGACACTGTCAATATCACATACTATCTTCATACTTTCAATATCACAGGCTATGTTGACATTGTAAATACCACAGATTATGTTGATAATATCAATATCACAAGTTATGTTGACACTGTTAATATCACAAGCTATGCTGACACTTTTATTATCACAGGTTATGTTAACATTGTCAATATCACAGGCTATGTTGATACTCTCAATATCACGGGTCATGGTGAAACTGGCAACATCAGATTATGTTGATACTGTCAATATCACAGGTCATGTTGACACTCAATATCATAGGCTATGTCACCAATGTCAATATCATAGGTTATGTTAATAATGTCAATATCACAGATTATGTTAACACTGTCAATAACACACATCAGGTTGACACTGTCAATATAATAGGTTATGTTAACACTGTCAATATCACAGGTCATGTTGACACTGGCAATATCAGATAATATACAGGTTTTGGCATATCACATATTATTTTGACACTTTCAATATTACAAGCTATGTTGAAATAGTCAATATCATAAGTTATGTTGACAATGTCAATATTACAGATTATGTTGATATTATCAATATTACAGGCTAAGTTGACACTGTCAATATCACAAGCTATGTTGACACTTTCAATATCACAGGTTATGTTAACACTGTCAATATCATAGGTTATGTTAACATTGTCAATATCAAAGGTTATGTTGACATTGTCAATATCACAGGATATGTTGACACTGTCAATATCAAAGTTTTGTTGACATTGTCAATATCACAGGTTACAAATGTATATTAACACTATCAATATCACAGGTCATGTTGACACTCTATATCACATATTATCTTGATACTTTCAATATCACAGGCTATGTTGACACTGTCAATATCATAAGCTATGTTGACACTGTCAATATCATAAGCTATGCTGACACTGTCAATATCACAGGTTATGTTAACACTGTCAATATTACAGGCTATGTTGACACTCTCAATATCACAAGTCATGTTGACAATGGCAATATCAGATTATGTTGACATTGTCAATATCACAGGTCACATTGACACTGGCAATATCACAGGTGATGTTGACACTATCAATATCACTGAATATGTTGACACTGTCAATATCACAGGCTATGTTGACACTGGCACACAACTGTTAAGATATCATAAAAAAGTTAAAAAACACCTCAATATATTGAACCATTACATTGTATCTATAAACTTCTGTGATATGGCATAATTCCAATGCTATATAATTGCATGCATACATGTTATGAAAGGGAAAGTAGGTTCGGGTGGGAAGGTGAATGTATGAGAAATAAACATGACTATGATATACAAAAACAGAAAATATCCTTGGTTTCTGAGAAACACCACACCATTTACCAAGTTCAAAGTATAAGAGGATTTTTACAAAAATCAATTAATAATTTTATCACACATAATAATTTGTAGTCACTTAATGACTAAACATCCTAGCAAAACTAGTCAAATATATATAGCTGCTGAGTTGATGCAATGTTATTCAATAACAAGAATAGAATATTCCCTATATCCAATTGATCAACAACATAACTAGAACATTCCCTTTCTCTGATTGGTCAATGACATAACTAGAACATTCCCTTTCTCTGATTGGTTAATAACATAACTCATTATAAATTCTTGGTTCTAACATTCTTATTTTCTTGTCTTCATCTTATTTTGCTTAACTAAAAAATGACACATTTATAAAGTAGGGATGTGACAATTTCAATAATTGTTTTATTGTTTACTGTTTACTTGCCCTAGTAATTGATGTATATTTCTTCCCTTTGCTTTGTTTGAATTGTGCTTTTATGCCACGCTCAATAAATTTTTAGCTATATGAAGGTGGCCAGTTCTTATTGGTAGAGCAGAAATTCCGGTTACAATGTACCCGGGAAGAGACTCCTGGCCTTCCACATGTAAACTAGCAAACTTTCTCACAAAATCAGCTCAGATACCAGCAGGACAAGAACCCCCGCTGATTAGAAGTAAGAGACTTCTTGGTTTAAAGTGTGATGCTCTGACCACTTAGTCACTGAGGCCCACATGGTTTTTTTGTGTCTTATTTTAAAAATGTACACTTCTTTTATTATTCCTGCTTAAAATGCATATGGAATTTGACTACTGAAAATGAATTTGACCGTCCCACTGAATGATAAACGGATGACTCCATAATAATGACAGCACAGCATGTGATTATGAAAAATTGAGTCAATTTCACATAAATATTGCAATATTCAATACAGCAGGAAAATTTATATCAATAAAATCCATTTGTTTTTACAGAACAAAATAAAGAACAATGTAATCAACATTCTGGGTAGATTATAAAATATTTAATGGCAAACAGTTTTCCATTTCTCTGATTGAAAACATCATTTGATATCGGAAACTTCATCTAACATATAAATAATAATGTGATAAAGTAATTGTGAAATGAAACAACTATAACAGGAATGAATTAAAAATTTATCTGTTATAAATACCTGTTCACTGGATGGTTCATACTTGACAAAAGACTAATGAATCCATATGATTGTATTCTATTTTGAAATCATCACACATGATTAAGTAATACATGTAATACGATAACCACTAACTGTATGACGCATTATATTAATATGATTAATTTCTCTATCTCTCGCCTGGTGTCTTTCTCCTTCTCTGTCACTGTCTCTCTTGGTCTCTCTCTCTCTCTTGGTCTCTCACTCTCTCTCTCTCTCTCTCGGTCTCTCTCTCTCTCTCTCTTGGTCTCTCTCTCTCTCTTGGTCTCTCTCTCTCTCTCTTGGTCTCTCTCTCTCTCTCTCTCTCTCTCACTTCCCCTTTCATCTGTCTTTCCCTGTCTATCTCTATATCAGTCACTTTCACTCTTTGTTCAACTGTCTCTTTTTTCTCTCCCTTTCTCTTTCTATCCTGTCTCTCTGTCTGTGGTTCCTCAACCTTTTTCTTACCCTGATATCTATGCCTTGAATAAAGCATAAATACATCCTTAACCCTTTAAACCCTACAGGCCATAATAGACTGGTCTTAACAATAGAAAAGATTATACCATCTAGATACTTAAGGTTGAAAGGTTAACTTCAACGAAGTGAGCTAAAAATACCTGACTGGAATCCCCATGGCTTTGTTCCTATCAGAGTGACAGATGTACTCCTAAACTTCTTGATAGCAAAAGGCCAAATGGGGTTTAAATGTCACCCAAGTAAATTGTATGATTACAGCGAAAGAGATATGGACTTTCTGATGTGTTAGTGACTGTGACCAATCAGAAACCACAATATACAATTATATATAACATTAATTGTACTTTTGACCAATGAAAACTGATGTTACAATTCAAACCATCTGATAAACCACATTTATATGATATTTTGAGTTTACATTGATTTTATATTACACCTGACCTTGAAAATTTGTCACAATACTCATGGTAAATTTTTATTATAACTTTCTAATATATCATTACATATATAAGAAGTATGATTCAAGAAACAAAAGTAATAAGAAGCACAAAGCTTCTTTTTATACATCACTTTATCCATCAAATTCTATGGTGAAGAGAAAAGTTTCGTAAGATGAAAGTATTATATATCAGCAAAACCAAACTACTTCAAACCATGCACTGAGCATCTAAAGCATACCTTGGCATAAAACATGTAATATGTAGTTCTAAATATAGCTTGTTCCGCTGTTTTGTACAATGATTTATAACTAATAAATATACAGTGACATTGCGTTATGTCGAAATTGGATGAGTTGAAATTCTTGTTATGTCAAAGTAGAACGACCGGTCCAGAATTTTTTACTATCATTACTAGTTTTAGTCAGGATATTTCAGAGTTTCATCACGAAATTTCGCCAAGAACATGTACTGGTGAATTTACTGTTCGAAATATTGTACAAAAACACTTGTTTTCACAAAGTGACCTGCGATTAACGGTTTACAATTCATAAGCAAAACATTGTAACTAATTACTTGTTTACCTGCAAAAACACAAAAGCAATCATTCATAGGCACTAGCCTGCGTAGGTCAAGTTGTTGTCCAACAGGAATAGAAAGTATTTGTATTGAAACTTTCAGTTAAGTAAATGGAGCAATCCAGTGAATTTCGAAATAACGACATTTTACTGGTACATTGATACATTGTACTAATTACTTTATTTTATGCAACATATTTCTAAACATTTTGAATTAATTATGACTAAAATATAAGAATATCTAAAATTGTGTCAGAAATCATGATTAACACCAGGATAGGGAGTTGGGATTTGTTCCTGAGTACTAGAATTGGAAATATATAGTTTACGGCCTCTACAATAAAACACATTCCCCAAGAAACTGCAAAACCAATCCCAAACCATAGCATGCTAACTTACCACGCGACATGATCAGGTCTTCATCTGAAATTACCCTCATCAGTTGATTATACTTACAAATGTAGAGTTTATGATGATAGTGATGATGATGACCATAATGATGATGACGATGAAGATGGTGTTAGTGACAGTGATGATGACATAATTATGAATATGGTAATACAATTGATGATGATGATGATGATGATGATGATGATAATGACAGTGTTGATGATAATCTTGATAAAAGAAATTTGAAGATGATAATGTTGATGAAAATGATGATGATGATGTTGATGATGATGATATTAAAAAGATTATGATATTGTTAATAATGTTAAGGATGATGATGATAACGGTGGTTGTGATGATGATGATGATGATGATATTACCAAGAGATCCCAGAGGGATCTTGGCACCCTCCATTGAATGTTCTTCATTTCATCTATGACAGACTGTTCTTTTCTCTTATTTTGTGGCTTAACAATGAATTTGAATTAAAAGCTAAATATATATAAAGTGCTTTCTCACAAGATTATATCAATACCAAATATAAATTGCTATAATCGAAGATAGCTTAACCATACCTGTCAACCTCTCAAATTGAAAATGTTGGTCATGACCTCTATTGAGTAAATAACAAGAGGCCAATAGCCTCATAGCTCGATGGCAAAAGAAACAAGAAACATTTTTAAATGTATCCTCAACAAAGCTGATTGTTCTATTTTGAGTGGAAAAATTTGAATTAATATAACCCTATACACATCCCTTGCTAAAACTTCACTTTTGGACTTTTGGCATTGAATGTTTGCCCAATTGTGGAAGGTTATATGGTTTATGCCCCCATACATGTGTAACATTCCCGGGGGTTTAAGGCTATAATGGGTCTGACTTGGATCCTGGTTAAGAATCTAAAGGTTCAGGCAATATATATAAACATAAACAAGTATATACAAATAAGAACCAAACACTACTTGTGCTTTAACGATAAAATACAACGACAACTATAAACTATTCTAACAAGAATTGTCAGTTAACTATAGTAACTACAATAAGAGTTTCAGGGAATCACAATAAATCAGTTTAATTACAGAGAATGAATTATTTACAGTGGGTCTCAGAACTTGTATATGTATTTAGGCTACACTGCCAGCTAGTGTGTGTTTTCAGCACTAGAGTCTAAGACCTAGGGATCCAACATCACTCAGCGACTGTGTCTCAGCCTTATACAAAACTATCCCAAAACTAGACGACAAAAGTCTCTGTTTATCTGTGATAAATAGATTACTACTGTCCCATTCAATTATCTACTTTTGCTATGTTGTTGGTTCAACTCGCAACTTACAGACTGACCCTGAGTGATGTTGGTACCTTTATTTATATTAACGGAGGTCAACGCTGATTGGTCAATAATTCTTGAATTCGCCAAAGGTTTGCGGTTGTCGTCATCTGTCTGTTAACTTTTGCATTTAAACATCATCTTCTCAAGAACCAGTGGGCCAATTTTAACCAAACTTGGCATGTAGCATCCCCATATAAAGCCACATAAAGTTTGCGAATGAAAACGAGATAGGACCAATAGGGGCCCTAAAAGGGGCTAAAAAGGACCAAAACTTCAAGGAGAACCTGTATGTCAAATTTCATAAAGATCCCTGCAATATTTTCTGAGAAATAGCGATAACAAACTATATATTTTAAAATCCAAAATGGCTGTCTGGCAGCCATTTTGTGATCCAACCCATCTGAAAATGTACACTGCAAAACTAAACCTCTAGGAGAATCTATATGTCAAATTTCATAAACATCCCAGCAGTACTTTCTGAGAAATAACAAACTTTAATTGTCAAAATCCAAGATAGCCATCTGGCAGCCATTTTGTACTTCAATCCGCCTAAAAATGTACACTGCACAACTACACCTCAAGGAGAACCTACATGTCAAATTTTATAAAGATCCCGTCAGTACTTTCTGAGAAATAGCGATAACAAGAATTGTTTAAGGACGGACGACAGACCAAGGACCACGGACGGAGAGTGATAAGAAAAGCCCACCATATGTTGATGGGCTGAAAAGATTATGATATTGTTGTTAATCGTGATAATGTTAAGGATGATGATGATGGTGATGATGATGATGATGATGATGATGAGGATGAGAATACTGATGTTAATGGCAATTATACTGATTATTATCATTTTGTAATACTCAATAAAATGGTTTCATTCCGGTATATAATTTCAGAGTATAAATACAATTGTTTTATTTTGTTATTTGTGAAGTTTTAAACATAATTAAGTGAAGTACCCACAAATATGTGACTAAAGGTGCAAGAGGCAGCATTTTCTACACATTTATATAACACTTTATAATGAAAATCATCGATTTAAGATCAAGCATGTTTCATTCACATTAAATATGAAGTTATGATGCATACCTTCAGTCGACGAGATTCCTAGGACGAAATCATATATACAGAATGATACACAGAGAAGTGAATACTGAGACTAAAACTTTGAAATATACATGTACATGTAAGATATATTAATAGATATAGTTATATTTTTTATTTTTTTTGTTTATTTTTATGTTTATTTCTCTCTTTTTTGTTGTTGATAATTTATTTTCATTACAGACTATTCATTTAAGTGATATAAAATGCCAGCACTGAATTTTAACATTAAGGCAAAATAAAAAAATAAACATTTCGAGTTACATTGAAGTTTATATAGTAAAATCCATATAACTTGGCGAGGTGGAGTCTTGTGAACATTTTTTGGACCCAAACGAGTTTAATGTTTAGGTAATAAAGCATAACATTAAAATAACACTGACAAGAGTAATCGTTTACTACTCATCACCATGCACAAGAGAGTATCCAGTGAGGAATAAAACGTTTTCTCATGCAGCTTGTCATAACTGAAAAAGTCAGCAGAATCATCCATATGATAATCAAAAGGTTACTCCGCTTCACCATCTTGTGTGAATCAGACAATATAAGTGGAAGATTTTGATTATTGTTTTTTTACTTTTGGGGTGGGGGGGCATATTTGTCTAAATACTTGATTGTTGTGTCTCACTGCTTTTTCTGAGGACTAAAGAAAAGGATTTCTCAAACAAAGATAATTTGTACAGCCATTATCTAACTAGAATTAACCAATTTTCAGAAAGTTTTGGAATTTATTGAAAAGTTAGCATCAGCAAATTTTCTTCTCAAGGATAAGGTCAGTCACGTAACCAGAAACACACATATTTTCTTATTTAGCAGTAGCAATTTATAATGCTTCTAGATAAATTAAAATAATCAATAAACATCCATTTGTAAACTAGCATTAAGAGTCATTGGATATGTGTTTGGCAATGGAATATCATGTTAAGACTACTGTATGGTCGCTTTTATTCGTGGGGTATTTAGTTTTGCTGTAATTGTGGTCAAAGAAAATTCCACATATTTAAATACCAGTGAATATAACATCTTATATTTATTAAGTATCAGAAAGTCAATACATGATCAATAAAAATGTATTCATATCAAACCAGATATCGTTTACACTCACAGGTGTTATAACCTTTTATTTCTTACACATAAACACATGAAAAATGCATAGTGCAGAGTACTTGCTTTAAGCTCCCCCCCTCTCTCCCACCCCCCACAGCAATAGAGAAAGGTATGAAATAATTCACCCCTAATGACATATTTGGACTGGTCTATACCATTGATTTACATAAGAGTCCATTGTTTTTCAGGTGTAGATGAGTTAACTGAATGTAAAACAAGAGAGATAACACCCATCACACTCCTGTTTTGGAAACGGTCCTGCGCAAATTATAACACCTGTGAATAGGTTCCAGTCAGAAAAGCGTGAAATTTTCTTCCCAAGAAATTAAACAACTATACAATAAATCTTTGCAATCTAACACTGGGTGAAATTTAAATATGATATTTTAATTAATTGATTACTGAGGTGTCACTTGATGTGACGAGGAATGGAAGACCAATTATTTACTTGTCACAAAGAGAACAAGGAGATTTGATTTTAATTGTATTAATCTAGATATGAAACATATTTGCATAAGTTCAAGAATTAATACATGCCAGAGGCATGTTATGTGAAAAAGAAAAAAAGCAAAGCGTATAGGGGAGATAACCCATCCCTCTACCCAACATCAAAATAAAGCATAAAAGGAAGCATGTACTATATTTTAAAAATGTAGGTTGGGGATGTACTGAGGGAGGGTGTAACAGTGTTAGCAAGATAAAACATACCTGCCGGGTTGAATGGATAAATATCTAAAGATAATTTGAAAAATGAAATCTGCATGGCTCCGCCTTCTATCAGGTTGTTGTGCTTTGG
This sequence comes from Atrina japonica, assembly GCA_030159075.1. Taxonomy (NCBI): domain Eukaryota; kingdom Metazoa; phylum Mollusca; class Bivalvia; order Pterioida; family Pinnidae; genus Atrina; species Atrina japonica. Next base: position 27,074 of record BROG01000343.1, on the reverse strand, counting down.
AATTTTAACTGGAAAATAAAAAAAACAAACAAAATGATTTCTTTTTATGACAATAAATTCATACCATAATTATATTACTGGTAATAATTTATGAAGGTTACTAGTATAGATTACTGTCCGAGCGGCTCACTTTGGAAATCAGAAAACTGACTTAAAGACAATAAATTGTAAAATTTGCATTAGGAATGGGGCCTTTTACTGAACCCATATGTTGACAATATTAATCCCTGATGTGACTTTTCTTTTGCCTCTCAAAAGCATGAAAACAAGTAATGCAAGGGGAAGGATAAAATATTTACCCATATAAACAAAACATCAGAATAATCGGGGAAAGGATGATCCGCATATGACTAGTTGAAACTGGTTTGATTTGATTTTGATATTTTGTGTTATGCCACACTCAACAACTTTTCAGTATAGTGGCGATCAGTTTTTGATGGTGGAAGAGAGAATCCATTTACAATGTACCCAGAGAGAGACCAACGGCCTTCCGCAAGTAAAACTTTCTTACAAAAATCAACTTAGGTTCCAGCAGGCTTTGAACCGTGAGTTGAAATTGGTACGTATAATTAGGGACAGGGTATTACTATGGCAACACATCAAACAAAATATTGTAATCAATCATTTATATGCTGTTTTTTGTGCTTTTTTCCTTTTTTCAGTACATATTTATACCTGAGTTTGGTATGCTGTCATCACAGAGGTGAAGGTCGATACGGCTGCTGATCACATGATACGATGTTGTCGAAACATCAAACTTGGTAAACATGCTGGAAATACTCGAATTCGTTTGACTTCGCGGTCTCTGCGAATGCTGCTGTTGTAGATCAGCATATTGACTGCTTTGACCCTGGATCTGAAAAAAGAAAAGGTTAAAATAAATTAAAACATATAAAAATGGGTTTTGATTGAATAACAAGAATTTTTAGAGAATTGATGATTCAATAAACACATCCCCTACCACAATATTAACCAAAATCTCAACCTGAACTGTGGAGCAAAATACATACAAAACTATAGTCTCCCAGTTTACATCTGTAAGGGACACAAAATTTTGAAAAAATGGACTCACATGGCAGATGGTCTTTCATTAGTAATTACTTACTACTGGTTTCTACAGGCTTAACAATACCTAGTATAACTGCTTTAATGGAACGTTCGATTGTTAGTTCCGCAAATAAACTGGCAAACTTTCTCACAAAATATCAGTTTATGTTGCAGTGCGACGTGAGCACCTGCTGACTAAAGATGAGAGACCTAATGGTTTAAACTGTGAAGCTCAACCCACTCGGTCACAGAGGCTCCTAAATGAAATGAAATTCCAGGAATTGAGATAGACATTAATTAGTAACTGGACGAAAAAAAAATATTCATGGACACCGGTAGATTATTCATATTTGTCAGTTTCCGGTACTTACATGTAATTTTTCGGCAGCTAGATTTTTGCTCTGCTGTCGTGATTTATCTATCAAATCCCTGAGAGATGTGATGTAGTGAATGGCTGCTTTGAGCTGCGTGTCTGTCAGAACCCAAAGTAGATCATCCAACAGAAGCATGACCCGTGTAGCTATAATACTGCAATCTGTAACAAAAATCAATCAACTGTTTATCATTAACCCATCTACCACCGAAAATAATGGACTATACTTAAAATCAATGACACAGGTGATTCTAAATGTGTCTCTAGGGGTGTATTGGTTAATGATCAATTGGATTTTTGTACATTTTTCTATGTACAGTCAACTCCACTTATAACGAAGTAGAAGGAGGAAAACAGATTAAACCTTGTTGAAGTCGAATGTCGTTATAAGAATTTATATAGAATAATGTAAAAAATGCACAGGGGAATTAATATATCCTGGTTATTACCAGTATTTCATTATATACAGTCTCGTTATAAAGGGAGGTGTTTTTAATTAGGATATTTTTATGTACAGTGAAACTTTTATGTAAAGACCCCCTTAAGAACACATCAAAACCAGTCTCAATAGGGAGGAGGTCTTTATATAATATATGATTTGCACACAAATAGTACTATTGGGGACAGCAAAAACAAAGTCTTTGTGACCTGGCGGTCTTTATACACAGGTGGTGGCAAAAGCAGGTTTTACTGTATGTTTTTTTTTCTTGATAATCATTCCAGATTTGATCCATACAGTCTGTTTGCTCTTCATTGAAAGTGCGGTTTAGTCATTTTTTATTTTTGCAAAAACTACATAAGCTGTATATTTAAATTGTACATCATTGTTATTTTAAAGGTTATACATAACTAAAAATTAATTTTAATCACATCAAACAATTCAAGTGAAAAAGTTTCCCATAACTAATAATGTAAGATGTCTTTCAAATTAAAAAATAATTACATGGATGTAAATCCAATACATTGAACAGCCTTAATACTATAAATTACATGAATGTAAATCCAATACATTGAACAGCCTTAATACTATAAATTACATGAATGTAAATCCAATACACTGAACAGCCTTAATACTATAAATTACATGAATGTAAATCCAATACATTGAACAGCCTTAATGGTTACCTAAACTAGTCAATGTTCCTGCTATGTATATGCAATACCCCTCATGTATTAAAGTATATAAATCCCTTGATTCAATATCATTTTGTCATAATATCCAAAGGATCAATTAATTTTACATATATAGGATAGACACATATTTTTAACATAGAATTACATGAAATTCACATTTTTTGTTCACAGAAAAAGTATATGTATGATTAGGCCTAACTTGTCTTATACTTAATTCATGCAGAATGGTCAATAAGGGATCATCTCACAATTGCAAGTCAACATGAGTTTGAAGTTAACATTTTTGTTTGTTTTAATGTTGTTTTACATGTACATCGTGCCAAGAATACTACTACCGTATTCGACCCATTAAGCACTCATTTCCCTATAAGCTCCCCTCCCCCTTTTTACATACGATCTAGAATTTTGACCTGAAACAAGTTTATTTGTAATGTCAAAGCAACAGAATTATGCTGATAAGTGTCCTCGGTAATAACTACACTAACTTTACAACTGTGACTTACCAAAAATTAACTGTTTTAAGTCAATTTCACTATTATTTGGTCCCATTAAGTGCCCACCCCTTTTTTCCTGATTTTTGTACCATCCTGGGTGCTTAATGGGTCAAATATGGTAATAAGAAACTATTTCAGTAATATAATCTTGTGCATTATATAAAAAATTATGCAGACTTTATAATTCTAATCAGTTAATAAGAAATAATTTATTTATGACACAATCCCATGTCAGCCTATTGCTGAATATCCCAGAGTTTCTTATTTGCATATGACCTACCATATTTTACGGCCTATAGGTCGATATTTTTTCTCTCCAAAGTTGTGACCTCGACCTATTCACCACATCGACTTATCTTAGTTAAATATTTAACTTGTATCTGCAATTCCTCATTTTAACATGTAATTCAACATTTTTCACGGGATAATCTAGGGGCCTACTCCAAACACCTATTTGTATTTACACTTAATGACCTATTTAAATGTGACCTCGTGTGTGCGTAATGCACTGTGTTCATAATCAAGTGACAAAATAATGATCTTTCAAGTTACAATATAATTGGGATTCAAGACTGTGTCAGAAACTGCATAATAAAAATACATCGTTTACATTATATTTATACCGGACATTTATACTTTTGAATGATTCCCTTATCTCGGCACCCCACTGTGAAGTTGAAGTCTTTATTTGGACTTTCAGGACACTAGAAGCTGTGTTCACTGGAGTGTGACCTTCAACTGATAAGGATCGCACAGCAGTCTTTGAAAGTTTTGGAAAAAGTATTACATAAATTAACTGACACTAAACCTCGACTATTTAATTGTTTGACAACTGCAGCTGCATAATAATTTAGGCCACTGTAAGGATAAGACAAGGATTGAGGTCGCTTGTGTTAACAGCATAAAGAATTTAATGATGATTTGACAGGTAACATAATGGCGATATATGTATACATAATCAGTACACACGAGTAATATAAATGATGTTAAATATGATAAAATGCAACTTCTATGCTTTTTAATCACTCCTATTTAATAATGTACTGTAAAATAGGCCTATTACTTTGATTATTTTAGTAGGATACCATCGTGTTAGCACCAGTTATTAAACATAAACGATGCATTTTTGTGTTCTCCCATTCATGTTTCCATCTCTGCCGACATCGATCTGTCTTCAACTTTGACCTATCTAATACTTAAACCTGGATTTTTGCCAAAAGTCGGCCATTTTTACCTATCCCACACATCGACCTATAGGCCATAAAATACGGTACTTATGCATAAATCAGAGAGAATTATGGGTGCTATATATCAACTTTGAATTTGCTGACACTAACTTCTACAAAATTTTGTATTGCAGTAAATAGGTAAAAATTTTCTTTGCAAACCAAAATTTTGCATATTCACAATCCAGTTATGTATGGTAAAATTAAAAATATTGCTGCAAAATTAAAACTTGATGATTAAATGCTATTTAGAAATTTAATTAAATCCCACTTTCAATGAAAAGCAAACAGACTTTATCTTTTTTATTTTATATATTAACAGGCATAAAAATTCTTAAATTCCTATGTTTTGTAAAAAGTACTTGAGAAACCCAGTTTGGCAATTATTCACTTGCAATTGATTTATTCAACCTTACTATTTGTATATGAATGCCACTGGACTTGATCTTATTTTCACAAAATATATAGGAATATAAAATTTCTTATGCCCATATATATCCCTTATTTGCTATTTTACATCAATCTAAATAGTAAATAACAAAATACATGTAATTTTGATGGAAAACATAACTAATGCCTCTCTTAACGTACCACTAAGTTTCTTTTTAATGGTGATTCTGATTTTGGACTGATTTGCTATGAAGCGTAGTGGTGTGGTCACAAATTCCTTTGAACTTTCCCCTTCTACTGCAGTAGCCTCAATTCTTGTTGTCTGCCAATCAACTTCCTTAAAAAGTAAGATTTCTCCACGTTCAGAGTCACGGATTTTGGTACTACCAAGTTCATCAGATGGCTTCCATATCGGAGTTACACTGTGTACCTTCACTCGTGACAGCTGTAAAGAACGAGATCACTCAAATGTTTTATTTGTTTCAATAGTGTTTTACACCACACGCAACAATTTTTCAGTTATAAAGTGGCAGCCAGTTTTTAATGGTAAGAAATTAAACCCGGTAACAATATGCATGGGAAAAGACAACAGGCCTGGCGCATCTGGAAAACTTCCTCTTAAAATCAGCTTATCGGGTTCCAGCAAGGCTTGAACCCAAGCTGACCAGAGGAGACAGACACAAAGTCACAGAGGCCAGTCATTCAGTCACAGATGCCAGTCATTAAGTCACAGAGGCCATCACAGAGGCCAGTCATTCTGTCACAGAGGCCAGTCATTCTGTCACAGAGGCAAGTCATTAAGTCACAGAGGCTGTCATTGAGGCCAGTCATTAAGTCACAGAGGCCGTCACAGAGGGCAGTCATTCAGTCACAGAGGCTAGTCATTCAGTCACAGAGGCCAATCATTAAGTCATAGGGACCATCACAGAGGCCAGTTTTTCAGTCACAGAGGCCAGTCAATCTGTCAAAGAGGTCTGTCATTAAGTCAAAGAGGTCTGTCATTCTGTCACTTAAAAATAAATGAAAATGACAAAGCTGGGAAAGATGTCAAAAACATGTCAAAAATCAGTTTTCCAATTTATTCCAAAAACATGAAATTGAATCATGCATCCATAAAAATCTCTCAGAAGCAATTAGTTTTTCAATCAATACCGCAGTTCTGGAGAAGATTTTTAAAGAGGGGTAGCCCTGAGGCCTCTTTTGCCCCACCCTGGATCCAATCCTGGACCAATCTGGCCAAAATTTAAAAACTTGGTAGAGGACCTCGACTACTTACTTCCCAAACCAAGATTCATCAAAACCCTTCAGCAGTTTTGGAGAAGAAGTAAAAAATGTGAAAAATTACCTCCCTTTCAATTTTACAGTCTTAAAAAATTCACAAAAAATTTTAAAAATTAAATTTCAGCAAAGCATTTATCTACCAAACCACAGGTAAAACACATAAAAAAAATTGCACCATAATGAATAATAGGGGAGAAAATAAAAGAAATCATACAAAAAGGAATAAAAATTACAGTCTAAAAAGATGTCAAAAATGCATCAAAAATTTATTTTCCCATTTCAACGAAATTAACAACTTGAATCATACATCTATGTAGATCACTCAGACACAGTTACCTCCTGGGGCCTCTTTTGCCCCACCATGGATCCATCCCTGGGCCCATCATGCCAATATGAACAAACTTGGTAGAGGACCTTGAGTACTTGCTTCCTATAGAGTTTCATTACAATCCCTTCAGCGGTTTTGGAGGAAAAGTCGAAAATGTAAAAAGTTTATGGACGGACGACGGACAAAAGGCGCTCAGAAAAGCTCACTTGAATCTTCAGTTTAAGTGAGCTAAAAACTGTTAACAATGTATTATTCTTACCTGCAGAGTTGCATGGAATTTCCGAGATATAAACTTTGCAGATACAGAATTGATATGAACGTAAATTCCGTCAATCACTCGGTCAATAAACCCATACTTTCCAACAGTTCTGAAAAATGAAAATTTAAGATAAAAACTAAAAATAATTTTAACAGTGACATATATGATAACTTGTGTGATAAAAGACATTTACCTGCTGCTAGCCAAATGTGCTGTATTTATGATAATATAAAATTTTTACTAGTAGCTAGCCATATGTGCTGTTATCTAAGACATTTACCTGTAGCAAGCCAAACATGTATGTGCTGCAATCTAAGACATTTACCTGCTGCTAGCCATGTGTTGCAATCTTAGACATGTACCTGTTGCTAGCAATATGTGCTACAATCTAAGACAATTACCTGTTGCTAGCCATATGTGCTGTAATCTGAGAGATTTACCTGTTGCTAGCCATATGTGGTGCAATATAAGACATTAACCTGTTGGTTGCTATTGGGTGCAGTCTTAGATATTTACCTGTTGCTAGCCACGTGTTGCAATCTTAGACATTTACCTGTTGCTAGCCATGTTGCAATCTTAGATATTTACCTGTTGCTAGCCATATAAACTGCAATCTGAGACAATTGCCTGTTGCTAGCCATGTGTTGCAATCTTAGACATTTACCTGTTGCTAGCCATATAAACTGCAATCTTAGATATTTACCTGTTGCTAGCCATGTGTTGCAATCTTAGACATTTACCTGTTGCTAGCCGTGTTGTAATCTTAGATATTTACATGTTGCTAGCCATATAAACTGCAGTCTAAGACAATTACCTGTTGCTAGCCACATGTGCTGCAATCTTAGATATTTACCTGTTGCTAACCATATGTGCTGCAGTCTTAGACATTTACCTATTTCTAGCCATGTGTTGCAATCTTAGAGATTTATCGGTTTCTAGCCATGTGTTGCAATCTTAGACATTTACCTGTTGCTAGCCATATGTGCTGCAGTCTTAGACATTTACCTGTTGCTAACCATATGTGCTGCAATCTAAGACATTTACCTGTTGCTAGACTTATGTGCTGCAATCTTTGATATTTACCTGTTGCTAGCCATATGTGCTATATTCATGATAATATAAATTTTTACCTGTAGCTAGCCATATGTGCTGGATTATTTGGAGGTCTAGGTGGGTCACATGTTTCTACCTCTAGAACTACTTCATCTAAATACTGTAATAATAAAAAGATAGAGAACATGTATAACACTGATACATTTTATATAGTCAAGTGTTAAAAGGGATTAACTCAACCTTACTATCAAGATGTCAACCTCATCTAAAGTCAATAATTGTATAATATCAAAATAATTCCTACCACTCAGCTTGTGACCCCGAACATGACAGTGTGTGACCCTGAACATGACAGAGTGTGACCCTGAACATAAGTTTATGACCTTGAACATGACAGTTTGTGACCCTGAACATGACTTTGAAGACCTTGAACATCACAGCTGGTGACCTTGAACATGACAGTTTGTGACCCTGAACATGACAGTTTGTGACAGGCTGAACACAAGTTTATGACCTTGAAAATGACAGTGTGTAACCCTGAACATGACAGTTTGTGACCTGGACATGACGGGTTGTGACCCTGAACAGGACATTTTGTGACCTTGAACATGACAGTTTGGGACCCTGAACATGATAGTTTGTGACCCTGAACATGACAGTTTGTGATCTTGGAACACGAAAGTTTGTGAACTTTAAAGTGTGCAAATTTACCACTTGAATGCTTTTTATTAGTCTAGATTTTGAAGTTTATAGCCCTAATACTCACTAATAGTAATAATGAGTTCATAACTAATTACACTTGTTTATTATCATGCTCTGGTTATAACTGGTATAGTTAACTTGACAATAACCCAGAGAATAAAATATCATAAACAGACCAGAATATTACGGTACTTCCTGATTTTTACTGTGTTTTATAAGAAGACCAGAAAATGAGGCTAATTTTTATAAAGACAAAATCATACAGAGATCTTTCCAACACTTAATCATTGCTCTGTTTGGTTTATTTTTTATTCAGAAGAAGCGTTGAACTATCTTATGCATATCAAATGGACAGCTAATGATCCAATATAACTTTACATCATTATCTGTAGATAGAATGAACAGATATGGATTGACAGACAGACAGATAGATAAACAGGTAAATAGACAGAACAGAGACAGACAGACAGATAGGTGGATGGATAGCCAGACAGACAGATAGATATATAAACAAACAACATCTTATTGAAGATGTAAATATAAAACTGAATACACTGAAAACTACGTTACAAGCTTTACTACATCTTAACCTTTCATTAAGATATGACCATACAGAGATATCAAGATCTTAAAATTACATATTACAGTCAACTATTCTAGGGTGACAAAAGATAAAATGATATATTGCTCAAACTTGTGTATGAGTTTAAAGCTTTAAATGTATGTTTAAATGTTAGTAAGAATAATATGAATAACAACAATATAATACAAAGTTCATAACATCCGGCACATGTTACGTATGTAAAAATAACAGCATGAGACTGTCACAGTGAATGCATTTATGAATATACAAATATCTGCACCAGTACTATCATATATATATATATATATATATATATATATATATAAAGATAAAATATGATTTATATAGTATCATATGTTTGTGTGTACATGTACATATATGATTTTGAGTGCGAGGCTGTGTAAGTTTGTTAGTGTGTGTGTGTGTGTGTGTGTGTGTGTATATGTGTTATGTGTTTGTGTATGAGTTTCTGTGGATTTGTTTTGTGTGTGTGTGTGGTAAATGTGTGTGTAGAGAGAGAGAGAAAAATCAAAGCTGTAAAAATGTAAATATGTATACAGTAAACCTGATATAGTGGCCACCTCTATATAAGGATTACCTGTCTAAAAAGGCCAGTCCCTTGACTGCATACTTCAACTAAATTGAACCTGTGTATAAGGGTCACATGCACATAAAGGTAAATATTTTCCGGTCCCTTGCACGGTCCCTATATACAGGTTTCACTGTATATAATTCCTAAGTGTCTCTTTACAGTATACATGTATGTAGATGAACATTTCAAGGAGATATAATGGGCAAAGATAACTTGTATTACTACAGCCATACAATTAATAATAATCCTCAAGTAGGAAGTACTTTATTCATGAATGAAACATCAGAAACCAAGCATTAATCCTTTCACCCCTAGCATATAAATGGTATATTCCAATCTATTTCTTTTATTGTGAAAAGGTTACTTTATACATATAAGAGTATTTTTACAAGTGTAAGTGCAGATGGACAAAGAATTCCAGAATACAGTGGAACCTGTCTTGAGAGACCACTCTCAAGAAAGACCACCTGTATTTTGAGACCACATTCTGAAAACCACTTGGTTAAATAATCCTTTAGATAAGACCTCTTTTGAGAAACCACCTGTCTTGAGAGACCACATTTAAGTGGCAGATAGGGGTGGTCTCTAAATACAGGTTACACTGTATAGTTAAACATTTACTACAGGGGTGGGTGACTTTTTCCTATTCACTGGATAAAAATCAAGAATTTGGCCAAAACACTCATCAGTAACACATGTTACATGTACAAATACATCTAATGATGGATTAAATCTGGCGTCTGTATGTATATCAACTCCATTGTCTAAACCTCTCCACTTTACAGTCAACAGATCTTTTGTTTTGCTGTTTTTGTTTTATTTTTTTTAACTTCTTGTTGTTGTTTTTCATCAATAGCTATTTTAAACAATATCATAATGTTGGCATATACAAGCTTATTGCTTAATGGTTTCAAGTTGTTTTTGTTGTTGTTGTTTTAATTGTTGTACATGTATCCTGCCAAAGTTTTTTTTTTTCTTATATGGAGATGTCATCAGCCTCAGGTGAAGAGACACAAATTTTGACAAGTGTTAAAGACTGATGCCAATACAGTGAGGGGGGGGGGTGGGGGGGGGGGGGGGGGGGGGGGCGGGGGGGGGGTGGGGGGGGGGGGGGGGGGGGGGGGGGGGGGGGGGGGTCTTCCATGTGTCATACCTTTGGTTTTAAAGAGTACCCTGAGTGAAAAATGAAAATTTCTGTATTTTTAGAACTAATCATTCTAAGAACAACATCGAAAACCTGATCAAAATCAGTGCAGCGTTTTCATGATATTAGCAATAAACTGCAAAACTCACCTTTACAGATAGCTCAAGTAGCCACAAAGGGGCGGAGCTTCGTGTGACACCACAACGCGGACTCCGGTTGCTTTGTATCAGCGGTGCCTCAGGCGTGGACAGCATTTAACACACTTGCTGGTTTTATGAGTGAATATATTTTTGTGTACGATAATGTAATAATAATTGTTTTTAACTGTCGAAGTCATGATTTTTGTTTGGGAATTTTTAATTGATCAATGAAACGAGATTTAGTTGTAACATTTTCCGGCGTGTTAGGCAGCGATATTCTACATAAAGAAATCTAGCTTTTTTCATTATTTATGAATCTAAGTTTATATTTCACCATTACTATTTAATTTTTCTATATAAACTTATATTGTAGAAGTAGGCGTAAATTGTATGTCATTTTGAAAAGACAACTGCAGTAAATATCGCATTGTGCTATTGGCAGAGCAAATAAAGTACATATGTAATGGAAATTGAGAGCAACATCAACTGTAATGAAAATGGAAATTTAACGAAAATACGGTTCTGATAAACAGCAAACATTCACTGTTGGTTTAAGATTACATGTCAATTATTTAAAGAACTTAGTCACTCTTAAAATATCATATGGAAACCTAATATCATAAATTAAATTTAACGTATTAGTAGTCTTACTATATTACAAAAATAAGTTAAAATGCAGTATTTATACATGTAAATTGTATTTTACAATATTATCAATTTATTAAAAAAAACACATTTTTCGGTTACGTGTGATATACAAAGGTGAGTTTTGCCAAACACCTACGAGACTAACACTACACCCAATCATCTTGGAAATATAAAGTTTTAGTTGGGTTCCAAATGGAAGCTGCGTTATACTTTCATGCTCCGCGTTATACTTTCACGCTCCAATTATTTGCAAACAAAGCAACACACGTAGGTGTAATCTTTTATTCTTTTTATTCTATTTTGCATTCCATCTGAGACACATGTTTATGGCTCTAATGATATTAAAAGTATTTTATTAGTTAAAACAATATCAAAATAGATATGCATACTATTAATTTATCAATCAAAAATAACAATTTTTTTCATCCATATCTATTATGATCATTTAAACTATCATCAGTCAGCATCTATTCATTTATTTATTTATTATCTATTTATTTATTTACCTTTTAATTAATTTATCGCTTTAAATGGATTATAAAATAATGCAGCTTCTAATAAATTCATTCAGACATCAAAAATCGTATGTAGCTTTATACACAGTCAAAAGGGATTAATTCATCTCGGACGACAAACCCAACCGCTGAGAATCCCGGAACGGTTACATGACATGGCAATATACTGGAAAGTGTGAAGTAAGCTGGTGTTTTAAGAATTAAAAATAGCATACATCACTGGTGGCCGTTGTTCTTTTTTCTTTATAAAACACGATCTCGTTCGCACAAAAGAAAAACTTATGAGATAAAAACTCTAAACAAAAAGCGATACTCTAAATCAAACATAACTAATCCATCCGTCCGTAAATGGGACACTGAAAACGCCAAAATCATGTTCGTTATATGACTGCATTTGAATAAAATTATTTCATATATTTTAAAAGTGTCAAAATAATTATTTATTTGGTAAATTTTGTGATTTTAAAAACAATGAATATGACTCGCTTTACCGTCCACTTTTAATTTCCGCCATGACAGTAGTCATACTACGGCTACTCCATGACGTCACAGTGTAACTCACAAGTTTGCCAAAAGCGGAATGAATTCTTAATTAGTTTTCTAAAAGCAGGTAAAATCGCTCACTTTGGCTGTCAATATCTCAAGAATGCGCCTACTGATTTGGATCGGGTTTTCGATGTTGTTCTTAGAATGATGAATTCTATAAATACAGAAATTTTCATTTTTCATTCAGGGTGCTCTTTAAGCCATCCAAAAGACTTTTGACTTCATTTCTTATGCCGAGCCCTCGGCAACTATTACTACATGTATCTTTATCTAAATTAGACTCATGTCTTAGGTTGTGCCTCAGGATTGGTTATCAAACCTAGGACCTTTTACTTGTAAGTCAAAAACACTAGCACTAGACCACTGCAAGTTGTTTAAAACTGTCTGATATATGTACATACTACAGTGAATTAAGTATGGAAAATTCTTATGCATGAACTTACAATACAAATTGGTTTGGATTTCAGCTTTGTCCACTGGATCTGAAATAAGAAGAAAAGATTTGTCAGCGTTCTTTATTTGTTGAATTTAAATGCTATTTTTATCATTTAAATTGGTTGAGAATGGTACTGACGTATTACAATATACATGTATGATTCTGAGTTCAAATATTGATTAACAAATTGCAAATATATCTGACTTTATACTGCAGTGTTCCAGTTAGAAATTTGGAGGTGCAGGGATTTTCATGTCTGACAGATGACTCGCCATCTTCACTATTTGATGTTATTCTATTGTGACATCAAAATCACACAACTGTTTGAAAATTTTTCCAAAAACAAGGTCAACAGTATAAAAAAGAGGCGGGGGTGGTATCCATGAACTCTTTCTACATGTACCTCCCTATAATGGATTGAATACATGTAAATTAATGAAAATGGCAAAGAAACATTCAGATGTACAAAACTGGGCAGCGCAGCTAAGGGATCTTACAACAAGAGTTGTCAGATGTTCATTATCCACTAAATATCAATACTGCATCACAACATTGCATCACAACACAATATAGTCACAACAGTTTTCTTTGTTTCAGTTTGGCCATCATTAACCCACCCACCACTAAAGACACATTTGGACTTGTCTTAGCCATTAATTAACAGAAGAGTCCATTTTTACAGTCATTGATACTTAAAAGATTACGTGTTTGTTTGGTGTGGCCCAACCAGTCTGTAGACTAATTGTTTTCTTTATTATCTTTTTAATATTGATAAGTAAATTTGAAAAAAAAAATATTCTGATTATTAATAAAAATAAAATAGGTGAGTAAAATACCTAAAGATAATTTGGGGGTCAGGCTTATTAGATGGGTTGGTCAGGTGACATAAATTTAAGATTAGATAATGGCAGATTCAGAACTAAAGCAACAAATAGTTTTGTACATGTACATGAGGCCTGTTAGCTCCCATCAGCACTAACATGACAATAACTGCCCTGTTGACTTCTTTGTAGATATTTGCGTGCTGAACACTTGTGCTTCTTTCACTTTTACTCTAACTATTATACTTTTCAAGATAATGTCAAAAAAACATCCAAAAACATGAACAATCCACTGAAAAGGGAAAATAACTCCATTAAAGGTGACCTGACAATTTCGGCTCAATTGACTTTTTTGCAGATCTTTGTGTGCTTAACATTTTTACTTCTTTCAATTTTAATCTAGCTATTATATGTTTCAAGATAATGTCAAAGAAACATCCAAAAACATGAAAAATCCACTTAAGAGGGGAAATAATTCCCACACTCCAATTAGGGGTGACCTGACAATTTCAGCCATATTGACTTTTTGTAGATCTCTGCGTGTTTTTTGGTTCTTTCACTTTTACTCTAGCTATCATACTTTTCAAGATATCAAAAAATATCAAAAAACATGAAAAATCCAATTAAACAGGGAAATAACTCCCATAAGGGGTGACCTGACAATTTCAGGCCTATTGACTTTCTTGTAGATCTTTGCATGCTAAACATTTTTGCTTCTTTCACTTTTACTCTAGCTATTATACTTTTCGAGATAATGAAAACCTGACAATTTCTTCCAAAAAAAACTTTTGGTAGATTTTTGCAAGTCGTTCATTTTAAGGTAATGGTTTTATTTCTAGCTTTAATAATTTTGGAGATACATGTATTAAATTAAAAAAAACTGCTGACTAATTCCTTTTATTTTTAGCCATGAAAGCCATGTTTGGTTCTAGCCCCTTTTCATCCTTAAATTTTACACAGCTTTACAAGATTATACTTTCTGTCAAGTTTGGTTCAAATTGACCCAATGGTTCTGGAGAAGTAGTCAAAAATGTTGAAAATTTTACACAAAAAAAACATATTTTCCATTTAGTTAAGTGTCTGTGACCTTCCATGACCTTGAAATTTTGTCAAAATGATCCTTAGATAATTCCTAACAACTTTCTCATATCTTTGTATACAAAAAGTTGATCAGTTTTGAGTTATTAAACAATTTGTTATTGCATCCTGCATTAGTGAAGTGCCCCATAGTGGCTGGTTTATGAACAGATTTCACAAACTTTGTAGACATTGACTTAACAATCAGGCATAAAAGATTTGAAAGTCATCTGATAATTGGTTCATGAGAAAAAGATTTTTAAAGATGTTCCAAGTTTTGGTCCTTTTTGGTCCCTTTTGGGGCCCCTATGAGTGCTATCCCCTTTTCATTCGCAAACTTTATGCAGCTTCACATGGGGATGATACATGCTAAATTTGGTTAAAATTGGTTCACTGATTCTTGAGAAGAAGTCAAAAATGTGTAAATGTTAACGACGGACGATGACAGACAAAAGGCGATTGCAATAGGTCACCCTGAGCCTTTAGCTCAGGTGACCTAATAAAAAAAAGATATGTCAGATATTTCGTGTTACATGATACAGTGTGTATATAATTATTATCTATCTGCTCCTCTCCCTGCTTCCTCATTCCCTCAACCCCCCCCCCCCCCCCCCCAAAAAAAAAAGAAAAGAAAATCAAAGTACTAAAAGTACTAATATGAGTTGATGGAAATCATAAGTTTTAATTAGGTAAAATACACTCAATATACTGAATACTTTTAGGTTAAATTAGGTTTTACAAAAAAAGTAATTAAATTATTGAGTCAGACATTTGGCCTAATGCGAGTACTGATGGCTTATTTATTATGCAACAAACTACATAGATCAGTGATATGATTGTAAAATCTTGTGCTTATAAACATCATTTCATCTATATTAAATTTCTATGTGACAGGGCAGTATTATACCCTTACACTATACTTCCTATCAGTAGCCTTAAATCTCTAGGTCAAAAGGTGTACACTTAAAACATTTTCCCAACTTCAAAGACTGTTGCGAGTTTCTCATCAGTTAAGATCATGTGAATGAGGAATGACACAACTTGTATCTCCAACTTCACAGACAGATCTTGCCAATACACCATAAGGGAAACTTGATCAAAACTCATTTACATATTTATCGTGCACAAGAATTGTTAACTGTCCAGTCTATCACTTTTAATGTCAATTTTATCACAAGAGTATAATGGTAAAAAATAATCGAAAAGTAACATACTAAAGCAAATTTGTAATATCTTAAAATTCATAAAGGACGCCGAAGTGACCTTTAATAGCATATATTTCTTGTAGACTATATTTTTCAGCAAATTTTTACTACATATTTGTCATTTTAAAAAGCAAAAATATACAAATAAAAGCGTGATTAGAAAATTCTAATCTTGAAGTTGAGTTTATGTTGCTGAAATGCACATACATGTGTAATACTGCAAAATGCGCTTTGACTTGTTCCCAATAAACAACTTAGCATAACATAACTGCATTTTATGTTCCATCAACTCATAAAAAACAACAAATAAAAAAAAAAAAAAGATACAAACAAAGACAGACACATATAAACACACATATAAACAAATACACACACATACAAACACATAAACATTTACACACGCACACACAAACACATATAAATACCCCCACCCCCACCCCATCCCACACCCCCTACACAAATATACACATTCACAACAACCCAACCGCATATACACCTACATACATACACACAAAGACCCACACCCACAATTAAACAAAACCTTAAGCAAACAAAAACAAATATATCAAAACAAAGGTAGAACAGGAAAAAAAATAAATGAGCATCAACTATACATAAATACAAGTACATATTCCTATGGTTTTAAATAAACAAGTAGGACAGTATATAACATGTGATCAATGATATTTTAAATTCTAATCCCAGCATGTATGTTACAATATTCCTATGTACATGTATCCTAGAAGTACAAATAATGCATCAGGAATTAGACAAGCTAAAATATTCTGGTATCAGCTGTTACTGTTTCATCAATCAAATTCTATCTGACCAAGTTGCCTGCAGGCGAAATAAACACATTAAAAGTTATTTATGACTAGTGATGATGAAACAAACACATGTACATGTATGTATATTACAATGTTTCACAGACTGATTTATCATGTCAATTTCTGTGTCAAACTGTGCTTTAAACATGTTAAGGTTAAAAATGGATAAAATTTGTTTGATGAGACTGGTCCCACATAAACATTAAAAGACCTGACCTGAACATCTTTTTTAGGCACTTTTATTTATGTTTTTTTTTCTCATAAAAATTTTGAAGTTTTGTCTAATTTACATATCAGAATTAAAAAAGAAAACTGAAAAAAATATATGTCTTCCGACTGACCCACTTCTGAAACTACAGATCAGGACACATCACACTTTAAAGATGAAGCAAAAACATGTATGTACATGTACAATGTATCAAAAGTTGATTAATGCCATTTTTCTGTGTCTAACCGTGTTTAACCAATTTCATATAAATTACAATTCCTCTAAGTATATGTACTGATCAGTTGCAACCCAAATGTGATTATTTTTGTACTGATCTCTGACACACTGTACATGTATATGTACCTTTCAACCAATGTGAATTTGAGAAGCAAACTTACTGGTCCATTCCCAAAGCAAACTTATAGACTGAATGTACACAATGCAGAAAAGTGACAGAACTGGGTCTGAAACTGTACTGGTCTAAGACCAGTAACCGGCTAGAAATGGTAACTGGATATGGTGTGATTTCGTCTTTAGTATGTACCACGACGATATTTTTTTTCCCTTCTGTTTGAGAAAAATGTCCAACCGCAGATGATATAAGATCTAAACAAATGTCACAAAGTCGTGCTCTATACATGTAGCTGAAATCATGTAAAAGCCGGCTACTGGTCCAAGCCAGCTACTGGTTCTTGACCTCAACCTATATGTAACATCTGACTAGTCATCTTCACATAAATGTATTCAAATCCAACATTTTGGAGACTTTTTTTCTTTTGACCAAGTCAATTTTTTTTTCGTCACCTTCCAGAATTGTGAATGGTCTAAATATTTGACATCATAATTAATCTACATGACATCAATTTACGGGAAAGCTGTTGCAACTATGAAATCTGACACATGGTTCATGCATCCAATAAAAATAATTTTTCAAGCACTTTTCAAGGTCTGTGCAAACCATGGGACAGACTCTCAATAAATGATTTTCCACTTTAACTTCTTGCAAATGTAAAACAAGAAGCATTAGCTCTCCTTCAAGACATTCCCATAATTGATATTTTATATACAGTGAAACCTGTATATAGGGGCCGAAGGGCGAGGATGACATTGTTTTTGTACTCCATAAATTCACATATCAAACCAAAATTAAAGAAGAGCAGCAATCGTATTATTACATTTTAATCTGACAAACCATCCACCAAGGAAAGAGACATGACAACTTTTATCAATCCCCCTGGTTTGTCTCCCTTTTCCATGCAGTTGGCGAAGTTGGCACTAAATGAAATTCAGCTAAAACAGTTTCGTGACAAAGCAGTACAATATGATCAATTATCAAGTTTACAATACAGTGCCATTCCATTTTAAAAGGTAGAACATGTGACCATCTCTGGACAAATGAAAATGCAGCACAGAAAATGTATTAATAAAAATTATTGCTCCTTTGAAGAAAACATAGGCAATACAGAAAATTACACACTCAAATTTTTAGTACCATACTAATGGGTTTTTTTTCATACTTTTATGGGAAAATAATTAATTTGACCTATTAACAATTGTACTTTTTATTATAAAATACCTTTATTGATAGTCTGTTGCAAACAGCTTTACTGAGTTTCATCCATGTTGGAAGGTCCAACAAATCCATCAAGATGACCTCATCTAATTCCAAGTTGGAGAGTTCACCTTCACCTTTGAATGTGCTCAAATTAATTTTGTCCTGAGACAGATTCTTGGTGAACCTAAAAAAAAAAAGAGAAATATGAAATTCAATGAAATTTGGAACAAGAATCTGTCTGACCAAACTTCTTCAAACTGTATTACTGCTTTACTTGCTTATCTTCTTCATACTGTATTACTGCTTTACTTGTGGCTACAAACAGCAGTTTAAAAACCAACGAGTAGTGCTTGTACAACACAAATGCCCCCTGAGCATGACATTTTTAATAGAAATGCTGAGTCAACAGAATTATTACGTTTATCCAGATGCATTTAACTTAAATTATTATTTCTAATTACATGATTATTCAGACCTTTACATGAATCACAATGTATCTATTAGCATTTGATCTAAATCACTTTACACCTTTTTTTTGGCTCTGTTTTTACTTGTTTTGCTTAAAATTCAAAGATTTAAAGAAGATTAATATTCTGAAAAGAAACTAGCAAACCTGACCAGACTGTTCAATTTTGAGGGCATATTACATTGTCACACGAATGGGGCCTCCATGGCTGTATTGATAGAGCACAGCACACTTCTGATCAGCTTACATGTAGGTTCAAGCTCTGCTGGAACCTACCATAAGCTGATTTATGTAAGAAAGTTTGCAATTTTACTTGTGGAATCTCTTGTACATTGTACCTTGGTTCTCTCCCCCACTATTAAAAACTGACCGCCACTATATACGTGTAACTGACCGCCACTATATACATGTAACTGACCACCACTATATACCTGTAACTGACCACCACTATATACATGCAACTGACTGCCACTATATACCTGTAACTGACCGCCACTATATACATGCAACTGACTGCCACTATATACGTGTAACTGACCACCACTATATACATGTAACTGACCGCCACTATATACACGTAACTGACCGCCACTATATACCTGTAACTGACCGCCACTACATACATGTAACTGACCACCACTATATACACGTAAATGACTGCCACTATATACGTGTAACTGACCGCCACTATATACACGTAACTGACCGCCACTATATACACGTAACTGACCATCACTATATACATGTAACTGACTGCCACTATATACGTGTAACTGACCGCCACTATATACATGTAACTGACCGCCACTATATATGTGTAACTGACTGCCACTATATACACGTAACTGACCGCCACTATATACATGTAACTGACTGCCACTATATATGTGTAACTGACCACCACTATATACACGTAACTGACCACCACTATATACACGTAACTGACCACCACTATATACATGTAACTGACCACCACTATATACACGTAACTGACTGCCACTATATATGTGTAACTGACCACCACTATATACACGTAACTGACCGCCACTATATATGTGTAACTGACTGCCACTATATACACATAACTGACTGCCACTATATACATGTAACTGACCGCCACTATATACGTGTAACTGACCGCCACTATATACATGTAACTGACCGCCACTATATATGTGTAACTGACTGCCACTATATACACGTAACTGACCGCCACTATATACATGTAACTGACTGCCACTATATATGTGTAACTGACCACCACTATATACACGTAACTGACCACCACTATATACGTGTAATTGACCACCACTATATACACGTAACTGACCGCCACTATATACAAGTAACTGACCGCCACTATATACACATAACTGACCGCCACTATATACACGTAACTGACCGCCACTATATACGTGTAACTGATGAATTGTTGAGCGTGGCGTAAACAACAATCAAACAGACAAAGCAAAGGTACATGTATCATCACCTGGATGCAAAAATTGTTGTTGAAATGCATTTACTCTAAACCACAAATGATTATCTATATCAATTATGATACAGACAGAAAAATTCAAACTATGCCTTTCAGTGACTATGCTTTAATGACAATGTACTGCTTGTGATGGTTTATTGGTACAAAGTGTTCTACTTGCATATGGAAAGTACCATGTACGATTTCTATTCCAGGTCACGACTCATACCAAAGACTTTTTAAAAATGGTAATGACGGTGACTGTTTCTTCACCAAACACTCGGCATTCGAAGTGAGAATCACAGGTCAGATGAGACTTAAAACTACTGTGTCATGGCAGGCATGACACATACACATAAAAGAGCCATCACTGCATTGGTGTCAGTCCATAGCACAGGTCAAAAGTTGTGGCACTTCACCTAAAGCTGATGACATCTCCATATCAGTGACAAATTCTTGGCAGAATGTAAAACAACAAACAAACAAACAAAAGTAACTACAATGTAGTGTCAGAAAGATATTTGAGAAATGTTAACAATTTTGACATAAAATTAATAAATAGAAATTTCCCATCAAGATGAACAGAATTTTTAGACTGATACATGTATTTTTATTTTGTCTCTTATCATTCTTTTCAAACTAACAGACACATGTATCCCTGCATATGTACAATGTAATCAACAAATTCAATTATTCTTCCTAATATTATAAGTTCACATGTTATATGCATATTTTAGCATAACAAATAAAAGCAGCCTATATACAAATTATTACTGTATCCAAGTGCCTACACATCTGTGTATTAAGCTGAATATCATTATCAAACAGAATCCAGAAGATATGATCATTGATATTGTTTATGAATCATATTTCTTTAATGGGAAAAAAGATAAAATGTTTTAGAGTTGCATCAGACATTTCAGTAATTTGATCCAAGATGGATCATTGAGGCTTCAAGGGAAGATAGAACATGGCTCGACATACATGTAGGCTATCACTGGTGCACAAGCCTTGCATAACTGTCACAATAAGATAGCCAGTAATAACTAAATTAGAATCAGTCGGGTAATAGTGGACCCTTCCTTGCCTGCCATTAAAGTCATTGAACAAAGCTATGAAATAGATTGTATTACAACAGACTGTGACATAATTTACCTGAATATATACATGTATATATTGAAATGAATACAAGTAATGATGCATGTATATAAAGAAAACATAAACATATACACTGGAATCTCGTTATCTTGAAATTCATGGAACCATACAAATTACTTCGAGATATACATGTACAGAATTTGAGATCAATGAAATTTGAATTAAGATATCAATGTACATGTATTTTTTTTCCATACAAATCGACACTGTTGACATATCTGGAATTTCAACTTGTGACCCCCCAAAATTTCCAAATGACCTTCATTCTCAATTCAAAAGCAGTCAAAGGCACCCCTTAATGAAAACTCTAGGGAAAACCCTGGCTATGAAATTTTGCATTTTATATCAAAACATTTTTAGCTTTTAGGAATTTTCTATTGTAAAATTAAATGTTAATATCTGAAAAACAAAACTGTGTAATACATTGTAGTAAATTTCAGTTTTATTTTATACTGAGAACAAATATGGCTATCACAGATTGATTTAAAAAAAAAAACTACAGTTGTATACGACTTTCTTTGAAGATAAAATTAAGAAATTTTCTTGAAAATTGACAAAAATGGTTAAGACATAGTCATATTTTTACAGTGGTTACTCTTTACTTACAAGTTACCAATAGACAGATTTGGCTATACATGTACACGAACCAATATATTAATATAGATTTATTATTCAACTTTGTATAATACCACTGTCTTTTTCAAAAATATACATCTATTTTAAATTGGAAATCAACTGATAAAGTCTGATTGAAAGAAACAATTATCTTGAGCACTTAGTTTGGCCAATTTGATAGTGTTTAATGCCACACAAGTAGACTATCAAACTTTCTCAAAAAAATCAGCTTAGGCTCAAACCTTGACTGACTCAAAGCGGTCTGATTAGTGAGATGGTCTCTTAACTGAGGTTCTGTACTGATTCAATATTAATGAAGAGACTGGAAATTCATGATCTTATTCATGGTCTAAAATAGACCACGTAAACTTCATGGTACATGTTATTGTAGGTCTAAAACAGACCACATGTAGACTTCATGGTACATGTTATTGTATGTCTAAAATAGACTACATGTAGACTACATTGAACATGTCATTGTAAGTCTAAAATAGACCACATGTAGATTACATTGAACATGCAGGTCTGAAACAGACCACATGTAGACTACATGGTACATGTTATTACAGGTCTAAAATAGACCACATGTAGACTACATGGTACATGTTATTACAGGTCTAAAATAGACCACATGTAGACTACATGGTACATGTTATTACAGGTCTAAAATAGACCACATGTAGATTACATTGAACATGCAGGTCTAAAATAGACCACATGTAGACTACATGGTACATGTTATTACAGGTCTAAAATAGACCACATGTAGACTACATGGTACATGTTATTGTATGTCTAAAATAGACCATGTGTAGACTACATTGTACATGTTATTACAGGTCTAAAATGGACCAAATGTAGACTACACTGTACATGTTAATGTGGGTCTAAAATAGACCACATGTAGACTACACTGTACATGTTATTGTATGTATGAAATAGACCACACATAGATTACATTGTACATGCTATTGTAGGTCTGAAATATACCACACATAGATTACACTGTACATGTAGGTCTAAAACAGGATCATTATATAACAATAGTGAAAACAAGATTAATCAAACATCTAAAGCATTGGCTATACTTATATTTAGGCTATTATCATAAGACATAAAAATAATTTTTCATTCTGTTCGAGGACTTTTCAGATTGTTTTAAGCTATAATATGTGGCAGATTTATGAACAATGTTAGTTTTCATATACACATACTGGTAGTAGATATTTACTTAACAATTATACATATCATAATTGAGAGACATCTGATCTTTCAGATTTTTAAAACTGTACATGTAGTGATGTACCAAGTTTTGTTCTTTATATTTTAGACTTTTTGGGGTTCCATGGATCCTAGCACCTATTCATTGGTCAATTTTATGCAGTTTCACAAGGTGATACTTTCTGCCAAGTTTGGTTAAAACTGGGCCAATGGTTCTTGACAGGAAGTTGAAAATGTGTAAGAGTTAACAACACATGATGGCAGACAAAGGACAACTTTAATACATGTAGGTCAACTCGGGCCTTCAGCAGCTCTGGTGATCTATAAAAACACCAAATATACAATGTATATATATAGAATGCCTCTGTGAACACAATTTGAATTTGAAATTTGAATAGAGTTTTTATGCCACATGGTCACAAAACATTTTTTTTGAGTTTTATGTTGGCAGTCAGTTTTTAATGGTAGAGGAGAGAATTTACAAGTAGATACCCAGGAAGAGATTACCAGTCTTCCACAAGTAAACTGGCAAACTTTCTTACAAAAATCAGCTGTTCGCGAGGTTCCAGCGGGGCTTGAACCCGCACTAACCAGAACTCGCAAAAGTGAAAGACTTCATGGTTCAAAGTATAACACTCTAATCACTCGGCCATAGAAGTCCCAGCCTCCAGTGAACACATTATCAAACTGTTGGCTGCAACAATTACAAACAGTGTGAAATTCATAACACTACAAATGTTTCTTGCTGATTACATGATAAAGAATTTTTTTGCTACATATAAGTGCACATGACTGAATAACGCTTCTCCCACTGTAAAGAAGATATGTTTAAAATGAGAATCACTACATGTACATTGAACTAAACGGCCATTAACTGTGGTTTTCTTTTTTAAATTTCTTTTTCCTTTTTTACTACTTACATGTAAGATTGATATAAAATAACAAAAAACTGATAAACACAGGAATGAAAATTCTTAAATTTCTGTATATTTTGAGAAAATTGCTTGAGAAACCCCTTTTCAATTGCAATTGATTAACTCAACCTTACTATTTGTAGATGAATATACAAAATATATAGAAATATAAGATTTTTGTTTGTTTATGCCAGTGTATAGTTCTTATTTATTATTGTAGATCAAGTACAAGTAGTAAAACTAGAAAAATTTGAAATAATTGGTAAACACTGCTGATGCACCTTAAATAAGGTTTGAAATAAAGAAACATTATACTAATTACTATGACCTACTGCATTATGTACCTGTAAAATAGTTAATATAGATACAGTAAAACCTGTGATTGCAGCCACCTCTAAATAAGGATAACCTGTTTAAAAGGGCCAGTTTTTCAAGTCCCTTCATTGCATACTTCAACTAAATTGAACCTGTGTATAAGGGTCACCTGCACATAAAGGTTGCTATTTTCTAGTCCCTTGGGTGGACCCTATTTACAGGTTTCACTGTATGCTATACATTTTACAATGCATATACATTGGAATGTAGCTATATCCAAATTCATGGGACAGACCTGTTTACTTCGAGATATCTGATATTCGAGAGAACCAAACATTTTCAATTTTCTACATATTTTCTATTTTTATTGGACAATGACTAGACCTACTCAGGCCAGTCAATTGTCCCTTGTTTTGAAGGTAAACAAGTAATTTCAAGAATGATTTAGCGAACAAAATATAAACTCGCAGACGATAACTTTAAGATAACAAGTGACAATTCTGTAATATTTCTAGACTTTGAACCAGAAAAATACTTTGATATCAGCGAAATTTCAAGTAAAAAACTTCGAGATATTGGGAATAAAAGTAGTATAAATATACATGTATACTGTATACATGTAGTTGTTTTTATTTGCAGGGGATTTAATTTCGCAATATTCGCTGTGAAAGAAAATCCCACAAAATTAAATACTCGCGAATATAATACCTTATACTTATAAAGTATCAGAAATACAACTATGTGACCAATCAAAATTAGAAAAGTTATTACCATTGAAAATTTATTTATAAACCTGTATAACCAGACATCGTATACAGGAATTACAAAATGTTTGTAAGATAAATGACTTCAAAACTCTGAATACAATGTACTCCTGAAACAATCATAATGCAATGGAGCAATGCACGAAGTCATTAATTGAATGGAAAACAAGACAAGTTTAATCTTATGATGGCTACTATTGGTTCATTGTAATCCGAGATCTGTTTGACTGATATATATTTTTAAAGTAGGAATGCCATTTCAAAACAAAAAGTCCAACAGTCACTACCATAAATATTTATTGTTATTTAGAAGACTTTGCAACTGATGACAATAAATTATGATGTAAATAGTCACCACAATCATGAAATGGTTTTTTCCAATACAGCTGTAGCAACAAAATGGTTAACTCTAAACTGTTTATACTGGGAGAAGTTTTAGGACTTCCTATTATGACATTACAGTGGCTGCTTTGTCTTTATCTATCCCTTGAGGGCAAGGACTTGAAGGTACAGAACATCAGAGAACATAATCCATCTGTCTATCATGGGCATATTCAAATCAAATGTTTTGGAGACATATTTTCTGCTCAAATATTTTCCAGAAGTATATGTACTAGTGTCTTGAATATTTGAAGTCACACATAAACTTTTGTCACATCATTTTGAGAGACAGGTGCTGCCATTCTGGGATTGGATAGATTCCCAAAGAATGCCCTTTTCCCCCATATTTTTAAAACAGGAGCGGCATTTGCTTTTAAGTCATTGCATTACTTCATACATGTATCATTTTTTTTTCATTGGAAAATTAACATGTTAAAACAACATGCATAACCATTGATGAATGCCTTTGCCCTCTTGGTAGATATTAGTATTACCTATTCAGCTGTACAAAGAATAATCGAAATGAAATTAATTCATACAAATAATGGGTTATTAACTGAAATGACGCTTAAATATACTGAAATGACACTTCAATAAAGAGCTGGTTATTTTCTAATACTGAATGTCATAATAAACAAAACAGGGAATAAAATTAGTGGTCGCCCAGTCACCAACGCAAGTATAAGTTGTGCTGGGTGACTTAAATGAGTCATCATCGTCATCAAGCTGGCGAGTGTTAAAAGTTTATTATTATACCAGAATCTTGGCCATGTATCTACATGTACATGTAGACACCAGTTCAAGTATTCTATACACAAAGAATTTAGATAAAACTGTACATGTATGAAAGCTGTAAAAATTTAATGTAGGTGAATAATAGAAGTGAAAATAGTTACTGTAAAGAAACGTTTTATTGAAATACATAAAATGGATGGCAACTGCTTTCATTTAACAAAAGTGAAAACTTACTTTTGTAGTGATAGACATGACGATGATGATGATGATTAATGCATCATTCAAATACAATATACATGTACATTGTATATATAATGCATATATCAAGATAGCAATAAATTACAAAACTGAATATAATGGTTTTTTTTCTATGCAGGCAACCAGATTTTCACGAAAACAAACCAAAATTTCAGTAGCACTTGACCGGCTTGGCACATTGTTCAAAAT